>CM060922.1:847081119-848281119 GCA_030737875.1 Allium sativum | reverse complement strand
GCTGAAACCTTATTGTGAATGGGTGTTATTGATTGTTTTATGTGAAATATAATTAATGTGTCATATATAATTTGATTTTTATTATAAATTTTACTATGTATATAAAAAAATGAATATTTATCACCTTAATGAGTTACTACTGCCGTGGCATAAAAGATCTAAAAAAGAACTTTGATTTCATTCTTTTGAATATGGTTAGGGTAGGTGCCAGTCCAAAGCTATGCCGCGCTTTTTTTTTTTGCATTGTATGCCTCATGTCAGTAAGCGTGCATGGTTAATCTAATATTATTTATTCAAATGGACACAGTTAGCTGTATCATGTGCTTAACGGTGAGTATACTTTGATTAGTATGATGGGTCAATAAATTTTTTTTTGTTATAGGACATATCAATTTGAGTTAAGTCTATGATTAACTTTTAAGTTTGGGAAATTTTCTTCTCTTTTTTAAATATACCCTACTATATATACTTTGTCTACTTATCTAAAAAACATAAAATTTGGTTAGTTGAAATTCAAATCTGGGTAGTTTGAATTCATGAGACCTTACTTACTGAGTTGATGCTTAAACTTTGGAGAACGGCATATTCTGCTCTTTGACGCTTTGCTGCATTGATACACGACTAATAATCTTATTATTCTCTTTTATAGTGGCAGATCATGGCTATTGGTTAGTGACCCAAGGGCACCTCCACTTGATTGCCTATGAACTGAATTTTAGATGAAAAGCAAACATTTATGTATGTCACAGAGCTGGGCCTACGCATGAAAGTAGAGATGGATTTGTATTGCGGACAAACTTCTCAACAAATTAAAGGCCTAATGCTACAACCATCAAGGGCGATACTGCTGAAAATGGATGGTGTCAGTCATGATGAGTGTTGATGAATGTATTGTAATATGTTCTCTTACTATTTAAGATAGATATGAGTTTTTCCATTTTCTCATTAGAAGTTATTTTATTATTTACTTTTTAAATTTACTCAACATACTAGATATTTCTCTAAAACCAAATTACCGTAGCATGTACTATTTACATATTAATTTCAGTACTTAAAATTATTGAGATATTTTACCTATATTTATTTTCCATCGAGAACAAAAAATAGATACTTTTTTATGACCATTAGTATTAAAGATGGTCTAATATAACATGATTAAAAAATTAAACAACTTCAACGATTGATTTTATAGGCCATAATAGCATTTTTAACTTGAGCAGAAAACAAAAATGAAGCCAGCCAAGTTGAAATTTAATATGTGGAAGTGTATTTATGTTCACTAGCTTTATACTCAAGACAGGCCAAGGAAGCAGAACCAATTTAAAGCTCCGTCTTGCTGATGAGAGAACTTTTGTAACCATAAAAGGTGTCCTTATAGATAAAGCATGCATACATCAATGAATGAATAACCATATTATTGGACCACTGATGAAAAGGATAGGCAGTTGCATTTTAATAAAATCAATAAAGTTCATCCTTCGCTTTTCCTGTTTTCAAAATTTTAATGGCACTATAGGCAGGGATGGATTAAACAAATCATGTGTTTCTTGAAATTTACGCAATTCAAGTTATTTCAATTTCAGATTACTAAAATAGCGTTTACTATATAAATAAAAGAAGTTACACAAAATAATTGCATCTATGTACGATCATTTTCTAATTTGTTAAATAAATACTAAAAGAAATATTATAATCTGTGATACTATATCATATGTGGATAAGTCCATCTTTATCCATTGTTATGGTGAAATTTCATCCAAAAGGAATGTGCAAAACTATTTAAATATCAACTGGCACTATATGATTATTTTAAGATGACGTGTACAATTTTCGGAAACGGTCAAAATGCATAACTGTACTCTTTGTGATTGTTTGAATGAATCATACATATAAATTCTAAGTGGTAATTAGTATTTGTAATGTTGTTAGTGGACTCATGGTATAACTTTCAAGAATTAAATTGTGATCATTATTATGTTTAAGTTTATACAATTTTGAATCATTTAGTAGTGCTATTAAGAATTACATTATTTGACAATATATTGCATACGTCAATCAACTAATGCATTACATAAAGTTGTGCAAAAAAAGAGACTTAATCATTGAAAATTTGCATTTGCGTAAGTAAACGTATGAAAATTTCATTGATTCAACAATAATAATTGGCTAACATCGAAGACAAGAATAATAATTAAAAAAAATCATATTTAGTCATATGTTTATATGAACTTTTAAGTACCATCCAAAAAAATGAGGTTGTTGCACAAAGTCGATAAATATAAATTTACTTTATACACACAACCTTAAAAGAATAAAAAGAATATTAATATCACTGACACTCCTGGACTCAGCAACTACCCGTATGCGGGCTGACTTTAAAGCATGTGGCCCATTTTTTAATCTGATTATATTATTAAAGTTTAATTTTAAAATTTAATAATGTGTTAACTTTTAAACCGTATAACTTATGCATATGTTATCGAAATTCAACAAATCAAGATCCGTTGAGATCGTATGGACGACAGCTACACAATGGAACTGATTCGGAGTGAATTGGAGCTCGTTACAATTTATAGTGAAATAAATTGTCTGATCTGAATCAAATCGACGATCGCTTATCATTATATAACGATAACCGACCAATATGAGTAAATCTCACTAACTCTACTCAGTTTATATTTTTATAACATATTTTTAGAATTGATAAATGTTGGTTGATTGCTGTGTGTTGATTGTTTGGATGAACTGCTAATTAATTATTTGAGAATATAGATAACGATATATATATATCGTTAATCAAATATTAATTATGTTTATCAGAATATTTCATATAGAAATGGAATTGACGTTAATTATATTGTTTAACATCTGTGGATGCAGGGAAACAGGTTGGAGGCATCCAACTGGATTCCTCAATATTTAAAATACTATATATATATATATAGTGATATATGATGTGATACATAATATGTGATTGATTATGATGACACTGTTCTTGTTATTTGGTATTTTAAATACCATAAAGAATACTGGAATGTAAAAACGGAATTTTCAAAGTGTATACTGAAAATAAAATGTTTATATAAAATCAATGGATTTATAAAAAGGAATTATTTGGGAAATTTATTAAGAACTTCTTTATAGAACTTATTAATAGTTATATGGAAGTTTTAGAAGGCCGTTTTGGTATAAATACTGAATGAAAGGAATAAGAAGTAAATAAATGATTATATGAAATAAATATGATATTTGGGAAATTTACAGAATTATTAAAAGAGAAATATACATTAGGACTAGGTTTAGACCCGTGCTTCGCACACGGGTGTAACATGATATCGATTAAGGGGAATTGGCGAGATATAAAAGAATTATAGGAAATTGATTTAAAGTAAATATTAAATAGAAATATGTTTTTAACAGATAAATTAAGAAGAATAATTTATAAACGATGTTCATAAATTAAGGAAATATTTATCATTTGATAAATTGAAAATATAAGTATGAATTTATATAAAGAAGTAAAAATCAGTTTTAACACCGATATTTGAAAATGGAATGTAAATTTAACATTTATAAAGGAATTATACATGATGGAAATATGAATTTGAAAAGGGGAAATCAATTTTAAAAACAGAAATGGAATTTCGAATGGCTAGAAATAAATACTTGTTTAATAAAAAAACAAGTAGTGTGATTTATAAACAATGTTTATAAATGAAATAGAAATAATTATAAGTGGATAATTTGGATTATAAATTCAGCAGTGAATGTAAAACAGGAAATAGGGAATTTGTTTTGGAAAATAAACAATGGAATTTATTTTGATGTTCGAAATATGAATTGGATTAAAATAAAATCCATAAAGATTTGTAACTAGAATTCGACTAGGCAAATTGTGATAAAATAACTTATTTTAAATAAATTATATATTGAATAAATCGAGTTTTGACAAGATAATTAATATTCAGGTTGAAACCGATATTTTATAATTGAATATAAAGGCGGTAGAGAATTGTAGACTTATTAAATAAAACCAACTATGAAGTTGACATGTAAACGATATTTGATAAATAAAATGGAATGTGAATAAGAAGTTATAAAATGACTCGATAATTAGAGTTCAAACCTGTGTTAGTATTCAAATTTTGAAATCAAGTTTTGATTTGATAAAACGAGTCCAGTTTTATGAAAAGGAGTAATATTCATGTTTTAAAGTGAATAACGATTTAAAAGAAAACGTTTTGCAGAATTAAAATAGTTATGAAAGGAAATGGGTAATTTCTGGGAAGTACTAAATTCAAAAATGAATTTAGAAATTGTGTTGACCTGAAAGGGTAAAATATGTTGGAGTTCGTAACGTAAAGAATATAGTTTATTCGAAAGAGAGATTATCGAATATGGTTTATTCGAAAGGGAGTTATCGAATATAGTTTATTCGAAAGAGAGATTATCGAATATAGTTTATTCGAAAGGGAGTTATCGAATATAATTTATTCGAAAGAGAGATTATTGAATATAGTTTATCAAATGGAGAGTTATCGAAT
Source organism: Allium sativum (assembly GCA_030737875.1). Classification (NCBI taxonomy): domain Eukaryota; kingdom Viridiplantae; phylum Streptophyta; class Magnoliopsida; order Asparagales; family Amaryllidaceae; genus Allium; species Allium sativum. Next base: position 848,276,575 of record CM060922.1, on the reverse strand, counting down.
AGAGATTTTTCGAGAGAAAATTATAGATTGGGATTCGACTATATCGAATGTAGGAAAGTGCTATTTACTTTTCATTTTTTTAATCAAGATTTATTTATTTAATAATTTAATTAGTTATTATTTATTCAAATAAATGAATAAAAGTTATATTTTAAAGTTAGATATTTTTGAAGTAGGGATTATAACGCTATTGTTATAACTAATGTTTTTCATAAAAGAATTGGATTCATAAACTGAATCCGAGAGTTGCATAAGCAATGATTTGATAAGATGTTATGAAACGAAGTTAAGGAAATTTGAAAACTGACTGGAGATTAGTTAAACTGAATGATTTCCTGAGTATCGATCTGATGTTGGTTTCGAGCTTCAGGGTTGATATTTTGGGAATTGTTCTCTTACTGGTTTACAGTTAGAGACGGATAGATGTGGGAAGATAGTGATACATGAATAAGAAATGGAAATGTTTTCCAATGTTAATAATGTATATTTTTTAAATTTAGGAAATAAGAATTTATGTATATACGGAAATGGGAAATGGGGAAATGATTAAATTAATAATAAATTAATTTAAAAGAGGAAAATATTGATTGATGATTGATCGATAGAATTTTCATTTGGAAATAAGATCATTATGTGTATGGATGCTTTCCTTTGATAGTTAAATAACCGGTTATCAGAGTTTTGACCATTTTTCCATCGTCAATATGGAGAGACCGGGATCAGATTTATTATCTGAAAACCACTCCATATGTTCATTAGCGTTGCAAATCAAATATGATGAAGATAATTGAAGACGAAGGTTATGCAATGGCTATTCTTGAAAATCCTAGGTAGAAATTGCCTAAGATGGATTTACAGAATAGTGCTTTCGGTTTGTCTAGTCCCATGACAACCTGTATGCAAGAATGTCTGACAGAGTATATTTAATAGATCACGTAAGTTGATCTCTTCAAATGTATTTACGTTTGGTGGCAGAGGAATTCGTTTCTCTTAGCTGTATACCCGTGGTATTTTTGGAGAAATCAATTTGTGATTTGGCGGGTATGACAATGTGATATTCAAAGTGAATAAATGTGTGATCTGTCAGAGATAAGCGTGGCCTCAAGCTTCACAACCAAGAAATGGTATAAAATCAGGTAGGTCACATGGATAAGTGGTTAGCTACCAATCAGGGTGTATTGTCACCTGATCTGGAGAAATTTCATTTCTTTAACCTATTTCGATGTTGTCCCTTTCGGGAAACGGTTGCAGATCCCAACCGTTAGTGATAATACATTCGGTACACTCAAGCGAAATGAGTGACCGGTCATGTTTAGCCTGGGTTGCAAGATGTTCTTATTGAACCTGGTGTATTCCTCTCTAGAGATACACTGTCGGAAGGTGGTCCCATACCTTGCTAGTTGGAATTCATTACCTAATAAGCGCCCACGGTTTTTGATTATATATTATGTATGTGGAACGTGAGATGAAAGCGCTCTGCTAATGATTATTTAGTTGTGGTTGATTGATACTATTATAATATCTAATTACGTTTTGATATAAGGATTTTTTTTCTTTCAAAAGGATTTTGAAAGTCAAATCAAGTGTTTTGGGTTCTCACAAGGGAAAACTCGTTCCGTGTATACGGCGTGGTCTTATGAGATATCGTTTATTTTCTCAAACTGTTTTAAATTGTTTACTCACACTAGTCCTATGGCTAACCCAGAGTTTATTTTGTTTTGTTTTCCCTAAACTATTGTGTGCCCAATTTTGTACGGGCAGTCAAGTAGTCGGGATTTTACAGATATACTGAAAGCTTGGAGCATGAGGCTTTAGTATTTTGTATCAATTGTTTATTTTTGCAGTGTTGTAAGGGCTGTACTTTTATAATGATATGTATATTCAAGTACAGATTTGTATTTCAAATTTATGCTATATAGTATATTTTATTCATTCTGTGAGGTTCGTGTTACTCTGATTCCATTGTTGTTCCTCTCCTTCTTCTATTCTAATTTTCTATCGTATCTATTCTCATCCTCTGACTTCTTTCTATTAATGATCTGGAATGTTCGATGCTTGAATAATTGACATGGGTTTTATGTTGATTTTCTGGGTTGAAAATTCTCATTCGTTACAATTCAGTTGAATATATGTTGAAAAATGCAGTGCAAACATGATTAATGTGAGGTTGTGAGATAAAGGATGAAAAACCAGTGTTGTCATGTTGAAATGATCAGTGTAGAAATTATAAGCAATGAATGTGCTATCTATCTAATTGTGCCAAGGGGGGTTGAAACACCATTCAGGCCAAAGACCTTACATCTCTACGCACAACTTGACTGGTATGTAAAACAACGTGTGACGTTGAAATTTTATTTCATCTCCTTCACCTAAAACCAAAAGTTTCCAAAACTTCATGAATGACATTGTCAGGCGAAGTGTAGCAGCAAAGAGAACATAGGAGTACTATGAGAGAAGTGCTTTATTGCTATCTTATAACAATATTCAGTCAATAAAAATAATCAGTAAAATATAGGTGAATGCACGACAACTAAACTACAAGGTCATTTCTGGTACAAGGAATTGAATGATAAAATTGGAATTATTGGATATAACAAAATCTAACACCTGACCTCATATTTTTGAAACCATATATACATATTTCAAACTCATATTATAAATAGACCTTTATATTCATAGCTTATACATTGAATTTTACTTATTATATACATATTTCAAACTGGTCTTATAAATAAACCTTTATATTCATAGAATTGTCATCAAGCCATATTTTAGTTTCCAGACTTTAGAGCTGCATATATTGCCAGCACTGCAGCTATTAATTGAAAGAAGAACGACAACCCTGACTTAACACAATTGCTTTTTAGTTTACAGAAATAATTTATATTATGACTGAGGTTATTTTAGACTTTACAGTTTTGTTAAATTAATCGAATGGAGTTTTTTTGCTTATTCTTTACAAAAGATATTCGATTTTTTTGTTCATTCTTTACAAAAGATGGATTTTATATGTAATAAACTATTATTATTTACATGTATAAAGTACGAACCATGCTTCATTGTTTGTAGAAGATGATAAGTTCTGCTGCAACTTATGTGAAGTTGGCCTTTTGAAAAAAGATATATATACCTAGAGGATTGATTTAAATAAATACAATAAAATAGAAAACAAAAAGGGAAAGAAAGATAAAGTATACCTATACCCGAAATAGGATATTAGATTGGAATTGAGATCCCAAGAAAGAAATTGGTCCTACCAGGAAAATAAAATGAGAAGGAATCAAAAATGTAGAAGCTAACCTCTCAAATGCTAATTCATATCAGAATCTATGAACTATATACAAGTATAGAAATGTACTCACCAGTAATTTGATACTCCTGGGTAAAACAAGAAAAATATATAAGAACGGTATGATAGCAAATAATTATTCGGCACAATCAGTAGAAGCAAATGCAAATAAACATCATACAGTTAAAAGAGTGATATATGACGAATTTGCCAAAAAATATCAAAATTCCCAAATGAAAATTGGACAAAAAGTCGGAAATACTATTGTAAGATCAAGTTTTGTACAACCTTTGAATCTCATCGGATGAAATGTTAAAGCTCTTAGCATATAAAATAAAGCGCCTGGTATGTGTTTCTTAAAAGAACTCGATGTTTATAGAGAAAAGTGATTCATCCTTCATGGACAACACACTCTACTCCATTACAAACTATCGGCTAAACTGCACGAAATGGGACATATTATTAAGTGAATGTAGCATAAATCAGTTATTTGGCCATAATATGATTTACTTGTTTTCGATAAAACACACATTATTAGTATCTAAAGTTTCAAACACAGTGAAATCAAGGTAAAAACGATTGCGTGATAATAGTTGAAAATGCCTCTCATAAAGTTTACCATTAGCTATTGCAGGAACCTGTGTTGATTTCTGAAAATAAAACCTCTTTCTAGTCATGTAAACTCAATATTGATCATGAATATATTTCGCATCTTTCTGCCAATTCATATGTAAATTCAATAATAAATTAATCCCAAATTTCATTGTAAACGATCAAAAATATTACAATAAGTAAATGACTGAGGTTAAGAATAAGGATTATCACATAAATCATTAAGATTGTTGAATGACAGACCTTTAAAATCTATAACTTGTGCTGGCCTTTGCCTAAATCAATCTTGATTTTCGCACAACCGATGCTATTAATTCTTATGTACTAAATCGCAAACGAATGCTATTTCGATATACTTCAATCAAAATTCAAAAGCCTATTAAGGCTATGAGTTCGGCGGTTTCCAAAATTGGGTTGCGTCTCTCTTTGTCAAAAATTATCGCCTTTGTCGAAAATCCTTTTTCTTTTATCGCGATTTGGGGGAAGAATGAAAAGTAGGGTTACGTGTTTTCCAGAGTTCAAAATAATTTAGAGTAAATGGGTTGCATGGGTTGGATGAAGGTTGAACTGTTCATTTTATTTTTTTGAACAGGTTGGATCAATAAAAATAAAATTTTAAATGGGTTGGACCAAACTCTTTTAGTGCTAGGGTTAGTTGGTAGTGTAAATGGGTTAGGGTCAAGTTTGACGGGTCTAATGCTCATGCTCATTTATTTGCAGTAGGGCAGTCAATGGGTCGTGTCGGGTCAAGTCGGGTTCAGATTGATTTATAAATGGGCCGGGTCAACCTATTTATTAAACAAGTCATTTTTCCCAACCACAACCCAACCCGTTTATAAACGGATTGACCTGACCCGTGTAACCTGTTTAAATAAATGGGTCGCGTCGTGTCTGGTCGTATTTTGTCGAGTTTACCCATTTGACCCATTAACAAATATTGCCTACTAATACAAAACGCAAAACAACCAAATCACCAACATGTAGCGCTATTATATATTCACCGACAAGCAGCAAGTTATGAAATCTCCAATAGGCAACAAGTTACAAAATCACCAACAGACAACACATATATAAAGCAAGAAATCACGATATCTAAAAATCATTTTCTATATATAAGAATATATGAGAAGACTGCATAGATAAAAGACTAACAGTATGGAAGAGATATCATTGTTATTAGTAAAATATAACTAATAGCATAGAAGAATAAATTAGTAAAATATAACAGCTTACATAAGAATATATGAGCATACTGATTACTGCTTACATAAAAGACTAACACTAACAGCGCACATTAAAGGCTAACAGTATGGAAGAGATACAACATATAATCGGGTCTAGCGGGTCAACCAAAACCCATTTGTTTATAAACAGTCTAAGTTGGGTTGACCTGAATTTGACCCGCCAACTAAACGGGTCGGGTAAACCTACTAATTTTTGTGCAGGTTTCGGTTCGGGTTTCAGATCGTATAGGAAATTGACAGACCTAATTTGCAGGTACTAGATTTACATGCTCCATGCTTGGATGGGTTTGAGTTTCGATTTTTATCAAAATTTGGGCTCAGAAAAGTGTGAGGTGTTACATTTGGAATCAGAGCTTAGGTTGGACAATCAGATGAATTAGTAAATTAGGACTTGTGAGAGAGTGTATTCGACTTTCTTTTCTATTTTTTTCGTCCTTCTCACTCGACTTTAAATTATTTCGATGATGAAATAGTGGTAGGCCTATTTATTCAAAATGAGCCTTAAGCGACTAAGAGTTTGAATTATGTTGAGTTCAGGTATCTAGCTAATTCTATCTCACCCCACAGTAAGTTGATGATTTCGTTGTGAAGAGCATGAAGATGGCATATGGTGAATCGCGTGGATTTAAGTTTGGAGACTGGAAGAAAATCTAGCTACAACTAAGATTGTCGCAATTTCTGGTTTTTGGTTACGTTGGTGGTTCCAGTCGATGACCTTTCCTTGGCCTTGAAATGGAAAATTCATGTTAATATGTCGTATCAATTCGGAAATATAATTGCGAGGTATGTCTATTTAATACTTCATTGAAATTTCAGTTATTCTTTTATTGGAAATATTCATTTGAGTCCTTGGTCTTGTAATCAAAGGAATCTCATTTTTAAAATTGTGTTGGAGAATAAAATGGATTTCGAAAATTGTATAGCTATGGTTTCGGAAAAAAGTTTTTAAAAAATATCATTTTAAGAATCTAAATCTATCTGCATTTCAAAATTGTTCGGGTTTGTGTAATTTTAATAAATAATCCAGTTGGTAAAAAGAAGGGAACTGGAAATGATAAGGAATATGCCTCTGGACTTAAAAATGTTTAACACCCATTTCTTGTGATTTTTAGTATTTCCCTTTTTATATATTAGATGATTTATCAAAATTATCATAGTTAATCTTCGAGATTTTAAAATCCCGACGCTTTGGAATGCAAAAAAGTTTTTCCAGTTAGTAATATAAACTGGAATATAAATAATAATAAAATCGATCTATAATACGAAACCTTTAGTTTAAAATAAGTGAATCAATTTCGAAAAAGTTTTAAATTTTCTTTCAAAAAGACTAAGGAAAATCTTTCGTTCTGATTTTGGGGTATTTGATTTGCGGATCGTTTATTTGTTGTCAGCTAGGTAAGGGGAAAATCCGTTTTAATTACAGATTTCTAGCTGAATTATTTTGGGAATTTGTTTGTTGCTTGGTTGCAGCGATGCTATTGAGACTACTTCTGATCTTTGGGGACAGTTTGGAGTTTGACTGCGGTTGTTGATTTCTCCATGATGAGGATAATTGTTTTTCGGGTCGTGCCAAATCTTTAAAGATGACACGAAACGATTAATATTTTAATCTGTCCTAACAAGGTCAATGTTCAACCTTTGCCCAAAGCCCATTTGACATTTGACCATGGTTCAACCTTTGCCCAAATCCCATTTGACATTTGACCATTTAGTGTTATACCTAGAGTAATCAACTGGTTGATGAGTGGTTGTTCAACTTGGACCTAGGACTCAACCGTAAAGGTTGCGTCCAAATCATCCCCTTAACTTCTTTCTTTCGTCCTTCCTCATCTAGCTGAACCATATTCTTAGCCTTCTTATCTTTCTTTGTCATTGCCTCATCTCCTCCTTTTCGTGCTAGTTTGCACATTAGATCTTGCCCCACTAGTACTCCAAGATCTAAATCCAATTTCTTCTCTCCAATCGTTGCTTAGTCCATAATACCTATTTTTGCTATCTGATCTTACTCGCGCCATTTAAGTCTCATCCTTAGGTAGGAAGATCATTTGGTTGGATCATAATGACCGTAAAATCTCACCGCCTTAGGGATAAGAAAATTTGTTGTGGCAGTTGGATTTTCACCGGTCCTTTGCTTCGAGATCTTTGTATAGGATTGTTGTTTATCCTACATCCACCTTTGCTATATCTTGTTGGAATAGATTTTGTTGAAGGCGATCATTTTTTCGGAGATGAATATTAAGCTATCTTTGGATGGTTTTTCTTAGAAGAATCTCAACTAGATTTAGATGCATCGGTGTTGTACGTGGACTTGAATGGTCTTTTGTTTGACTAGTTTTGGCGATTTTGCAGTAGATCTCTTTTTCCTTAATGTCAGTTTTTGATTTTTGGAATCTATGTTCAAACTGCCCAGGTAGATGTGTGACCAATTCAGCACATTAGTCCATACATGGGAATTTAAAACTAGATGTCTCATGATGCAGAAATTAATCTTTTCTTTGATCGGCAGCGTAAACATCATTTAATGTCGCATCCAATTTTGGTTCAGCTTGTCGTCCTTGTGTGCTGGTTCATGGAGTTATTTTATGTATCTTCACCTATCCATGTTATCATTAGATAATGTCAGGTGAATCGCCGTAAAGAGCAACTTTGTGTGGTAGGTTTCTTTTGTCTCTAATTCTCTTTTGCAAGGGATGGTGATGTAGAAACCTCCAATAACATCAGCAGCGTATATAACGCGAGATTGACCATTTTTCTATCATGATACGATTAATCAAAGGTCATAAAATAGTTATAGCTCCAGTTGTAGAGCAAGACTCTTGTTGTCTATAGGCATTGTTTTGGGAGTTTCCGTGTTGTTGTTATGTTTCGTCTTTGTTGTTTTCTCTTTCCAGCATTTGATTCTTGCATTTGTGGTAATTTGTGCTTGTAAATATTAGTATTGTTTGAAATCGCACGACTTTTAATAAGATTTCTATATTTAGAAATATTTGTGTCATTCACGCTTATCTATGTGTTATAAATCTCATTTTTTTAATCTAACTAGCAGTTATCTTAGAGTTGGAAATAATAAAATTTTGTGCGGAATACATTTTAGCGAAAGACAGGTTTTTGCATTGTTCTCGTCATGGGTATATTAATCACCTGTTACTTGTTAAGCTAAAATTTATTATGTTCTTTTATGTCTGATTTCAGTTTTCGCATTTTTCATGTAACCGACTTCCTTTTTCGCTGACACGCGACTTGAATCGTTTAAGTTTCCGCAAATACATTTTCAAGATTTTTTGCAAACATTGCATGAAAAAAAATTCCTTTTTTAAGTTTTATATTTTACTGATTCACTTTCTTTTATTTCGATTTGCGCCGAAATATGATTTGGGTATGCCAGTTTGTGCATATTTAAACATCTGTTTTGCATTAAAATTGATGATTTGAATGATGCAAAGCGCTCATTAACAAAATTTTAGTTTTTGTACAAATCTCATATGGAAAGTGAAACGATATTAAAAAGAAATTTTCAAAATAAATAAAAGAGGTTTTAAAGCGGAAATTTATTTTTGTAAAAATTTTTGAGTTTTAGTCACATGAAAGGCGTAAGGAAGATCTTTGGATGGTCTGTGTGCATGTTTTAACGGCAATGCGATAAAATGTTAACGATAACAAGAAGAAGGCTGTTTTACCCTTGGAAACGTTGTTTTCGTGCCTTCTCAACGATGCGTGTGAATTGTTAATTAACTCATTTTACCTTTTAGAGCTTGTTTTAAGCCCTCTTTGCAGTCTACAGATGGAAATTTTTGGAGTATTTTGGGGTACTGAAGTAAAATTCAATTTTAGGATGGGAATTGGAATATTTATAAGCGAAGAGAACTTTTTTTTTTGACTTTGATTTCCTTTTTCCGGCTTAGGAGAAATTAAAGAAGAACCGATTAGATGCGTTGACATTTTGGATGGTAGAATTCAGATGCAGAATTTGTTTCTTCACATTTCTATTCGTAGTTGTGTGAGGGTTATGGATGAAAAAGGGTTTTCAAAATTTGCATTCATATAGAACTGCCAGTATATTTAGAATGTTTTGCATCATATTTTCGAAAGTGTTTTCAAATTTGATGCATACATATAGGAGGATCAGATTTGGAATCATTGTACATACATGTTTTTTGATCGAAATGCATTATGTACACTTTGCACATTAGCACTAGGTTGCAAAGTGGATGTACACTAATTGGTTGTGTAGGATAGGATAAATAGGTGTCAGTATTTCGAAAAGAAATTCCTTTTAAAGGGGGAAGAATGTAACAACACATAATTTTGAGAGTAAATAAATTAGTTAGTTAATTATAATTTTCTAAAATAGGAATTTCTACAAACTATGAAATTTGACCATGAAACTTTCACCGTTGAGTTTGTTATCTAATTCTGATCAAATTTCATATTTGGATTCTTGCAAACGGAGTCTGTCTGAAAAAGTTATGAGAGAAATAGGAAAAAGGATGGAAATAATAAAACAGAATATACAAAATACTTAATACCATTTATAACCTGCCTTCATTGGGCATTTTCACCTAAGGGCGGTCGACACCTATGGATGGGTCTGTCGACCGCTCCTGGTGACTGCAGCTCTGCAACAACTAAGGTTATATAGATTTTTATTATTTAATATATAAAAAAGATTGACAAATGTTTATTAAATTAAATCTAACGGCTCAGGGCCATTTCAATCCCTATAAATAAAGGGCTAGGCCCCCATTCTTTTCAACATATTTTTTAGAGTAGCAGCAAAGCTCTGCCAAATCTCTTTCTCCTCAAACAAATTCTAAAACAAAAATATGTTCATATACAATTAAAATCAAACATAAATGATATAGATTTGAAAGGGTTAATCAGATTCAAGTAGAAAAGAAAATGGATTAGCGTTTAGGTTCTTGTTCGTCAGATTTCTCCCCTATTTTCTTATTTTCTTGCAAATTTACAAAACTGAAATAGCTCTGTAAGAATTTATAAATTGTAAGCCTAAAAGACTATTCATATTGAGATTTGGATGTTTTCAGGTAAGCGGAAAATTTATATATAAAGTGTATAATAATATGATTACTTTATTTGTATTAAATCTGAAATATATGCCTACGTGTGCAACTGATATGTTGTAGTTTTTGTCAGATCTGAAGAATAATTGTGGTTTTGAGTAATATTATTATTAAGACTTAATAGATTGTTCATATCACATCCTACAATTGTGTTTAAAACATTATGGCTATTGTAAGCACTATAGATCTGGAAATCAGTCCCATAAATCATTGTTAAATTGTAGTTTTATTTTGAATCTATAGTTTTGGTGTTGAATTGTAATTTATGCAAACTCTGTTAAAAGGATAGCCCGTTTGTGTTTAGTTTGGCTTGGCTTTTAACTTAATTATTGTAAATATGCTTTTTTGTTCTTTTTCAATAAAAAGGTATTATTTGAAATCTAACAAGAAATATGCTCAATAACAAAAAAGGAAAAGACTGTGTAAATTCATGTACAAATATAGGTTTATATATATATATATATATTTATGCATAGTTTACATCAACCATTCCAAAAACATACATATTATATATTTCTTATTATTTGAAATATTGTTTCTTCCACTTTTAATTTTTTTAGGCATAATTTACAGTAATTGCAGTTAATGACCTTTTTGTAAGATTTGGAATCTTATTAGAAAATTTAATACAAAAAGGAATGTTTTGGTTATTATCTTAAACCAAAACATTAAGTTTAGTAAAAATGAAAATAAAAGAATAATAACTATTTTAATTGCGTGAAAATATAAATATATATACATTGTCCGTCCCAATCTACATAAACAACGAAATATATAGTATAATTAATGTTGTGTTTGTTTGAATGGTTTCTGTTTTATGGAATTATGTATGAAAGTGTAATCCATATTAAATGGAAATATATATTGTGCAGTTGTAGCAATAAATGTGATTGATTTGCTACAAATAATGTCATTAAGGAATAATACTATTGTATCCAGCGTTGATTTAGGGGAAAATAAATTGAATTAGGTAGTTAGGCCTAAATGGTTATTATTTGAAAATGATGACTGGAAATAGAGGATTGTGTTTAAATTACAATAATGAATTTAAACTGTACTTGTGGCTTTTAAAATATTAATCAATGAACAAATTGGATTGTTGATTATATAAGAGCATAAATATTGATGTGAATCAATATTAATAGAATTGATGTGTTTTATTATCATTATAATAAATTTAAATTGTTGAGTTAATAAATTGTACAACAACATTGTTGCATTAATAAGCTGGTAAATTTTTGTTTTAAATGCCAACAACACTTATAAATATGCGTATGTATAGTATAATTTAAATAAAAGAATAAAAGTGTTTTTATGAAATTATTATTAAGTTAAAACCGTTTTATGATGGGTTGATAACAATGATTGTAAATATTTGATTAATTATACAATCATTGTAATTTTGGGTTATGATATATTTTGTTGTGTAAATCTTAAGTGTTCAAATTTGTTGCATTTAATAATAAAGATAAAAGTATGAATTTTAACATGTTAATGACATCATTAGTGATATTTATTTTTTGTGTTGTATTATTTTGGTTAAACATATTTATTTTTATAGATTATGTTGAATTCGATAATTTAACAAGTATAAATGTGTTTTGTGTGTTAATTCGTTAAAATTAACATAACTTGATAAGTATTTTTCGTGTGTGTTAAGAAGTTTTAAGGTTGTGTTGTTGTGTTTAATTTGGTGTTAAAGTGGGTTTAACACTTAAAATAGTGGAATTTGAGTTTAATTAATCTACATAAATAAATCTGGGTTTAGTTGGGTGTTTTAGCCCATTACTTCCTTTATGTTTTTGGTGAAAAGGGAAAGTGCGAGATATATTTTTTCCTCCTCATTTTCTTCTTCCTAGAGAAAGTCAATAAACAACAATGGCTGATTCCCCTTTGCCTCCTTCAATCAAGCCTTGCATGCTTCATATTTAAGCCTCTTCAGGGCCTTCCTTACTCCTTAATCAAATATCTAGGCAATTCAAGTTAGAATTCCATTTCTAGTGAACAAAATCAAAGGATAGAGTTATTGTGTTTCCCATGCTCACTGCACATTGATGTTCCTTCCTCAGATGATGCAGCATGATGCAAATCAGCTCCTTTTGGCCTCAAATTGAATGGAAGTCTTGCTATAAACTAACCAAAGTGATTCGGTTGACACACATACTCTAGTATGCTTTATCTTTTATCTATCAGTATACGATTATGTTGGTTTGATTGAAAATATGTAGTTTTCTGTAGTAGTTGTTTATCTTGTGTACACCGCTCAAATAACAAAAAGATCTCAACTTTGAGCCTTAATAACTTCTTAATTCTTACATGTTTTGGCCTGAAACATTTTACATGTTGTACGACAATGTTTGGCAAGTCAAACTAAAAAATTTGGTGCTATTCTGAATTGATTTTGGTGGATAAATTAATGCATAAATTTGGAATTTCATTGGGAAATCGACCTGGAGATAATCCCGTGAAGTGGGTCAGCATTATGCTCCTACGTAGACCCAGGGGTCGGCCCACCATGATATTGGGTCAACCTACCTTAAGAAATTTTCTCCTATAGCCTTCCTATGACTTTGATTTGCTTCTGGATGAAAACAGCGCCCGTGTCAAACTTCTAGATGATGTATCTCTTTCGATATTGATCAAATTTAGGTGATTCTTTTTGTATTGAAATGCTTGTAATCTTGTCTATAATTATGCAAATTTTAATTCCAATCCGTGGTCGTTTGGACATTTAAACCTGGTCCTAAAATTGGACCTGGAAGTGATTTCATCCCAGCTGAAATTTAGTCCTGGGTCTAAGTTTGGAGCCTTATTAACTTTGACGTGTTATGTTAGTATCTAGTGATTCCTTTTATAGTCAAAATTGAAGACTTTCTAGTTTGTGTATATCATATTATAGAACAATCGTTGATCATTTGGTCATTCTTAATTATTCTGAAAGTTGCAACTCGGATTGATTTTAGGGCATGTTTTCATGTCATAGTGTAAATTTTAGCATCCTTTCTTATGTGTTTTCATGCTTCTCTTGATCTAATTTTAAACCATGATTTTTGTGTTTTATTTTGGCTTACTTTATAATGTAGATGCCTTTATAATGTAGAAGCCTATATTACTGCTAATACATTTGGGGTTGATGAATGTAGTGATGAGTTTTGAGCACCATTGCACGATTTGAAATTGTTTTTCGATATTTATAAATATTGATTTCTCAATATACTTTTGGGGCTAAAATGAATTTATGGTTTTGAAATATAAATAGCCTCAAAACAATAATACAAAATTCTATTTTTGTAATATAAGGATTTTATCAAGGAATGATACAGATTTTGAGAAAATTGCTCTGTAAACGTGTTTCCATCCAACAAAGTATTTCCTTATATGTAAACAATGTCTTTATGAACTACTTGTTTTGGTGAGGGTGGCTAATCCTAATGTCTTCCTATTGTTGTTATTGAGATAAAATGTTGATTTGAGTTTTTGGGGGTTTATGAGATTCTATGTTGAGTTTAGCTGGATCTAATTAATCCTACTTTATATTGAGATTTCTGAGATTTCTAGTGCGGAGTTGTCAAATGGCTAGTAAACAAGGAAATGAGAACGTGTGGTATAGGATGCAATGTTGTCATTGTTTGGGTTAGTGACCAAGAGTTGGTGATGCATTCATGTTGAGAGGGTCCAGTACTCAGCTTTGGGAATCAATGACTCATCTATACGTATTCACTTGACTCGGGTAGTAAAGATACACTTGGCCAGGGGTCGTTGTGTGGGGTGCCTAATTTTGAATACGTATAAGTACTTGGCAAACTTCTTGGGGAGCAATATATAGCTTAGAGATCTATATCATGTTGGCACATGCATATTTATTTGAGTTGGATCCATAATTTCATGTTGTTTGAGATTTGACAATTTGATCTTTATGATCAACTATTGAGATGTGAGTTTTCATGTTGATTTTAGTTAGATCGAGATGTTTCTTCTTTTGAGATGATTTTGGATCTATAATCCATTCTTGACACACTTTTTGGTCAAAGCTGACATAAATGGAATTATTGGATAATGACACGTTCAAGCGGTGGAAACAATGTCAAAAGACAAAGAGTGATTTGGTCGAAATCACAACATCAACATAAACATGCCCGAAACTCCTATCAAATGACCTTTTTTAGGCCCGAAAACATTAGTTATAGAGTTTTCTCTGTAACTCTTGTAGCCCTCTGAATTAGCTTTAGGTAGAGCTTTCGTTTGGCTCAATCGGACTTACGATTTGAAAGTTATACCTATTTCTGTAAACGCACGCAGAACTTGGATATTGGGAATTGGTGACATTTCTGTTTGGGTCGCCCCCTTCGGTTTTTGGGCTCTTCCTTGGTTCGCACCCCTCGTCTCGTGAAGCACCTTCCTCGGCTCGTGATGCAACCAAGCTCGCCCCCTCACCTGGCTCGTGGCGGTCATAGTAGTCACGACCCGCTCGTGGTGCACATGTGGGTCATGACCCCCATTACCACGACCCGACCATGGCCTTACCACACCCTGCTCACGATCCACCTCTGGCTCGCGCCCGTGAACCACGACCCCGACCCGCCTGGGTATAATGCTGCACACAGATCTTGACCTATTCTAAAGGCTATTCCTACTCCTACTATTTCAGATCGTGTTCCACGTGTGTCACGAATGGAACCTCCCAAGGACTCTCCTACATCTATAAATACACCACTACATGGAATTTTAGGGAGAACTTTTGGCCATTCTTCTCCGCGGCTTCTACCATTACTGAAGTGCAAGGACTTTGCACCTTTCTACATCTAAATTCTCCTCTTGCAATCTCAATTAACACACAGATTGTGTGTCTACATGTAACTGTTTCTTGTAATCTGTCAGTATAACAATAAGACTATAAAGTGGACGTAGGCTACATCTACAGCCGAACCACTATAAAAACCTTGTGTGTTCCCTGTTATTTTACTTTTTTCTGCATTCTGTGATCTGTGATCTGCATTTGGGTGTTAATGCCAATTTTTGGTCTAACATCCATATATTTTGAGATTTTGAGATTTTGGAGTATGATACTCCTTTTTACTGATGATTCTAACCTCTTGAGTTTCACATGTTGACTTTGGGAATTTCAGAGCTTGTGTTTACTTATTTTGGGGAAATTGAGATGTACTCGGCTGAGGCCTTAGTACATAAAGGTTATGTTGTAATCCTTTATGTTGTGAAGTGTGAATCTAACCTAATCTAATCTTCATGCCTGTATATACACAACTCTTAGAGAAAGAGTTTTATGTCTTATGCTAATTTATCTTCTTATACTGATTTGTAAACTAGGCTAACCTGCGTATGTATTCCTCGGGTCAGACCAAAATGGTTTAGGTAGTTGCTGAGCTTGGGGTTAGCGGTATCTTATTTGGGCTCTCGTCATTGTAGTTACTTTCATTCGAGATCATGTAGTTGAGTTTCTTATTCTTATGATTGTATCTTGTTGTGTAAGTGTTGTGTTGTATCTATTTTTTGTGCAACACATGTATTTGTTGTACTCTAACAATGTAATATTGTGTAACTGTTCTACGGACCGTGATAGTGTTTTTATATCTATTGTGTTCTGAGCAGATCATGTAGTTACTGTGGAATTGTATTACGTAAATATGAAGTATGTCAAGCCTCTTGAAAGAAAATTTATGAGCAATTTCTCTACGTTCTTAAGACTTGCGAATGCAAATCTATGAGGTGTCGCCTTCAATATTCCCTATTCTCCGCTCTAATAAATGGTATTACCCAGAAATGCTCTTTATTAGGGAGGGTCTCGGGTTGGGGCGTTACAACATGGCATCGGGGCAGACGTTCAGAACAAAGTACTTTAGACACAGACCAGAAACAGAATAGTAACAAAGTACATTAGACAAAGACCAGAAGTAGAATAGTACATTGTAACATGGACGGATAACAATCATGTCTACTTTATCGCTTCTTTGTTATCCTTATCTTGTATCTCTTATCTATGAATCATGGGGGGATCTTGTGGTTGTGGAATAAATCTAGGAATAAGAATTTTATTTCATAGTATTCCAACTTTGATGTCACTTTTGGTAGTTAGATTTGATAAGAGAAACCTACCATCCTTTTAATCTTTCGAGTTAAAATTTTCGAGGAAACTTTTCACCCTATCTTTGATGTTTGAGTTGATTATGGGGTTAAGTAGGGGGAATTTGATGGTATTTTGAGATCTAAATTTTAAAGAGATTTTCGTCCTGAGGGTGGAACATTAGAGTTGAAATTAATTAAATGGGAGTTAAACTGTAGAAGCGGGTGAGTCATTTCGATTGTGCTAAATTTTGAAGTATTAGTCATGGGGTAAGGGTTGGAAATAACGATGATGGTAAACATTGATGAGTTAATTTTTTTGTAACCCAACAATTAAATTGAAATTTGGGGAATGTGGGTTGTTTATTTGTGAAAACTTAGATAGGTGATAATGAGTAGTAATAATAATAATAACCCTTGAGTAAAATTAAATTGGTGATCATTTATGTGTTGAATGTCCCAATGAGTGTCTTAACGGTTTTGATTGATACGTCTGATTAGCGATATCAACAGAAATTTCTTAAAAACTTATTTCAGACTATCTAACATTGAAGATGAGAACTGAAATGTGATTCGTTGGGAAGTAAAATACGAAATTATTATGTTAGGGTAGTATTAAACCACTATGTGGGATGTAGAATATGGTGACCTTGGCGAGGCAATGACGATGATATGTCAACATCGCAGCCAAGTGCTAACAAGGATTGATAGATAATAGTGGCTTAATGCTATTCCAATCTAATTGTAGATGAGAATTTAAAGTGTGTTGATTATAAAATGTTTATAAATATACGACTTTCTAAAATGAGTGCGTTACTTTTGGAATACACATTCGAGATTACATTCACTTGAAAGTTGCCTCCATTGAATTAGGTATAATTCTTGAGGAAATGGCAAGCTATTTGATGATTAAAAATCCAAGTAGCAGCCAAAGTTGAGAAATTTTTAAATAACTTTAATGGCAAGGTAGCGTCGAGTATTGACGGGAGAACAAAAATCTTGAGTGCGTATTTCAAAATACGCATTGTTGAAAGTAAGTTGCATTGCATAAAATTTAGATAGTGATGAGTTAATGAAAGTGGTTAAAACGTTATCTAAAATTCGGATAAGTTCAAATGGGGAATTTTTGTTGTTAAAATTAAATATGTGGAAAATTTTGAGTTTTATAGGGTAACTTCCTAATTTGAGAAGTTCTAAAGAAGTAAATTAAGATAAACAACTTAAAGAATGTAAATTAATGAAGTACTACTGTGAAAACCCGTAACTTCCCCGGTGAGGAAAGTGCGGATAGTTCGAGAACAAGCCACAAAAGAACGCAGACGGGAGAACATTTCATTGCATATTACAACAATTCCATCAGATACAAGAATATACAGAGTATAATTGAATAAATTACATTCGAAAATTATCAGAGATTACAATACATTATATAGCAGCGGAAAATAATACAATAGACAACTAAAAGAGATATATGGATACAAAGCTTTCCGGATATCGTTCCAGCTGTAAACCAGGATCCTGTGAATAAAAATCTGCAAAACCAAAACTACTAGCTGCCCGTGTCAAAATAGAGGCACCCAGAGTTTAGGTCAAAACAATAAACTCCAGGTCAGTCATGGGACTGGTGTGAGAACTAAAACAGTTATTTATCTTTATTTTCAAAGTAAGGTAAATCAAGGGACCACGCCGTATAACACGGAACGGGTTTCCTCCCAAGAACACCAGTGCATAAAACAAAAGCGCAATGCTAAATAAAGAAAAATGAAGCTATTATAAGACCCAGGTCCCATCACACAATGCAATGCAAGCCGGAGGATAGGGTTTTTGCCTTATAATAGCCAAGAATGCTTGATACGTTTAAAACAAATCATTTGATACTATTATAAGTGCATATTGTATAAAACATCTTCAAATCATAAGTATCAATCATAGACGGCATAAGTGCCCCATCCCACTATGTCGCCATACTAGGCTCTACAAATAAAACCGGAATACACGTATTGGAAGTTGGATTTCCATCATGGTGGCTCCTGATTCGAAAGATCGATCGCGTAGTGCAATTCCCCACGGCTTACGTCCCAACAAGAGAAAACACCGTCTGCACATCCGCACTTTTGGGACCAGAGTATCACCGCGACTTACGTCCCAGCGAGAGAAAACACCGCTTACTCTATATATCCCTGACCACTAAGCTCACCTCGGTCGACCGAATCCACGACACCACTAAGGTGCCCATCCACTAAAAAGCATACTGATCAAACCATCAGTTTACCACCATATCGGGGTGTGAGGCTCGCGAATCAACGCTATACACAAAGCCATGCTATATTAAAGCTGCACTTTGATCATCATCCACCAAACTTTGCTTTTCAACAAAAGTTTGGATCACTGCGTCTCAGCATGCCACACTATCAATCCATATCGTACCACTGATTTCTGCCAATATATAACCTCTGAGCTCGTATGTCTCAGAGAAGGGCGTTAAGCAAGAGAATAAATTCCCCGCCGCCAAACAGATATATATTTAGTAGAGATCAACGAATACAATATAAAGGAATACAATGTCAGACACACCATCCATTTACAAGTCCGTTCTAGGTCTGAACGAAACCGGAGGCACTTTCCTCGCATATCCGTCGATCTCCAAGTACGTCTCGACGACCACCAACTGATTCCCTCATCTTGGGTGTACATGTAACAGCCCGCATTTTACGTATCGGAAGATCGTAAAATATTTTTATTTTATTCCCTGAGGGTTGGATCATTCTCATCTTTTGATATGTTGCTTATGGGGATGTGTGACATGTCCATAATTTTTACCGATTTTGTTTGTGACCATTTTGCCCCTATCAGCCTTGTACTGGGCATAACTTTTGACTCAGGTCGAATCAGAGGGTGAGACCTGTGCCATTGGAAAGGAATTGATGATTCCCTTTCCGTAGAGTGGTTACATTAAGGATTTGGTTCAGCGGTTTGGGAGAAATCGCTGTTTTAAGATTTTTCAGTTGGCTGTTCAGGTTTTGGAAGGCTAATGGGCTGATTTGGAGAAGGCCCATTAGGGGGTTGGTGGAGGCTATAAATAGGGGGTAAGGGATATGGAGAAAGGTTGGCATTTTCCATTCTCTTATGGGGAGGCTTTGATCTCCTTCTTCCTCTAACATCTTTCCACCATTAAAATTCCAAAATCCAAGGAGGGAAATCGAAGATCTACACCATAAGAGGCTAGATCTACATCGTTTCAAGGGCGAATTCATCGGATTGAGGAGTTTGATTCGAAGTGTTCGCTGTCCGGATTGCTTTTTCATTGTTTTTGCATCGATTTGAAGAATTGGTGAGTGATTTACATCTCTCATTCGGATGCATGCAAATATGGGTTTTAGGTTGTTAATTTCATCATTTCCATGTTATATTCCTTAGATCTACACCATGCTAAGTTCATTTTATATATGAATCACCTTAGGATCTGATCTAGATAATTTAAATGGTTAATTTTATGATTTTTCTCAAGATTATGCAAGTTTGATCCGTTTTTGTGTTCATATGATTCACTTATCATGTTTTGGGAAATTTATGTGTTTTGATGGAAATTGTTAGATTGATGATATTGTTGGTTGCATAACATGTTTGTGATTGCGTTTGGATGAATCAGATAAGCTGGTTTCGTCGGATTCGTCGTTTGGCGAAGTTTTGGTCGAAATCGGAGTCGAATTGGAGATGTGCAGGGTTCTGGTCGTCCTGGAGTTGGTCGGGTCGGTCTGGAATGAGGTGGTCGATCATAGTATGGCTTGGGAAGCAAGTCAGGGAGGTGGTCGGTTTAAGCTGGTCGGTCCAGAAGGAGCAGAAGTGTTTCTGGTCGGTCCAGAAGGAGCAGAAGTGTTTCTGGTCGGTTTCAGATGGTGGCATTCTGGTTGGTTTTTACTGGAAGCAAATCCTGGTCGCTCTGAAGGAGCTGGTCGGTCAGGTGGAGCAAAATCTGGTCGGTCTTGACGGGGTCGATCCAAAGCTGGTCGGTCCCAAGGAGGTCGAGTCAATCCAAAGCTGCAAGGAGGTCGGGTCGATCCAAAGCTGCATGGAGGTAGGTCGCTCTGGAGCTGGTCGCTCTAGAATCCTGGTCGTTCTGGAATTATGGTTGCTCTGGAATCCTGGTGGCTCTGGAATCTTGGTCGCTCTGGAGCTGGTCGCTCTAGAGGAGCTGGTCGCTCTAGAGGAGCTGGTCGGTCAGATGGGGTAAATCTTGGTCGGTCAGGTGGAAGCATATTCTGGTCGGTCCCAAGGGGGTGGGTCGGTCCAAGGATGCAGGGAGGCGGGTCGGTCCTGGAGTTGGTCGGGTCGGTCCTACCCTGGTTGGTTAAAAATGGAGGGGATTTCAGCAGCGCTTTTTAATGCTGTGGTGAATGGCCTATGTGCTGTCGTTTGCTTTCTCTAGTAAGTTGATATGATGCTATGGATTGTTTTGATCCTTATGATTGATGCTTACTTCGGATCAAAGGTAGTGCTAACTTCGAGGTGGTTCAAGTAGGAAGGCTCGAAGTGGTGAATGTGTTCGTTGATCAAGGTGGATCAACGAATGTAGTGACAACTCTAAAGTGTCTTGAGTTGGGTGATGAGGATTGCTCTATGGTGTTCTGAGCATGACAACTCTAAAGTGTCCTGAGTTGGTGAACAGTCGCGATTGATAGCGATTGGAGATGCGAAGGCCGAGAGATTATCGTTATCATGGGTTCTAGCGGGCCCAGAGCAAGGGTTATACGATTTCGTTGTATGGTCGAATACCCTGGGCTTCGTTGTATGGCCTAGAATACATTTCGTTGTATGGTGTATGGAGTTTCGCTAGAACCGGGGTTTCGAGTATGGCCCTTGACGGATGGCAATATGGGCTAGTCATACGATAACGATGGTTTCGAAGCAGGATTGGCGGTGATAGCCAGAGTCAGTCATGGATGATTGGTTGTTCTGTTTGTACTATCTCACATAGATTATCCAAAGTCGAGGGAGATGTTCTTTGAGTGCTTAAGTGATATTGGTCTAGGCCTCTGGCGAGAGTACTTGAGGAATGTTAAACTCGATTAGGGTTGTCTGTGTGAGACCTATATAATCTGGATGTTATGTGTGTTATGTATGATTGAATGGGTGTTTGGTTTCTATGGATGAATGGTTGAAATGCTTGGTGTAAAGGCTATCACTGTCCGATGTGGGGAAGATAAGGTTGAGTTCTTCTATGGTGATGTGGGTAGATAAGTTGTTCATTTACCCATTCTCATATACTTTCTTGTTGAAGTTTGTTAGCTGTATTATCGCTCACTAAGACTATTGTCTGACTCAAGGTTTTATGTCTCCTCTTATTACCTTGGGCTGTTCATCCGGTTGTGGATGGGCAGACTAAGTAGCAGGTTACAGGTAATGGAGCTTAGTGATACGAGGAAGCTGAGCGATGACGAGCAGGAGGTTGGCGTACCAGTTTTATTACTATCCAGTATTTCTGTTTCCGCTGTTTGAGTTGCTTGAGAGCTGTAGTGAGGCCTTATGTACAAACTTTGATATCAAGTTGGATAATCTTTCTGGATGTTGAGAAAGTTTCAAAAGTTTGCTGTATGATACCTCATTACTATTACCTGTTGTATATGTTCTACTATATTTTATCCATGCGCTGTGAGTTCTACGACAGGTTTCGATGTGTTTACCTACTCTGATGATCGTCCATAGCAGCCTGGCACACCTTTAGCATATTAGTCCTCCTGTTTAGTGCGGGGGTTATGGGCGGTCGTCACATTTGGTATCAGAGCTCTGGTCAACGATTTTGGCCAAAGTTCGAAGACGTAATTACGTATGAGAGGCGTATTTGTAGATTTCAGTTGGATGTTTACTATATATACTAGCATATATAGTAGTAGCGGTTGTATTCTTTTAGCAGTTTTCTTGGAAGTGGCTAACTATTCTAAATTGCAGACTTAGAATGAGTAGACGACCATCAAGACACGCTGCTAGGAGAGCTAATACTGGAGGGGGAAATGGTGATGAACCAGATTACCCGGCCATGTTTGAAGCCATGGCAGAAGCAATTATGCGAAGGGTACCCGCTCCAGTGGCGGCTACGGTAGATGTAGGTGTGCGAGTTCCTAGGGTAGATTTTGCAAAGATGTGCAAGGACTTTACATCTCTAGGAGGGAAACCATTCAAGGGAACTGAGCCAGCTGAAGAGGTTCAGAGGTGGATGGATTCATGTGTTCGAATCTTTGGAGACTTGGGCATTGAGAATGCAATGAAGAGAAAGCTTGCATCAAGGCAGCTTCAGAGTAGAGCCATGGAATGGTGGAATTCCGTTATACTCGAGACTCCGGAAGAGGAGATTTCATGGGAGCAATTCCAAGCTAAGTTTGAAGCAAAGTTTATCTCCACTGCTCAGAAGTCCGTTCTCTTCAAGAAGTTCGTAGAGTTGAAGCAGAATGGCAGATCAGTTCTTGACTACATTTCTGATTTTGAGGCTTTGTCTAGATATGCTCGTTCATACATTGATACACCCTATCAAAAGAACGAGAAGTTTGTCTTGGGTTTGGATGCTTATATTGGGAAGCCACTGGTGGACCATCTTGATGATTCATTTGAGAAGATTGTGGAAAAAGCTATTCGCCATGAAAGCTTGTTTCCCAAGGAAGCAAATGTTGTCGTTGCAACTAAAGGAGATCAGAAACCACAGCTGGGTGGTGATAACAATAAGAAGAAGAGGCAGCAACAACAGGAAGGGGAAAGTGGACAGAAGAAGCAAAAGGGTGAAGTGACTTGCTATAACTGCTGGCAGAAAGGACATTTTGCTAAAGAGTGCAAGAATCCCAAGGCTGAGAAGAAGTGCTTCAAGTGTGGAAAGTCTGGACATGAGAAGAAAGATTGTCCGTAAGTAGCTAAGGGGAACCAGATCGTGAAGGCTTATGCTTTGGAAGCCGTGCCGTCTTCTTCGAGGGGTCCGACCGTTGAAGAGAAAGGAAAGGGTGTCGTGGTGCAAGGTACTCTTTCCGTTAAAAGTGTTTCAGTTCGAGTGTTGTTCGACACTGCAGCTTTGCGCTCATTTGTTCGTTATGAGCATGTGTGTCGCTTGGGTTTGAAACCCGAGATGCGTGATAGGCCAATCCAGCTGAGGGTTCGTCTAGTTTGTGTATGTTTGGCATGCTCTTGCTTTGTCGAGTCATGGTTGTCTTTGCGATGATCTCCGTTGGATTTGGGATCATATTGGGCATAGTTTGGCTCAATAAGTATGCGGCAAGGGTGAATTGCGAGAAGCTAGAGGTGAGGGTCGGGGATGTGGAAGGGCGAAAGGTGTTGATTAGATGTAAGCACGAAGACGGGGTCTTCGTGAGTTATCTATATTCGCTTGGGATTTCACAGGAAGACCCATCATCAGTGCTGATCGCTAATGAGTATGTAGATGTCTTTGACAAGGTCAAAGGGTTGCCGCCGCATCGTGAGATGAGTTTAGGATCGTTTTGATCGAGGGGGCTAGGTCTATCGTTTTATCTCTTAGGCAGATGGCGCCTAAGGAATAGCAAGAGTTAGAGGTGCGAGTTCGCGATCTTTTGGAGAAAGGATTCATTCGGAGGAGTATTTCCGAATGGGGTGGTTTCTCCAGGGTAGTATAAAACCTAGAAGTTGAGTCCGTAGTTACGAGACCTCGTAAGCTGCTTCGTGTTTGAGAGGAACAACACGAAATAGCTTAGGAGGTATACGGTCATGTTGTTGATAGAATTCCGCGTGCTAGGATAAGGCTATGGATGCATGGATTGATGGTTGCTAGTTTGGATGATAGAATTGGCTTCACATGGATGATAGGCATGCGGAATTGTTGTGGTTGCTTGTGTTTGCTTGGAATTTTGGGGGCGAAATTCTTAAGGGGGAGAGAATGTAACAGCCCGCATTTTACGTATCGGAAGATCGTAAAATATTTTTATTTTATTCCCTGAGGGTTGGATCATTCTCATCTTTTGATATGTTGCTTATGGGGATGTGTGACATGTCCATAATTTTTACCGATTTTGTTTGTGACCATTTTGCCCCTGTCAGTCTTGTACTGGGCATAACTTTTGACTCAGGTCGAATCAGAGGGTGAGACATGTGCCATTGGAAAGGAATTGATGATTCCCTTTCCGTAGAGTGGTTACATTAAGGATTTGGTTCAGCGGTTTGGGAGAAATCGCTGTTTTAAGATTTTTCAGTTGGCTGTTCAGGTTTTGGAAGGCTAATGGGCTGATTTGGAGAAGGCCCATTAGGGGGTTGGTGGAGGCTATAAATAGGGGGTAAGGGATATGGAGAAAGGTTGGCATTTTCCATTCTCTTATGGGGAGGCTTTGATCTCCTTCTTCCTCTAACATCTTTCCACCATTAAAATTCCAAAATCCAAGGAGAGAAATCGAAGATCTACACCATAAGAGGCTAGATCTACATCGTTTCAAGGGCGAATTCATCGGATTGAGGAGTTTGATTCGAAGTGTTCGCTGTCCGGATTGCTTTTTCATTGTTTTTGCATCGATTTGAAGAATTGGTGAGTGATTTACATCTCTCATTCGGATGCATGCAAGTATATGGGTTTTAGGTTGTTAATTTCATCATTTCCATGTTATATTCCTTAGATCTACACCATGCTAAGTTCATTTTATATATGAATCACCTTAGGATCTGATCTAGATAATTTAAATGGTTAATTTTATGATTTTTCGCAAGATTATGCAAGTTAGATCCGTTTTTGTGTTCATATGATTCACTTATCATGTTTTGGGAAATTTATGTGTTTTGATGGAAATTGTTAGATTGATGATATTGTTGGTTGCATAACATGTTTGTGATTGCGTTTGGATGAATCGGATAAGCTGGTTTCGTCGGATTCGTCATTTGGCGAAGTTTTGGTCGAAATCAGAGTCGAATTGGAGATGTGCAGGGTTCTGGTCGTCCTGGAGTTGGTCGGGTCGGTCTGGAATGAGGTGGTCGGTCATAGTATGGCTTGGGAAGCAAGTCAGGGAGCTGGTCGGTTTAAGCTGGTCGGTCCAGAAGGAGCAGAAGTGTTTCTGGTCGGTCCAGAAGGAGCAGAAGTGTTTCTGGTCGGTTTCAGATGGTGGCATTCTGGTTGGTTTTTACTGGAAGCAAATCCTGGTCGCTCTGAAGGAGCTGGTCGGTCAGGTGGAGCAAAATCTGGTCGGTCTTGACGGGGTCGATCCAAAGCTGGTCGGTCCCAAGGAGGTCGAGTCGATCCAAAGCTGCAAGGAGGTCGAGTCGATCCAAAGCTGCATGGAGGCAGGTCGCTCTGGAGCTGGTCGCTCTAGAATCCTGGTCGTTCTGGAATTATGGTTGCTCTGGAATCCTGGTGGCTCTGGAATCTTGGTCGCTCTGGAGCTGGTCGCTCTAGAGGAGCTGGTCGGTCAGATGGGGTAAATCTTGGTCGGTCAGGTGGAAGCATATTCTGGTCGGTCCCAAGGGGGTGGGTCGGTCCAAGGATGTAGGGAGGCGGGTCGGTCCTGGAGTTGGTCGGGTCGGTCCTACCCTGGTTGGTTAAAAATGGAGGGGATTTCAGCAGCGCTTTTTAATGCTGTGGTGAATGGCCTATGTGCTGTCGTTTGCTTTCTCTAGCAAGTTGATATGATGCTATGGATTGTTTTGATCCTTATGATTGATGCTTACTTCGGATCAAAGGTAGTGCTAACTTCGAGGTGGTTCATGTAGGAAGGCTCGAAGTGGTGAATGTGTTCGTTGATCAAGGTGGATCAACGAATGTAGTGACAACATTAAAGTGTCTTGATTTGGGTGGTGAGGATTGCTCTATGGTGTTTTGAGCATGACAACTCTAAAGTGTCCTGAGTTGGTGAACAGTCGCGATTGATAGCGATTGGAGATGCGAAGGCCGAGAGATTATCGTTATCATGGGTTCTAGCGGGCCCAGAGCAAGGGTTATACGATTTCGTTGTATGGTCGAATACCCTGGGCTTCGTTGTATGGCCTAGAATACATTTCGTTGTATGGTGTATGGAGTTTCGCTAGAACCGGGGTTTCGAGTTTGGCCCTTGACGGATGGCAATATGGGCTAGTCATACGATAACGATGGTTTCGAAGCAGGATTGGCGGTGATAGCCAGAGTCAGTCATGGATGATTGGTTGTTCTGTTTGTACTATCTCACATAGATTATCCAAAGTCGAGGGAGATGTTCTTTGAGTGCTTAAGTGATATTGGTCTAGGCCTCTGGCAAGAGTACTTGAGGAATGTTAAACTCGATTAGGGTTGTCTGTGTGAGACCTATATAATCTGGATGTTATGTGTGTTATGTATGATTGAATGGGTGTTCTGGTTTCTATGGATGAATGGTTGAAATGCTTGGTGTAAAGGCTATCACTGTCCGATGTGGGGAAGATAAGGTTGAGTTCTTCTCTGGTGATGTGGGTAGATAAGTTGTTCATTTACCCATTCTCATATACTTTCTTGTTGAAGTTTGTTAGCTGTATTATCGCTCACTAAGACTATTGTCTGACTCAAGGTTTTATGTCTCCTCTTATTACCTTGGGCTGTTCATCCGGTTGTGGATGGGCAGACTAAGTAGCAGGTTACAGGTAATGGAGCTTAGTGATACGAGGAAGCTGAGCGATGACGAGCAGGAGGCTGGCGTACCAGTTTTATTACTATCCAGTATTTCTGTTTCCGCTGTTTGAGTTGCTTGAGAGCTGTAGTGAGGCCTTATGTACAAACTTTGATATCAAGTTGGATAATCTTTTTGGATGTTGAGAAAGTTTCAAAAGTTTGCTATATGATACCTCATTACTATTACCTGTTGTATATGTTCTACTATATTTTATCCATGCGCTGTGAGTTCTACGACAGGTTTCGATGTGTTTACCTACTCTGATGATCGTCCATAGCAGCCTGGCACACCTTTAGCATATTAGTCCTCCTGTTTAGTGCGGGGTTTATGGGCGGTCGTCACAGTACAACCCAGTCAAGATCATCAGTAATCACCCAAACGATGTGAAGACTTCCGGTCTTCGACCACCGTCATCATCTTCGACTTTTCGTCGAATCGGTTATTCAGAATGGGTATAAACCCGGCCTTTCCGAACAACCCGCGTATATTATAAACAAATGTTACACAAACACAACATACGCCTCATTCCTATTCAGCAGTCACTAACCGTAAATTAGCAAGAGAACAATTCCCCAAATATTAACCCCGAAGGCCGAAACCAACATCAGATCAATACCCAGGAAACCATCCTTCTTAGCTAACCTACAGTTAGTTTCTAAATTTCACGTTCTTAGGGAAAGGTTCCCATTAATTTTATAAAAGATAAATTCTTTAAAATTTATTCTTTAATCTTCATTTGGATATCATTTCAAACCAAATTATGGTTTTCCAAACTAGTCGGGATTAGCGAACCACACTGAAGTAATTATTTATTTTATTTCCCAATCCCAACCTATTCATCCCATGAAGCAAAACTGGTAATACTCCATATCTAATACCACGGTGTTATTGGTAAAATTAATTACCATTCCACGTCCAAATCTAATTAAAGATTTAACTATCGCTTTGGAGCAAAACTGGTGATACTCCATTCTCGATCTTTTCAATCTAATTAAAGATTCATTAAAACTCCACTTAGTTTTAATCTTTAACTGGGTTAAAGAATCAGTGTCATTTTAAAACACGGTTCACTATAAACCCAAAATCACATTACATTTCAATCAGACCCTAACCATAAATTAGCAAGTGAGCAATTCCCTAAGTATTAACCCCGAAGGCCGAAACCAACTTCTGATCAATACCCCAGAAACCATTCAACTTAACTAATCTCCAGTTAGTTTCTGATTTTCTTAACTCCTTTGGATCTAAGAACAGTATTATTGAAAATACCGTTCACGACAACCCAAAATCACATTCTATTAATTATCGGGTTAAAGAACAAGTGTTATTTAAAACACTGTTCACGATAAACCCAAAAATCAATACCAATTCAATTCCAATTAAATATTATTTAATTGGTACACTTCATTAAATCTAAATAAGAGATTTAATCTTTTCCTCAACTGGGTTTAAGAACAGCGTTAATGAAGACGCCATTCACGACAAACCGAAAATCCCATTTGATATTAAATACAAGGCTTTGAATAGAAAATATATCGGCTTATATTCAATATCAAATTCTACGACCAACAAATATCGTATTGGAAATAACGATATAAATATATCTTTCAAATTTCCCATAACAATACCTGTATAATCACAAAATCCCACATCGAAATATTCCGAAGACAATTTCGATTCAAATCCATTTCCAATCTATATATTGGAAATCCTGGTTATTTTCAAAACCATTTCAAATCCACTTTATTTATTTTAAAAATAAATAAATTATTATTCTAGTTCAAAACTAGTTCATTTCGATAAAAATCTATTTTTATCCTTTCAAATATGGAGTTTTTCATCCCAATTCTTCACAAATCATTTCTTATAATCTTACACAAATTATTATTATTTTTAATAAATTTATCAAGGCCTGTACAGTCGATTTCCATCAACGGCCATCGAACTGCACTTACAGCGACCTTTTCCAAATTTGATTTAGACATAATTCCAAATCCAACCGTTAGATTTCAAATTTCTAATATTCGTTAGAAATCTCTTTTCAATACGAACCCAACGGTTCCGGTTTTAGGAGAATCCGACGGTCGGATCCCCCGCAATGTCCGTTCGAAGTTAATGGTCGAAATTCACGAACTGCCGCGGCGCGGCGCGTTCTATTAAGGCCATTATATATATATAATATATATATATATTATATATTTCGTCGATTTCCTTTTTAAAACGAATTTTATAAATCATTTCAAATTTGTTTCAAAAACAATTTCAACCTTTATTTCAAATTCAAATCAAAATTGAATTTTCCCTTATAAATTCGTTTTAAATCCATTTCAATTCAATTCAAATTCGTTTTCTATTCAATTCAATTCGAATTTGTTTTCTATTCAATTCAATTCGAATTCGTTTTCTATTCAATTCAATTCGAATTCGTTTTGAATTTCAATTCTTTTCAAAATATCAGATTTTGAAATCACTTTCGATATTCATTATAAAATGAATAAAATCGATATTCATTCTAAAATGAATAAAATCGATATAAATATTGTTCACGTCAAAATGGCGTCAATCTAATCAACACGGCTTCATATATTTCTATTTTCAAATATTTTATTTCAAATATTTCTATTCAAATATTTCTATTTCAAATATTGAATGAAGCCCAATCAATTACCATATAATGTTAATTATATGGATTTTCTACAACACATGTATACAATAACAACGATGAATAATCAACCATCATCCAAAGTGCACTCTACACTGTATAAGCATCGAATATAAATATTTAACGCTTATAACATTATGTCAATCAATCGATCGACATACAACTAAACAATCAGGATTAGTGTACGTCAAATATCATCCCAATACCCGTGTGGGGTTTCAAACAATCAAACACAGATTTTATTTGTGCAGTTGGGCGATGTGTAAAATTTATCGTCCCAATCAATATCCGTCAAATGTGTGTATATAAACAAATCGTCCGATTTTTTTATTTCATTTCATATACACGTTAAAAATTCTATTTTTAACTATAAAATATTTTCCACTATAAAATATTTTATTTCAACTATATAAATGTTTTATTTCATTTCACATCACATCACACAATCAACTACACATCAAAATCAAACAAACAAGCATACAAGCCGTCCATGGTCTGTGGACGACGGGTGTCGGGTGCTACTAAACACCGTCTGCATCCTAGTATATATTATTAACTAGAAAAATAAATTAAATAAAGGTGAGGAGTTCTCCCCAATAAGCTAAACCAAACGCCTCGACTCTTCATATGTGGAAAATCTCCGCCGTTTCTTCTTTCATCACTTTCGTCATCTGTATTCACTACATACATAAAAATCGAATTTTTACTTTACTATTCAATATATAAAAATCGATTTTTTACTTCGCTATTCAATCTATAAAAATCGAATTTTTACTTTGCTATTCAATATATAAAAATCGAATTTTTTACTTTGCTATTCAATATATAAAAATCGAATTTTTATCCTCGCTTTTTCTTTCTTCTTATATTTTCAAATCAAATTCTATTGTATATTTTCAAATCAAATTCTATTGTATATTTTCAAATCAAATTCTATTGTATAATTTCAAATCAAATTCTATTGTATATTTTCATTTCGTTGTATACACAAAAAAAACACATTTTTATAACGATGTTCACATTATAAAAAATCAAATCTTTATTCCGTTAACTTCATACTAAAAATCAAATTTCTATTCTTACTATATAAATAAAAAAAATCATATTTTTATTCTTTTAAAACCATGTTATTTTAATTTTAAAAACAAAGTTATATATTTTTTTTATAAAAAAAAACTGAAAAGAGAAACATACTAAAGAAAACTGCTTTAAACAAGGTCACTATATACATTAATTAATCACAAAATTTAAGGGTTTATACCCTTTTTCTTCAATGTTCTGCACTGCTCAAGAAGTCGTTGGCCATCAAACAGCTGCCGCCACCACCCTGTTGCGTCGGACTCCGATCAGGGCTGACCCTGTACTCCGTCGTTCCACGAGCTGCATAATCCCTCCGGTTTGATCTTGTTTCGAGCACCGTCGCTCTTCAATTTTCCCAAGAACCGCGTCCCCTTTGGACCGCCGACATCGCCTAAGCAGGTCATCGGACCCCTTCCAACTCCGGTCGAGCGTAGAGGCCCCTAAGGCCGACATTTCTCTTCAGAAGCTTCTTCGAATCGTTCAGCAGATTTGAAGATCTCGTGCGAGTTTGTTTTGAGAAGTTTCTGCCGTGTAATACCCGATGGTGGCGGCTTAGACAAATGAAGATAGGGTTTTCATGTTTGAATGAATATATATAATATTTAAATAATATTTTAATTCTCTAATATTGCTTCTTGATGAAATTTTACGTACGAACTTCAAATCAAACCCAACAACTGACGCCCCTAGCTAAATACCCCCTTCCGAACACACTGGGATATGTATCGTAGGCCGATTCAACTGTTACGATCAGTTTTCGTTAATATCAACATATAACTCTATATATTGAATTTGAACGCGCATTTCAATTTACTGGGGTCACATACTAACTCGAAAAACTCCAGAAAAATATTTCTAGCTTCGTATTGATGATACGGTCCTAACAAAACTAGTTTCGTCGAATTCTGAGACCGTTTGAAAAATGGCCATTTTCCAGTCGATTAAAATCAACTTAAACTGGTCAAACGCGTTTTCCTTTGCCACGCTCACATATTGATTCGAAAAATTATGAAATTTGAAACTTAGCAATAACTTGACATCACGGATCCAACAAAAGTGGTTTCGTCGAAATCCGAGGTCGTTTGCAAAATTTCCATTTTTAAGGGCCAGAATTCCGTAGCGACTATTCTGAATTTTCAACTGGAAATATCTTTTGAATCCCGCTATGAAATTTCAAATTTTTGGATTCGTTGGAAAGATATTCTCAATTAGATTCAAATATTTTTGGTTTCACTAAAATCCGGTTTATTCTGCACCCGGTACATTCATTTGAATTTTGAAATCGAATTATCGAACTACCGCGCCATTTTCAATTCCTTTTATAAATATAAATAAATATTTATATTCTAACGTCGATTCAAACGAATATATACGTTCGAATTATATTAAAAATAAATTTCTCATCGTTATTATTTAAAATAATTCATTTTAAATAATCAAAATTCGCTAAAATTGCCAAAATAAAAATTTTAAACTGGCCCAGATTTCCGGGTTATTACAACTAATCTTAACAAATTGCGAGGACGCGATTTATTTAAGAGTGGAGTCTGTAACAACTCGAATTTTCGGGTAACCGAGAAAATATATATAGATTCATTGTGTTTTGCGATTATTAAGATAATATGCTGGTGAGATGAGTTGTGAGACCAACTCGTATAATATTTTAATTCGAAAATAAATTTTTGACCATTTCTTAATTTGAGTATTTGAAAAAATTATATAACCGTGTTATAATAGAAATTTATTTTAATCTATAACCTTAAGATTATAATTAATTAATTAAGGGGATATTGAATATATATATATATATATATTGATTGAGAATCAATATTCAAAAGGGGAAATATATTTTTGGTATCAAAGATAAATTGATTGGTTGGAATTATTAAATTATTGATTAGGGTTTTAAATACAATATGCATTTTGATAAAAATATCAATAGATTATTGTGTTTAAATTGCAATAATGAATTTAAAGTGTACTTGTGGCTTTTAAAATATTAATCATTGAAAAAGTTGGATTGTTGATTATATAAGAACATAAATATTGATGTGAATCAATATTTATAGAATTGGTGTGTTTTATTATCATTATAATAAATTTAAATTGTTGAGTTAATAAAATGTACAACAACATTTTTGCATTATTAAGTTGGTAAATTGGTGTTTTAAATGGCAACACTATTAATAAATATATGTATGTATTGTAGAATTTAAATAAAAGAGTAAAAGTGTTTTTTATGAGATTATTATCAAGTTAAAACCGTTTTATGATGGGTTGGTAACAATGATTGTAAATATTTAATTATTTATACAATCGTTGTAATTTTGGGTTATGATATATATATATATATATATATATTGTTGTGTAAATCTTATGTGTTCAATTTTTTGGCATTTAATAATAAAGATAAAAATATGTGTTTTAACATGTTAATGACTTATTTGATTAAAATAAGTCATTAGTGATATTTATTTGTTGTGTTGTAGAGATTGCATAAGTGTAAATAAAGATATTTTTGTTAAACACATTTATTTTGATACATTATGTTGAATTTGATAATTTAAAAAGTATAAATGTGTTTTGTGTGTTAATCTATGTGTTAAGTTGTTAAAATTAACATAAGTTGATAAGTAATTTGTGTGTGTTAAGAAGTTTTAAGGTTGTTGTGTTTAATTAGGTGTTAAAGAGGGTTTAAAACTTAAAATGTTGAATTTTAATTTAATTACCCTACTTAAATAAATTTGGGATTAGTTGGGTGTTTTATCCCATTACTTCCTTTATGTTTCTGGTAAAAAGGGAAAATACGATATATTTTTCTTCCTCGTCGTTTTCTTCTTCTTGGAGAAAGTCAGTAAACAACAATGGCTGAATCCCCTTTGCCTCCTTCAATCAAGCCTTCCATGCTTTAAATTTAAGCCTCTTCAGGGCCTTCCTTACTCTCTAATCAAATTCCCATCCTACTCAAGATTGAATTCCATCTCTAGTGAACAAAATCAAAGGATAGAGTTACTGTGTTTTCCATGGTCACAGCATTTGTTGTTCCTTCCTAAGATGATGCTGCATGATGCAAATCAGATTCTTTTGGACTCAAAACGTAGGGAAACCTTGTTATAAACTAATCAAAGTGATTTGGTTGACTCATACACTCTAGTTTAATTTTTATTATCTATCAGTATAAGATTGTGTTGGGTTGATGTGAAAATACGTAGTTTTCTATAGTTGGTGTTCATCTTGTGTACGTTATTGAATAGTAGCTAAACCTCAACATTTATTCTTAATAACTTCTTGATTCTTGCATGTTTTTGCCTGAAACCTTATGCATGTTGTAGTATAATGTTTGGTGAGTCAAACTGCAAAATTTGGTGTCATTTTGAATTGATTTAGGTGGGTAAACTGATGCACGAATTTAGGATTTGCTCTTGGGTTGGCCCACCATGATATTGGATCGACCCTCCTTAAGAAATTTGCTCTTGTAGCCTTCTGTGACTTTATTTTGCTTTTGGGTGAAAAAAGCACCTAGTTCCAACTTATGGGTGTTATATCTCCTTCACTATGTATCTGATTTAGGTGATTCTTTTTGTGTTGCAAACCTTGAAATCTTGTTTATAAGCCTGCAAATTTATAAGCCAATCTGGGGTAGTTTTTCCATTTGAACATGGTCCCAAAGTTGGACCTGGAAGTGATTTCAACCCAGGCAGAAATTCAGTCCTAAGTCAAAGTTTGAAGCTTTATAACTTTTTCGTGCGATGTCGGAATCTGTTGATTCCTTTTTCAGTTGAAAGTCAAGTCTTTCGAGTTTGTTCATTTCAAATTTTAGACCAATCAGAAATTATTTGGTCATTCTAAACTATTCTGAAAGTTGCAACCCGGATTGATTTACGGGCATGTTTTCATGCCGTAATGAAAATTTGAACATCCTTCCTTATGTGTTTTCATGCCCTTTTTCAAAGTTAAGTCTTTCTAGTTTTTGCATTTCAAATTTTAGACCAATCGGAAATTATTTCGTCATTCTAAACTATTCTGAATGTTGCAACTCGAATTGATTTTTGGGCATGTTTTCATGCCATAGTGTATATTTGAGCATCCCTCCTTACGTGTTTTCATTCTTTTCTTGATCTAATTTTAAGGCATGATTTTTTTGTTTTATTTTCGCTTACTTTTATAATGGAGAAGCCTAAATTATCACCAATACATGGTTTGGGGTAGATGAATTTAGTGATGAGTTTTGAGCATACATTGCACGGTTTGAAATTGTTTTTTGATATTTATAATTATTGAAGTGAGTTTATGGTTTTGAAATATAAATAGCCTCGAAATAATAATACAAAAATCTATTTTGTAATATAAGGATTTTATTAAGGGAAGATATCGATTTTGAGAAAACTGGTTTGTAAACGTGTTTCCATCCAACCCAGTATTTTCTTATATGTAAACAACACCTTTCTGCACTCCTTGTGTTGGCGAGGATGGATAATCCCAATGTCGTCCTATTGTTGTTATTGAGATATCATGTTGATTTGAGGATTTATGAGATTTTTTGTTGAGTTTAATTGAATCAAAATGGTCCTATGTTATATTGAGATATCTAAGTCTTCTAGTTCAGAGTTGATGGGCGGCTAGTAATCCAAGCAGTGAGAACATGTGGTATGGGATACACTGTTATCGTTGTTTGGTTTACGGACTGAGAGTCAGTGACGCATTCTGATTGAAAGATGCCAGTGCTCATCTTTTGGGGAGCAATGACTCGAGGAGTCATCTATACATATTCACTTGACTCGGGGGAGTCAAGATACACTCAGCCGGGGTTCGTAGTGTAGGGCGCCTAATTTTGAATACTTATAAGTACTTGGCAAACTGCTCAGGGAGCAGTATATAGCTCGAGAAGCTATATCATGTTGGCACATGCATATTTTTTTGATTTGTATCCATAATTTCATGTTGTTTGAGATTTGAGAATTTTATCTTTACGATCAACTATTGGGATTTGAGTCTTCTTGTTGATTTTAGATGGATCGAGATGATCCTACATTTGAGATGATTTTGGATCTATGATCCATATATTTTTGAGATTTCGAGATTTTGATGTTTTGGAGTACGATACTCCTTTTTACTGATGATTCTAACCTCTTGAGTTTCATATGTTGACTTTGGGAATTTTAAAGCTTATGTTTACTTATTTTAGGGAAACTGAGATGTACTTAGCCGAGGGTTTAGTACATGAAGCTTATATCGTAATCCTTTATGTTGTGAAGTGTGAATCTAACCTAACCTAATCTTCATGTCTGTATATTCACAAATCTTTGAGCAAGATTTGTATGTCTTACGCTAATTTATCTTCTTATACTAATATGCAAACTAGACTGACCAGTGTGCGTATTCCCCGGGTCAGATTGAGATGTTTCATGTAGTTTCTGAGCTTGGGGTTAACGTTATCTTATTTGGGCTTTCTTCACTGTATCTATTTCATTCGAGATCATGTAGTTTAATTTCTTATTCTTATGATTGTATCTTGTTGTATAAGTGTTGTGTTGTATCTGTTCTTTGTGTAGCACATGTATTTGTTGTACTCTTATGATGTAATATTGTATAACTGTTCTATGGACTATGATAGTGTTCTATATGTAATGCGTTCTGAGCTGATCCTATAGCTACTATGGAATTGTATTACGTGAGTATTAAGTATGTCGAGCCTCTTGAAAAAAAAATTACGAGCACTTTCTCGATATTCTTAAGATTGCTAATGCAAATCTATGAGGGTCGCCCTCAACCGGCCCTATTCTTCACTTTAATAGATGGTATTACCTAGTAATTCTCTATATTACGGTGGGTCTCGGGGTGGGGGCATAACACTAGAATTAATAATTAAAAAGTTAGAACTGGGCTTATTAGGTTGATGGTTAGGTTTCGAGGGTTCACGCTGGGAATAGGTTTTAACGACCACTACGGAGGTACCATAAGTCAACCTTTCCTAAGGAGAAAGTATTAAATGATTAGGGGATTATCCTAATAAGGTCAGCTAGATAGTAACGAGGGGTCCACCATTGGGAGGTCTTAAATGGTGTGCTACGTCTACCTATCCAGTTGGTCTTAAGTGACCAATAGGTCCGCTTATGGTCTTAAGTGATCAAGAGGTTCCACCATTATCTATCATTTGATAA
This sequence comes from Allium sativum, assembly GCA_030737875.1. Lineage (NCBI taxonomy): Eukaryota > Viridiplantae > Streptophyta > Magnoliopsida > Asparagales > Amaryllidaceae > Allium > Allium sativum. The sequence continues at coordinate 848,239,761 of CM060922.1, read as the reverse complement.
CGAGGTATTAAGTGGCTATATATATATATATATATAACCTCCAGATGATTAGTGAGTAATTGAGAGACCACCTCTTAGTTTTTGTAATTGGTTGAAGGATGGTTTAAAGACTCCGTAATTATGCTTGGGAATGCTACCCAGGGTATGGTAGTTAGAGTTGAGTGCTAACGTTTACAAGGTTAGGTTAGAATTACTGGCCTTGATATACATATGTCTCTGGTTAAACAAAACATGATTCATCTGTGTCTTGTAGACTGTGTTATACTCTTTTTTTCTCACCAGAACTAATTATTTTGACACCTTCCTCATTACAATCTCATAGGTTATCTCGAGAAGGTCGGGTTCTCCAGGTGTTTAAGTCTAGTTTTCGGTTCTCGTTAACTCATATGCTCAGTACGAACATAGTGACTCACGATCTTATACCCGTGTTGATACTAGTCTATCCTATTTCGTTTCCACTGTGAGGTAGTTTATCGTACTCTGATTATGCTCCTTCTCATTTATTTGCAAGTACCAGGTTTACACGTTCCGTGCTTGGATGTGTTTGAGTTTCGGTTTTTGTTGTAATTTAGTCCCAGAATAGTGTGGGTGTTCCAATCATTTTGACTCAGGAGAGCATGAGAGAGGCTTATAGTCCTCAGTATTCCTACATGGGCAATCGTTGGAATCCTCTCGAGTTCTTTATTGATGATTCTGTGTACATCTATGCATCTCCTCGAAAAGGAGTGGTATGCCTTAGTTTGACTGCGAAATTGGCTTCCCGATACATTAGGCTATTTCCTACAACTGAGCGTATCAGTTCTATGGCTTATTGAGTATTGCTTCAACCCAATTTTCTAGTGTTCACAACATGTTTTATGTCTCTTAGTTGCGATAGTGTTTACATGATTCAGATTTTGTGCTTGACACTCATGTATTGGAGGAGCTTGAGGTGTTACCTGAATTTTTATTTATGCAACACCCCGTATGTGTTCTAGATTCAGAGATTAAATGCCTTCTAAACAATAATGTGCCTATCATGAATATTCAATAGTTTTATAACCCCAATTACTACACTTGGGAAATTAGAGAATTCATTGAGCGATCATATCAAGATTTCTTATCTTCTAATGGCAGGATGAGAAATTATAACTCAAGCATATCTATCTTCGTATCTATTTCCTTTATTGATGATATAAATTGAGTTGAATACAACTCTTCCATAAGGAGATTTCTGGGACATAATTTGTATAAGGGGTAGTCTACAATAACCTTAGATATGCGATTACCAGTAAAAATGATTATTGAATTATAATGAGGAGGTACACTTGTTAACTTAGAACCAAATATTATTTAGGATATAATTTAATTAATTATATAAGTAGAATTTAATTTTGGGTTAATGTTATATAGGAAAATTGGAGAAACTTGAGTATTTAATTATTAAAGTGATTAAATAGTGAGCTTAGGTAAATATATTCAGTTTGGGGATCAAGTCAAAGAAAATAAGTAACAATGGATAAATAGATTAGGTCTGTGATAAAATTAAGGCAAATAAGCTTTAATATGGAAAAAAGTAGAGAAAACTTTGTAATGTTCAAACTCTAATTAAATAAGGATTTACAAGTTTTATATTGTGCATTTTGCAATGTACATGTATATACACTAATTTTAGTGTAATATCATGTGTTTTTAATATTTTATGTTGAAAATAAAATGTAGAATGTAAATGATGATGATAAAACAGTACTTATACGTCAAAATAATTTTTAATATGAATGTAAAAATTATTTGTGTCAAATAATGGAGTTTGTACAAATTTAGAGTTAAAATGTGTGTTTCATAGATTAAAGAATATATATCCAATTTAAATAAAAAATGTGAATTTTTGGTCTTATCATGTTGAAATTTGTGTTAAATCTTGTCAAAAAAATTGAGCATGTTGTGTAATTTTTAACATGGTTAAAAACTTTGTTAATTTGTATTTTTTAGTGTGTAATGGGTGAAATATAATGTTAATTAGGTTGTTTGTGTGCTAAGAAGCCTGTTTGGATCAATATAGCCTAATTGATTAATTAATATTAAGGGCTTAATTAAACTATCACTGGGCCAAAATCAAGATTAGCTAAAGAAAAGTCTGTAAACAAAACTTTCCAGTATCTTTGTTTTAGAGAAAAGGAAATATTCTTCTTCTCCTACCAGTAGAAACAAAGCATAATAGAAAAACTAAGAAACTCCTCCTTTAAAACTCAAATTTCAACATAAATCTCAAGAGAAAAGAACAAAAAATTTGTTATTCTAATTACTGTAGGTAAGTCTCTACAAATCCATTGGACTTTCATCACCAATCTCTGGAAATTGTTTTTGATCGATTAAATCATGCTTGTTGTATCTTGCATGTCTCTGTAATGTTATTTAAAGGTGTTGATTCATCTTCATAAGCCTAAATTTGCAAATTTTTCCTCAAAACTTCGCCACAAGAACTAATAATCATCCAAAAAGTTGAATTTTCTCATATTTTGAGCTTTTGCAAGCTCTAAAAATATTTATCTATGATAATCTGTGAAGTATCATATTGTCTGTAACCTGCTTCTTAGCATTTCCGAGTTACATCAAAATTAAGCCTGAGTCGATATTTGTGGCAACATATCTTTTGTGTTTTATGTCGGATTCCTGTGAAACTTTCTCCAATTGATAGATATGTTTTTCTTGTTTGTGTATATCAATTTTCATACCATTCTGAGTTTAGTAAGTCATCCAAATCAATTTTGGAAATTGCAATCGAATTCTTACCTAGACAAAACAAGCCCCAGGTGGACCCATGCATTCCTCTAGGTCGACCTATAGGTTGACCTAAGCATACGACGGTTGACCTGGGGATCGACCCTAGTAATATCAGGGTCGATCCTTGTAGTCGATAGTACGTAGGCAGTTTTTCTTGGTTGTGTTGGTTTCTGAATTTATTTCCCTAAATGTATCTTAGTATATATACATGCTATTTTGATGAATTTTAAAGTGAACTGTGTGTTGTATTCCTGGGCTTTATCTTACTATAAATAAGCCAATATTTTTTGCAAATTCATATGCTAAATTGGTGAAGTTTCATGTGGTTTTCATTATAATTTCATGAGTCATTTCAAGAGATTTCTGACACTATCACTGTTTTAAAATGGTTTCAATAAGGTATTTATATACATTTCACTTTGTGATAAATAATTTTCAACATTTTGGTTTCATAAAAATAAATTGTCTTAATGCTATACTATATATGATACTTTCTGATATATAAAGGTTTCCAAAGAAACAAATCAAATTATTTCAAAATTGTTTTGCAAACTAGTTTTCTCAAACCAAATATTTTCAATACATAAAACCATAAGATTTTGTACCCTTCGAGAAGGCGCGGTTGTGATTTAAACAATCTAGTAAACCATCGGTGTAACACCCCGTATTTTCTGTGATCGTATAAGTAACAAATCAGAGAATAATTAAATTATAAAATACGAATCAAGGGAAAAGGGTTGCGCCATTGTGTTCGTCTCGAAATTCTGCTTGGAAACGAGTCTGAGTTTTCGAGAAACGGAGTCCGTATGAGGGAGATATGGCCCTCCGAAGTTTCAGAGAATTTCATAATCAAAAACAGCTCGAAAATTCGAATTCAAATTCCAATTCAAAATCCCAGAACAGGCTGGACGGAAAAATTCCCGCCCATGGACCAGGTTGACCTGGGGGTCGACCATAGTGTCGACCTCCCAGGGGCCAGGTCGACCATAGTGTCGACCTGGGGGTCGACCTGGCCACCAGGTCGACAATAGTGTCGACCTGGGGGTCGGCCTGCTCCCGAAACCCAGTTTTTGAACCTGATTCATTCTGATGTATCTGGTCTCATTTTCTGTCTAGATTTGTCCGCATAATCCTATATAAACACCCCCTAGCCTCAGTTTCTCTACACAATTTCATTCTGTCTATATTCTGCCACTGTTCTAATTAAAATTAAAAATGGCGTCGCTACTCTGCTGGAATCAAAACTTGGACTGATGCATCTTCTTCCAACCTGAATAGAATTAAAAGCTAAATCAAATCTCAAATCAAAGTTTAGAGCCACAACAACAATTAAAGAGGAGTAATTCAGCATTTCTGCATCAACAAAAGTTTATTAACCTTTCTTAAAACCACGAAAGGCAAGTACAGTTATTTTCCGATATAAACGTTAATTATGATTGTGACATGGATTGTAAATCTGAATCTGAGGTTATGTCTGTCCTGTTCTGTTTAGATCTATCTTATTCTGTATCTCTTTCTTCTTTCTGTTCTATAGCCAGGCTACTACAAGCCTGCGCAGAATCTCATAAGAGATTAACGCACGAACGCTAAATTTTGGGACAAATAATGAATAATGCATAATCGGACATGAGACTATTGCCTAAGACTATGATTCGTGCCTATGAGACTATTGTCTATGACTATGATTCATGCCTATGAGACTATTGCCTATGAATATGATTCATGCATATGAGACTATTTCCTATGACTAAGATTCACGCCTATGAGACTATTGCCTATGACATTGAATAAGAAACTATTATGATTAGTCGCCCATGACTATTGTGGTTAGTTGCCTATAACTATAGTAGTTAGTTTCTTATGCCTATTCCCTTAATGATGTTGGATCTCATATTTAGTATGTAACCTTTCTAGTTTATTCCCATTCACTGTTATTTACATCGAGCCTAGTAGCGCCATTATCATTGTATTTGGTTCATTATTGCATGCATATTCTTTCTTGTGCTTATCCCCTATTCCTTTTGCTAGGGCTATTTCATGAGTATTTAGAGAACTTGTGGAAAACATGTTATACGGGAATTAGGCATAGCTTAATTAAGTTAATTTGGCATAACAAATATGTTGGTATAATCTGCATTGGCTATAATGGAGAATGGTCTACATGTGTATTAGTCTTGGACAAAAATGGTAAACTAGAATATTAAATCTAGTTTTGACATGAAATGTAAATGGGAATATCAAGGCTAAGATTTGGGGCATATATTGTATTATGAATTATGACCTTGATTTAGGCATATAAGTTTAGGCTAAATTTATGATTAGGCAAGATATGTAAATACAGTTTAGATATATATAATCTGCTAAATCTGTTATCAGCTAAATCCGTTAAATTGCCTAATCTGTTATCTGCTAAATCTGTTGAATTGCCTAAACTGCTGAATCTGTTATCTGCTAAATCTGTTGAATCGCTCAAACTGCTAGATCTGCTACCTGTTGAAATTGTCAGATCTGTTGAAACTAGATAATAGTAATCTGAGTATGGAAATCCGTAGGCTCGACCTAAGATTTAGTAGAACATGAAATTTGATTAATCTGTTATATCCTATGAAGAAATTTAATCTGTTAAATAAACAGAATTAGTCTGATATCTGAAAAATCTGTATTGGAATGAATTGGCTATGACATGAGGTTAGGGTCTGTTTGCGGTAGAAGCCTGCCTGGAACCAACCGGCTTAACCAGCGACCGCAAACTGCCAGTCTAATGTGAGAGGTCGTAGGCATAACTAAAATATGCTTAGACACGAGGTTAGGTCTGGCTTGTGGCAGAAGTCTGCCCGGAATCGCCCGGCATATCCAACGGCCACAAGCTACCGACCTAATGTGAGAGGTTTGTGCATTAATATTTAATTAATGCAAATCTGGGATAAATATGATGTCTAAAATGTGTTGGGTAGATAGGGTTAAACCAATTGGACTAATGAATTTAACAAACCTGTTTCGTGAATCTGTAGGCCCAATTACAAAGTTAGACAAATCTGTAAATCTGTTAAATCCGTATATCTGATCCGTTAATCTGAAACTTGTCTGATCTGTGAACTAGTTGATATGAACTCTGTATGTCTGAACTTGTAAACAAGTTAATCTGAAATCTGTTACTCTGGGGACACAATGTTAGGAGGGAAATTACTTGTGTCATTTGTTGTTTGGGACCCATATTAGTCAGTAACCCTTTCTGGTATCAAACTTTGACCCAACAGTAGGTAGGGTCCGGGCACGTTTACTGAACTAATTATAAGTGGTTCATTCTGATAACGGCGAGGGGTGTCGATGGTGCGTTCCAACCGGGTCATGTGCGTGCATGGATCCCGGCCTGTCTCTGAGGATGTAAGACGCCGTGACATCTGTAAATAGGTCTGTGTCAATTGGTTGTCACTTTAGGGAGTGATACACCCTACTGTGGGGCCGACATAGGTATTTATGTATTAGGGAGCCGATCGCTTGGGGTAGGGTTTTAGGGTACACTTAGTTCTGTCTGTTTCTGTTGGTACCGTCTGTTTCTGTTGGGTGGCAACACCTGTCTGTTTCTGCATGGTACCGTCTGTTCGGGTGGTAAAGGCCCATTTACTAGTGTACACCTAATTCTACATTCTGTTTCCGTGGGGATTATTCTGTTTCTGTTTCTGTACCTTTTGTTCGGGTGGTAAAGGCCCATTATTAGCATTTCGTTTCTGTCTGTTTCTGTTCGGGTGGTAAAGGCCCATTATTAGCATTCTGTTTCTGTCTGTTTCTGTTGGGGTGGTAAAGGCCCATTACTAGCATTCTCTTCCATGGAAATTATTCTGTTCCCGTTTCTGTTTCAGTTTAGACATTAGGGTGACACCTAATCCTGTTATACTAGTATTAGTGCAGAAAAATGAAAAGTAATATCATTCTGTTTCTTCTTTTTAACCTAAGTATATCTGCTACTCCTGTTACCGTTATCTCTCATCCAGTTTTATTTGCATGCCATGATTATTATTATCTGTTCATATGCTGAAAATCACTGGACTTGCCAGACGTTATGTCTGACCTTGCTTGTTTTCGCCCCTTTTCTTCCGTTCCCCCCCCTCGGTTTTCCAAGGAGGGAATACTTTAGCTTGATCCGGATTTCTTCTGCTTGAAGTACTTGCAGTGCGTAAAATATGGCTTAACTTCTTATGGCATCTTCTGTGGGGATTATGATTTTAAAGTTTTGTACTCTGATGACTTTCTGAACAAGACTGATATTTATGTACTTGAGTTTTTGGTAAAGATGTTACCATACTGATTTCTGTTTTCCGCTGTAATAAAGTTACAATTTCTCAAGTATTGTTTATCTGTCTTGAAATTTTCTGTTCTGTTTACTAAAATACTCCACCAAAGTTAAGGCATTCCCTTGGTGAGTGTCCTTAACGGAGGTGGGTTGTTACACTTGGTATCAGAGCTGAAGGTTACCAAATTGGGTAAAAAAAATTGAAAACTATTTTCAAAAAGGTTATAAAAGGAAGTATTTTTAAAAAGTAAAGCTTATTTTTGAAAAACATAATCCCCAAATGCCATATATCTATCTTTTGATCCTCTGTTTGAATCTTTGTTTCCTTCTTTCTCCGGGGCTCCCGACTTTCTGGGAGGTAACCTCATCGCGGTATGATTCTGTAGGCTTGATAAGACTACGACACCGATCAAAGGGCAAATAAGCGCCCGACTTCCATCTGTAGCCGCAGTAGTCTCACCTACGGCTAATTTTCTTTCGAGCTTTGTAGGATTTTTCGTGCGATGGAGGCCGCTTTCGAGGGACTTGTCAACATGTTACACACGGATAGTAAAGATGAGAATGAGGGATTTTGGCTAAGAAGCACAACCCAAGGATGAGAAACTCATGGATATGGACTTGGTTCACAAAGGAGGCAAAAAGGAAACACATAAGAAGGAAGAAAAATCTAAAGATAAAGGAAGAGAAAAGTGCTTTACTTATGGAAGCTTGACTCATCGGAACAAGGATTGCTGAAAGAGGAAGGACACTCACTTCAACTGTGGTAAGATGGGACACTTCACTAGAGACTGCCCGAAGAAACGGGGGCAAGGACAGAGGACATGACCTACTTCGGGAAGGCAGGCGAATGCTCTCATAGTTGGTGGATAGGATAGAAGTAGGAAAATTTCCGTAGAGAGTTTAGTTTCCTTATCTGATTATTGAGTTAGAACTCTTTCCGATTATGGCATTCTGATTTCATACTCGAGTCTCTGCACTTTAATACTAGTCTTGTTTCTGATCTGGTTATAGTCTCAAACCCCATAGGGGTTATGACTCATCTGCTTGTGATAGATTGGGGTTTGAGAGATATCTGTGTTAGGCGTCAGGTAGGATGCATACATTCTGGGTTTTATCATGCTTAGTTTCCTAAGAATCATTTGGTAATAAGATCTGTACTAGTAGTCTGTAAGCATCTGGATATTTCTGAAAAGGTTAAGATTTCCAGTTTTGACATTGTTTAAAGAGGGTAATCCTCTGGGTATCAATCTGATGTTGATTTCGGTCTTCGGGGCCGATACTTAGGGGAATTATTCTCTTAACCAATGTCTAATGGAAACCAAGTTTTTGTTTTATCTGTACTCGCTTCCATCATTCGACTATATCCTATCGATCGAATCTTCGAACTTTAGGTAGAAACCAATGGGTGTAAACATGTGTTTGAGACATGTAATGTTTTATGGTTGCAAGCGGATGCAAGTGGTTGCTAGTGGTTGCTCGTGGATGCATATACACACACTAAGCACAAGATCGGCTCGAAAACACTCTCATACTGCATATGGATGTGTGAGCATTTTCAATTTCTGTAGATGCAAAATGATTGACTCATCACATGGATGTTGCATATGAATGAATGGTTGTCACTCATATAAGAATAATATCAAATAGGAAAATTGCATACATGTTGGACTCATGGAACTAACATAATTCGCATTAAGGAGGTCAACTGAATCAGTGGACCGCCTGATCTTTGCATTAGATAAGGAACGTATACATACACTTTTGCATATGTTCATACAACATTAGAAGTTTTCTAAGGACAATGGATGCTTGTGGATGATGGTTGAGTAGATGGATTACTGGATGGTAGGACACATTCTTCTCAACTTGAAGATTTCGGGGACGAAATCCTTTAAGGAGAGGAGAATGTAACACCCCGTATTTTCTGTGATCGTATAAGTAACAAATCAGAGAATAATTAAATTATAAAATAAGAATCAAGGGAAATGGGTTGCGCTATTGCATTCGTCTCGAAATTCTGCTTGGAAACGAGTCCGAGTTTTCGAGAAACGGAGTCCGTATGAGGGAGATATGGCCCTCCGATGTTTCAGAGAATTTCAGAATCGAAAACAGCTCGAAAATTCGAATTCAAATTCGAATTCAAAATCCCAGAACAGGCTGGGCGGGAAAATTCCCGCCCATGGACCAGGTCGACCTGGGGGTTGACCATAGTGTCGACCTCCCAGGGGCCAGGTCGACCATAGTGTCGACCTGGGGGTCGACCTGCTCCCGAAACCCAGTTTTTGAACCTGATTCATTCTGATGTATCTGGTCTCGTTTTCTGTCTAGATTCGTCCGCCTAATCCTATATAAACATCCCCTAGCCTCAGTTTCTCTACACAATTTCATTCTGTCTATATTCTGCTACTATTCTAATTAAAAATAAAAATGGCATCGCTACTCTGCTGGAATCAAAACTTGGACTGATGCATCTTCTTCCAACCTGAATAGAATTAAAAGCTAAATCAAATCTCAAATCAAAGTTTAGAGCCACAACAACAATTAAAGAGGAGTAATTCAGCATATCTGCATCAACAACAGTTTATTATCCTTTCTTAAAACCACGAAAGGCAAGTACAGTTATTTTCCGATATAAACGTTAATTATGATTGTGACATGGATTGTAAATCTGAATCTGATGTCCTGTTCAGTTTAGATCTATCTTATTCTGTATCTCTTTCTTCTTTCTGTTCTATAGCCAGGCTACTACGAGCCTGCGCAGAATCTCATAAGAGATTAACGCACGAATGCTAAATTTTGGGACAAATAATGAATAATGCATAATCAGACATGAGACTATTGCCTAAGACTATGATTCGTGCCTATGAGACTATTGTCTATGACTATGATTCATGCCTATGAGACTATTGCCTATGACTATGATTCATGCCTATGAGACTATTTCCTATGACTAAGATTCATGCCTATGAGACTATTGCCTATGACATTGAATAAGAAACTATTATGATTAGTCGCCCATGACTATTGTGGTTAGTTGCCTATAACTATAGTAGTTAGTTTCTTATGCCTATTCCCTTAATGATGTTGGATCTCATATTTAGTATGTAACCTTTCTAGTTTATTCCCATTCACTGATATTTACATCGAGCCTAGTAGGGCCATTATCATTGTATTTGGTTCATTATTGCATGCATATTCTTTCTTGTGCTTATCCCTTATTCCTTTTGCTAGGGCCATTTCATGAGTATTTAGAGAACTTGTGGAAAACATGTTATACGGGGATTGGGCATAGCTTAATTAAGTTAATTTGGCATAACAAATATGTTGGCATAATCTGCATTGGCTATAATGGAGAATGGTCTACATGTGTATTAGTCTTGGACAAAAATGGTAAACTAGAATATTAAATCTAGTTTTGACATGAAATGTAAATGGGAATATCAAGGCTAAGATTTGGGGCATATATTGTATTATGAATTATGACCTTGATTTAGGCATATAAGTTTAGGCTAAATTTATGATTAGGCAAGATATGTAAATACAGTTTAGATATATATAATCTGCTAAATCTGTTATCAGCTAAATCCGTTAAATTGCCTAATCCGTTATCTGCTAAATCTGTTGAATTGCCTAAACTGTTGAATCTGTTATCTTCTAAATCTGTTGAATCGCTTGAACTTCTTGATCTGCTATCTGTTGAAATTGTCTGATCTGTTGAAACTAGATAATAGTAATCTGGGTATGGAAATCCGTAGGCTCGACCTAAGATTTAGAAGAACATGAAATTTGATTAATCTGTTATATCCTATGAAGAAGTTTAATCTGTTAAATAAACAGAATTAGTCTGATATCTGAAAAATATGTATTTGAATGAATTGGCTATGACACGAGGATAGGCTCTGTTTGCGGTAGAAGCCTGCCCGGAACCGACCGGTTTAACCAGCGACCGCAAACTGCCAGTCTAATGTGATAGGTCATAGGCATAACTAAAATATGCTTAGACACGAGGTTAGGTCTGGCTTGTGGCAGAAGTCTGCCCGGAACCGCCCGGCATATCCAGCGGCCACAAGCTACCGACCTAATGTGAGAGGTCTGTGCATTAATATTTAATTAATGCAAATCTAGGATAAATATGATGTCTAAAACATGTTGGGTAGATAGGGTTAAACCAATTGGACAAATGAATTTAACAAACCCGTTTCGTGAATCTGTAGGCCCAATTACAAAGTTAGACAAATCTGTAAATCTGTTAAATCCGTATATCTGATCCGTTAGTCTGAAACTTGTTTGATCTGTGAACTAGTTGATATGAACTCTGTATGTCTGAACTTGTAAACAAGTTAATCTGAAATCTGTTAGTCTAGGGACATAAGATTAGGAGGGAAATTACTTGTGCCATCTGTTATTTGGGAACCATATTAGTCAGTAACCCTTTCTGGTATCAAACTTTGACCCAACAGTAGGTAGGGTCCGGGCACGCTTACTGAACTAATTATAAGTGGTTCATTCTGATAATGGCGAGGGGTGTTGATGGTGCGTTCCAACCGGGTCATGTGCGTGCATGGATCCCGGCCTGCCTCTGAGGATGTAAGACGCCGTGACATCTGTAAATAGGTCTGTGCCAATTGGTTGTCACTTTAGGGAGTGATACACCCTACTGTGGGGCCGACACAGGGTATTTATGTATTAGGGAGCCGATCGCTTGGGGTAGTGTTTTAGGGTACACTTAGTTCTGTCTGTTTCTGTTGGTACCGTCTGTTTCTGTTGGGTGGCAACACCTGTCTGTTTCTGCATGGTACCGTCTGTTCGGGTGGTAAAGGCTCATTTACTAGTGTACACCTAATTCTACATTCTGTTTCCATAGGGATTATTCTGTTTCTGTACCTTTTGTTCGGGTGGTAAAGGCCCATTATTAGCATTCTGTTTCTGTCTGTTTCTGTTCGGGTGGTAAAGGCCCATTATTAGCATTTTGTTTCTGTCTGTTTCTATTGGGGTGGTAAAGGCCCATTACTAGCATTCTCTTTTGTGGAAATTATTCTGTTCCCGTTTCTGTTTCAGTTTAGACATTAGGGTGACACCTAATCCTGTTATACTAGTATTAGTGCAGAGAAATGAAAAGTAATATCATTCTGTTTCTTCTGTTTAACCTAAGTATATCTGCTACTCCTGTTACCGTTATCTCTCATCCAGTTTTATTTGCATGCCATGATTATTATTATCTGTTCATATGCTGAAAGTCACTGGACTTGCCAGACTTTATGTCTGACCTTGCTTGTTTTCGCCCCTTTTCTTCCGTTCCCTTCCCCCAGGTTTTCCAATGATGGAATACTTTAGCTTGATCCGGATTTCTTCTGCTTGAAGTACTTGAAGTGCGTAAAGTATGGCTTAACTTCTTATGGCATCTTATGTGGGGATTATGATTTTAAAGTTTTGTACTCTGATGACTTTCTGAACAAGACTGATATTTATGTACTTGAGTTTTTGGTAAAGATGTAACCATACTAATTTCTGTTTTCCGCTGTAATAAAGTTATAATTTCTCAAGTATTGTTTATCTGTCTTGAAATTTTCAGTTCTGTTTACTAAAATACTCCACCAAAGTTAAGGCATTCCCTTGGTAAGTGTCCTTAACGGAGGTGGGGTGTTACAATCGATATGGGACACATTGATTTATCATATTGGTCAATTTCAAACTTGACCGATCGAGGATATTATTTATGAGACCTGATTTAGCTATTTTAGCATAGAATCAGCTAATGGATAATAAATCAATAAGTAAAAACGTGGGGTATAGGATGTACCATTACCATTGTCTGGGTTACTATTTGGGAATTTTTGATACATTATGAGATATTGCTAGTACTGGACCTTTGGGTCAATTGAGATATTTAGACCTTGGGGTCATCTGACACATTATAACTTATGGGTCATTTGAGATATTTAAGAATTTCAAGTCATCTAAGACATTATGACCTATGGGTCATCTGAGGAGTATACCACATATACTTGTATTGATTAGTACTGGTAGCCTTCCCCTATTTGAGTTACTCATGTGTGACATTGCTTTGGCTTGCCAACTGAGTAGTGGATCCAATGAGTTATTTCTAGATTTCACTATTTATGATTTCTAGTTCTAAGATTTCTTTAAGCTTTCACTATTCTATGTTTACCATCATTATATATATAGCCTAGGGCTATATAAGGACTTATTTGTATGTAACGATTTTAGTTCTATGTTTTGAACTCTTAATCAAGTTCTCGAGTTCTATTGTTTTTGAGATTTCTATAGTTTCCATATTGTGGTTTATAAGACTATAATCTTATAAATCATAGTATTATAATCAGAGGAATATCAAGTGTTGGAAACATCTAAGTTTGGATAATCAACTTGCATGAGATCCCTATATGCTAATTCAGTGATCTTTTCACATATATTATGCGAAAATCAGAGTCTGTAGGATTCCTTTATTTATCAAAGGAATTATTCCATAATTGACATTATATCTTACTTACCTTTTACTAACTACCTTGTACACTATTGTATTTTATGTACTCGGGTCAGATCGAATTGCAAGCTAGGATTATCTTTGGTCGATGCTTAGCATTCTTATTTTGGACTTCTTTTAGGGTCGTTATGCATAGTTTTTATGTAGCTTACTTTATAGTTAGCTCGCATGCTTATACTTATATACATATTCTTTTGGGGGACTCGATGTGGTATATATGATGGTTTGTGTAACATTTATGTACGTCACTTTGTATTGTATTTGATGTATGTATATATATAACTGTGTTTGCTATTTTATAATCTGTGATCTTTATTATTATTGTGTTTTTCTCTGAATTGATGTTGTAGCCATCATAGATTTTATTAGGAAAGAATTTAGTATGTCGATTCAATCTGAGAAAAAGGAAAAAATGGGCATTTTATTGACATATTTGATACTTGTTTAATATAAGATTGTGGATGGTCACTCCTAACAAATACTATTCTCCGTGTTAATAGATGGAATTACCCATTAATGCTCTTTGTTAATATAAATTTTAGCGCAGGTTGTCATCACTTAGTGTAGAACAAAATGTTATAAACACATAACAGTATACATAATACAATATATCAAAATACTATATGAGTGTAACATCGTATCTACTTGAAGTTATCATTAATCGTGTCCTTGGTCCTTTTTATGTTTTGGTGGGGGTAGATACTCGTAGGAATACATTTAGGAATATAAATTTTAATTCCACGGTATTCTAATTCTGTATGTTAAATTCAATTAGTAATATCTAACCCCTTGTGAGTAGTCCCCTCCTCTTTTAATCTTTCATTTAATGGCTAAAAATTCTAGTGGTGGCATCTTTGGAGCAGGGAAGGCCAGTGGCACATACTCGAAATACATCTATATGTTGACCAACTAGATTCTTGAGCTTATAGATGCCCTCATCCTCTAGCTTCTTCCCATTCTTCTCCTATATGCAAGTTACCATTTACGCATATGTGCAGTGACTTCACTCACTATGGAGGCAAGTCATTCAAAGGCTCCAAGTTAATATTTTCACTTCTATTGAGATATCATATCCCACCTTGTTCTTGTAGCATCGAGCATGCTACAATAGCGTGCGTTGGATTGGTATGAGTTGTTAGTGGCAGAGATCAACGAGGCCACTTTGGAGTGGAAGCAGTCCTGAGAGCCGTTTGAGCTCAAATTCATGCCTGAGTCCGAGAAGGGAATCCTAGCTCGATGCTTCCTTGATTTAAAGAAAGGAAAGTTGACCATGTCTGAGTATGTTACTTGTTTCAAGGCATTATCCAAATTTGTCCTTGAACATATTATCACTCCTTCCAAAAAGATTCTCAAATTTTAAATGGCCTTAAAAGGTACTTGAAGTAATTTCTTATGTTGCGATGCAAGTTGACTTTCGAGGATCTTGTAGATGTGGCCCTTTATCTAGCAGCAGTTGAGAATGAAAAGGAGAGTGGAGATAATTTGGAGGTCCAGAGAAATCGGAACAATAAGCATTTTCCTTTCATAAGTCATGATCCTCCAAACAAAACAAGAAGAAGAAATCAAGCGGTTCAGACTCACATTCTCATGTAGTACCCTAACTGTCTAGGACATTGGAGTGTTACGATTGTGGTTCTCATAACCATCATACTAGAGAATGTCCCAAACCTCGTAAGATGCCGTAATTGTAAGCAAGAGGGGAATTTGATTTCTGCTTGTCCTAGGAAGCAAAAGAATTATGTTTCTATAAATCTTAATGTAGTTAATGTATTAGGAGGCTCATCTCAGCCTCAAGGTACATTATATTCCATGCTTGAGGAGTTTTTTACTATTCTATGACCAGTCCATTTGAGTTTTATTCGATTCGGATGCATCGCATTCATTCTTATCAAAGGAACTCGTCGATGCTATTTCCTTGAACGTTACAAATTTGATGACCTCTTTATAGATTGCGAATGAATGTTCAAAGAAAATGATTTTAGTTGACGTTGATTTAGGATCTTTTAGAAATAAATAGTGCTTTTTTGGATTTGATATCAAAGGGAAAGTTTTTATGTGCTAGTTTGTCCCCAAAGCTCTTATTTCTGTTTAAGAAAAATATTAGAATGTTTATAAGAGTTTTTAGTACAAAAAAAAATGATTTTTGAAGGTGTTTTGTGTAAAAACTAGATTTTTAAAATTATGGGTTTTATAATGAAAGTCGTTATAAGTGCGATTCACTAAAATGAACTATTTTTCAAATTAAAACTTGATTTTACTACAAGTGTGTTTAGAAATGTTTTCAAATATTTTCAATATTAGAAAAGTAATATTGTTCAAATATTTATTTATTTAA
Source organism: Allium sativum (assembly GCA_030737875.1). NCBI lineage: Eukaryota > Viridiplantae > Streptophyta > Magnoliopsida > Asparagales > Amaryllidaceae > Allium > Allium sativum. The sequence goes on along the minus strand of CM060922.1, from coordinate 848,223,867 downwards.
TGATTATTTAACTTATTAAATATAGTAATTAGTGCTTAGTTACTAGTTAATTAGGAACTTTGTACAGAATTTTTAATTTATGTATGTTAATTATAATTTTATGATTAATAAAGTTTAATCACTATTTTATAACTTTAGTTAAGTATTAAGTGTGATTAATTATGTGTCTAAGATTTATTTTTAATTATTTATTTATTGAACAAAGTCTAAATAATTAATTATTGTTAATTAGGTTTTGACTTAAGAACTTACCTAAGGTTTTGTAGATTACTAATCAATGTCTAGATGATTGCTCAAATTATTTAATGAACACTAATTTAGGTTTTAATCATTTGATTATCGAGTAACTATTTTTTAAGTATTGTTTAAAAGGATATTTAATAATTAATTATTCATTTAAAGGTTGAATAAAAGTTTAATTAATTATTTTTTAAGGTTTTTACTTATTTATTTATTCATAATGTTGATTTGGGATTAAATTATTATTTAATAGTTTATTTATTTTTTAATTAGTATTTGGATATTTATTTCTTATTCAGTAATGAATTTAATATTACTAAATTATTGAATAAACGCTATTAAGTTACTTGTTTTACAAGGAAAATTTAAAAATATGTTTTATTTCAAAACATCTCTTTGTCAATTACCTTTAATTAATCCTATGATTTATGGAAGGTGACATTGTTTAGCGGAACTAAATGTTGTCTAGCAATAGTCTAATTTGATTAAATTTTAGAGAAATATGTTAGTGGAATAAAAATTCATTATGTTAATAAACTGAGTTGAAATTTGACATCTGTTTAATAATAGAAATCATCCTTTTGTTGTTATGCTATTATTAAGGACGTCTTGTATGTCGGTATGGTTGATAGGCTATGTAGTGATTAATATGCATCGACATTTATCAGTAATATTCATACCCATTCTAATTATGTTGGACATCTATAAAGTAGAACAAAAACCAATTCTGCTATGTTGTATACTATGACATGTGTTTAGCATAACAATTCACTATTTGTCGTTATTATAACTTGGTTATGTAAAACTCAATTCTATAAAACCCATTATGGTCTTTAAGCCTCTTTCTTATTTTGAATTAACAAAATTTTCTTTTGAAGAGTGTTCAAGTTATTATCATTTTAAATAATGATTTTATTATAGATATTTAAAAGTACATTAATGCTTTTGAACGATTGGCAAAATCCATTTATTGGTTACTTGGGTTTAAGATAATCTAAAAGAAGACGGTTTTAAGCAATCAATTGTTTATTTAAAACATGTTTTTAAGCATTTCTTATTTAGTAAAAGGGAACTTACAAATGATTTTTAGATGTTTATAAATAATGTTCTCAAGTGATTTTGAATAGTTATAAACTGAGATTAATAAATGATCTAGATTTTTATAAAAGTGGTTTATAAATGGGTTTTTGATATTTATGATGAATTATAAATGGTCCGACATTTAGTAAAGACTTTTATAATGTAACACCCCGTAACTTTAAATATTAGAGAATACTTAATTGTTAAATTGAGAATTAAGGGAAACAGGTTACGCCATTGCGTTCGCCTTGAAATTCTGCTAGGAATAGAGTCCAAATTTTCGTAAATCGGACTTCGTATAAGGAAGTTATGGCCCTCAGAAGTTTCAGGAATTTTAAATAAATTAAAAACAGTTTAGATTAAAATTCAAAAATTCAAAATTCGAATTCAAACAAAGAAGCGGGCTAGGCAGGATTTTTCCCGCCCCAGGCCAGGTCGACCTCCCCTATACAGGTCGACCTAGGGGTCAACCTGGGGGTCGACCTACCCCCCTTGGGCAGATATGAACTATGACGATTCTGACTTGTTGCTGAGTCTTTTCTGACCTGTTGCTGAGTCACTAGGGCATAGTTGGCAATTCTAGATAACTTTATCTAGTCTGGACGGTTGTGATTGCTCCTATGATAATCTAACGACTTATATTGATCTAAACTTCTATATAAGCACGCATAGACTCAAGCTCTAAACCTAAACTAAATTAATCTCTTGGCCTCCATGTTACTGTTGGAATAGTTCTTCTTCTTCTTAAAGCTTAGGAGTTGCTAGTCAGGATTCTAATACAAAAGACGAACGAATTATTCTCTTCCCTAATCTGTCTTTGTGAGTACAATTTCTTTCACAAAATAATTAATAAATTAATTATGATGAGTTGTAATTGGGATTACGAGAACATGTCTGTTGAATCATGTGACGTTACTGAACTTTATTATCATCTGTTGGTGAACATATGACAGTTTTGTTAACTTATGTTAGTAGATCTATTTCATATGTCCAATCACATATGTTTAACTTGATTCATTTTATGACATAAATTTATATGCAAGCTTGGGAGGTAAATCATATGCTAGTTTGTATGTGAATCATATGCAAGTCTGTATGCGAATTATACAGAAGTTTATATGTGAATCAAGTATATATATACATATGCGAGTTTATATGTAAATCATGTGATATTAGTTTACATGTATGAATTAATAAGCAAATTTGTAGGAATCCATATGTAAGTTTAGGTGAAAACCATATTCACATATGCAAGTTTAGGCGAAAGCCATATTCACATATGCAAGTTTAGGTGAAAACCATATTCATATACGAAAGTTCACAATTTCATGTTTAGATCTATATTTAGATCCATGGCAGTACAAAGTTTATGCAAATTTATGTTCTATATGTCCATTGCCTATGCAATTTATTGGCTATGCAAACTTATGTTATAATTCTTATTCGCAAGTTAGATCTATTTTATGTGTTATGCAAGTTGTGATGTTTCTTTTCTTTTTATGAGTTAGACTATTTGCGAGCCTAACATACTTCATATTAAACGTACGAACGACATGGGGACAATGGGAAAATATTAAATATACATATTGTGAATTGGCATAAAATGGTTTTAAAGGCATATATAATTTGAGACACTAATTGGTATAATTTATATACCTGAAAAGTATGGACATAATTTAGGTGGCAATTATGGACATAGATTAATTTGGAAATTATTGACAATTTGAATAGGGATAATTAATTCATATTGGGGTGAAATAATTATGTGTAATAATAAATGCCTAAAACATGAGGTTAGACTCGTTTGTGGTATAAGACTGCCCGGACCCGCCCGGCAAATCCAGCAACCACAAACGATAGTCTAATGTGAGAGATCGATGGCATAAATTAAATGCGTAACAATTGTAAAGACTCGAGGTTAGGCTCGTTTGCGGTATAAGACTGCCGGACCCGCCCGGCAAATCCAGCAACCGCCAACGGTAGTCTAATGTGGGAGGTCTTACAAGGTTACGGTTATAATGAATTAAGTAACACTTAACCAAGATAAACATGTGGTGGGACAGGGGGTTAAGTGGGTGACATGGGTGACATGTGAAATACGATTAGAAACACTTAACCAAATTAAAACGTGTAAGAAGACATGAATAAGAAGGGGTTAAGTGGGAAATCTTAGTGGGGACCAAGCATAGGTGGAAAGCTTGTGTCAAGTATAGGGACCCTTTTCAAACCAGTGACCCATTAAGTATCTTTGTGAGCTCGAGCTAGGTCGAGGAAGGGACACGCTTACTGCGTTTGATTGTAAGAGGTCAAAACGGGTTAGCGGTGGCAACGCAAGTCCAACGGGATCATGTGCGTGCGTGGGCACGGGCTGGTAGGTAAGACGTTGTTACATCGTGTAGATATAAGCCGTGCATCTTTAGTGGTATCGGGTTTCCACTTTGGGGAGTGATACACCCCACTGTGGGACCAGCACGGGTATCTATGAGTTAGGGAGTCGATCGCATAGGGGTAGTGGGTACAACTAGTGGAGATAGGGGTAGGCGGCACCTATGAAGACAGCTAGGGGTACACGGAACTACCATTATCATTATTATGATTATTATGTTCAGTAGGCGGGATCCACTTTTCGGGTGACTAGTAATGGTGCAGTATAGTAATTATCCTATAGTGACTAGGAGAACGATTAATGCCAGCATATTTCTCTTGTTTGTTTTGTCTTTCCCATTTACTTCACCATTCCTTGTTTTACCAGTTTATGCCTTATCCTAATTAATTTAATAATTATATTGTTAAAGTTATTGGACTTTCCAGACTTTATGTCTGACCCCCTTTATTTTTTTGCCTCTTTTCTTCCTTCCCTCCCCCCTCCCCCCCCCAAGTTCTCAGGGTGGGACTAGTGCTAGTGGAGCTCGATTTGGATCTCTTTCTCTCTCTCTTTTGGAAGTGCTTGGATTTCTGAAAGTAAAGTTCAGCTTATCTCTTTTATGGCTACTTGTGTTGGGTTTATGCTTTTTTACTTTATGTACTCAGAAAATAATTTGTCAAGATGGATATTAAGCGTACTTGGCTTTGTTGTTGGTTTTTGATGTTGTAACCAAACTATTTCTCCGTTGCAATAAAAAGTTGTTTTAATTTTTCAAGTACCAATATATGTATCTGTCTTGTTATATTCTGTTCTATACACCAATAATACTCCATGAAAGTTAATGCATTCCCTTTGAAAGTGACATTAATGGACGTGGGGTGTTATATGTGGTATCAGAGCCGAAGGTTACCAAGAACAGATAAGGGATTTTGAAAAACTGTTTTTCAAAACATTTTATAAAGAAATACTTTCAAAAATAGGTTTTAAGGAGAGTATTTTCAAGAGAAAAGTTTGTTTTAAAAACATAGCCCCCAAGAGCCATATATCTTTCCTTTGATTCTCTGTTTTGAATCTCTTCCTTTTTCTTTTCAGCATGTATGGGGTACCCGAGATACCCGAGGGCATACCGATACCAACCTGGTTCAGAAGGTATCTGGAGGTTAGGGCCACCGCCGCAGGCCCAATAGACGTTCCTCCTCCCCTAGCTGCAGCCGCTCCCCCTCCTCCCCCTCCTCGCGTTGATACTTTTTTGAAGATATGCAAAGACTTTTGGGCAATGGGTGGGAAACCTTTTCACGGGTAAGTGATGTTTTTTGAAGCTCGAAATTGGCTTAAGGAGGTGGAAGATTTGTTTGGTATCTTCGAGATAGAAGATGGAAGGAAGGTCCAATTAGCTGCTTGGTTAATGAAGGACGAAGCCTCGTTTTTGTGGGAGGTCATGAATGGAGAGCGTCCAGTGGAGACATGGATGGATTTCAGGCATAGGTCCGAGATGAAATTTCTCTCATGAGCAGAAGAGAATTTATACATGGAGAGGTTCTTGGCGTTGAAGCAGGGGAATTTATCAATAAAGGAGTACGTCAACAAGTTCAATCAGTTGGCGAGATTTGGCTTAGACTTGGTGAACACACCTGAAAAGATGGCCCTGAGATTCGTTAAAGGTTTGAATGAGCCTCTACATGGGTTGGCTGTGACCCACATTCCTAAAGGGGCTACCTTTGAGAAACTGGTTGACATGGCGCTTATGCATGAAGAGGAGAAAGGCGCTAATGCAAATAAGGCACCGAAAAAGAAAGGGGATCAAAAGAAATCACAGTAGCAACCTAAGAAAGGTGGTAAGGATAACAATAGCAAAGGAAAGAAAAGGTGCTTTAATTGTGGAACACCAGGCCATCTAAGCAAGGACTGTAGGAAGAAGAAGAAGACTGGTTGTTTGAACTGTGGTGAGGCAGGACATCTGATTAAAGACTGCCCGAGAAGACAAGGGAAAGGGCAAAGGACAGGATCTACTTCTGGAGGGCAGGTTCAGGCTCTCATGGCACCAAGGCAGGCAAGAGGGTAGGTTCTTTCTCTCATGGCACCAGGACATGAGAGAGGTAGAAACATTTATGTTGAAAGTTTGGTTTTTATGTTTGATCATCCTGTTTGTACATTGTTTGACTCTGGTGCTTCACACTCATTTGTATTTGCTTCGTTAGTTGGAACACTGCACCTAAATACTAGTCTAGTTACGGATCCTATAGTAGTCTCAAATCTTATTGGTGGTTCGGCTCATCTTTCAATGATTTGTCAGGATTTGACAGTGTCTATCTTGGGCGTTGGGTTTGAATGCAACGCCTTTGTTCTTGGCTTCATAGGCTACGGCTTGATTCTAGGCATGGATTGGCTAGCTAGATATGGTGCCATCCTAGACTGTGAAAGAAGTGTAGTTAGATTGTTGACTCGTTGTGGCAGGACCCTTGATATTTCTTGTGACCCAGAGGCCTGGTGACGCTTAGCTACCTAGAATCTCTTGACGCATCCAATGATGACTTGGAATCCATTCATGTGGTCCGTGAATCTGGTGACGTCTTTGGTGAAGTTCCGGGTTTACCCCCGAGGCGCGAGATAGATTGTATACCTAGTAGATAATGCAAAGCCAGTTGCATTACCAATGCGCCACATGGCTCCGAGGGAGAGAAGAGAACTCAGTAAGCAAGCAAAAGAGTTGCTTGAGAAGGGGTTCATAAGAAGAAGTATTTCGAAATGGGGTGCTCCAGTTGTTTTTTCTACGAAGGCTGATGGTTCACTTAGATTGTGCGTAGACTATAGGAAGCTGAATAAGCTCACAAAGAAGAACAGACACCCATTGCCAAGGATAGATGATTTATTCGATTAGTTGGTCGGTGCTTTGGTTTTCTCGCAGCTGGATTTGGCTACATGACTTCATTAGCTAAGGGTGGCTGAAGACAGCATAGATAAGATTGCATTTAGAACTCCTGATGGTTTCTTCGAGTGGCTCATTATGCCTTTTGGTTTGACGAATGCACCCGCATACTTCATTGACTTAATGAGTAGAGTGTTTAGGGAGTTTCTAAACAAGTTTGTGGTAGTCTTTGTGGACGTTATCTTGATTTTATCTAGAAGCGAGGAAGAGCATACCCTACATCTTAGGGAAGTCTTAGAGACCCTACGAGCGCATCAACTCAAAGCTAAGTTCTCCAAATGCTATTTTTGGAGAAAAGAAGTGAGGTTCTTAGGACATGTGGTCTCTAAGGAAGGGATAGCTGTGGATCCGCAAAGGTGGTGGCAATCCAAGATTGGAAGATTCCTAAGAATGCAACAGAAGTAAGAAGCTTTTTTGGGCTGGCTGGTTATTATAGGAAGTTCATTAAGGATTTGCGAAGATATCATCCCCACTTACTCACTTAACGAAGAAGAACTTGACTTTTGCTTGGGATGTTGACTGTGACGATGCTTTCCAATGTTTGAAGAGGGCTTTGACGACAGCTCTAGTTTTAGTTTTGCTAGATGGGGGTAAGCCATTCACAGTATATACTGATGCTTGCGGGATAGGGCTTGGCGCAGTTTTAATGCAAGAGGGAAGTGTGATATGCTATGGTGGAAGGCAGTTGAAAGTCCACGAGAAGAATTACCCTACCACGACTTAGAGTTGGCTGCCATAGTTTTTGCGCTTAAGTCATGGCGTCATTATTTGCTTGGCAAGAAGTTTGAGTTGTATACAGACCATAACTCGCTAAAGTACTTGTTCTCTCAGAAAGATCTAAACTTGAGGCAACAGAGGTGGATGGAATTTTTGGCATCCTACAATTTTGAGATCGCATATACCCCTGGCGAGGGTAACGTTGTAGCTGACGCCTTAAGTAAAAAGAGGTTGACTTTGAGTCCTTTATTTGTAGAGCGGCAGAGTTTGGAATATATATCTACCTTTGACTTCAGACCCTCTGTCGATTATGTACCCGGTTTGTTAGCATCGCTAGAGGTACAACCTACACTTTTGGGTCGGGTTGGAGAGGCATAGCGAGATGACCCACAGTTGGTTGAGATAGTAGGCAAGCTTATAGAAGGGGAGTCTTCGAGTCATCTTAATAGATATGCTATAGATGAGAGAAGCTGGTTGCGTAGTGATGGGAGATTTTGCGTTCCTGTGACGGCAAAGAATTTCGCTCGGTCCGAACCAGTCGCTAAACCGACCCAGACCATTCGAAACGCCCTATCGTTTGAGAACACGACAAATCAGAATGCATACAGAAGAACGTTTCATTGTATATTACAACAATGCATCAGATTACAAGAATATACAGAGTAACAATGAATATTACACAGAAATATCAGAGATTTAAATACATCGCAGCGGAAAATAATACAATACACAACTAGAAGTAGATATACGGATACAAAGCTTTCCGGATATCGTTCCAGCTGTAAACCAGGATCCTGTGAATATAAATCTGCAAAACCAAAACTACTAGCTGCCCATGTCAAAATAGGGGCACCCAGAGTTTAGGTTAAAACAATAAACTCCAGGTCAGTCATGTGACTGGTGTGAGAACTAAAACAGTTATTTATCTTTATTTTCAAAGTTCGGTAAATCAAGGGACCACGCCGTATAACACGGAACGGGTTTCCTCCCAAGAATACCAGTGCATAAAACAAACAGCGCAATGCTAAATAAAGAAAAATGAAGCTGTTATAAGACCCAGGTCCTATCACACAATGCAACGCAAGCCGGGGGATAGGGTTTTTACCTTATAACAGCCAAAGAATGCTTGATACGTTTAAAACAAATCATTTGATACTAATAATAAGTGCATAGTGTATAAAACCACTTCGAATCATAAGTATCAATCATAGGCGGCATGAGCGTCCCATGCCACTATGTCGCCATATATAGGTTTACAAATAAAACCGCAAATGTCACGTATTTGGAAATTGGATTTCCGTCTATGAACCGAGGCAAAAGATAGTCCTCAACCGATTCGAGACAATCTAGCCCATGTCTCAGGATCAGAGCTCGAGTGACCCTTGGAGCGACAGGGCCGGTCCACCGATGTGGATTAAAATGCCTGAACACTACGTTTCCCCGCCCTTTGGGGCGTAAACGAGCCAACTAAATGACTCCATCGGTTCGAGAACGACCGATCAATCCGAGGCGCCTCGCAACAGCAACAACCACATAAGTCAAACTCGTCAGGGCGTGTAAAACCACTGACGCCACTTTTTATCTAGAAGGAAACGCATGCCCTCCCTGAGGTCCGTCTCCCGTTTTTGGTTCATACCGGGTGTGAAACACGCGAAGGAAACGTTACACAAAGCTACGCCACAAAGGCCTTGCTTTGATCATCACCACAAGACTTTGCTTTTCAACAGAAGCCTCGATCAATTGCCACTTAGGCATGCCATACAGGCAATTCACTCCATGCGTTTGATATCCATCAATATATAACCCCTGAGCTCGTACGTCTCAGAGAAGGGCGTTAAGCAAGAGAATAAATTCTCCGCCGCCAAACAGATATATATTTAATAGAAATCAAACACACAGACTAAAATCCAATGTCAGACACACAGTCCATTTACAAGTCCGTTCTGGGTCTGAACGAAACCGGAGGCACCTAGTACCCCGCATATCCATCGATCTCCAAGTACGTCTGGACGATCACTAACTGTTTCCATCTTCTTGGGTGTACAGCCCAATCAAGATCATCAGTAATTACCCAAACGACGTGAAGACCTCCGGTCTTCGACCATCGTCTTCATCTTCGACTTATCGTCGCATCAGTTATTCAGAATGGGATAAACCCGGTCTTTCCGAATAACTCGCGTATATTTAAATAAGTGTTACACAAACACAACATACGCCTCATTCCAATTCATTAGTCACTAACGTAAATTAATCAAGAGAATAATTCCCCAAATATTAACCCCGAAGGCCGAAACCAACATCAGATCAATATCCAGAAAACCATTCTGCTTGGCCAACCGACAGTTAGTTTCTAAATTTCACATTCATAGGGAAATGTTCCCATTAATTTTATCCAAGATAAATTTCTTGAATTTATTCTTCTTTTGAATTTCGATTCAACTAGTCGAGATTAACGAACCTTACCGAAGTAATCATTGGTTTTAATTTCCCAATCCCAACCTATTTATCCCATGAAGTAAAACTGGTAATACTTCATATCTAACACCATAGTGTTATCGGTAAATTCAATTACCATTTCACGTTCAAATCTAATTAAAGATTTAACTATCGCCTGGAGCAAAACTGGTGATACTCCATTTCGATTATTTCAATCTAATTAAAGATTCATTAAAACTCCACTTAGTTTTAATCTGTGACTGGGTTAAAGAATCAGTGTCATTTAAAACACGGTTCACGGTAAACCCAAAATCACATCACATTTCAATCAGTCCCTAATTGTAAATTAGCAAGTGAGCAATTCCCTAAGTATTAATCCCGAAGGCCGAAACCAACATCAGATCAATACCTCGGAAACTATTCAACTTAACTAATCTCCAGTTAGTTTCTGATTTTCTTAACTCCTTTAGGTCTAAGAACTGTATTATTGAAGATACCGTTCACGACAACCCAAAATCACATTTCATTAATGATCGGGTTAAAGAACGAGTGTTATTTAAAACACTGTCCACGATAAACCCAAAAATCAATATCGATTTAATTCCAATTAAATATCATTTAATTGGTACACTTCATTAAATCTAAATAAAAAGATTTAATCTTTTCTCAACTGGGTTCAAGAACAGTGTTAGTGAAGACACCATTCACGACAAACCCAAATCACATTTGATATTAAATACAAGGCGATGAATAGAAAATATCCCGGCTTATATTCAATATCAAATTCTACGATTAACAAATGTCGTATTGGAAATAACGATATAAATATATATATATCTTTCAAATTTCCATAACAACATCTGTATAATCACGAATTCCAACATCGAAATATTCCGAAGACAATTTCGATTCAAATCCACTCCAATGCAATCATTTGGAAATTTGGTTATTTTTAAAACCCTTTTCAAATCCAATTTATTTATTTAAAAATAAATAGAATTATATTTCTAGTTCAAAACTAGTTCATTTCGATAAAAATCTATTTTTATCTTTTCAAATATGGAGTTTTTCATCCCAATCCTTTCTAAATCATTTCTTATGATTTTACACAAATTATTACTATTTTTAAATTTTATCAAGGCCCGTACAGTCGATTTCCAACAACGGCCATCGAACTGCACTTACAGCGACCTTTTTCGAATTTGATTTGGACATAATTCCAAATCCAACCGTTAGATTTCAAATTTCTAATATTCGTTAGAAAGCTCTTTTCGATACGAACCCAACGGTTCCGGTTTTAGGAGAATCCGACGGTCGGATCTCCCGCAATGTCCGTTTGAAATAAATGGTCGAAATTCACGAACTGCCGCGGCGCGGCGCGTTCTATTCAGGCCATTATATTATATATATAATATATACTTCGTCGATTTCTATTTAAAACGAATTATATAAATAGTTTTAAATTCGTTTCAAAAGCAATTTCAACTTCCATTTCAATTCAAACCAAAATTGAATTCTTCTTTATAAATTCGTTTTAAAATTCATTTCTATTCAATTCAAATTTCAATTCAATTTGAATTCATTTCAATTCGTTTTCAATTCAACTTGAATTCGTTTTCAATTCATTTCGAAATCGTTTTCAATTCATTTCGAAATCGTTTTCAATTCAATTCAATTCGAAATCGTTTTCAATTTATTTCAATTTAAAATCGTTTTCAATTCAATTCAATTCATAATCGCTTTTCAATTCAATTCAATTCATAATCGCTTTTCAATATTCATTTTAAAATGAATAAAATCGATATAAATATCGTTCACGTCAAAATGGCGTCAATCTAATCAACACGGCTTCATAAATTTCTATTTTCAAATATTCTATTTCAAATGTTCCTTTATTCAAAATAGTTGCTATTTTCAAAATATTTCGTTCAACACATGACCAATCTCAATGAATGAGTACTGTCAACACATGAACTTTTATTTTAAAATATTCTTTATTTTTCAAATTGGAATGAGGCCCAATCAATTACCATATAAAGTTAATTATATGGATTTTCATACAACACATGTATTTAATAGCATTGAAAATAATCAACCATCAACCAAAGTGCACTACACTGTATAAGCATCAAATATAGATATCTAACGCTTATAACAGCCTGTCAATCGATCGATCGACATATTTAATCAATCAGGATGAGTGAACTTCAAATTTCATCCTAACACCCGTGTGGGGTTTCAAACAATCAAACACATATTTTATTTGTGCAGTTGGGCGATGTGTAAAATTTATCGACCCAATCAACGTCATTCAAATAGGTGTACATAAACAAACCGTCTGGTTTGTAAATGAATATTTATTTATTCACATTCACGTTAAAAATTATATTTTTAACGATAAAACATTTTATTCCAACATATGAATTTCTATTCAGTTCATTCTTTAAATAGAATGATATTTTTATTTTTCTAACATATTTTAGAAAATTTCGGCGGCATAACGGCACGATACTAGAAACGGGACAAGGCCTAGCCTTATCCCCGGTCTAGTGAAGGCCCACGCCATTCACACATCAATCAAATCTATTCATTTCACCAAACAATTCAATTTCAATCAAATAATCCAACTAATCTATGCAACCAAACAAACAAGTCCATGGTCTGTGGACGATTGTGTCGGGTGCTACTAAGCACCGTCTGCATCCTAGTATATATATATATAACTAGAAATAAAATTGAAAGGTGAGAAATTCTCACCGATAGCTATCCTAGCTCCACGGCACTTCTAATGCAGGAAATCTTCTCCAACTCGCCTTTTTGTCGCTTTCGCCTGTATTCTCTACATATGTAAAAATCGAATTTTTACTTCGCTATTCAATATATAAAAATTCTATTTTTATCACGAAGTTCAATATATAAAAATTCTATTTTTATCACGAAGTTCAATATATAAAAATTCTATTTTTATTTCGATGTTCAATATATAAAAATCAAATTTTTACTTCGATGTTCAATATATAAAAATCAAATTTTTACTTTGCTATTCAACATATAAAAATCGAATTTTTATTACTATGTTATATAGATAAAAATTATATTTTTATCACGCTATTTTCCACCTAAAGATTTTGCCTTTTCTAAAATAAAGATTTCGCCTTTTCACTTTCAAAGAACACGCCTTTTCATTTTTAAAGAACTCGCCCTTTCATTTTTAAAGTTCATATCTTTTGTTTAAAAACAAAGTTGTTATCTTTTTTTTTTTTTTTTTAAAAAAGATTAAACCTTTTAAAATAAAATCAGTTTTTAAAATCATTAAAAATTCAGTTTTAAAAATCAAATAAAAAAAACAGTTTTCAAAATAAATAAAAAAACAGGTTTCAAGTAAAATAAAAAAAACAGTTGAAGTAAAATAAAAAAAAACAGTTAAAGTAAAATTAAAAAAACAGTTAAAGTAAATTAAAAAAACAGTTTAAGTAAATTAAAAAAACAGTTAAAGTAAATTAAAAAAACAGTTTAAGTAAATTAAAAAAACAGTTTAAGTAAATTAAAAAAACAGTTTTTAAATTCGAAAATAAAAATGAAAATAAAATAAAATTGCTCACCGCAGGTTTCGAAATGGAGAAAGGAAGAAGAGGGCGTCGGTTGGGTCTTGGACTCGATTTGGGGCTTTCCGGCGCTAGGCTCGAGGTCGAGCTCGAAGCTCCGACGGTGGCGCAATTTTCAGTGAGGCGGGGGGGGGGGGGGGGGGTCCCTTTACGACTGGAGCGGCAGTCTGTTCTTGAAGGAGGAGAGAGAGAGAAGAACAGAGGGGCGGAGGAGAGGGGGTGGCGAGGTCTGGCGCCGGCGGAGGATGTGGTGAGCGGCGGCGGCGCAATCGAGAGTGCTGAGCGGGTTTTGAATTTTTAATTTAGGTTAGGAAATAAGAAAAGGGGGCTGAGGTGTTATATAATTATATATATTAATAATTTAATATTATTTATTTTCCCATAAGAGTTGACTTTTCTCCCGGACTCGAAACGAGACCCAACGACCGTCGTCTCTAGCTAATTACCCCCATTTCGAACACAATGGGATATGTGTCGTAAGCTGGTTTGATCGTTTCGATCAGTTTCCGTTAAATTTACATTTAAATCACTATATTGAATTTTAAACGTACATTTCAAATTACCGGGGTCACATACGAACTCGAAAAATTACAGAAAAATATTTTCTAGCTTCGCATTGACGATACGGTCCTAACAAAACTAGTTTCGTCGAATTCTGAGACCGTTAGAAAAATGGCCAATTTCCAGTCGATTAAAATCAACTAAAATTGGTCAAAACGCGTTTTCTTTTGCCACGCTCATATATTGATTCGAAAAATTATGAAATTTAAAACCTAACAATAACTTGACATCCCGGACCCAACGAAACTGGTTTCGTCGAAATCCGAGGTCGTTTGCAAAATGTCCATTTTTAAGGGCCTGAATTCCATAGCGACTATTCAGAATTTTCAACTGGACATATCTTTTGATTCCCGCTATGAAATCTTGATTTGCCGGATTCGATAGAAAGATATTATCAATTAGATCCTACTAATTTTGGTTTCACTACAATCCGGATTGTTTTGCACCCGGTACATTCAATTGAAGTTTGAAATCGAATTATCGAACTACCGCGCCATTTTCAATTCTATTTATAATTATATATAAATATTTATATTCTAGCGACGACGTATATAATATATACGATCGAATTATATTCAAAACAAATTTCTCGTCGATATTATCTATAATAATTCATTTTAAATAATCAAAATTCGCTAAAATAGCCAAAATAAAAATTTTAAACTGGCCCAGATTTTCGGGTTGTTACAATCTCCCCCACTTAAAACTTTTCGTCCCCGAAAAGGAACAAAGTCGAAAGTGGTTTGATTAATCAACTCTACGTTCGATCCGGCTTCCATTCTCTAACTTTTCAGTTTCTGGGAATTTTCAAAATTTCAAAAATTTGGCTAACACCCTAAATTTTTGAAAAATTTCGCCATAACCTCCCCTGCACCGGGAGCATCGGGGAATTTCAAATAGCTTCCCCGGTCCTTCAGATCTCAAAAAGAAAAAGAAAAAGCCAAGCGGCTAGCCAATAGGCTCACAAAATCATCATCACCCAAACAAAACAGGAAATTATGTAGTAAACATGTACCTATTTGTCGGGCAAACAAATTTTATTCTCTGGCTCTAGCCTCCTTGCTATGACCTGTTCAATATAAGTATATGTATATGCAAGCAGATGCGACCAATTTTCAATACAATTCAATATTTGATCTAATTAGGCATAATGGTTCAAAATTATCAAACAATTAAACCAACAACACAAACATCAATCAATTAGTGACTTTAACTTTTCAAATTGATAATTTTGATACATATACAAAAATCATGTTTTTGATGCCAATTCACAACAATGTATTCTAACTATATAAGTTTTGGTTCTCACACCAGTCAATAGGAAATATATAGAAATCACACCTTCGGAGCACGAACATAAATATTGATGATGCCATGGTCATTATCAACATCATCTCCGGGCGACTAGGGTGTGATGCTATATCTATCCAATATATTAAAACTTCGAATACACGCTAGCTAGGCGCATACGCAAAAATCTTTATATTTTGGATTGTCCTAATCAATATAAAATAAATAATCAAATACGAACAATTGATTTAAATTTTCAAAACAAAATTTGTTTTCATTTTTAAAAAAATACTCTTCACACTCGTTCTAGGATACTACTGATCCTGTCTCTAACGAGCCATTCTCATTGGATATTACTAATCCAATATCTGATGAATTCTTTCATATGTTTCTAATGTGTCTTGTTCTCTGAGCTTTGTAAACCAAAGCTCTGATACCAACTGTGACGGCAAAGAATTTCGCTCGGTCCGAACCAGTCGCTAAACCGACCCAGACCATTCGAAACGCCCTATCGTTTGAGAACACGACAAATAAGAATGCATACAGAAGAACGTTTCATTGTATATTACAACAATGCATCAGATTACAAGAATATACAGAGTAACAATGAATATTACACAGAAATATCAGAGATTTAAATTACATTTAAATACATCGCAGCGGAAAATAATACAATACACAACTAGAAGTAGATATACGGATACAAAGCTTTCCGGATATCGTTCCAGCTGTAAACCAGGATCCTGTGAATATAAATCTGCAAAACCAAAACTACTAGCTGCCCGTGTCAAAATAGGGGCACCCAGAGTTTAGGTTAAAACAATAAACTCCAGGTCAGTCATGTGACTGGTGTGAGAACTAAAACAGTTATTTATCTTTATTTTCAAAGTTCGGTAAATCAAGGGACCACGCCGTATAACACGGAATGGGTTTCCTCCCAAGAATACCAGTGCATAAAACAAACAGCGCAATGCTAAATAAAGAAAAATGAAGCTGTTATAAGACCCAGGTCCTATCACACAATGCAACGCAAGCCGGGGGATAGGGTTTTTACCTTATAACAGCCAAAGAATGCTTGATACGTTTAAAACAAATCATTTGATACTAATAATAAGTGCATAGTGTATAAAACCACTTCGAATCATAAGTATCAATCATAGGCGGCATGAGCGTCCCATGCCACTATGTCGCCATATATAGGTTTACAAATAAAACCGCAAATGTCACGTATTTGGAAATTGGATTTCCGTCTATGAACCGAGGCAAAAGATAGTCCTCAACCGATTCGAGACAATCTAGCCCATGTCTCAGGATCAGAGCTCGAGTGACCCTTGGAGCGACAGGGCCGGTCCACCGATGTGGATTAAAATGCCTGAACACTACGTTTCCCCGCCCTTTGGGGCGTAAACGAGCCAACTAAATGACTCCATCGGTTCGAGAACGACCGATCAATCCGAGGCGCCTCGCAACAGCAACAACCACATAAGTCAAACTCGTCAGGGCGTGTAAAACCACTGACGCCACTTTTTATCTAGAAGGAAACGCATGCCCTCCCTGAGGTCCGTCTCCCGTTTTTGGTTCATACCGGGTGTGAAACACGCGAAGGAAACGTTACACAAAGCTACGCCACAAAGGCCTTGCTTTGATCATCACCACAAGACTTTGCTTTTCAACAGAAGCCTCGATCAATTGCCACTTAGGCATGCCACACAGGCAATTCACTCCATGCGTTTGATATCCATCAATATATAACCCCTGAGCTCGTACGTCTCAGAGAAGGGCGTTAAGCAAGAGAATAAATTCTCCGCCGCCAAACAGATATATATTTAATAGAAATCAAACACACAGACTAAAATCCAATGTCAGACACACAGTCCATTTACAAGTCCGTTCTGGGTCTGAACGAAACCGGAGGCACCTAGTACCCCGCATATCCATCGATCTCCAAGTACGTCTGGACGATCACTAACTGTTTCCATCTTCTTGGGTGTACAGCCCAATCAAGATCATCAGTAATTACCCAAACGACGTGAAGACCTCCGGTCTTCGACCATCGTCTTCATCTTCGACTTATCGTCGCATCAGTTATTCAGAATGGGATAAACCCGGTCTTTCCGAATAACTCGCGTATATTTAAATAAGTGTTACACAAACACAACATACGCCTCATTCCAATTCATTAGTCACTAACGTAAATTAATCAAGAGAATAATTCCCCAAATATTAACCCCGAAGGCCGAAACCAACATCAGATCAATATCCAGAAAACCATTCTGCTTGGCCAACCGACAGTTAGTTTCTAAATTTCACATTCATAGGGAAATGTTCCCATTAATTTTATCCAAGATAAATTTCTTGAATTTATTCTTCTTTTGAATTTCGATTCAACTAGTCGAGATTAACGAACCTTACCGAAGTAATCATTGGTTTTAATTTCCCAATCCCAACCTATTTATCCCATGAAGTAAAACTGGTAATACTTCATATCTAACACCACAGTGTTATCGGTAAATTCAATTACCATTTCACGTTCAAATCTAATTAAAGATTTAACTATCGCCTGGAGCAAAACTGGTGATACTCCATTTCGATTATTTCAATCTAATTAAAGATTCATTAAAACTCCACTTAGTTTTAATCTGTGACTGGGTTAAAGAATCAGTGTCATTTAAAACACGGTTCACGGTAAACCCAAAATCACATCACATTTCAATCAGTCCCTAATTGTAAATTAGCAAGTGAGCAATTCCCTAAGT
This sequence comes from Allium sativum, assembly GCA_030737875.1. Lineage (NCBI taxonomy): Eukaryota > Viridiplantae > Streptophyta > Magnoliopsida > Asparagales > Amaryllidaceae > Allium > Allium sativum. Next base: position 848,205,891 of record CM060922.1, on the reverse strand, counting down.
ATTAATCCTGAAGGCCGAAACCAACATCAGATCAATACCTCGGAAACTATTCAACTTAACTAATCTCCAGTTAGTTTCTGATTTTCTTAACTCCTTTAGGTCTAAGAACTGTATTATTGAAGATACCGTTCACGACAACCCAAAATCACATTTCATTAATGATCGGGTTAAAGAACGAGTGTTATTTAAAACACTGTCCACGATAAACCCAAAAATCAATATCGATTTAATTCCAATTAAATATCATTTAATTGGTACACTTCATTAAATCTAAATAAAAAGATTTAATCTTTTCTCAACTGGGTTCAAGAACAGTGTTAGTGAAGACACCATTCACGACAAACCCAAATCACATTTGATATTAAATACAAGGCTCTGAATAGAAAATATCCCGGCTTATATTCAATATCAAATTCTACGATTAACAAATGTCGTATTGGAAATAACGATATAAATATATATATATATCTTTCAAATTTCCATAACAACATCTGTATAATCACGAATTCCAACATCGAAATATTCCGAAGACAATTTCGATTCAAATCCACTCCAATGCAATCATTTGGAAATTTGGTTATTTTTAAAACCCTTTTCAAATCCAATTTATTTATTTAAAAATAAATAGAATTATATTTCTAGTTCAAAACTAGTTCATTTCGATAAAAATCTATTTTTATCTTTTCAAATATGGAGTTTTTCATCCCAATCCTTTCTAAATCATTTCTTATGATTTTACACAAATTATTACTATTTTTAATAATTTTATCAAGGCCCGTACAGTCGATTTCCAACAACGGCCATCGAACTGCACTTACAGCGACCTTTTTCGAATTTGATTTGGACATAATTCCAAATCCAACCGTTAGATTTCAAATTTCTAATATTCGTTAGAAAGCTCTTTTCGATACGAACCCAACGGTTCCGGTTTTAGGAGAATCCGACGGTCGGATCTCCCGCAATGTCCGTTTGAAATAAATGGTCGAAATTCACGAACTGCCGCGGCGCGGCGCGTTCTATTCAGGCCATTATATTATATATATAATATATACTTCGTCGATTTCTATTTAAAACGAATTATATAAATAGTTTTAAATTCGTTTCAAAAGCAATTTCAACTTCCATTTCAATTCAAACCAAAATTGAATTCTTCTTTATAAATTCGTTTTAAAATTCATTTCTATTCAATTCAAATTTCAATTCAATTTGAATTCATTTCAATTCGTTTTCAATTCAACTTGAATTCGTTTTCAATTCATTTCGAAATCGTTTTCAATTCATTTCGAAATCGTTTTCAATTCAATTCAATTCGAAATCGTTTTCAATTTATTTCAATTTAAAATCGTTTTCAATTCAATTCAATTCATAATCGCTTTTCAATTCAATTCAATTCATAATCGCTTTTCAATATTCATTTTAAAATGAATAAAATCGATATAAATATCGTTCACGTCAAAATGGCGTCAATCTAATCAACACGGCTTCATAAATTTCTATTTTCAAATATTCTATTTCAAATGTTCCTTTATTCAAAATAGTTGCTATTTTCAAAATATTTCGTTCAACACATGACCAATCTCAATGAATGAGTACTGTCAACACATGAACTTTTATTTTAAAATATTCTTTATTTTTCAAATTGGAATGAGGCCCAATCAATTACCATATAAAGTTAATTATATGGATTTTCATACAACACATGTATTTAATAGCATTGAAAATAATCAACCATCAACCAAAGTGCACTACACTGTATAAGCATCAAATATAGATATCTAACGCTTATAACAGCCTGTCAATCGATCGATCGACATATTTAATCAATCAGGATGAGTGAACTTCAAATTTCATCCTAACACCCGTGTGGGGTTTCAAACAATCAAACACATATTTTATTTGTGCAGTTGGGCGATGTGTAAAATTTATCGACCCAATCAACGTCATTCAAATAGGTGTACATAAACAAACCGTCTGGTTTGTAAATGAATATTTATTTATTCACATTCACGTTAAAAATTATATTTTTAACGATAAAACATTTTATTCCAACATATGAATTTCTATTCAGTTCATTCTTTAAATAGAATGATATTTTTATTTTTCTAACATATTTTAGAAAATTTCGGCGGCATAACGGCACGATACTAGAAACGGGACAAGGCCTAGCCTTATCCCCGGTCTAGTGAAGGCCCACGCCATTCACACATCAATCAAATCTATTCATTTCACCAAACAATTCAATTTCAATCAAATAATCCAACTAATCTATGCAACCAAACAAACAAGTCCATGGTCTGTGGACGATTGTGTCGGGTGCTACTAAGCACCGTCTGCATCCTAGTATATATATATATAACTAGAAATAAAATTGAAAGGTGAGAAATTCTCACCGATAGCTATCCTAGCTCCACGGCACTTCTAATGCAGGAAATCTTCTCCAACTCGCCTTTTTGTCGCTTTCGCCTGTATTCTCTACATATGTAAAAATCGAATTTTTACTTCGCTATTCAATATATAAAAATTCTATTTTTATCACGAAGTTCAATATATAAAAATTCTATTTTTATCACGAAGTTCAATATATAAAAATTCTATTTTTATTTCGATGTTCAATATATAAAAATCAAATTTTTACTTCGATGTTCAATATATAAAAATCAAATTTTTACTTTGCTATTCAACATATAAAAATCGAATTTTTATTACTATGTTATATAGATAAAAATTATATTTTTATCACGCTATTTTCCACCTAAAGATTTTGCCTTTTCTAAAATAAAGATTTCGCCTTTTCACTTTCAAAGAACACGCCTTTTCATTTTTAAAGAACTCGCCCTTTCATTTTTAAAGTTCATATCTTTTGTTTAAAAACAAAGTTGTTATCTTTTTTTTTTTCTTTTTTTTTAAAAGATTAAACCTTTTAAAATAAAATCAGTTTTTAAAATCATTAAAAATTCAGTTTTAAAAATCAAATAAAAAAAATAGTTTTCAAAATAAATAAAAAAACAGGTTTCAAGTAAAATAAAAAAAACAGTTTAAGTAAAATTAAAAAAAACAGTTAAAGTAAAATTAAAAAAACAGTTAAAGTAAATTAAAAAAACAGTTTAAGTAAATTAAAAAAACAGTTAAAGTAAATTAAAAAAACAGTTTAAGTAAATTAAAAAAACAGTTTAAGTAAATTAAAAAAACAGTTTTTAAATTCGAAAATAAAAATGAAAATAAAATAAAATTGCTCACCGCAGGTTTCGAAATGGAGAAAGGAAGAAGAGGGCGTCGGTTGGGTCTTGGACTCGATTTGGGGCTTTCCGGCGCTAGGCTCGAGGTCGAGCTCGAAGCTCCGACGGTGGCGCAATTTTCAGTGAGGCGGGGGGGGGGGGGGGGGTTCCCTTTACGATTGGAGCGGCAGTCTGTTCTTGAAGGAGGAGAGAGAGAGAAGAACGGAGGGGCGGAGGAGAGGGGGTGGCGAGGTCTGGCGCCGGCGGAGGATGTGGTGAGCGGCGGCGGCGCAATCGAGAGTGCTGAGCGGGTTTTGAATTTTTAATTTAGGTTAGGAAATAAGAAAAGGGGGCTGAGGTGTTATATAATTATATATATTAATAATTTAATATTATTTATTTTCCCATAAGAGTTGACTTTTCTCCCGGACTCGAAACGAGACCCAACGACCGTCGTCTCTAGCTAATTACCCCCATTTCGAACACAATGGGATATGTGTCGTAAGCTGGTTTGATCGTTTCGATCAGTTTCCGTTAAATTTACATTTAAATCACTATATTGAATTTTAAACGTACATTTCAAATTACCGGGGTCACATACGAACTCGAAAAATTACAGAAAAATATTTTCTAGCTTCGCATTGACGATACGGTCCTAACAAAACTAGTTTCGTCGAATTCTGAGACCGTTAGAAAAATGGCCAATTTCCAGTTGATTAAAATCAACTGAAATTGGTCAAAACGCGTTTTCTTTTGCCACGCTCACATATTGATTCGAAAAATTATGAAATTTAAAACCTAACAATAACTTGACATCCCGGACCCAACGAAACTGGTTTCGTCGAAATCCGAGGTCGTTTGCAAAATGTCCATTTTTAAGGGCCTGAATTCCATAGCGACTATTCAGAATTTTCAACTGGACATATCTTTTGATTCCCGCTATGAAATCTTGATTTGCCGGATTCGATAGAAAGATATTATCAATTAGATCCTACTAATTTTGGTTTCACTACAATCCGGATTGTTTTGCACCCGGTACATTCAATTGAAGTTTGAAATCGAATTATCGAACTACCGCGCCATTTTCAATTCTATTTATAATTATATATAAATATTTATATTCTAACGACGACGTATATAATATATACGATCGAATTATATTCAAAACAAATTTCTCGTCGATATTATCTATAATAATTCATTTTAAATAATCAAAATTCGCTAAAATAGCCAAAATAAAAAATTTAAACTGGCCCAGATTTTCGGGTTGTTACAGTTCCATAAGACGAGAGCTTGAGGAAGACAATTCTTGAAGACTCACATCGCTCTAAGATGACCATACATCCCAGTGGTGATAAGATGTATAAGGATATGAAGTGAGTTTTCTTTTGGGCAGAATGAAGAAAGACGTGGCTGAGTTTGTTTCTAGATGCTTAGTGTGCCAACAAGTCAAGGCGGAGCAAAAGAAGCCTGGTGGTTTGATCCACCCTTTAGAGTTCCATTGTGGAAATGTGAAAGTGTTTCCATGGATTTTGTAGATGGGTTACCAAGATCAAGGAAGGGTAATACGGGGATTTGGGTAGTTGTAGACAGACTTACCAAAAGTGTCCATTTTATTCCCGTTAAAAGTTGGAGGACCGCCGCATGGTTAGCATTTGTTTACCTTCGAGAGATAGTTCGTCTGCACGGCATACCCTCTAGCATTGTGAGCGATAAAGATTCCATTTTCACTAGCGAGTTTTGGAAGAGCTTACAAGAAGCGGTTTGAACACAATTGTGCTTAAGTACCACTTACCACCCTCAGATGGACGGCCAGACCGAGAGAGTAAATCCGATTCTAGAAGATCTTTTGAGGCTATGCATCTTAGACTTTGGAGGAACATGGGAAGAACATCTCCCATTAGTGGAGTTCGCCTATAATAACAACTTTCAGGCTAGCATTGGCATGGCACCTTTTGAGGCTCTTTATGGACGACCATGCCGATCACCTACTTGTTGGTGGGAATCTACGGATAAGGTTTTGCTTGGAACCGACATGATTAGGGAGACTTCGGAGAAGATAGACTTGATTCGACAGCGAATGAAGACGGCGCAAGACCGACAGAAGTCATATGCTGATAAGAGACGAACCGATCTTAAGTTCGATGTTGGGGACATGGTTTTTATTAAGGTGTCACCATTGAGAAACGTAGTCCATTTTGGACCAGTAGGGAAGTTGGCACCAAGGTTCGTAGGACCGTTTCCAATTACAGAGAGAATTGGGCAGATGGCGTATAGAGTAAAGTTGCCAGAGAAGCTCAGTAGTGTTCATGACGTGTTTCACGTTTCGCATTTGCATAAGTGTCTACATGATACAGCGGAAGTGGTGGAGCCGAGCATGCTCAAAGAAGTGGAAGTAGAATGAAATGCCATGGATAGATGAGCTCCTACACGCATTCTCGGATCGAAGGTCAAAAAGCTACACAAGAAAGAGGTCATGTTGGTTAAAGTGCAATGGGAAGATGATCAAAGAGACGCGACTTGGGAGACAGAAGACAAGATGCGTACGCTGTACCCTTTCCTTTTTTAGGGTATGTTTTTAACTTCTCCTTTTTCTACCACTTTGTTGATACTTGTCTTATCGTTTAATATGTCTTGTTGCGATGATATCTTCGATCTTTAGTTAGGAAAAACCCTATGGTTGTAAACATGTGTTTGAGACATGTTATGTTTAGTGGATGCAAATGGATGCGAGTGGTTGCTAGTGGTTGCTCGTGGATGCATGTACAGACGCATTAGGCACTAGATTGTCTCAATCACTTTCATATTGCATATAAATATGTGTGCATATTTATATTAATGGATATATAATGGTTGTGTTATCATATGGATGCTGCATTTTGATGAATGGTTGTGCACACATGTAGAAATAATATGTATCATTAGGATTCTTTCGCATACACAATGGACGCATGGCACTATCATGATTTGCATTAAGGAGGTCAACTGAATCAGTAGACTGCCTGAATTTGCATTGGATAAGGAACATATACACACACTTTTTGCATATATTCATACGGCATTTGAAATCTTGTAAGGACAATGGATGCCTGTGTTTGATGGTTGAGTAGATGGATGATTGGATGTTAGGATATACATTCTCCTTAACTTGGAGATTTCGGGGGTGAAATCCTTTAAGAGGGGAGAATGTAACACCCCGTAATTTTAAGTATTAGAGAATACTTAATTGTTAAATTGAGAATTAAGGTAAACGAGTTGACCATTGCGTTTGTCTCGAAATTCTGCTTGGAACAGAGTCCAAGTTTTCGTAAATCGGACTTCGTATGAGGAAGTTATGGCCCTCAGAAGTTTCAGGAATTTTAAATAAATTAAAAAAAGTTCAGATTAAAATTCAAAAATTCAAAATTTGAATTCAAGCAAAGAAGCGGGCAGGGCGATATTTTTCCCGCCCAAGGCCAGGTCGATCAGGGAGTCGACCAGGGGGTCGACCTCCCCTATTCAAGTCGACTTGGGGGTCGACCTACCCGCTCGAGAAGATCTGAACTGTGACGATTATGACTAGTTGTTGAGTCTTTTCTAACCTGTTGCCAAGTCACTAGGGCATAGGTGGCAATTCTGGATAACTCTATCTAGTCTGGACGGTTGTGATTGCTCCTATGATAATCTAACGGCCTATATTGATTTAAACTTCTATATAAGCACGCATAGAATCAAGCTCTAAACCTAAACTAAATTAATCTCTTGGCCTCCATGCTACTGTTGGAATAGTTCTTCTTCTTTTTAAAGCTTAGGAATTGCAAGCTAGGATTCTAATACAAAAGACGAACGAATTATTCTCTTCTCTAATCCGTCTTTTTGAGTACAATTTCTTTCACAAAATAATTAATAAATTAATTATGATGAGTTATAACTGGGATTATGAGAACATGTCTGTTGAATCATGTGACGTTACTTAACTTTGTTATCATCTGTCGGTGAACATATGACAGTTTTGTTAACTTATGTTAGTAGATCTATTTCATATGTCCAATCACATATGTTTAACTTGATTCATTTTATGACATCAGTTTATATGCAAGTTTGGGATGTAAATCATATGCTAGTTTGTATGTGAGTCATATACAAGTCTGTATGCGAATTATACACAAGTTTATATGTGAATCAAGTATATATGTATATACATATGCGAGTTTATATGTAAAACATGTGACATTATTACATGTTTAAATTCATATGCAAGTTTGTAGCAATTCATATGTATGTTTAGGTGAAAACCATATTCACATATGCAAGTTTAGGTGAAAACCATATTCACATATGCAAGTTTAGGTGAAAACCATATTCATATATGCAAGTTCACAATTTCATGTTTAGATCTGTATTTAGATCCATGGCAGTATATAGTTTATGCAAATTTATTTTCTATAAGTCCATTGTCTATGCAAGTTATTGGCTACGCAAACTTATGTTATAATTCTTATTCGCAAGTTAGATCTATTTTATGTGTTATGCAAGTTGTGATGTTTCTTTTTTTTATGAGTTATGATATTTGCGAGTCTAACATACTTCATATTAAACATACGAACGACGTGGGGACAATGGGAAAATATTAAATATACATATTGTGACTTGGCATAAAATGGCTTTAAAGGCATATAATTAATTTGAGACACTAATTGGTATAATTTATATACCTTAAAAGTATGGACATAATTTAGGTGGCAATTATGGACATAGATTAATTTGGAAAATATTGACAATTTGAATAGGGATAATTAATTCATATTGGGGTGAAATAATTATGTGTAATAATAAATGCCTAAGACATGAGGTTAGAATCGTTTGTGGTATAAGACTGCCCGGACCCGCCCGACAAATCCAGCAACCACAAACGGTAGTCTAATGTGAGAGGTCGAAGGCATAAATTAAATGCGTAAAAATTGTAAAGACACGAGGTTAGGCTCGTTTGCGGTATAAGACTGCCGGACCCGCCCGGCAAATCCAGCAACCGCAAACAGTAGTCTAGTATGGGAGGTCTTACAAGGTTACGGTTATAATGAATTAAGTAACACTTAACCAAGATAAACATGTGGTGGGACATGGGGGGTTAAGTGGGTGACATGTGAAATACGATTAGAAACACTTAACCAAATTGAAACATGTAAGAAGACATGAATAAGTAGGGGTTAAGTGGGAAATCTTAGTGGGGACCAAGCATAGGTGGAAAGCTTGTGTCAAGTATAGGGACCGTTTTCAAACCAGTAACCCATTAAGTATCTTTATGAGCTCGAGCTAGGTCGAGGACGGGACACGCTTACTGGGTTTGATTGTAAGAGGTCAAAACGGGTTAGCGGTGGCAACGCAAGTCCAACAGGATCATGTGCATACGTGGGCCCGGGCTGGTAGGTAAGACGTTGTTGCATCATGTAGATATAAGCCGTGCATCTTTAGTGGTATCAGGTTGCCACTTTGGGGAGTGATACACCCCACTATGGGACCAGCACGGGTATCTACGAGTTAGGGAGCCGATCACATGGGGGTAGTGGGTACAACTAGTGGAGATAGGGGCAGGCAGCACCTATGAAGACAGTTAGGGGTACACGGAACTACCATTATCATTATTATGATTGTTATGTTCAGTAGGCGGGATCAACTTTTAGGGTGACTAGTAATGGTGCAGTATAGTATTTATCCTATTGTGACTAGGAGCGCGATTAACGCCAACATATCCCTCTTGTTTGTTTTGTCTTGCCCATTTGCTTCACGATCATTCCTTGTTTTACCAGTTTATGCCTTATCTTGATTACTTTAATAATTATACTGTTAAAGTTATTGGACTCGCTAGACTTTATGTCTGACCCCCTTTGTTTTTCCGCCTCTTTTCTTCCTTCCCCTCCCCCCCAGTTCTCAGTGTGTGACTAGTGCTAGTGGAGCTTGATTTGGACCTCTTTCTCTCTCTTTTAGAAGTGCTTGGATTGCTGAAAGTAAAGTTCAGCTTATCTCTTTTATGGCTACTTATGTTGGGGTTATGCTTTTTTACTTTATGTACTCAGAAAATAATTTGTCAAGATGGATATTAAGTGTACTTGGTTTTATTGTTGGTTTTTTATGTTGTTGTAACCAAACTATTTCTCCGCTGCAATAAAAGTTGTTTTAATTTTTCAAGTGCCAATATATGTATCTACCTTGTTATATTTTGTTCTATACACTAATAATACTCCATGAAAGTTAATGCATTTCCTTTGAGAGTGACATTAATGGACGTGGGGTGTTACATATAAATAAACTTGGACCTTTAAAAATGTTTATTTCATGGATTTGGAATTTATGTAATAATTTTTTATAAACGAAAGTGATTCTTCGAAAAAGATTAATTAGAGACATATTAAAAAAATATGGTTTGGATTATTCATATGCATGATTTTTACAAAGTTATTAAATAATGGATATGACTTTGAAATAGGAATTCCTTATAAACGTTTTAAGAATAAGATTATGCTGAAGTATAAGTATATTAATATTTTAAAAAGATTCAGAAATGATATTTAATACATGAAAGATAATTTTAAATGAGGCTTAGGGTTTGTTATAGGTAATTAATTCTCTACATTATGTGTATTTTTTTGTTATTTGATAGTTATGTAATCAACTATCAAATTTAGACTCGAAATCTTGTTCTAGAAATTTCTGGTGGAAAGGCATGAGTTATATAGTACATATCGTCGTTAATGATTCATTGTGCATATAAAAACCCAATTTGCTTTCCTAGGATAAATGATAAGGATATCCATCCATTAACGGTTAGGAGGTGAACTCCTCTCTTATCTTTTTATATCTATTTTCTGGCAGAAAGGTGTTGAGTTTGCTAGAAATTATCAAATGTTTTTTTGGAGAGACTGAGATCAGATATGTTTTCTGAAAATCACTTTGAGCCAACTGAAGCGTTTCGATCTAAAGAATCTTGAAGAGCACAAAATCGAAGATGGAGCTTTGAAGTGCGTAGGTTACTCGCTTCAAATCCTATGGATGTAGTACCTTTGGTACATTCTGTTCCGAAATGACTTGTATGGACTAATGTTATCAGAATATTTCCATTGGTGGGCATTGAACAACCAAAGTGAAATCCATTGAATAAAGGTAAAAATGTACCCTTAGGCCTTATCATTCGGTAACGAATAAAATAGGGGAGAGGCCACACGACCATGTTGGTCACGTCCATTAAAGTATGATCATCACCAAATATAGAATGGATCACCCTTTGATTATGTATGCTTCAATATGGTTGATGATCACGGCCATGGATGACATATTAGGTACTGTAGATTTAGTGGTACGTTGATTTTGTTTAGGCGCGAAGTTGTAGATTGACTCTTGGTTCTCTTATCTAGAGAGATTGTAACACCCCACCTCCGCCAGGGTCACTCGCAAAGGAATGCACTAGCTTTGGAGGGGCATTATTGGTAAACATGCATAATGATATAGCAAGGCAGGACATGACATATATATATATGTAAATAAACAGAGTAAGTAAATAAAACAGCGGAAGATTTATAAACCATTTCAAAACACAAGTCTGGTACATCAAAATGTCACTTTCCCAAAATTACAAGTCTAGATAAATACATCATCTGATAAACTGAAAATACATAAGTACTATCCCCAAATAAGAGTGATAAACCATAGCGGCTCAAGTCCAAAGCATACTTGAGCTATCCAAGGAAGCAGCTAAAATCCAAGCTAGGCTCTAGTATTCCCTCCCTGAGAACCTGGGGGGGGGGGGGAAACGGAAGAAAAGAGGCGAAAGAAAACAGGTCAGTCAAAAAGACTGAGTAAGCCCTGCTACGATCAGTCTATAAACTAATAAAGTTAACATCATGATGGAAACTGAGGTGATCATAGGTAACAACATACTGGCATGAATAAATCAACTATAAGATAGATAGAGGTGTCATCGCATGAACAAGGTTAAGTTTTTGCACCACGGTGTACTAGCAAACCAACATAACAGGTATTGATCCCTTAGCCCAAACTTTGGCCCAATAACATGAAGTGACCTTAGTATAAGGTCCAGCCCCACGGTCTAGTCGATCGGCTCCCTATAAACCTAACACGTCAAGTGTTGGTGTCCATATGGCCCACGTATGGTTGTAGTTAGTCTGTGCTGGGTCCCCCTTTGGGTGTATCAAGCCCTCGGAGGTCAACCCCAGACACTTAAGCAATAATGCACAGCCCTAAACTACTGGTACCCGTGCCTCGAGTTTGTCCAACATCGGACTACGTGCACGTCCGTAGCCCGCCGAACCCGCACCGCTGTACCACTCGGCCATCGCCCTTTGGTCGCTTACATCAGTCCAGTAATCGTGCCCCGCCCTAGCCTAGCCTCTAGGGTTGTGAATGATACCAAACTGGGATTACTGCTGGAACAGACCACGTTGCTAGGGTTTCTAAGAGGGTTAAGTGTGGTTTAACCCCTCACTAATCATGGATTAAATTAGTTAAGTGTAATCAACGGTTCACCACTTAACCCCATCTAATCCCTCGTATCCCCAAATGGATTAAATTGGTTAGGTGTAACTTAACCCCATTTTTCATCCCCCGAATTTCCAAATTGGTTAAGTATTCGTGGACCCTGACTTAACCCTAATCATGAGGCATTAATTAATTTAATGCACTTTAACCTCTCACATTAGACCTTGTTGTGGTTACTAGTTAGGCCGGGCGGGTCCGGGTAGGTTTACACCACAACCTAGTCTAACCTCGGGTTTTGGCACCACATGACCAACTTCTCACATTGGGTCCTATTGTTTGTAGCCACTAGTTAAGCCGGTCGGTTCCGGGTAGGATTACGCTACAAACTCAACCCAACCTCGAGTTGGCCACACTTATGTTTTCTAAGTGTCATGTCCACTTTATTTCAAAACATAATTACAAGTCAACAATTACTTGGGTAGACCTAACTTAATAGGTAAATTCCCAAGGGGTAGACCTAACTTAATAGGTAAATTCCCAATCTTGTATTTTCATGTATTTTAAGTTTACCCAAAACCCCCAACGTCATTCTATCGCTTACATATTCGTAATAACGCATAAAGGATAGGGAGAGGAAACTTGGCACAACATACATGATAAACTTGCACAACAACCATGCATAACATGTTAGACTTGTACAACTTAGCATAGTGAATTTGCATATTACCATAAACATGCATAACATGTAAAATATGCACAACTTGTCATTTTTAAACTTGCATAAGCATGCATAACTAAATAATCTTGCAAATCGTGGCTTAGTAAGCTTGCATAAACATGCATGACTCAATTAACTTGTAAATCATGACTTAGCAAACATGCATAAACATGCATAACTCAATTATCTTGTAAATCATGACTTAGCAAACATGCATAAACATGCATAACTCATTTAACTTGTAAATCATGACTTAGCAAACATGCATAAACATGCATAACTCATTTAACTTGCAAATCAAGGCTTAGCAAACTTGCATAAACATGCATACTCAAATAAACTTGCAAATCATAGCTTAGCAAACTCGCATAAACATGCATACTCAAATAAACTTGCAAATCATGTCCTAGTAAATCCGCATATGCATGCATAACTTGTGAAACATGTAAAACATGGCATAGTAAATCCGCATATGCATGCATAACTTGTGAAACATGTAAAACATGGCATAGTGAGTTCGCATAAGCAAGCATAATCAAATAAACTCACATAAATCTCAATTTTCACCACATGCTAACTTTAGAGTTTACAAAGCGAAGGTAAGAGGGCTTACAATGCTTATGCGGGCTCAAATGACTATAGCAAATGTAAAGAACCCCTTATGCAACTAATTACAACCCCCAAATGCAAGCAAACTTGATCAAAACTCCTCTTTTATGGTGCCAATTGAAAAACAAGCCTTTAATGCAAGCTAAGGAGGATCATACAAGCCTAAATATGCTTGTATGCATTTAAATCACTTAGGAATTAAATTAGGATTTGTATGAAGAGGGTGGAGGCCATGAGAGTTTGGATTTTGGCATAGTTTGGTTGCAAGAATGATTAATGAGGCTTTAGGGTAGGATTAGGAGCTTATTTATAGAAGATTAGAGTGATTTAGACCATAGGATTAACCCTAGGATAGTTTTGGCCCGTCAGATCTCGGAATCCTCTAGAACCAAGCCCCAAGACCCAGCCCAAATCAAAATGGTGCACCAGGCTAGACTGCCTGGGCACACCCTGTCGACAGGGCTGTCGACAGGGCAGTCGACATGCCAAGGACCCTGTCGACAGGCCTGTCGACATGCGGGTCCTGGCGGGATTTTTCCCGCCTTGGCCCAGCTGGCCCAAACCCTTGTTTTTAATTTTAAATTTAAATCTGTTTTTACTTAGAAATTTTCTGCAAACTTCAACGGGCCTTAACTGGGTCATACGGACTCCGATTTTCGAAAACTCGGACTCTATTTCGCGTATTTTTCCGAGACGAACGCAATGGCATAGCCCGTTTCCCTTGATTCCCATTTTATAATTTAATTCTGCCTCAATTTATGTTATAACAGATTATTTAAAATACGGGTTGTTACATTCTCCCCTCCTTAAAGGATTTCGTCCCCGAAATCTTCAAGTTAGGAAGAACGTGTCCTACCATCCAATCATCCATCTACTCAAATCATCATCCACGAGCAATCATTGTCCTTACAAGATTCTAAATGCTGGATGAACATATGCAAAAGTGTGTGTATATGTACTTACCTAATGCAAAAATCAGGCGGTTACTGATACAGTAAACCTTCTTAATGCATATGTATGTAAATCAGGCGGTTACTGATACAGTAAACCTCCTTAATGCACATGTATGTCAGTGAAATGAATCCATATGTATGCAAATTCCTACCATAATGTATAATATCTACATGCGTGCTCAATCATACATCCATATGCAACATCCATGTGATAGCATACGAATTTCATCCAAGAATAAACATAAACACTCATGCACATGCAATATGAGGAGTGTGTGAGCCGATCTAGTGCCTAATCGTGTATAATGCATCCACGAGCAACCACTTGCAAACACTTGCAACCACTTGCAACCATCAAGCATAACATGTTTCAAACACATGTTTCATCCAAAGGGTTTCTACCTAAGGTTCTCATGACAAGATCGACACGATAAACTAGATAAACTAGATAAACTCCTTTTTGGATTACAAGAAATCCATTCAACTTTGACATTCAGTACTAACCGATGAGTCTTAACCCCCTTATGGAGTTTACAACAGAAATAAGATCAAGAATGGGACCGAGAGGATATAACAAGGATCAAAGATGCACTCTTAAAAAGAGATATGATGCGCGTATCTAGTCTTCATTCTTCTTAGTTACGTTTCCTTGAGCTTAACTCTACTGTGCTTTGACTATCTTTCACTTCATGATTCCTTGGCTTCCTAACTCCTATTTCCCATATTCGAGTTGGAACGCATTCCATTATCGCCTCTCGTCTTTCTTTTCCACTTATTCTTCCTTCTATATACCTGGCTTAAACATAACTATAATCCTCATGATTCGTGCAAGCTCTCCAAAATCCACTAGTGAATCCTGGGTCTCGTCTACTTACTATAAAGTATTCCATGCAGCAGAACTTTCCTTGAAAATACCAATCCGCGTTGCCAATTGCCCCTTATAAACGTGATTTCTATAACTCAAGCTTAATCGAAATGAACCATCCGCCCATAGGCCATACCTAGATTCAGTTGCCTACCCATGGCTTGTAGGCTCTTCCAAAACTGGCCAACTTCTTGAGGGTAAACTGTTGCTAACCATGATGCAGTCCTCTTGCTCTTCACCGGACTGAAGTGAGCACTCTTCGTGAGTCTACCTATTATGACCCTCATACACGTATTCCCTTTCTTTGATCTAGGTAATCTATCCACATAATCTATCGAGATGTTTTCACACTTCCCTTGCAGAACCCCCAATAGAGGTAATGGCCCACTGGGCTTCTATGACTCGGCCTCAAGCTGGTGGCACAATATGTATCCTGAAACCAACTCGGCCACCTCCTCGAGTGATGCGCATCTTCAGGAACCCTCTTTACCAAGTCTTTCACTCGAGGAACACAAAATCTCTCATCGCGCCTTAGTCATCCCTTGTCATCTATAATATATCTAACGAGGTGACTTAACATCTCGCCTCGAATCAACTGGTCCATGTTCTTGACTAACTGCGGGTCTTCTTCCTGTGAAACCCCCTTCTTGATCCAGAAGAGTAAGTCTAAGCTCAGGGATTGCTAACTAACTAGCCAAACGGAGGAAGCTTCTTACTTCAATTGCCCTCCTCAGAGTCTTCCGGTTTTAAACCGCAACCACTTTAGCGGAATCCACCGCTAAGCCTTACTTAGGAACTATGTGCCCAAGAAATCCGACTTCTTTCCTCCAAAGTGACATTTGGAGAACTTGACCTTCCACTGGTAGCTCTAAGCATATCCATCTCCTCCTTAAGGTGTATAGCATGCTCTTGCTCGTTCTTTTGAGGAGATCAAAATATCGTCTACGACGACCACGACAAACTTGTTCAAGGACTCCCTACACACCCTACCCATCCAGTTTACGTAATATGCGGGTGCATTAGTCAAACCAAATAGTATGACTAGCCAAAAAGTCCATCTAGAGTCCTAAACGCAGTCTTGTCAATTCCATCCTCAGCCATTCTAAGCTGATGGAATCCGGTAGCTAGATCTAAAAGAAAACAGATGCTCCTACAAGCTGATCAAACAAATCATTGATCCTTGGTAACGGTTATCCATTCTTCTCACGAAGGTCAACACACAAGCGAAGCAAACCGTCCACATCAGTAACGAATACTACTAGAGCACCCTACTCGAAAATGCTTCGTCTCAGGAAGTTTTTCTCAAGCAACTCCTTGACTTGCTTTCTTAACTCTCATCTCGTGAGGTCATGTGCCTAACCGGCCACGAAACTGGCTTGGTATTACCAACCCGATAATGCGGAAATCCATCCCACGTCTAGGGATAACCCCTTTTTCCTTTCCCAAGATATCAGGATATTCTCGGACCACCCTCACCGATTGCAAACTATCGATAGGCGAGTTGAGGGATTCAAGATAACATAACATGACGGGACCCATAGGGTTGCTAGAAATTTCTAGGGTATTACCGAGGCGAGTCATGAGCCCCACACCCTATGTACAAAAACCCAGAATGGCCCAAAACAGGACGACCATTCCATGCCCAAAACCAACCCATATCCCCTGAAACCGAGAATATAAACATCCCACGAGAATTCTATACTCAGGATAGAAATTTTCAAATCCACTCAGACCACAGACAAACGGGCAGAACCCCCAATTGGATTTGAAACACATACGGGATCATCAACTACACTAGTACTTAGGTGCAAAACTTTCAACTGAATCAGATGAAATAAAACTATGCGATGTGCCAGAATCAAACAAAGTTCGAACAGGGAAAATCAGAAAATGTAAACAAGATTTCCACAGAAACACTACCTCTATCATAAGCTGGAAGAACGGTGCTGAGGGGATGAACTCGCCCTCCAGATAGTCCTGCACACTGAGTCTGACCTTGCCCTTGTTTCCTCGGGCAATCCTTGCTGAAATGTCCAAACTCACCACAATCAAAGCATTCGCCCCGCTTTCTCTTTTCCTTCTTCCTACATTCCCTGGCTATATGTCCAACCTTACCACAGAAGTTACATTTCCTATTCCCTCTTTGCTTGTTCTTGCGGTTGTGGTTATTCTTGCCCCGTTTTCCGGAATTTACTCTCTTGTCTTGAGACTCATTCGCCTTGACCTCTTTCTTGTCATTGTTATCTTCTTCTTGAAGTAGGGCCAAATTCACCAAACTCTCGAAAGTCGCCCCCAAGGGTATATGAGACAGGGCCAAATCACGCAATGGCTCGTTTAATCCTAGAGCAAAGTGTAGGGCCTTCTTCTGAGCTGTATTAACCAAGTCTAAATCGTCCTGAGCCAGTTGATTAAACTTATCTATGTATTCCCTAATAGTCATGTCCCCTTGCTTCAGTGATAAGAATCTCAGTCCGAACCTTCCTCTAAAGTCATCCCAAGTCTCAATTGGCCTGGTCGCGGTGGTGACTACCCACCAACGTGCAGCTTCTTCCTTTAGCAACCATACTGCTAATAAAACCTTCCTACGGTCACCTATATCAAAGGTGGCTAAAAGATCTTCGGTCTCTTTCAACCACTTCCTTGCCTCTACAAAAGTCTCGGCTCCAAAGAAATTCTTGCAACCCATCGCCTTAAAATCTCGGCAAATCTCTGCGAAATCAGTTTGAGGATGCTGAGGGGAAGGAGGAAGAGGAACATCAGCTATGGGAGGAGGAGGAGGAGGAACAGCGGCCTCGACTGGGGAGACAACATTAGGGACACCCGGGACCGGTGCCGTGACTTCCAAGTACCGACGAAACCAATCGGGTATCGTTACTCCTTCGGGCAAGATGAGATTATCAGACATGCTGGAAACGAAAAGGAAAGAGTTCAAACGAGGGATCAAAGGATAGTGCTAATGGCTTTTTGGGGAATAGCCTTTAAAATAAACTAGACTTTTCTTTGGAAAATACTTAATACTTGGTTTTGAAAATAGTTTTTCAAAGAGTTTTTAAAAACCTTTTTATCCCTTCTCGTAAACCATATGCTCTGATACCAAATGTAACACCCCACCTCCGCCAGGGTCACTCGCAAAGGAATGCACTAGCTTTGGAGGGGCATTATTGGTAAACATGCATAATGATATAGCAAGGCAGGACATGACATATATATATATGTAAATAAACAGAGTAAGTAAATAAAACAGCGGAAGATTTATAAACCATTTCAAAACACAAGTCTGGTACATCAAAATGTCACTTTCCCAAAATTACAAGTCTAGATAAATACATCATCTGATAAACTGAAAATACATAAGTACTATCCCCAAATAAGAGTGATAAACCATAGCGGCTCAAGTCCAAAGCATACTTGAGCTATCCAAGGAAGCAGCTAAAATCCAAGCTAGGCTCTAGTATTCCCTCCCTGAGAACCTGGGGGGGGGGGAAACGAAAGAAAAGAGGCGAAAGAAAACAGGTCAGTCAAAAAGACTGAGTAAGCCCTGCTACGATCAGTCTATAAACTAATAAAGTTAACATCATGATGGAAACTGAGGTGATCATAGGTAACAACATACTGGCATGAATAAATCAACTATAAGATAGATAGAGGTGTCATCGCATGAACAAGGTTAAGTTTTTGCACCACGGTGTACTAGCAAACCAACATAACAGGTATTGATCCCTTAGCCCAAACTTTGGCCCAATAACATGAAGTGACCTTAGTATAAGGTCCAGCCCCACGGTCTAGTCGATCGGCTCCCTATAAACCTAACACGTCAAGTGTTGGTGTCCATATGGCCCACGTATGGTTGTAGTTAGTCTGTGCTGGGTCCCCCTTTGGGTGTATCAAGCCCTCGGAGGTCAACCCCAGACACTTAAGCAATAATGCACAGCCCTAAACTACTGGTACCCGTGCCTCGAGTTTGTCCAACATCGGACTACGTGCACGTCCGTAGCCCGCCGAACCCGCACCGCTGTACCACTCGGCCATCGCCCTTTGGTCGCTTACATCAGTCCAGTAATCGTGCCCCGCCCTAGCCTAGCCTCTAGGGTTGTGAATGATACCAAACTGGGATTACTGCTGGAACAGACCACGTTGCTAGGGTTTCTAAGAGGGTTAAGTGTGGTTTAACCCCTCACTAATCATGGATTAAATTAGTTAAGTGTAATCAACGGTTCACCACTTAACCCCATCTAATCCCTCGTATCCCCAAATGGATTAAATTGGTTAGGTGTAACTTAACCCCATTTTTCATCCCCCGAATTTCCAAATTGGTTAAGTATTCGTGGACCCTGACTTAACCCTAATCATGAGGCATTAATTAATTTAATGCACCTTAACCTCTCACATTAGACCTTGTTGTGGTTACTAGTTAGGCCGGGCGGGTCCGGGTAGGTTTACACCACAACCTAGTCTAACCTCGGGTTTTGGCACCACATGACCAACTTCTCACATTGGGTCCTATTGTTTGTAGCCACTAGTTAAGCCGGTCGGTTCCGGGTAGGATTACGCTACAAACTCAACCCAACCTCGAGTTGGCCACACTTATGTTTTCTAAGTGTCATGTCCACTTTATTTCAAAACATAATTACAAGTCAACAATTACTTGGGTAGACCTAACTTAATAGGTAAATTCCCAAGGGGTAGACCTAACTTAATAGGTAAATTCCCAATCTTGTATTTTCATGTATTTTAAGTTTACCCAAAACCCCCAACGTCATTCTATCGCTTACATATTCGTAATAACGCATAAAGGATAGGGAGAGGAAACTTGGCACAACATACATGATAAACTTGCACAACAACCATGCATAACATGTTAGACTTGTACAACTTAGCATAGTGAATTTGCATATTACCATAAACATGCATAACATGTAAAATATGCACAACTTGTCATTTTTAAACTTGCATAAGCATGCATAACTAAATAATCTTGCAAATCGTGGCTTAGTAAGCTTGCATAAACATGCATGACTCAATTAACTTGTAAATCATGACTTAGCAAACATGCATAAACATGCATAACTCAATTATCTTGTAAATCATGACTTAGCAAACATGCATAAACATGCATAACTCATTTAACTTGTAAATCATGACTTAGCAAACATGCATAAACATGCATAACTCATTTAACTTGCAAATCAAGGCTTAGCAAACTTGCATAAACATGCATACTCAAATAAACTTGCAAATCATAGCTTAGCAAACTCGCATAAACATGCATACTCAAATAAACTTGCAAATCATGTCCTAGTAAATCCGCATATGCATGCATAACTTGTGAAACATGTAAAACATGGCATAGTAAATCCGCATATGCATGCATAACTTGTGAAACATGTAAAACATGGCATAGTGAGTTCGCATAAGCAAGCATAATCAAATAAACTCACATAAATCTCAATTTTCACCACATGCTAACTTTAGAGTTTACAAAGCGAAGGTAAGAGGGCTTACAATGCTTATGCGGGCTCAAATGACTATAGCAAATGTAAAGAACCCCTTATGCAACTAATTACAACCCCCAAATGCAAGCAAACTTGATCAAAACTCCTCTTTTATGGTGCCAATTGAAAAACAAGCCTTTAATGCAAGCTAAGGAGGATCATACAAGCCTAAATATGCTTGTATGCATTTAAATCACTTAGGAATTAAATTAGGATTTGTATGAAGAGGGTGGAGGCCATGAGAGTTTGGATTTTGGCATAGTTTGGTTGCAAGAATGATTAATGAGGCTTTAGGGTAGGATTAGGAGCTTATTTATAGAAGATTAGAGTGATTTAGACCATAGGATTAACCCTAGGATAGTTTTGGCCCGTCAGATCTCGGAATCCTCTAGAACCAAGCCCCAAGACCCAACCCAAATCAAAATGGTGCACCAGGCTAGACTGCCTGGGCACACCCTGTCGACAGGGCAGTCGACATGCCAAGGACCCTGTCGACAGGCCTGTCGACATGCGGGTCCTGGCGGGATTTTTCCCGCCTTGGCCCAGCTGGCCCAAACCCTTGTTTTTAATTTTAAATTTAAATCTGTTTTTACTTAGAAATTTTCTGCAAACTTCAACGGGCCTTAACTGGGTCATACGGACTCCGATTTTCGAAAACTCGGACTCTATTTCGCGTATTTTTCCGAGACGAACGCAATGGCATAGCCCGTTTCCCTTGATTCCCATTTTATAATTTAATTCTGCCTCAATTTATGTTATAACAGATTATTTAAAATACGGGTTGTTACAGAGATACTGTGACGTGTGGTATCCTAGTTTCTCATTCATTACATAGAATCCAAACTCCATTAGCGATGTATGGATTTAGTTGTATCTAACTATACTGGAATGTAAGATACATGCATTTCAGCAACTTTCCTATTTTATTTGTGATTTCTAGATGTTATTATAATATCATTGGATTTATAGTAAAAGTGTTTTGGTGATCGTAAGATAAAAACACGATCCGTGTTTATATGCGGTTCGGTCTTATGAGATACCATTGAAATCAAAAGTCTTTAAATCTAAAATAATATAATTTTCTGGTACTTAAGTTTTCTCACATTAGTTTTTCAGATTGGCTTGGATGTTATTTGGCGATAATTCTCGGGTCAGACCGAGCATTTTTGTCAACCTAGCTTTAGACTCTTTGGAGCGTAGGAGTGGAGCAGGAGGCCCAAAACGTACTTTCGCATCTTCTTAAAATTTTATGTTGTCGTTTTTGTGTCTAGTCTTCAGCATTTTCGAGGATAGGTTTCATAACTGTCCAGAGCTAGAATTATTCAGTGTACTCTGATGTACGGGTGTATTTATATAAATAAAAGTCCTTAATTTTGTAAACACTTATGTTATATTATGTATATAATTCATTCCGTTATGATATTTTGTTTCTTTTTTCTTGTTTCCCCTAACAATATGTCTTTTCGGCACTTGATTGTTCGACATGTGAATACCACGAATGTATTAGTGTCGACTTTTTTGCATCAAAAAGACGATTAGCTAAAATATCCGTAATATTAAACAGAACATAGATATGAATAATCACACCTAACATGTCTCTACGTTTACCATGAGTTAACACATAAAAGTATATACTATTCCTTGAAATTATCATCATGGGTGTACACTGCAATAGAGTACTAAGGTGTTTAAATATATGCATCAGTAATTTCAGCATCTCTTCTATAACGACCTGCATTTTACATATTGGAGGATCGTAAAGTATTTTATTTGATTCCCTGAGGGTCAGATCATTCTCGTATTTTGATATGTTGTTTATGGGTATGTGAGACATGTCTATAATTTATACCAATTTTATTTTGTGATCATTTTTCACCTGTCAGTTTTGTATAGGGCATAACTTTTGACTGGGATCAAATCAGGTGCTGAGATTGATTTCACTGAAAAGGAAATGGTGTTGCCAGTTCTGTAGAGTGGTCACATTAAAGATTTGGTTCAACGGTTTGGAAGGAATCGCTGTTTTAGTGCTACATAATTTCTGGACAAATTAATTAGTCGTTAGTGGGCTGATTAGTGAGGCCCATCAGTGGGTTGGTTACTGACACCCATTGAGGGGGTAGAGGAAAGGGGAAGAGGTTACTTTCTTCATTTCCCATTTGGTAGATCTCATGATCCTCTTTGTTCAATCAAATACATCTATCTTCCATTAAAATCTTAGATCTACATTAGAAGATTGAAGATCTACATCAAGGAAAGCTAGATCTAAATCAAGTAAGAGTGTATCTCATCAAATTGAGAGTTTTGAAGATCGTTCTTCACTGTCCGGATTAGAAATTAGTTGTTTTCAAGCTACTTCGAAGATTTGGTTAATGATAAACATCTCTCAAATGGATTCAATCAAGTATATGGGTTGTTTCATCTTATGTTCATCATTTCAAGTTGTTTTCACATAGATTAAATCGATGTAAGCATGAATTTCAGTTCAAAATACAATAGGTCTAATCTAGAAACTTATAAATGGTAATTTCATATGCTAATTCTATGTTTAGATCCATTTATTGATTTGATCATTTGCTAAATCATTGTTTTAATGTTTGGTGAGTGATTGATTGATGATTTCGGGTTTCATTGTTAAAATGGTTGGTTGAACCATCATAAGTTTGAATTGGGTCGGTTTTGAGTTTGGATGCATGTATTGTTGCGCAAGAAAGGATTGATCTCCAGCGTGGATGGACCTACAACAATCCAGTGGTGGAACACAAGTGATCTAGGATGAAGATGGATCTCGAACGATCCAGGGTGGATCTCAAGCGATCCAGGATGGATCTCATGCGATCCATGATGGATCTCCAGTGTGGATAGACCTCCAGCGATCTAGGGATGGATCATAGGTGATCCAGAATGAAGATGGATCTCGAGCGATCTAGGATGGATCTTGAGAAATCCAGGATGGATATGGATTACAATTGATCCAGGATGGATCTCAAGCCATCCATAATGGATCTAGAGCAATCAAGGGTGAATCTCGAGCAATCCAAGATGGAGATGGATCACAAGTGATCCATGATGGATCTCTTATGATCCATGATGAATCTCGAGCGATCCAGGATGGCTCACCGGTGATCCATGATAGAGATGGATCAGAAGTGATCCAGGATGGATCTCGAGCGATCCATGATGGATCTCGAGAGAACCAGGATGGATCACCCGTGATCTAGGATGGAGATGGGTCACAAGTGATCCAAGATGGATTATGAACGATCCATGGATGGATCATGAGCGATCCATTACATAAGTGACCAAATGATGTTTATTTTGACTCGATGTTGGATGTAGCTTCGACGTGAATTCAAGGCGGAATATTCGAAGTGTGGTGAAGTGTTCGTCGATCATCGAAATGCAACGAATGCGAAGACCACTCAAGGTTGATGTACTCTCTGAGTGACTTGTAGTGAGGCACTTTTATAGACTCTTCTAGTGTTATCCAATGTTGTATGTATATTCCATGGTGATATGAAAAAAGTTTAAGCTCCTGCTCGAACCTGCTTCACTATTATATGCATGTTGTATATATTCTATTATATTTTATCTCTATGCTGTGGGCTATACGACAGGTTCCGCTTGTGTTATCCTACCCTGATATTCGTCCATAGCTATCTAGCACGTCTTTCAACACATTATTTCCCTTGTTAAGTGCAGGAGTTGTTGGCAGTCATCACATTTGGTATCAGAACTCTGGTTAATCAATTTTAGCCAAAGTTTGAAGACGTAATTACGTATGAGAGATGTATTTGTAGATTTCTGTGGATGTATACTATATATTAGTTTATAGTATAATAGCGTTTGAACTCCATTTGCAGTTTTTATCGTGTGTGGACTAGTCATTCTATTTTTCAGATTTAGAATGAGTCGTCGAATGTTGAGACACACTGATAGGGAGGAGACTATTCTGTAGGGGTGATGGTGGTATACCAAATTACCCAGAAATGTTCGAGGCCATGATGGCGACAACCGTGAGGAAGGTACCTGTTTATCCAACAAAATTACACACATCGATAGATTGAACTTGAGCACTTAATAAGGGTCGTTCATTTAAAGCATTTGTGGGTCAGTCGAGCATATAAGAAAGGGTTCAAACGTTATCAGAGGGTCGAATAGGTATAGTTTAAAGTTTAAACACAACAAGACTCATTCATATTCTGGGTTGGTTAGGGTCGAGCATTCAAGCCTCGTGAAGTTTTCTGGCTCAAGCGTCATCCATGGTCGATCAGGCACAAAGGCTCGTGCACATCATAGGGTCGAACATCGAAGAATCGTACACACGTGGGTTTACGGAGTTCCAGGGTCGGTCGAACACCAACAGGGTTGGTCGAGTGCTATGGCTCGCACATGCACCTCCTGGGTAGGTCGAACATCAATTTCGGCAGATAGCTGGTTACAGTTGTCAAAAGTTGGCAGTGGCATTTCTATAACTACCTGCATGTTCGACCCACAGCATGCATATACAAATCTTAGCTCACCACTTCATTTCAACTTCTCCTACAAATAGGCCATGGCTTCCATACTTTTAGGGACCGACTTCTACGACCCCGAAGGGCTGCCAAATTGCTTCCCCTCCCATTTCAAGTGATTCTAACATCATCTACTATCTCAAAGCAAAGATCTAGCATTGAAATCATCATGGAATCCGCCAAAAGTGCTCAACTATCTTAGAGATTGAAGATCCT
Source organism: Allium sativum (assembly GCA_030737875.1). Taxonomy (NCBI): domain Eukaryota; kingdom Viridiplantae; phylum Streptophyta; class Magnoliopsida; order Asparagales; family Amaryllidaceae; genus Allium; species Allium sativum. The sequence continues at coordinate 848,180,843 of CM060922.1, read as the reverse complement.
CCATCATTTTCCTTGCACTTATTGAGACCTGACTAATTCTTTGGTGATTTGCAAACATTAGAGTGAAATCTTTGTGTAAAGGAGAAGATGAATGTACTTAGAAATGATTTTAGGCTTGTAACTCTTGAATTGCTAATGGAAATCCTTGCCAAAGTGGACGTAGATCTATTTTAGATCGAACCACTATAAAAAAAATGTGCACTTACTTAATCGTTGTGATTGTGGTCTCATTCCTAACCGTTTGGTGAAGTGCCTTTGTGGCACCTTTGGTGTTTGAACTAACTGCGGTTTAAACATTTGGCACCCACCGTGGGGTCGTGTTCGCATCTCCTTCCTTCACACCTTTCTCAAGATTACGAGCCTTGCCTTGAAGTTCCAAGCCTGCTTCTATTGTAGATCCGCTAGATCTAATATCCAGGCAAATCAACAAACATCCTCCTAAGTTCGAGACTTCATCTAGATCATGAGTAGACCGAAAAAAGTTACTAGTAAGACGTCGAAGAGACCGATAACCTCACCAACAATGCTACACGGCCCACCAACCACTTTGAAGTTGGTGAATCTTCTAGAGCTGGAGCGGTTGTAACAAGGAAAGAGGTGGGTAGCGGGTCTAACAAGCCAAATAGACATAGCGAACAATGATATGCTTAAAAAGTTAAAATCCATGTTTGGCATTCAAGCTGCAATAGCGAAAGTTACCATGAATGATGCCCGTTCTAAACAACCTGCTCGAACTGCCCATACGGAAAATGCGGGCACCTCCACTTCAAGTCTGAATCGGGAAAATTCTGTCCAAGATGTTGCAGAACCTAATGATCCTCATCATAAAGAAACAAAACCACCCACGTGCAACCATTCTGATAAAGTAACCTCTCGACAAGTGCTTGGTTCCATCAAAGGGGCACCTCCCTAAGAGGGAGTCCTAGGGCCCCGGATTCCAAACCGTGACCGTTTTCTTAGGCAGACATCCGGTAAGGAGGATGGCGTCCACCCCGTGGACCAATACAACGAAGAGGAGCGCATATCAGAAATGGTACGCAAGATCATGGAGAAAAGCTTGAAAAATAGGATGATGAGAAAGAGTGGGGGTTCTCTTCTATCAAGACCGCACTTACAGAGAGGATCAAGATGGCTCCATACCCAAACAAGTTCATACCTCCAATGGTGCAAACCTATAATGGGACGGGCGATCCCAATGTGTTTCTGTTCAAATATGACCAACATATGGATAGGGCACGTGCCACAGACGACCTTAAGTGCCTATATTTCCTAACTTATCTAGAAGAGGTGACTTCTCTTTGGTTCACAAAGCTGCCACCAAAGTCTGTGGATGATTTTGTTACTTTGGCCAAGCTGTCCAGGGAGCAGTTCAGGCTCCAAGCAACCAAGGTCCGGGATGTTATGGGACTGAATGAGCTAGAGCAAAGGCCAGGGGAATCCATCAAGGCTCTTCTCACTCGCTTCAATGCGGCTGCAGCTGAAGTTGGAAATCATGAGCCCCATTTGGTTCTGATGGCTTTGAAGGGAGCCATATGCAAAAAGGCCAAGTTTGGGTGGTGGATTAAGAAGAAAAAGTCAACCACACTTGAGCAATTATTCGATAAAGATGAGGAATATATGAGTGTCAATGAAGATCCAACCTATGCCCTAGATGCTCCTGAAAGTAGTGCACAGCCTGAGAAGAAGGATGTTAATGTGCAGAATGGACAAAAGAATCCTAGTGGTCAAAAAAGGGGCAACGATGGAAAGGATAACCAGACCAATAAGAAACTCCGCTTCTTTAAGAATTCCAAGCTGACTCCTCTCAATGACACTGTAGAAAATATCTACATAGCAACTAAGGATACCGAGAAATAACCAACGCCAAGGAAAGTAAAGGTCAATGATGTTGCAATAAAGTCAGGCAGGTTCTGCTGGTTTCACAACCAACCAGGTCACAATATGAATGAATGCATACATCTGAAGATCTTAATTGAGGAGTTGATAAGGAAGAATAGACTCCAGCAGTATACGAAGAACCCGCAGAATACTCAAGCCGCTCAAGGGCAAGGAACACCTACGAGGCAGCCTAGACAAAGTGAGAGCACTCCAGTTGTTGTTATTCCAAGACCAATCATCAACATGATTTCAAATAGACCCTACCCAGTCATGATAAGATGGGGGGAACATCGTGAAGTATACTAAAGAGATGAAAAGCCTTCCTCATGAAGAAGGACTCATGGTCGTGAACAATGCCTTTCTCGCAGAAATGCCAAAGACTTCATGGGACAATGTTGTGTTCATAGATAGAGACAACATATGGATTGCTAACACCAACAGTTGACCCTATGGTCGTTACCATCGGTTTGGGTCCTGCCATAGTCAGAAGAGTCTTGGTAGATAGCGGTGCATCTGTCAATGTTCATTTCATTAACACGTTCAACAAGATAAATCTTTCTATGGATGATGTGAGAGCTTGCCAGAATAAGATCCATGGGTTCACAGGGCAACCCACCCAGCCAATTGGCATCATCAACCTGCTCGTCGAGCTCGGAGAAGGAAAACAGAAGGTTGTCATGAAGCAAGATTTTGTCATAGTTGACGAGCTTTCAGCCTATAATGCCTTCCTCGGAAGACCAGCTCTTGCCGCATTCACGATAGCAATGGCTCCATGTTGCTTGACCATGAAATTCCCTACCAAAAATGGAGTTGGTGTGATTATAGGCGACCAGAAGGCGGCGAGGGAATGTAAAATGGCAGATTTGGCCATAGCTAGGAAGAAGGAAACAAAGAAGAATGTGGAGGCTCCGCTCTGAATTCATGATTCCCCATATAGCAACTAGGGCGGGGTCCTCACACTGGCGAGCAGAACGGAGCTCAGGAGGAAATGGACCCTAGGAAAGCCAGTGTGGGGGAAAATAGAGCGGCATCAGCTGAAGCTACAATCTCAATTCCAGTGCATGATAAAGATCCTGACAAAATATTGAAAATAGGTTTTCAATTGGGCCTGAAGTTGAAGAAAGAATTAGTATTGTTTTTAAATGCAAATTTGGATGTTTTTGCTTAGACACATTCCGATATGTGTGGAATTTTATCCGATGTAATAGTGCATAAATTGAATGTTAATCCAAGTTTAACTCCAATAAAACAAAAGAGACGAATTCAAGGACCTGAAAGATCTGTAGCATTGAAAGAAGAAGTGGATAGGTTGTTCAGAAATAACTTTATACAAGCATCCACCTATCCCGATTGGGTTTCCCATCATGTCCTTGTTAAAAAATCCAACGGCAAATGGAGGGTATGCATAGACTATTCAGACCTCAACAAGGCGTGTCCTAAGGACAGTTTCCCATTGCCCAGAATTGATCAACTTATTGATGCAACAGTGGGGCACGAACTATTATCCTTTATGGATGCGTTTTCCGAATACAATCAAATTATGATGCATAACCTGGATGAGGAGAAACACGAGTTTCATAACTGATAGAGGCCTATACTGCTACAAAGTCATGTCGTTCGATCTGAAGAATGCAGGAGAAACATACCGGCGCCTTGTGAATTCCATGTTTAAATCCCAGATTAGGAATACAATGGAAGCCTATGTGGATGATATGCTGGTGAAACCAAAGAAAGATAATGATCATCTAGAAATTCTATCTTAAATGTTTTATATCCTCAGGAAATATGGGATGAAGCGAAATCTGCTTAAATTCTCGTTCAGAGTTGCATCGTAAAAATTTCTCGGTTTCATAGTCAACGCCAGAGGCATTGAAGCAAATCCACAGCATTATGGGAGATGCGTGCTCCTAGGACGAAGAAAGAGTTTCAAAGCCTAAACGGGAAAGTAGCTGTGCTTAACCGATTTACTTTGAAGGCCACGAATCAGTGCATTCCACTCTTTGATGCTTTGAAGAAAGGAATGAAGGATTTCCAGTGGACTCCTGAATATCAAACAACCTTCGAAGAATTGATCAAACACATGGAGTCAATATTGATTCTATCAAAGCCTAAAGATGGGGAGGAACATTTCCTATGTTTGGCTATCTCATCTCATGCATTAAGCACTGCACTTGTCCGAGAAGATGCCAAGGTTCAATGGCCAGTTTACTACATCAGTATAAGGATTTCTAGGGCATAACTAAACTATCCCAAGTCAGAGAAACTTGCATATTGTCTGCTTATTACCTTAAAGAAGCCAAGGCCATGCTTCCATGCCCATCCTATAAAGGTTCTCACCGACCATCCGCTAAGACAAGTTCTCTTTCGCCCAGAAACTTCGGAGAGACTATTGAAGTTGAACATGGAGCTCAGTCAATACGACATCACTTATCATCCTCGGAGAGCTATTAATGAGTAGGACTTAGCGGATTGTATCGCCGAATTCATGGATAGGGACAAGAACCAGCAGAGGCAATGGCTAGTTGGAAGCTGTTCATTAATGGTCCAGGAATGATTAATTCTCGGGGACAGGGATAGTTATGGAAACTTCTGAAGGCCACTCATTATGATATGCCCTAATGTTGGAATTCCCATCAACCAATAATGAAGTTAAATATGAAGCACTGATAACAGGATTGAAATTAGCAAAAGAGTTGAATCAGAAAACCTTGCAAATTCTTAGCGACTCGCACCTGGCAGTATATCAGGTTCGAAAAGAATTCAAGACCAAAGTCGGAAACCTTCCCACTTATCTTTCTAAGGCTTTGGAACTTCTTGACAATCTCGACTACTACACAATATCTCATATTCTCAGGGAAGAAAATACAAAGGCTGATTCCTTGCTAAATATGCCAATTCTGCAGATGCATAGTTATTGGGCTTGTTACCTGTCGAAGTCCTTTCAACTCCTACTATTGAAGAAGCGGATGTAAATTGCATTATGGAGACTGTTGAAGAGCCTGTATCCTAGATGACCCCAATAAAGAATATATCCTGAATGGAATGCTTCCAAAGGAACCAAAAAAGCAGAGGAAAATATTGTGCAAAGCTCCCTTATATCTTATCCAAGATGGGAGGTTATATAAGCGAGGCTTCTCTGCGCCTCTGCTGCGATTTGTAACCAAATAGGAGTCCAGAGCAATCTTGGCAGAATCACATGAAGGGGAATGTGGAGGTTACACAGGCGGTCAAACATTAGCCAAGAAAATTCTGCGATATGGCTATTTCTGGCCCGATGTGAACCTAAATGCAATGACCTATGCCAAAAAATGTGACAGATGCCAAAGATTTGCAAAGATTCCAAGAGAACATTCCATAGAACTAACTTAAATGGTTAGCCCATGGCCATTTGTTGTTGGGGACATAGATTTAATTAGAGCATTGCCTACAGCTAAGGCAAGCATGAAGTATGCAATAATAGTCGTTGACTATTTCACTAAGTGGGCTAAAGATGAACCACTGGCCACTGTTACTTCGAAAAAGGTGATCAACTTTGTTTTGAAGAATATCATCTGCAGATTCGGGGTACCACAGAAAATAATCACTGATAACGGAACTCAGTTCGAGAACAGCGAATTCTTAGATTTATGTGCTAAATACAAAATCAAGAAAAGTTTTGCAGTCGTGGCTCATCTGCAGTCCAACGGGTAAGTCAAAGCAATCAATAAAATTCTAAAGTCAACCATCAAGAAACGCCTTGAAAAAGCTAAGGGTAGTTGGGTAGACGAGCTTCCTCTTGCTCTATGGGCATATCAGATAACTCACAAAACTGTGACAAGGCACACTCTGTTCTTGATTGCATTTGGATCCAAGGCCATGATCCTGGTAGAGCAGGAAGTTCCCACTCACCGAAGAATCCACTTTAATCAAAAAGAAAATGAGAAGCTACAGCTCGAAGCACTCTATTTGCTTAAAGATAAAAGGGAAGAAGCAGAACTCAGAATTGCAACTCATCAGAGAATGATAGCCGGACATTTTAATGCTAAAGTCAAATGGAGAACCTTTAAAATTGGGGACCTTGTTGTGAAGGGAATTATGACCGAAAATGGAGTATTCGGACCCAATTAGGAAGGACCGTATATGATAAGCAAAAAAAAATTCTCAGATGGCACCTTCGAACTGAAAACGATGAATGGGATCCAACTTCCCAGAGCGCGGAATAACATACACTTCCATGACTACTTTGCTTAATGTTTCTTTCACATATCCTGAAAAGTTGTAGACATCATGCATTGTAAATACCATGCAACGTTGTCGCAAATTTTGTACATATTGATGAAAGAAATTGCTTTACTTTCCTAAATCGTACATTTGTAAATTCTTGTTTACCAGTTGCTAAATTTTGATTTGATTTCAGGTCCCCTAAAAGAACGTCGATGCATCCATAACCTAGTAAAGCCTGGTGACCGTTACAGTACATCCCAATTGGGATAGCTCAAGCGCCCATTGTTTAATGCTCAAACATCATTCGCAACAAATACGAAGATGTGGAGCACAACATTGCAAATAAGGGACACCAGGAATAGAACGGTCAAACGATGCGGCATTCAGATTACAAACAAAGTTGTAAGTTTCACTATAGGGGCACCTTCTTAACTGCAAGGTCCGAGACCCTAGTTCTAAGAAATCGTGGTAAAACCATAAATGAACTAGTGTCCTCCCCATGAAATGATGCAAATCTAAACCAAATACCTCCCCGATGGGCACCCAGTTGATCTCCAGTGCCATTGATATATGACCCGATTGTGACAAACACTGGGCTTCTAAACTAAGGACCTCCCCAAGGGGCACCTAGTTGATTGTCAGTGAGATTGATATATGCCCGACTGCGACAAACACTGGGTTTCTAAACCAAAGACCTCCTCGAGGAGCACCCAGTCGATTGTAAGCGCCAATTATACATGGCCCGATTATGTCGAACCCTGGGCTTCTAAAGACCTTTTCGGGGGCATCCGATCAAATGCTTAGTCTTCAAAACCCATTTACTGACGAACTTTAAAGACCCCATTGGGGGCATCCGATCATAAGCCAGGTCTTCCAAATTCGGTAAGTGACGGACCCAAAGACCTTTTCGAAGGCGTCCGACAAATTCTACAAGCGGCTGAATTGTTCAGTCACAACGAATAACGGATTTACGAAGACCTCTTCGGAGGCACAAAAAACCAAGACCTCTCCGGGGGCCTATGTTCAAATCTGATCTCTGAAGAGCTTGGGTTTGCAGGTTTGCAAGAAACATGATTGAAAATACTAAAAATATAAGACTTCTCAAGCAGGGGCACAAAAACAAAAATTCCTTTCTATTAAAAGGTATGGCTTGATTGACAAGACCGGAAACCCTTGGATCATGAGCAAGCCATGAAATTTCAAATGCGATGGCAAAATCACATGACCAGGAGATTCCAAATATAGTCAATCACAAATGTCATATCTAACCTTTAAAGTTTGTGATGAATTTTGGTACGGGGGCATTACCACCGCATTAAGGAAATTCAATAATGCTCACTTAAACATACCATAAACTCGTCACAACTTTATATTAAAGGCTTGGAATCTACAACAAGGATTACTCTGACCAAAAATTCGAATCCATTGAAATGGCTAAGGCAAACTCGAGAACTTCAATACAGTGATAAATACAAAAGATGGTTACTCATGGAAAAGAAATCTCAAATACTGCCCCAATCAAAATCAAGAAAATTTAGTAAAATTGATCACGTAAATCCAAATAATAATGATTTGTGGCTACAACTGATAAACGTACCACAAGGTCATTATAATACCAGACATTGCAATAACAAATGACTTACGATATAGAGAATTTTTGTTGTAAGCATGAAAAGAAAACAGGTGTGGAACGCAAAATAAGAAAGTAAAACAAAGCTAAAAGTAAAAGCTTAAATACAACAAGTAGAACACAGTTTCATTACAACAACACAGAGTCAGATCACACAATCACAAGTCAAGTACAAAAGTATCATACATAAATGTGTGTAAAGTAACAAGCATAAAGTAGTGAGCGAGTGTCGGCACTTGCATATACAACCGGTCTGAATACAGTAATGAAAAACTAAAGCAAAGTCATGGATACTACTACTTCTTACCTCCTGACCGCAGAGAAGGCTAAGTGGAGGGAGGAGGAGCACTAACTGGTTGTCTCCCTGGCCCGCTAGGACTTTCCTGAGATGACAAAGTTATAACTTTCTTCTTATGAGCAGCATGCTTCTTTCCTCTGCATCTTGAAACTGACGAGGCTTTGGATTTCTGCTGTTTGGAATCCTTAGTTTCGTTGTTTGGGGTCTCACCAGTATGCTCAGAGTCCTCCTCACTCGGAATGTAATATGCATCATCACCTAAGTTAGCAATTGCGGGAATTCGAGTATCCTGAGAACCCAGAGTGGTAAAAGCAAGAAGGGATGGATCGCCCGGGGGAGGAGTAGAAACTAGGGCAAGAGGAACTGACATCAAAGTTGAATCAGTAATGATAGCTTTAGTCGCCATTGTCTTTCCTATAGCAGGAGAAGATGATGGTGAGATCATACCTAAAGAAGATGAACAGTGAGCACGAGGAGAGAATCAATAAATTCTTTTTGGGGAGCGATTCATCCTTCCCGAACGCAGCATACTCTCCATTGTATTGCACTCTTTAAGTGTGCTTGTTCCCCCTTCTCCCTTAACACGACAAGTCTTTGTGAAATAATTTTGATGGGAAGAAAAAAGAAGGCGTTAAGAAACCTCTTGGCCCAAGCCTTGCAGATCGGATCATCCGTATAGGGTAAAAAAAGAAGCTCCAGGTATTTGTTATCTTTCTCTTTGAATGAGATCTCAATTCCAGCTACGGTTTCATTAGCTATCTTATAACTAGAATCCCTCTTTTTTCCGATACAGTTCCTCCACCACTGCTAACCCTATTTCGATTCAGGCATGATACACTTTTTATTTATTGGGAGAACCCAAGTACTCTCTTGCGGATTCATTGGGTGAAGGGCATAGGTAGTCTAACTATAGCAAAGTTTATATAATTTCAAGTTTACCTACAGCTATAAGACCAGCCTGAAGATCTCTGTGCTTCTCAACCTCAAACCTGTTTTCCTAAGTATCGTCATCAACCTCGTCAGCCTTGTTATGCTCCTCTGTTAAAGTTTCCTCAAAATTATACTCCTCGAATGCTGTGTCTTTTTCTTTGAAAGCAGCAGGAGGATTGGCTGGGATCTGTGAACCTGAAGCTTCAAAATTGGCAGGAAGAGTAGGGGCATCAACATTTGTTTCGAAGGCCCAACCTTATCACCTAGCAATGCCAATTTTTCCCTTAGTATAATCTTTCGCTTAGCTAAGGCCTCATGGATTCCTCCTCTAAGAGTTCCTCTACAAGATCCTCCTTGCCACGATCGCCTTCGTCAATCCTGAGTACTTCTTCCCAGACAAGAGTCAAAGTCTCAGCAAAGTCCTTCCCCAAATAGTATAAACTACCATGGCCCATAACGCTATAAACATAAAACTTGAATAAGCCTCCTCAGTTTTCGCTTTGACTTTCTTGTAAGCATCCACGACTTTGGTTTTATCCTCTTCAAGAAACTTAACGTTTTAGTTAGTGCTTCAAGGGATAGTCTTTGGGAAGAAATCTTATGTTGGAGAGTCAGGTTCTCTTGTTGAAAAGTAGTAGAAGAACTTCTTTCTATAGCCAATTGGGACTTCGCAAGTTGCTGAGTGGATTAAGCTTCTTGGACTTGAATTGTTAGTGTGCTTTCTTTCTGCTTTGAAGCAGCAAGCTCCTCTTTAAGCTAATTGATCTCAGCTTCTAAGCCAACCACTTCCGCTTCCCATTGTGCAGAAGATGCAATAGTCTTTTCTTGAAATTTTATAACCCTAATGAGATCGGCCTTGTCATTATCCAATGTGGCAATGCGATTAATGAAGATCCCGTTAACTCTTTGAAGTTCATGTGCAAAGGCATACCACTCGCCCAATTGCTTCTCAGCATGTCCCCTAATCTTATCCAGCTTAACTTCAAATTGACTTTTGGCCGTGTCAAATTGTGTGAACATACTACCCTTCAAGCCATCAAAATCCGCAAGAATATCATGTTTGTCAGAAGGGTATATGTCCAGGTTATGATATGTTCCTCTTAGATTCCAGCCCGGGAATCGATTGGCGAGGCCAAAGTTAGCTGGACCAGGAATGTAGCTGGGTCTATTAAGAATAATTTGAAGGTTGGCAGGAGTGGGAGAGACTAACAGGGAAGCCAAAGATATGTTATCGTTAGTAGTTTGAATGTTCGGCATCGAAAGATCCGGTACTAGAAGCTTGTCTGATTTGTGGCGCTTTCGAGGGTCACCTTTGCCCTTATCACTCCTGTCTCTCTTCTTTCCATCTTTCCTCTTTCACTTTTCCTCTTCTTTTATCCTCTCATCAGCTTCTAACATATCAAAATGATCATGCCTCCACTTCCTTTGTTGTTCAGTTTCAATGAGTCACCAATCCGTTGAGGCCGATAAGCAAGTTGTGAACGTTGTGAATGTTTTGAATTTCGGGAAGACCGAGGCTTGATAAAGTTTTTGGGGTCGAATTGCAGGGTGCCATGTTAAAAAATATCCACAATTCAGTGCCTCATTCCTAAATGTGAAAAAAGGAAAAAATCAAGATTATAGTACTTAAGTTAAAGATTACTGAGGCAAAATATGAAGAGATTATGCTAAGCATTGGGAATGTAAGACATGAATGAAAGTAAAAGGAATTTGCTTATAAACGTCTAATAATGAACCAATCTCAAGAGGCTCATCAAACGAAAATCCTATGTCTGCAAGTGTTTTTCCAGGAGGAGGATTTCGAGAGGAATATTTCTTAGCCTTATTCTTCGCGGCTAATGATGTCGGCCCTGGGGTTAAAGTATCGTCTTGAATAAGATCTTTGGCCAAACTAAGGTCACCGAGATCCTTAAAAGTTTCCGAAATACCATCCCCTTGGCTACTCTGAATAGAGGGATTTTCATCATGAAAATAGGTACCTAAGTCATCTTTAGAGGTTACTCCAGTTCCTCCATGATGTTCAGTTTCCTCTATTTGGTCCGGGTAAATTCTCAAAGCAGTTTCATCCACATCATCCTGTCTGGTTTCTTCCACAGGATCTGGGATAGTGCCCTCCTTCCCAATTTGGTCAGATAAAGCCAAAGGACTCTTACCCTCATGTTGTTTGGGCTCTTCTTCCTCGATGGAAAACAATTTGGATTTGGGGGAAGTTTTACTGCTTCCCGCAGGATCAAAGCAATTCCTTATTTGGGCATTCTTGGTTAGAGACTTGGTAGTGGCGTTTTTCTTATCAGCCGGGTCTGTCCCAAGACATCGCGAGAGAGGAAGCATGTTGCACCAATGAAGGAACTCTTCCGTAATTAAGAAATTTCTTCTCCTTTCACTCTCACTAATAGTTACTAAAGATTTAAAGAGAGCTTGATCAAAAGCGGTATTCTCAGAAGGAATCTCTGTAATGTAACTGAAAATTTAAGCATTGGAGTAAGGAAGAAAGAAATAAAATACTACAAAGTGGGTATATTCACCTCCTTCCATCCAAAAACCGTAGAAATTTGCAGGCCACTTAACAAGGAAATATTGGTTCAGGAACCCTACTCTCAGCTTGATCGGTAATAATCTTAGAACTCCAACTCTCAATGAAAATGATTAAGGGACGATCCTTCTTTCTCCTTTTAAAAGAGTATAAAGAGCAAATATCTTGAAATTTAGGTGCACGCTCTTTGACCTTTATAAACAATACATAAATCCCCATGAAGGAAAAATAACCATTCGGGTGTAACTGGTATGAGGCAATAGCCAAGCATCAAAGAATTGACACTAAATAAGGATTAAAAGGAGGAATCGCCCCGCTCGTTAGCATGTATCGGTTAACTGGAAGATATCTGGTAGGGGGAATATCAACAAATTCATCTTTTCCTGGGAATTCAGCTTCTTCCTTTTTTGAAATCCCAAATTGCTTACACAATTGCTAAAATGAGCTAAAGGGAAGTTCTGTTCCATTCCTTTAGCAAGGTATATTGGCTAGTGGTTGGGGTTTAGTAAAGTTCTGATTGACATTTACTCCGGGAACAGTATCATATGTGGTGCTAGTAGCTTGAGAAGAACTTCCAGCTTCACCAGCCATAGTTCCTTCCTTGGGATTTGACATAAATATTGTTGGGTTAACATTTCTACACGAACGTTTATGCTTTAAAATAAATCATAGGTATGTGTTTTCTTAGTCACGAGAAGTATTATTCTAAAAATGGGCTTGGAGTTTGTAATCGGCGTGTATTGGTTAACCAATTCCAAGCATCATAAAAGGTGAATGATCGTATTCGCACAGAGATGTCCTTAAGTGATTAAATGAAAATATTTCTATGTCAGTATATCATTCAACTCGAGTTATAATGTACTTTTAACCTTCTATACTAACATGTTGATGGTGTGAGCATCCAACAGCAAAAACAATAGCTTAAAAACATATAAGAAAGTCTAATAACTGACAGAAAGCTCCAATCAAATGGTGAGATCACGCTCATCCCTTGGAGGTCAAACATGTATAACCCCGAGCAACTCAAACATGCACAAGCCCAGATAGGGTCGAGCATGCTCGAGCCTTAGCTGGGTCGAACATGGCTAAACCCATAGGGATCGAGCATGTTCAAGCCCAGAATAGGTCAAGCTTGCTCGGGCTTTAGCTGGGTCGAACATGACTAATCCCATAGGGATCAAGCATGTTTGAACCCAGATTAGGTCAAACTTGATCGAGCCTTAGCTGGGACGAGCATGTACGGCCCATGGGAGTTAAACATTTTTGAACCTAAACAGGGTCAAGCATGCTCGAGCCTTAGCTGGGTCGAACATGGATGACCCCATAGGGATCGAGCATGTTTGAGCCTAGAATAGGTCAAGCTTGCTCGAGCCTTAGTTGGATCGAACATGACTAACCCATAGGGATCAAGCATGCTCGAACCCAGATTAGGTCAAGCTTGCTCGAGCCTTAGCCAGATCGAACATGGCTCACGCTATATGGATCAAGCATGTTGGAGCCCAGATTAAGTCAAGCTTGCTCGAGCCTTAGGTGGGTCGAACATGGCTGACCCTATAAGGATCAAGCATGTTCGAGCCCAGATTAAGTCAAGCTTGCTCGAGCCTTAGCTGGGTCGAACATGACTAACCCATGGAAGTCAAGCATGTTCAGACCCGGATGGGATCGAGTACGCTCGAGCCTAAACTGGTTCAAACATGACCAATCCCATAGGGTTCGGACATGCTCAAACTTGAGCTAGGTAGAGCGTGGTAACACTGGATCGAGCAGGGCCATCAGGGAAAGCATGTAATTCACTACACCAAAATAGTGGATTCCCAACAAGTATAGGTGTTACAAATAATTTCCGTAACACTTTTATGTGTCACTAACAGCCTGTGAGGAATTTCCTGTAACACTTATAAGTGTTACAAGCAGAGTAACTGCTAACACTTATAAGTGTTACAAGCAGATTAACTGCTAACACTTATAAGTGTTACAAGAAGACCAACTGCTAACACTTATAAGTGTTACAAACAGAGTAACTGCTAACACTTACCAGTGTTACAAACATATTTATTGCTAACACTTATAAATGTTGGAACTATAATATATGGTAACACTTATAAGAGTTACAGACATATTCATTGCTAACACTTATAAATGTTGGAACTATAAGAGATGGTAACACTTATAAGAGTTACAAACATATTCATTGCTAACACTTATAAATGTTGGAACCATAAGATATGGTAACACTTATAAATGTCAGTATCATAATCCTACTAACTCTTATAAATGTTGGCATACATAAATTGCTAACACTTATATGCATCACAGTACGAAATTAAGTTCTTCTCTATTTTTTACACAATTAATGTTAAAACTCTCAAAACAAATGAATATAACATATCTTTGTGATTTTTATATCACATATATAATTCAACATATCAATTCAATGTAAGATTAAGTACACTTCCATATCTCAAATTCAACAATGTCACATTTTCATAATACTCAAATTTGAGCTACATGCTTCCGATTTAAAAATACCATAATATCATGTCCAAACTGTAAAATATAAATGCACTCGTCACATTCCAAAAACTTTAGAGATAAAATCATTGTCAAGGTCACTTGTGTTTACTTTCTTTATGTTTTATCCCTCCTCCACGAGTGCCTGCAAAATATAAATGCACTCATTTTTAGAAGAAGAAAAAAATGACAAGTTGCAATGTAGCATTTTTCACTAAGGTGATACATGCATCAACAATCAAAAACCAATCAATACAACGGCATATCCACCAATCAAGTAAATAGCTTAAAGATCACACATAAATAGATATGCTTTTGCTGAGTACAAACATAAATAGGAAAACATACATCACACATAAATAGATATGCTTTTGCTGAGTACAAACATAAATAGTAAAACATACAGCTTATGAATTTGAAATAACTTGATATCTTTCTATCATAAAAAGATAACAAAGCCAGCTTATGAATCAGTGAGTAATAAATTAACTATAAGCAAATTGCATGAATGACTATATAATATTTCATCTTTTGTAAATTCGATAAAAATGTATTAAAAATGTGAATACTACTTATAAACTATAATAAATTGAATGGCATGATAGAAGAACTGAAGTTTCTATTAGGATACCTCTTTCAGTATAATCACCAACATAATGGTAATACATCATCCTCTAAATAGATGTAACATTGTTGGCTGAATTCTCAATTAAGACGAATAGTTTCAGCCCAAACATCAAAGAAAATACGATAAAATACTATCAACTAACAATATCTGAAACTGGACACTTAATTACAAAACGCAAGAAAGTTACCTGCTAAACTAAAGCTGAGGTGAAGAGCTCTTTCTGTTGTTCTTAGGACTGTCATATCAATCAAAGAAGATATTTGAACACTAAAAGTAAGGTAATCGAATGATATAGTAATTAACTGATCAAACGGAATAATAAAAAGACTTAATAAGTAAAAATAATCTAAGATCTATTTCACAGTCTCTGTTATTTTAATTTTCCACCAACAGTGTAGAATGTGTTCTTGAAATGAATTATCCTTTGGGGTCAGATATTCGTAGTTACATAGACTATATGTTGTAATGGGCAATAAAAGGAATAACATGGCCATTTGTGTGTATATATAGAATCAACATTCTACAAAATAATTACACAGCTGCATCGTTGTCAGTAATGAACTTAACATATGGAAAAATCGACAGCGGAAAAGCTTAATAACACAATAAAAAATTAAGCTTAAAATTAAGTCAAAATAATTGAAAAAATTAAAATAAAATATATGCACATTTTATTTTAATTACTTATGCAGTCCCAAATAAGTTCTTCTTTTCTTTGAGGTGTTGACTAAAGACAGTACATACACTTGAGGTGAAATTGCTTCTACTGAGGCATTTTGGAAATAGCTACATTGCATGTATATATGTATACTTGATCTTGACTAAAAAAACAGAAGTGTAAACTGTACAAACTTAAGGGAGCATGTGGAAATGTGTGTGTCCATTTAGAATTTTTAAAACGATATACAACATGACTCGAAGCAGAATCAATGTAGTTTGCGAACTCAGTTCGAATTGAGTTCGGAAACTCAGTTTGGAACTGAGTTTACAAACTCAGTTTTGAACTGAGTTTCCAAACCCAGTTTATAAACTCAGTTCAAAACTGAGTTTGCGAACTCAGTTCGAACTGAGTTTCCGAACCCAGTTCGAACTGAGTTCGCGAACCCAGTTCGGAACTAAGTTTGCGAACTCAGTTCCGGACTGAGTTTGCAAACTCAGTTCGAAACTAAGTTTGTTGCAAACTCAGTTTCGAACTGAGTTTGCAAACTCAGTTTCGAACTGAGTTTGCATACTCATTTCGAGTTTGAACTCAGTTCGAAACTGAGTTCGCAAACTCAGTCTCGGGCTTAGTTCGCAAACTCAGTCCGGAAACTCAGTTTTTTATTCACATGCACAATTTGAAATAGCAACCAGTACACTTCGGGCATTCGGCCACTTTACACAATCTAGTTCGCATTCTCAAATCAGTAATCCTACATTTCTATGGTTAGATAAAATGTGCATCTCTAAGCATAAACCCTATTATGAATGTCAATACCTTTTAATTCTTCATAGCTAAGCCTTTACAAATTTGTCTAATATATGCATTGCAGTAAAAGGAAAAAAAAGTTTTTCAAATATATGAAATTTTACAGTAAACTGCCTGCAAATTCCACGACTTTAGGTTTTATGCAAGGAGAAATTAAAAAAATAATATATGTATGCTTATAATAAGTAATCAACAGTAAATCATATTTGGTAAATAGAAATATGTATTATACTGTGTAATCCTGTAAAAATTCAAAATTATTACCAGCCTAGCCCCTTTGACATACTACATAGATATGAATAACGTATAGATAGTACCCATATGAATAACAAGATTTAAAGTGCAATCCTACAAACTGCTTTATGTGAAGTAAATTATAAAACATATAGACAGTACTAATAGGACAAACCAAAATCAAATATATAAATGTGCCATATTTCAATTTTACTGGAACAGATACTTAACAGGTCTTACTACAATATGTATACCTGCTACCGTAATCTCGATCTATGTGCAGATTCTCTATTAGTCTGCTTTTGCCTCTGCCTTTTCAGTTCGCTTTCATCCTAATTTAAAAATGAATATCACTTTTCAATTTTTCAACAAATACAAGTATCTTATCTCGAAAAATTTGCAAACTGATTTGATGATAAGGAGATTAGAAGTATGTTCTCTATGTGCAAGTTACATGAGTTGAGTATGCATGTAACCATCATATACATGCGATCATATACGTCACAGTGATGATGAAGAAAAATTATGGCATGAATTAGCTACATTTAATTTTCAATATGGAATAAATTTATGAGTAAAAACAATACAAAAATTAATTCTTTCAAGTTGAAAAGGACAGAGTTATAAGTGGATTCATGTACCTGACATATGTTCCACATACAAAATATTCATACAGGAATCAACAGCTGCATATTAAGAACAAAGATATAATTGACATTTGCTATTGGTATAAGAAAACTAAACGTGGTTGAATGGTATGGTTTTAGTGAAAACATATGGTCAGGGTCAATCATCTCAACATGCATGCTTAGGACCTTAAGTACTACATCTATTGTCAACTTTTTTGTTACGCATGTGGCACTTAGTACCAAGAATAATTTAACTTACAAAACAGGATACATCTACTTGTTTTTGAACATGCATATTTAGAGAATGGGGATATACTGAATGGTTATTAAATATTATATACACTTAGATATCCAAACAAATCATCCTGATACCACAAAAGTAAGGTAAAACTGAAAAGGAGGAAAAGAAACTTTTATTGTCAATTCAGTAAAATTCGAGGAAGTGTTAACTAATATTTGAGCAGTTAAATCCCTGTAGCTTGAGAAGGTTGTCCTCTAATTAAGGAATAAGATGGTGTTTTGCAACTTGATGAGAATATAACACATTAAGTATTTCAAATGACAGAGATAAATAAGTTGACCTGCGGATATTGTCCAATTTGAGGAGTCCTGTGGTGTTATGAAAAGGAGGAATTAGACAAACATGAACCAAGAAACAGATTACAGATAAGTGATGAGTCCCTGAAAAAGTTAAGTCTAACCTTTTAGCTTCAGACAACACAAGGTTCTTCACAAAAGCTTTTGGAAAGCTTTCAAATCTTTTATGAAGCATTTCAAGAGATCGTATCTACAAAGGATGCATAAAGACTATCAAAATAACTAATTAACAAGAATCTACATGAACGTACTTTATTGTTCAATTAAATGTAGCCTAACAATGTTCTAAATAACGTAGTTGATGTTGCAGTTCAGATCTGGTTACCTCACCCAAGGACGGCGAGCACCCATCAATCCACCAATATGGGCAGACATAAGTGCATACTATATTTGAATATCCATGATATAGATCTACATAGCATACATGAAGAAACAACAAAGAAATGAAAATGGATAACATAGTAACAAATGACAGTTAAATTGAATACAGTAGTAGAAAGTAAACTCACAGCAAAAACAGGAGTCCATAGACTGAGTAGAGTCAAAGCATTATGATTTTCTATTAAATTGAACAGCAAAACATATAACATACGGTAATAGCAAAACATATAACATTCGATAAAAGATGAAGACTAATTGGGAAAGTGAAATCGATTTTTTTACCTATTATCATGATTCCTAGAAGCCATGTTTCCTTGAAACCGTAATTCACACAAAGACGAAACCGATTGCCCCTAATTTGCGAAGCCAAGTCTCTGAAGCCCCAATTCGAAGCCGATTGCCCCTAATTTGAGAGTACCGATTTGAGAAGTCCATTTTTATGTTTAATTGCTTATGAAGCGGCCGTCTTTGGAATAAGTGTTGAGGGAGAGAGATATTAGGTTATGGGTGAGAACTTACCATTTTTCCCTCAAGTTGACTAGGCATATAACACAAATAAGTGTTGGCACATTTTTGGTGACACATTTTTACTATAGCAACACATATTAGTGTCACTAGTCTACAACACATATAAGTGTTGGCAGTTGAAAAAAATAAGAGTTGCCAAATGGCCATTATGGTGTAGTGATTGTTCTATGATATAGAGAGCTATAACCAAGATAAACAGCGTCGGAGTTCAACTCAAGCTTTCACACAACGAGAGCTAATAATTTAAGAATTATTTAGAGTTCACGATGACAATTGAGTTCAAAAATGCCAAAAACTATTTCGAGAAGTACAATGTTGTCAAACTCATCTAAGATGCGAGTTATTGAACAAGCAGATACGAATATACAAGCAAGTCAATAAACTATGGAAAACCTCGTAGTTCAAGCATTTCATCGAATACATCATGGCATACAATATATACCAGGATTTAAAGAGTTTTGGACAGTTCTAATTTCTCAAACAAATTCCAATATGCATCCTCATCCCAATCCAACTCAATTCCTAATAATTTGCAGTCGTTACAATCTCAAAAATCCAAAATTCAACCTAAGTTCGGACCATACTCAATTGCTATATTGGTTTGAGACTCCGGCTGTCTACAAAGCAACTCAACGCAAAATAACATGAAATAAAAGGAAAAAATTACCTACAAGTAGTAAAAGATCCAGATCCAAAAAAACCAACGGCTTCAAATCGATTCGAAGTTAGTTCAACTTTGCTGCAAAGATCAGACGTGGCCGACAAATCAATGGCTTGTAATGATTGATAATCCAAGTTGAGTTGAATTCGAAGAGGAGTGGATTATAACGCGGGAACTTCTAAAAGCAGGGGAGGCCACCATAAAATTGCTTCCTCCAACAAAAGAAATGGATTGTGAAAATGAAAGGGAAGGAGTATATATAATGCAGGGGAGAAGAAATGACTGGCTCGACCCATCAGGCCCATTCGACCTAGGGGAGTGTTACGAACCAACTAGCTCGACCCAGTAAGACCGTTCGACCTAGGGGAACGTGTGTAGACTTGGTTGCTTGTACATGGTTGCGAACGACCCACAATGGGTCGTGCATAAACGATTTGAATGTCCTATTTGAAAAGTCAAATTCAATATATCAAGTGATGCCATAACTAATTATTTCGGAGCTTATAATTATCCACAAATTGAGAATCACAAACTCCGAGGGCAAATGTTTTCTATTATATTTTGGACTGACTATGATAAGGAGCATGCTATGCTGACTCCATATACTTTGTTGAGAAACTAATGGGTAAATTCATAATGTAGGCTATTATAACCTTGTATGTATGTATGTATGTATGTATGTATGTATGTGAGTGTGTGCATGTTTGGTTGTGTCTCATTATAAGGCTATTAAGGATAGAGCATAGTTAAATGAACACTTTGTGTCAAACTTCTATTATATTTTGGGCTGACTATGATAAGGAGCATGTTATGCTGACTCCATATACTTTGTTGAGAAACTAATGGGTAAATTCATAATGTAGGCTATTATAACCTTGTATGTATGTATGTATGTGAGTGTGTATATGTGGTTGTGTCTCATTATAAGGTTGTTAAGGATAGAGCATAGTTGAATCAACACTTTGTAATTGTGTTATTTAGCAAATTTACCTCGATTGGCCAAACATATTGTTGATTAACTAAAAGAAACTGTGGATGGAAGTAAAATTTACCTATGATCACAAAAAATGGTACCACTGGTTCCTCCCTATTGCCCACAAACAAAATCTCAGGCCTTGTCCCAGGATGGGCGTTGGTACAGCGCTGAACCCTAATGAGGTAAACATTGTTGTTGAATCGAGCAGCAAAAGTATTCTCCGAACCAATGCCTTCATAAAATTCCATTTTCAGGTATAATGATCTATGGTCAATTCGAGACCAACGGCAGTCGTCAATTTCACGCACATTTCCCATTGGCGTCATTAATTCTTTAATTGCAGGAACATTTTTCTTTAGGAACTCGGGAAAGCTAACAACTCTAGCCCATGATTCTGCCTCGAACGCTGGTTCAGGCTCAAATTCTTCACCAGACCATTGTTGCACATAAAAAGCACCTCCACATTTTGTAAAAAGTTTCAACATTAGCGCATGATCACACTTACTGTAATATGGGCATGTTAGTAGAAAAGAGTTACTGGGTATAACCAGTATAGGCAACTCATCATGCCCCAGACCCAGAGTATGCCTAAGCATGAGATGCACAATTTCGTAATTCCAATGTCATGTGAGAACAGTGGCAGTGATGCATAGTGAAGAGTTCTCTATTATTATTATTTTCTGAAACTTTTGATAGAGTTGGTGGTTTGTTTAGGAGTTGAAGATGTTGATGACAATATGGTTCTGAAGCTTGAAAGGATATGAAGTGACACACTGTACGTGGCAGTAATATGCGAACTGAAAACTTTTTGCTCAGAAGACAAAGCATACTGAAATTGTTATTTGTTGGGCTTGGATGGCATGAGTGACCAATCGCCAATGGTCAGTAAGTCAATTATAATAATTATGTTCATAACATTTTGTTAAGAAGACCAATGGCCATTCGATGCCCCCACTTATCAAATAACTTGTTATCACATTTCAGGTGCATATTTAATTCTGGAAGGCAGAGGGATATATTTGGCAGATGTGACACACATATATATATTCGATGCCACCCTCTTGTATAGGTACATACATATGTATTTCCTATTGCAATCGGATTGCTGCATATATATGGTTCATATATATATATATATGAGTAATACATTTTGCAGATTTGGACACATGTGTACATGTTCAAAATGCACTAATGAATTGGCCAGGAATGGAGGATAATGTCCCTTATGTCGTGCACCTATTCTTGAAGTAGTTCGAGCTTACTGTATACAACGAAGAAAACAGTGTAGCTGATTTATGAGTTTTGATATTTGGATAATTAAAACAATTGCTTTGGATGAGTTTCATGTACAAAACCTGTATTGCAAAAAATTTAATTAAAGCATTGTATTTGCTATCATCTAGTGTAGCATTTACCTTCTTCTACTGTTGCGTAAGCTTTTATTGATATTGCATTGGTGTTGCATTAAATTAAATATAATTAATTACCCGTCGTATGTGGACCCCACAGCTGACGTGGATAGCTGGTGTGGCATATGACACGTGGGCAGCTGACATGGAGAGATGACGTGTCGTGTGACATGTAGACAGCTGACGCGGCCCCACTGGAAGCCAGGCCCTAACTATTGCTTAAGGCAACGCTGAATAGTGCCGCATTACGTGCAAATAATGTTGCATTACGGCTATAATGCAACACTTTCTTTTCATGGCAGTAGATGGGCAAAAGTGTTGCCTTAGAGGGCTAAGGCAACGACCGCAGATGCTACGGGTCCCTGGTGTTGCCTATTTGAAAAAAGGCCTACGACAACGCTTTTTTGATCTACGGCCATAGCAAAATAGCGTCGAATATGCCACTTTTGTAGTAGTGAACGCTAGATCGTTGGAGCTCCATACACGCTGGAGATCCATCCTTTCTTGTGCAACAATCCATGCATCCAAACTCAAAACCAACATGATTCAAACTTATGATGGTTCAACTAACCATTTTAACAACGAAACCATGCAATCATCAATCAATCATTCACCAAACATTAAAACAATGATTCAACAAATGATCAAATCAATAAATGGATCTAAACATAGAATTAGCATATGAAATTACAGTTATAAGTTTTTAGATTAGATCCTATTGTGTTTTGAATTGAAATCATGCTTACATCGATTAGACGTATGTGAAAACAACTTGATATGATGAACACAAGACGAAACAACCCGTATACTTGATTGAATCCGTTTGAGAGATGTTTATTACTCACCAAATCTTCGAAGTAGCTTGAAAACAACTAATCTCTAACCCAGACAGCGAAGAACGATCTTCAAACCTCTTAGTTTGATGAGATCCACTCTTATTTGATGTAGATCTAGCCTTACTTGATGTAGATCTTCAATCTTCTAATGTAGATCCAAGATTTTAATGCAAGAGAGATGTATTTGATTGAGCAAAGAGGATCACGAGCTCAACCAAATGAGAAATGAAGAAAGTAACCGCTTCCCTCTACCCCCTCAATGGGTCTCACTAATCAGCCCATTAACGGGCCTCACTAATTAGCCCACTAATGACTAATTAATTTGTCCAGAAACTGTATAGCACTAAAACAGCGATTCCTCCCAAACCGTTGAACCAAATCTTTAATGTGACCACTCTATGGAACTGGCAACACCATTTCCTCATAGATGAAATCATTCTCAGCAACTGATTTGATCCCACTCAAAAGTTATGCCATATACAAAATTGACAAGAGCAAAATGGTCACAAAATAAAATTGGTAAAAATTATGGAGATGTCTTACATCCCCATAGACAACATATCAAAATATGAGAATGATCTAATCCTCAGGGAGTTAAATAAAATATTTTACGATCCTCCGATACGTAATATGCGGGTCGTTACACTCTCCCCTCTTTAGGAATTTCGCCCCTGAAATTCCAAGCAAACACAAGCAACCAAAACAATTCTATATGCCTATCTTCCACAAGCAGCCAATTTACCAACCAAACTAGCACTCATCAGGTCGTACATCAATAGCTTTATCCTAGCAAGCGAAATTCTAATGAAATAGTATATATTATAATGGTGTAAGGTGACACAACATTTATGGGTCATACCAACGAAGAGTTCTGGGTGGACCGTCTTCATACTCTCTTCCATCTCTCATGTACAATCATCATCATCCTTACTCCGTTGACCCTTGACTAGCTGTTTACAAACGGATTTTCAATCGAATTTGAAAACCGTCAACAAAATATTTTAATAATAAACTGCAAGCACATGGCGTAGAATTGTTAGTACATGGCGAATATGAGTCGGTCCGCAGGGAAAGAAGTAATCTCAATCTTATTCAATCAAATTAAACCAAAATTCAGATTGTGATTAAGTACTAGAAAAAAAGGTAAACTAAAATATAGATTAAAACTATGAGATTTAAACCAATTTAGGAGCAATGTCACTTTTCTCTCTTTCAACATTGTTCAACATAAAATAGTACGAAGATCTCTCAATAACCTAAGTAAGATTAATTATGTAATTATCATAAGCATAACTTATTTGCGCTAATAATTAACACAAAATAAGTCATCAAGCTATAATACACAATTAATCTAACTTTTTAACTTATATGAAACATGCCATCGAAATGAAACTAAAATCTAATTTAAGTATGATCTATTTACTATTGGTTAGTAACATAGATCATCAAATTTCAACTTAAACCTAATTTCATTGCCATAATCACAATTTTAGATTAAGAGGCAATTTGTTGTTTATGTCATAAACATAGCCTCAATGTTATGAAATGAACAAAAGAGGCTATTAAGTTCAATATGGATCACAAATACACATAAACATCCATTCCCATTAAACCCAAAGAGATCATTCATACAAATTCATGTTGAAACTACATTAATGAGAGGAAAAGATTCATAACCCCTAAATTGTAGGGGTTTAGCTCCTCATTTGTGTTATTATTTCAACACAAATAGATTTCAACATTGAATAACAACGAGTAAGTAATGAAGAAAAGATATTAACTAGCTAATGGCATAAAATAAAGCTACACTACTTGCAGAAAAGAAAATAACATATAAATAAAAAACAACGAATTAAGATTGCATTAAAACGAGAGATTATAAAAAGAAATGGCTAAGAAGCCATGGAAGAAAAACAGAGATTATGATTTCAGCCACTCTAAACTAAATAAAATCCCAAATGATTTTTTACACCAACATACAGGTGTTATTTATACATGTGAAAAACCCTAATTAAATTTCAGCGTGCTACCAAGAATGTCCTTCATTAAGCTTCCTTTTGTTTTTAGGGATAGTGATTCATGAAGCCGTTTATTTGTCTCCACTAAAGAAGGAGGGAGAGTTGGTGGGGTCCTCCACCAATCTTTTATTTGAATTGATTCCTTCTCCCTTGATTGATTTCCTTTTTTTGGGCGAGGCATTGATTTCCTCTTTTTTTCTTTGTATGCATGTAAATCTCAATGAAGCCCTCTTCCATATGCACCAAATTTCTACAAAAATAATGAAAAATGTCCAAGTAAAATTCTCAAAATAACATAAGCACAAAAATGACCATTTTTTCTTTGTATGATGATAAATGTATGATATTTTGAAATCAATTGAATTATGGTCTAAACGTGATAAAATACCCACAAATGACATTTATTTAAACTAAACAAGGATAAATATGTAAATATAAATGTGCATTTTTACGTGCATATCAAATACCCCTAAACTTATCTTTTTATTCGTCCTCGAATAAACTTAAAAAACTAAGCTAAATCCGTTTTCGTATGGAGCACGATTTCATTGAGCGTATGCAACAAGCCTTTAAACCTGTGGGTGTCCCCCATAGGACGAGTGTTGTCTCGTGAGGGTTTTCAGCTGATACTACCCATAAAATCCAAAAGTTAAACACAGAAAATATTTATAAAATGCAAGATTAGAAAATATTTACGAGATGAATGCAAGCGTTTAAAGGAATATTTACAAATGGATAATTTACTTTTAAATATTACACGAATGAGTTAACACAAATTTGGGTCGTCATTATGAAATTTGAGTCCATTACTAATCTAAACTTCAAACAAAAGTCATGTTATCATCACAACACCTTCAGCTTGGCCAGTTGTTTTGGTAGAAACATAGTGCAAATATGAAATGAATTCTGATATCAACAATCATAAAACGGCATCTCAACTTTCTTTTTGTTAACAAGTTAAGTCGAATAAGTGAAGAGTGTGCTTGTATTTTAAGTGCTAACTCTATCTTTATTACAGAATATTCACATTATTATTATTTACAAATACCTACGTATACCACCCCTACACTGCATTACGACTTACGTATGGGTTAGTAATCCTAAGGTGTCCAATCTCATGAAATGAGACCAAGATATACCGAAGCTAACTTTGTCAACAAGGTATCAGAAAGAGCTTGGTCGATTTGCACACCAATGCGAGACGTACTAGCAATGTTGGATACCCTTGGATTATTAATATGTACATACATTCTTTTTCTTTTCCTTTCCTTTTTTTTAATAAGACAGAGTTAAACGAGGATATCTTAGCACAACTTCATTTAAAAGATCTAAAATGTTATTGCAAGTAGTCCAAATTAACCATTCATTTAATTGGACTATAATTCAGAAAACTTTTCATATTCATCACCTACGGATTTTCCAATATACCAGTTACACCAAATTTGCTTATAATTCAAAATTTCCTTTCGTTATCCGCTAAGAGAAGTAAATCTCCAAAAATTTTAACCAAACGACTATACTCACGTCTTATTTAAAAGTAAATAGAAATGCGAATTTTTTTTTGAATGACAAAAAAGAAAAGAAAATTCTATGCAAAACCAAAATAAATATGAAACTCCCCCCACACTTGATTTGGACTATGTCCCCACAGTCAATCACGACACAATGAGTGAACGGAAGAGAAATATTTACATATGTACAAAAGAGGGTTAGTGCGTCTTACTGAATGTGCATGCAGAAAATATGCAATCATCGAATAGATGAACCGGTCCACAATGGACCAATGAAGCAGCCTCATTAAAATTATGAGACACAGCTTAAGCATAGAAAACCAAATCAAAAAGGATTTTATATTATATTTCAGATTTGGAAAAACAAATTTTGTTTTTTCAAAAGTTTGAGTTGCTAATTTAAAATTTTGATCTTACAATTGATCCGAAAATCGAATTGAATTTCTATAGCAACTAAAGAGAGGTCAGTGAGCCGGGGTTCAGAAAAAGTTTCAAAAACAAAGTTTGACTTGTTTAGATGATGTATAAATTGAGAGACATGTGCGTCACTCTCACCCCCACACTTGTTTTGAGAAATATTGTTTGGTTTTGCTTTGATATTTGAAATTTTGTTAACTAAAAGTTCATTCGTAAACCTAAAGTTAAAACCAAACAAATGAATTTTCAGTAAATTTCAAAATCGTGTTTTCTCAAAAACAGTGTTATTCCAGAAAGAGTTCATATACTGTAGAAATTTAGCATTGAAAAACAAGTGATCACAGTGAGGTTCAGCTGAAATGATCAAGTCGTAAGGAGTTTCAACAGTTTCAGAAAAATCATTATTGTGTTCAAGATCACATTCAGCAGTTTTGTTGTTTTCAAACTCAAAAATTTCAAAGTATTCAAATGTTTCATTTTCAGTTTCAGACCCGACAACATTATCGTCAATCAATTTAAGAAGTTTTCGCACATCAGAGTCATCCTCACCTAAGCAGTTGTTACTAACATCATCTTTTCTTTCAAGTTGACAATCAAAAGTTGCTAAATTTTCAAATTTTTCAGAATTTGAGAAAGGAATATCAAATTGAAGATTGACATCTTCGTTTTCAAGAGAATTTAAATTCAAATCAATCACAAAGCTTTTAGCAACTTCAGTAAGATTTTCGTCCACTTCAAAAGTTGCTAGTTGAAGATCGTCGATTGTAGTAAAAGGTGAATTATCATTTGACTCATCACATGTCGAAATTTGATTACTTTGTTTTTCATGAAAATTCAAGTAGTCTTAAAACAACAGATTCGTGTGATTATTGTGAATTTCATTCATTTGCTCAACAAAATCAAATTTATAATTATTTACATGAAAATTTTCAATTTGAAATTGCTAAGAACAAAAAATTTCAACTGCACCCGAATTGAAATTATTCCCATTGCCAAAATCATTTGTAAAGTGATTCACATTTCCATTTTAAATTTGAAATTCATTTTGGAGTTCGAAATTGAATTGACAAGGGTTATAATCAAAATCATTTGAATTTGGAAGTGAATTCAAATTTTGATTATTTTGAAAACTTTGACTTAAATTGTTGCCCAAGTATGAATTACACCATTCACTTATTCTTTGATTTTGCCGTGTGCATATTTCAAGTAAAGATTCAACATTCGTTTCAAGATTTGAGGGTTGGTCGGAATTTTGAAAATTTTATGGTGTAAAATCAGGATTATTTTGAAAATTTTGTAAAGTTGGTGGTGTAAAATCCAAATTGTTCGTATAATAGTTGTTATTAAAATATCCATATGAATTTGGTGTAAAATTATATGGATTATATTGATTTTCACAACCATCATAAAATTCATGATGATAAGGAAACTGGGACATTTTCAAGAAAGTTCTAAAAAATATTACGTTAAAATTTACAACTTCGGATTATATGAATACAAGTCTAGGCCAGGTTCGGATAGGGGTTATCAGTGTGCCACGAATCACCGTAGAAACATGACTGAAGGTTTAAGAACCTGCTTGAGTTCTAGACTCTACGGTTCCTTAGATACCTAAGAGAGTATCAATCCCAGTTGTCAATTAAACAAACATTCTGTCCTATGAGCTTTGGGGAATCCCAGATTCAATTTCAAAAATAATTTATCTCAAAAACAAACTTTTCTATTTATCCCACGTTTGTTTTAAAATTTCCAATCACACATCAACAGGCAAAATAATCAATCACATAACAGTCACAGAACAATAAATTACAGAAATAAATTTTTTTTAGAAGCAAGCCGCGACACCTGTTTAACGACCTGCATTCTACGCAACGAAGGATCGTAGAACATTTATTTCTTTCACATACGAAGTCGTACGGTCATGTAACTTTAAGAGACGACTATTGTGGTCATTTCCCATGTTCATGATTTTTCCCGATTTTTAAATGACCGTTTTGTCCCTAGCTAATCTTGTTTTGGCCATAACTTTTGATTGGAAAGGAGTTTTGACCTGAAACCACTTCCATTGGCTCCGGATGGCGGTTTACAATTCCGTAGAGTGGTCACTTTAGCCAAACGGACTTACCGTTTGGGAGATATGGATGAAATACGTTTCAGATAGTGAAAAACAACTTAATTGGGCTTAACCGGGTGATTAACAGCTAGGCCCAATGGGGGATTTCGGGATTAGAGGTATTTGAGGGTGGCTAGGGTTAGGATTTCAGTTTTCACTCATTTTCCAGCCGCCACAAACTCTCTCTTCAACCTAACAATGGCCTCCAACCTCTAAAACACCTCCAAATCACTTTCTAATCAAGGATTAGGCTTAGCAACATCAAATCAAGGCGGATTAGCACAAGAATCGAGGTAGAGCTGCTGTGTTGCATTGGAATTCGACCCATACAGTAGATTATTTCAGTTCAAAAGTTTATTTGTGGCCAAGGTGAGTGATTAGCATTGTTTTTACACTAATTATGGCTAATTAGGGGTGATTAGTGATAATTAGCGAAATTATGGCTCAGAAAAATCTGGAAAAAATTGTAAAATTCTAAAACATAATTTTATGCCTTTGTTAGAAATTTGGGTTAATTTGGTTAAGTTTTGTTAATCCTATCATTAGTCGTGCTTAAACATGATTAAGGGGAAAATATGGGTTTTAGGTAGGTTTGATTCATTTTAACTTATTGAAGTTGTTGTTTTGGTGTTTATGGTTGATTATACATGTTGCTATGACTGTATGGTATGCTTTGTGATTGTCTAGAAGTGTTAGATTGGTCGAAAATGTCGAATGGCGTAAACAGCTCGCTGGACAAAGTGTAGGAAAATGCAGAGGACCGAATCGGATCGCCCCTCCGAACCCGACCCGATCGTGGTACCCGATCCGAACCGCCGTGTGGAGACTCCGATGCACAACGATATGAAGTTCCATGAACCGTCGAGAGAAGGACCCCGACCCGAGCCGCTTCAGCCTGAGCTCCACGATCCGACCTGAGCATGGTGGCACGACCCGAAGGCACCCGATCCGAACCGATGCACAATGGATGGACTTGAGAGACTCGACCCGATTTGGAGTGTTTGGGAAGGAGGACCGAACCGCCAGGAGATGTGGACCCCGACCCGATCCGATGGAGGTAGCTCGACCGATCCGAACAAAGATGCTTGGACTTGAGGCGTGAATCACGATCCGAATTTGAAGTATAAACTGAAGTGAAGAACCGATCCGGAAAAGACCAATAACCTGAGATGCAAAGGTAGTCTAAATAGGAAGTTTGTACTCAGGATCCAGTTGGGAACCAACGAGTTAACTTCATGATTGGACTTTGCTGCGAGACGTGTGCTAAGGGGTTGTCGATGTCTATAACTTTGGATCACTGTGTGTAGGAGGTATGTGAACGGACTCAGGGCCACAGTGGCCTAGGTATGACTAAAGAGCTATAGACCAATGAAGTGGAGTCATTTGTAAAGGTTTGATCATGACTCCATGTGGTAAGCTTGGTAGTAGCAGTAGTTGTACAAGTTGAACTCCGTCACTACTTCGATGGGTCTAGTGATCGAAGCGGTAGATATCGCATGCTTTACGCATTGAGTGAGAGATGTGAGGATGGTTGCTATGTTTGATTTGTTTGCCATCATTATGACATGCACACCCCCACCCCCGTTATCTTTACACCATCTGTTCAGTGGCACCTTAGAGTATTGTGCGGTATGTAGTGCTAACTCTTTGGTTGCAGGTCCAGGTTCAGGTATGGTTTAGTATACCTGTTATTGTTCTGTTTAGCTGCTTATCGCTCATACCAGACTTTTGTCTAACCCAGAGTTTTATGTCCCTTCTTATTACTCTGGGTGCTCTCACGAGCAGACTAGAGATAGGTTAGCTAGTGATGCATGAGTAGACGTACCGGAGACGAGCAGGAGGCTTCCACGTATGATACATATATAGATATTCTCCCTGTGTCGCTGTTGGTCACTACTTTGGGCATTAGTAGTGCACCCTTCCTTTCTTTAACTTAGAGACGGTAATTTGAAAAGTTGTAATAAGCTGTATTTAGACTTCCGCTACTTTGATGTTGATGTTGGTTTTAGTTATCAGCTTATGCACTGTCTCGCCTATTTTATGTCAAGATTATATTATTATTATTATATTTTGTTCCATGCACTGTGAGACATTCTATAGGTTTTCGATTAGTTCATTCTCTTCTTTCCTTTCTTTGGTGACCGTTCCGTGCTAGTCGGGCATATGTACAGCGCACTTTCGGCGGAAATGCCGACTGGTGTGGGGCGGGCCGTCACATTTGGTATCAGAGCTCTAGGTTGCATAGTTAACCTAGGGAAGTCATCAGGGAGAGATAGTATACGTATACGAGAGCGCGTATTTGTGATTATTTTGGTTTTTAAAAGCTATATATATACACACTATTAGTATAGTTAAGGATGAAATCGCACTGCACTAGCACCACTATGGAGATGGTTAATCGTTTTCTCTTTACATATTGAACGATGAGCCAATACGCAAGAGGTGCCGGTAGAGGAGCCAATAATGGGAATGCTGCTGACATGAGGACGATGTTTACTGACCTCATGAGAGAGATGCTTAGGGATGTGTAGAGGGCAGCTCCCAATAATGGTAATGGTGGTGGTCCAATAGTGCAGGCGCCTAGGGCTGATTTCACCAAGCTGAACAAGGATTATACTAGTCTTGGTGGGAAGTCGTTCCACGGAACAGAGTCGGCTACGGATGTTCAGGATTAGTTGGATAGCTGCGAGCGTATTTTCGAAGATTTGGGTATCGAGGATGCGATAAAGAGAAGGTTAGCATCCCGTCAGCTGCAAGGACAGGCAATGAATTGGTGGAATGCTATAAAGGCAGCTACTCCCGAGGATCAGGTTACTTGGGATCAGTTTAAGGCTCGCTTTAGCGATAAGTTCATTCCAGCTGCTCAGAAGTCAGTGCTGTTTAAGAAATTCTTGGAACTCAAGCAGAATGGTAGAGCTATCTCGGAGTATATTGCCGAATTCGACACTTTGTCGAAATATGGGTTATCTCTTATTGATACTGCCAGGAAGAAGAAAGAGAAGTTCATAACTAGTTTGGATGGATACTTGGGGGAAAGGCTTATTAACCACATCGATGATACGTTTGAATCGATTGTGAGGAAAGAATTGAGGTCAGAGAGTCTTTACCCTAAGTCGAAGACTGAGGTCGCATCTGCAGAGGAGCCAAAGCCGCAAGCAGGCGGTGGAGGCAAGAATGGTTCTCAGAATAAGAGAAAGAAGAATCAGGCCAAGGATGGCCAGAAGAAAAAGAATAAGCAAGATGTTGAGTGCTTCAGCTGTGGTAAGAAGGGCCACTATGCCAAAGAGTGTCGGGCCAAGCCAGCGGATAGGAAGTGCTTCAACTGTGGCCAAGTGGGACATCACAAGGACAAGTGTCCGCAACCCCCTAAAGAAAAGAAGATGGTGAAAGCATATGCCCTTAATGCTATTCCTTCTTCGTCGAATGCCCCAACTGCGGCGGAGAAGGGAAAGAATGTCGTTATTCAAGGTATGCTTTCTGTTTATGATGTTCCTGTTAGAGTTTTGTTTGATACCGGGGATTCCAGTTCTTTCATATCTAGTGACCTGGTATATAGGTTGGGATTGGAACCCGAGATTGTCGATAGACCTTTAGTAGTGACGAACCTGATTGGTGGTTCGACTAACCTTAACATGATTTGTCGTAATGTGGTCTTATCGAGTCATGGATGTATATTTGTTTGTGATTGCTTTGTTTTGGGCTTTACTGGGTTTGGCATTATTTTGGGAGTCGATTGGCTCCAAAGATACAGGGTGGTGGTAGACTGTGAGGGCTTTTTGGTGACAGCTAGAGCGGATGATGGTCGGAGGGTAGTGTTTGGTGGTCTACCCGGTGATGGGGTAATGGCTAGTTTTCTAAATTCCCTCGACATCCCGCATAGTGAGTTGTCAGGGTTGCCTGTGGTTGGCCAGTATCCGGACGTCTTCGAGGAAGTGACCGGGCTTCCACCACACCGAGAGATTGAGTTCCGTATTGATTTAGTGAAAGATGCCAGACCTATAGTGATGCCACTTCGTCGTATGGAACCAAGGGAGCAGCGAGAGCTCGAGGTGCAAGTCAGCGATCTTTTGAAGAAGGGATTTATCAGAAGGAGTGTTTCTGAATGGGGAGCACCAGTTGTGTTTGCTACCAAGGCGGATGGTTCCCTTCGTTTGTGTGTAGACTACCGCGAGTTGAATAAAGTGACGAGGAAGAACAAGTATCCTGTACCGCGGATAGATGATTTGTTTGATCAGTTGAGTGGCGCGAGAGTATTCTCCCAGTTGGATCTCGCAACAGGATTTCATCAGCTTAGAGTGGAAGCTGACAGTATAGCTAAAACGGCCTTTCGTATGCTGTCTGGATTTTATGAGTGGTTGGTCATGCCATTCGGGCTGACCAATGCACCAGCATATTTTGTGGATCTTATGAATAGGGTATTCAGAGATCAGTTGAATAAGTTTGTCCTTGTGTTCGTGGATGATATTTTGGTCTATTCGAGGACAAAGGAAGAACATAAGGAACATTTAAGAATAGTGATGGAGGTGTTGAGAAAACACCAATTGAAAGCAAATTTTTCTAAGTGTCACTTCTGGAGGAGAGAAGTGAGATTCTTGGGCCATGTTGTTTCAGAGAATGGTATTGCCGTGGACCCTGCGAAGGTGGCTATGGTACAAGATTGGTCTACGCCCAAGAATGCAACGAACATAAGAAGTTTCTTGGGATTAGCTGGATATTATCGTAAGTTTATCCAAGACTTCTCCAAGATAGCAGCACCATTGACTCAGTTGACCAAGAAGAATCAAGCTTTCGTTTAGGACGAAAAGTGCGAGAATGCATTCAAGAGTCTAAAGGATAAGTTGACATGTGCACCAGTGTTAGTCATTCCTAAGGGGAATGAAGAGATGACAGTATATACGGATGCATGTGTTACTGGACTAGGTGTTGTATTGATGCAAGGAGGTAGGGTTGTAGCTTATGCAAGTCGGCAACTGAAATCGCATGAGAAAAGGTACCCTACCCATGAATTGGAATTGGTCGCGATCGTATTCGCGTTGAAGATGTGAAGACATTATCTCTTGGGAGAAAGATTCGAGTTGTTTACCAATCATAAATCGTTAAAGTGTCTTTTCTCTCAGAAGGATCTAAATCTCCGACAGCAAAGATGGTTAGAATTCTTAGCTTCCTATGATTTCGATATCGCATACACACCAGGAAAGGGCAATGCGGTAGCTGATGCATTGAGTAGAAGACATGCCAGTTTAGGGGCTATGTTTCTAGAATGGAAGCAACTGGAGTACATCGCTGGGTATGATTTCTGACCAAAGTGCGAATTGGATCCAGAAATGTTGGCAAGTTTGACGATCAGACCCACTTTGATTGAGCGGATTGGTTCCAGTCAGAGGAACGATCCTAACCTATTGGAAATCATCTCAAAGTTAGAGATGGGAATCGACGGACAGATGAACAAGTATGGGCTTGATCGAGATGGATGGCTTAGAAAGAATGGAAGGCTAGTTGTACCTAATGTCAATGGATTGAGAGATGAAGTGCTTAGAGAATGTCATCACTCAAAACTGACTATACACCCCGGTGGTAACAAGATGTACCGAGACATGAAGTAGACCTACTACTGGGAAGGGATGAAAAGAGACATTGGGAAGTTTATATCCAAATGCATGAGCTGCAAGCTAGTTAAAGCTGAGCAAAAGAATCCTAGTGGTTTGCTACAACCATTAGAAATTACAGAATGGAAATGGGAACAAGTGTCAATGGATTTCATTGATGGGTTACCAAGGACTAGATCGGGCCATGATAGCATTTGGGTGATTATGGACCGATTGACTAAGAGCGCAAGATTTATACCCGTCAAGTCGAACAGGACGAAAACTAAGTTAGCGGAACTGTATATAAAGTGGGTGGTGATATTTCATGGAATACCCAAAGGCATTGTGAGTGACCGAGATCCGTTGTTCACTTATGGATTTTGGAAGAGCTTACAAGAGGCGTTAGGATCAGAATTACATCTCAGTACCGCGTATCATCCTCAAACTTACGGACAGACAGAGAGGGTGAATCGAGTGTTAGAAGACCTCTTGAGATCTTGTGTATTGGATTTTGGTGGATCATGGGATGACCATTTGCATCTACTAGAGTTTGCATATAATAATAGCTATCAATCCAGTATCGGTATGGATCCATTTGAAGCTATGTATGGAAGACCGTGCAACTCACCATCATGTTGGGTAGAAACTGGTGAGAAGTTTGTACTTGGACCCGATGTGATAAGAGAAACTTCAGCTAAGATTAAGGTTATCCAACAGTGAATGAAGGCTGCCCAAGATAGGCAGAAGAGTTATGCTGATAAGAGGAGAAGAGAATTAAACTTCTCCATTGGCGACTTGGTGTTTGTCAAGATTTCTCCGTTGAAGAGCGTGATACAATTTGGCAGGAGATGCAAGTTAGCACCAAGATTTGTTGGTCCATTCCCAGTCCTTGAGCAAATTGGGAATTTGGCATACAAAGTTGAATTACCAGAGAAGATGGCAGGAGTTCACAACGTATTTCATGTTTCCCAGTTGAGGAAGTTCGTGCACGACCCAGATGTGACTATTTCACCTGGTCTGTTGGATGATATTGAAGTTGAACCCGAGGCGGTTGGGAACCACAAGCCTATGCGTATTGTTGGTAACGATACGAAGCAACTTCGAAGGAAAGCAGTGAAGTTAGTCAAAGTTCAGTGGGGCGAGAATGAGAATGACTGTACTTGGGAGACAGAGGAGAGCATTAGGGAGATGTATCCAGAACTCTTCGCCTGGTAAGATTTTAACTTCGATTTAGTTTTCTGCATGCTAGGATCGACTTGTTTTGTTTGTTTTGCATGTTTGATTGTTGTTTGTGGCTGGTAGGCATGCGGGATCCTTTGTATGTTTTGAGTTAAGGAATTTCGGGGATGAAATTTCTTAAGGGGGGAGAGTGTAACGACCCGCATTCTACGCATCGAAGGATCGTAGAACATTTATTTCTTTCACATACGAAGTCGTATGGTCATGTAACTTTAGGAGACGACTATTGAGGTCATTTCCCATGTTCATGATTTTTCCCGATTTTTAAATGACCGTTTTGCCCCTAACTAATCTTGTTTTGGCCATAACTTTTGATTGGAAAGGAGTTTTGACCTGAAATCACTTCCATTGGCTCCGGATGGTGGTTTACAATTCCCTAGAGTGGTCATATTAGCCAAACGGACTTACCAAGGTTTGTTTCAGGCTTTACATATCCATTTCTCCCTTTATATAGATAAGGCAGCCCCTTAACTTAAAGTATTTGTTTGCGATTACCTTGGCATAGAGTGAGGGTCAATTCTTGGAATATATTCAAAGAAATTTTGCCCGTTGGTAGGAATAGTTTGTGGATTCCAAACAGTTATGATAACTGACCCTAATAAGATAGCAATTACTACCCAAGAAGTGATAAGTACTTGAGCATGAATTTGTACGATTGAGTCCTTGGGTTTCTAATCAAGGATTAGGCTTAGCAACATCAAATCAAGGCGGATTAGCATAAGAATCGAGGTAGAGCTGCTGTGTTGCATTGGAATTCGACCCATACAGTAGATTATTTCAGTTCTAAAGTTTATTTGTGGCCAAGGTGAGTGATTAGCATTGTCTTTACACTGATTACGGCTAATTAGGGGTGATTAGTGATAATTAGCGAAATTATGGCTCAGAAAAATCTGGAAAAAATTGTAAAATTCTAAAACATCATTTTATGCCTCTGTTAGAAGTTTGGGTTAATTTGGTTAAGTTTTGTTAATCCTATCATTAGTCGTGCTTAAACATGATTAAGGGGAAAATATGGGTTTTGGGTAGGTTTGATCCATTTTAACTTATTGAAGTTGTTGTTTTGGTGTTTATGGTTGATTATACATGTTGTTATGACTGTATGGTATGCTTTGTGATTGTCTAGAAGTGTTAGATTGGTCGAAAACGCCGTCGAATGGCGTAAACAGCTCGCTGGACAAAGTGTAGGAAAATGCAGAGGACCGGATCGGATCGCCCCTCCGAACCCGACCCGATCGTGATACCCGATCTGAACCACCACGTGGAGACTCCGATGCACCACGATCTGATGTTCCATGAACCGCTCGAGAGAAGGAGCCAGACCCGAGCCGCTTCAGCCTGAGCTCCACGATCCGACCTGAGCATGGTGGCACGACCCGAAGGCACCCGATCCGAACCGATGCACCATGGATGGACTTGAGAGACTCGACCCAATCTGGAGTGTTTGGGAAGGAAGACCGAACCGCCAGGAGATGTGGACCCCGACCCGATCCGATGGAGGTAGCTCGACCGATCCGAACCGAGATGCTTGGAATTGAGGCATGAATCACGATCCGAATTTGAAGTATAAACTGAAGTGAAGAAGCGATCCGGAGAAGACAAATAACCCGAGATGCAAAGGTAGTCCAAATGGGAAGTTTGTACTCAGGATCCAGTTGGGAACCAACGAGTTAACTTCATGATTGGACTTTGCTGCGGGACGTGTGCTAAGGGGTTGTCGATGTCTATAACTTTGGATCACTGTGTGTAGGGGGTACGTGA
The DNA here is from genome assembly GCA_030737875.1 of Allium sativum. Taxonomy (NCBI): domain Eukaryota; kingdom Viridiplantae; phylum Streptophyta; class Magnoliopsida; order Asparagales; family Amaryllidaceae; genus Allium; species Allium sativum. The sequence goes on along the minus strand of CM060922.1, from coordinate 848,143,872 downwards.
ACGGACTCAGGGCCACAGTGGCCTAGGTATGACTAAAGAGCCGTAGACCAATGAAGTGGGGTCATTTGTAAAGGTTTGGTCATGACTCCATGTTGTAAGCTAGGTAGTAGCAGTAGTTGTACAAGTTGAACTCCGCCACTACTCCAATGGGTCTAGTGATCGAAGCGGTAGATATCGCATGCTTTACGAACTGAGTGAGAGATGTGAGGATGGTTGCTATGTTTGATTTGTTTTCCATCATTATGACATGCACACCCCCACCCCGTTATCTTTACACCATCTGTTCAGTGGCACCTTAGAGTATTGTACAGTATGTAGTGCTAACTCTTTGGTTGCAGGTCCAGGTTCAGGTATGGTTTAGTATACCTGTTATTGTTCTGTTTAGCTGCTTATCGCTCATACCAGACTTTTGTCTGACCCAGAGTTTTATGTCTCTTCTTATTACTCTAGTTGCTCTCACGAGCAGACTAGAGATAGGTTAGCTGGTGATGCACGAGTAGATGTACCAGAGACGAGCAGGAGGCTTCCACGTATGATATATATAGAGATATTCTCCCTGTGTCGCAGCTGGTCACTACTTTGGGCATTAGTAGTGCACCCTTCCTTTCTTTTGCTTAGAGACAGTAATTTGAAAAGTTGTAATAAGCTGTATTTAGACTTCCGCTACTCTGATGTTGATGTTGGTTTTAGTTATCGGCTTATGCAATGTCTCGCTTGTTTTATTTCAAGATTATATTATTATTATATTTTGTTCCATGCACTGTGAGACATTCTATAGGTTTTCGATTAGTTCATTCTCTTCTTTCCTTTCATTGGCGACCGTTCCGTGCTAGTCGGGCATGTGTACAACGCACTTTCGGAGGAAATGCCGGCTGGTGCGGGGCAGGCCGTCACAACCTGCATGAAATCTTTACAAACAATTTTATATATTTTTCAAGCAGCAGCAGTCCCTGCAGAGTCTAGAAAATACTCACTTAGATCAGCAGTCCGTCCAGTGCAACTGAGTAGCGCTAACGTGTTCACACCCCGCTAGGTGTGCAACCGCTCCAACAATTCCTGAATTTCTTGTTCGTTTGCTTGAACCTAATTTTTTTTTTTTGACTTTGGCCAGAGCATGCAGATATTTTTTTAAAGCAAAGCAGTGCAATCCTTAGCAAACAAATTTCAAACAGTTTAGCAAATGGCTCCTAATTTTCTACAACCAAAGAAGAGTTGAAAATGTTTATTTCCTTTTTAAAAGTAGAATAAATACATGAGAATCAAAGGGAATATTTAAATGAGAGAAATTAAAAGAAAATTAGCACATAATACCCATGGATAATGATTCAAAAATCAGTCTCAATAGCTTGCTGCACATAACTCCCAGAAATAATGTTTCAAAATCTCATTCCAAGACCGAGCTAAAACAATTTTTTAGTAACACCTTTAAACAAACTAGACCCAAGCAAGCCCAAGAGTCCAAAGATACAAACAATGTTGACTGCAAACCCAACTTATTGAAACAAAATAGGGAAACCTCTCTCTCAAATAACGTCAATCCCAAAAAAATGAAAAAAGAGGAAAAAGAACGTGAGATAAAATTCCAGCCTGCAAGAATTTAAATCGCTGCTGATATACAAAAGTCCAAATTCCACAATTCCACTCGCAGATCAATTCATTCAAAAACCGAATTCAATTTCGTTTCCTTGGTTGGAGTTCGATTGCGATTGTGGTGGATGATGTTTCGACTAGGGTTGGAATTAGTGTAGGAGTTTTAGAGAAGGCGGTTTCGAGTTGCGATTGCGGTTGTGATGCGAGTTGGGGTGTTCGAGTTTCAGGTGTAGGCTTCTTGACTTCTACTATTTCGATTTAGGGTTGTTACAGTTGTCTATGATGGAACGGAGGATTATGAATTGGTTTGACGAGGTTGGTTTGAGAAGATTGTTTGAAGAGTCTGAATTGAGGGCAAAAGGTAGCAGTATGGAGTAGGATTTGGTGGTGCGGAATGGTTTGACAGTATTTGATGAGGAATGTATTGTTTGTAGGAAATGCCTAGGGAGGAGAAGGTTGTTATTATTGGTAGTGAAGTGGGTATGTTTACGTAGGAGTTGATATGCAGATTTGTATGTAGTGGTTGTGAATGGTGGCGAATGGTAAAATTGTGAATGATGGTGATTCTGGATTATGGAAGAGTAGGGAATGATCAGCTTTGAATGGTGTGTGGCTTTGAATTGTGGTTAGTAGAAAAACGGTGAATGTTGGTTGGCTGTGTATATGTTTGTTCGGTGGTCAGAGGGTGTGAAGGATTCTGTGAAGGCGCAGGAATTGAGGAGTTACTGGAGTTGTTTTGAAGTGGTGGTCGGTGGTTTTGTTTGGGTAGTTCTGTGGTGTGAAGAATTTGTGATGCAGGGGAATAGAGTGTGGAATTGCAGAACTGTATCAAGTGTATGGAATGATGAGTGGCGTGGTTTGAACGTGGTGTTGTGTGAGGCTTGCGTGAAGCTTTAGGGAGTTGTTTGAAGGTATGTTATGGCAATGGAGTTGATGCAGATGTTATGGAAAAAGCAGTGGATCTGGTTGTTTTTTTTTTTGGTATGGGTTGAAGTGTAGTTTCGGTTCTGTGGTTTGTTGCGTGAATTTGAGTTTTGAAAGGGGATGAAGGGGTTAGGGTTGTGACGGATTTGTAGGTGATGTAAAAATGAGTTTGGTTTGCGTGATTGGAGTTCCAGATCTGAAGGTGAACGTTGATGCTTGTTTATGAGCATGGCAGTTGTTGTGGTGAAGAAGTGGGAATGATGAACGGGATAGTTTGGTTGTGTGTAGAAGTGCGAATAGATGATGGGGTTGGGCAGAATTGGTTGATGGAGTTGTGTTTGAGACCTGTGTTTGCTGTGTTGATAGCTTATACTATTTGGTATTGGGTGATGAATGGTGATTATGGTAAGGCAGTGGGGTGATGATACAGTGACTGGGGTGTTGGTTTGTCGTAGAGAAGTGAGAAGATGTAAGGGCCTGCAAGTTGATAGTTGGTGATTATTGATGAGGAGAGTTTTTGTGTTAGAGCATGAAAGGGGAAGTAGATGAAGAGTGGTGGTGATAGAGGAGTCATTTGGTTTATGTAGTTGAAGGAGGGGATTGATTTATATAGGGTTGTGAATAGAAGGCAATCAGTAAATATAAGGAAAACAAGGAAAGAAAATTATAGAGGGAGGAAGAAAAAGGTGTTTACACCAAAAATGGTCTAAACACCCAAGGTACTAAACTGTACTTCACCAATTCGGTAAGGAATAAATGGAACTGTATTTAATCAGCAATAAAAAGGTGAAAATGCGAGAAAAGTAACATAGAGACGAGATTTAGAGTGCTTCAGCCGTTAACGAGGCCTATGTCCACTATGAAGGTGATTTCCTGTCTTATAATGAGAATTACAAAGTACATCAGCTTTCTCTCTTCATACATCTCTATATTCACTCAATATACCCTCGTTTATACATTTTAATCTGAGGAATTATACAAGAGAGTAGTAGGATTTGAGGAGAAGAAGGATGAATGGATGATTGAGAAGAGGGATGTCTTCCTCTTCTCTCATCGTAAGATTGTCCTTGACGCCATGGCCGAATCTGTGGTTGAGGATGAAATTCAGCAGCACTTCGTGGTTATTTTCCTCGTCCCCCTTTATGTTGGTAGCCATGGTGTATTTATAGGTGAACTTTTCTTGGTAAGTGATTTGGAATCCGTTTATCCAGGCTGCGGATAGTTCATTCTGTTAATTAAAACCATGCCACTGGTTAGCTGTAGCCAGCTGTCCGTGGCTGTATCCAGTTATCATGTGCGGATGGCTCGTTGGAACGAGTATCTTGAATAGCCGAGCGGGTACAATGTAAGCGAGCATCTTGTGAGCGCTTTGGGAGATCTTGTGAGAGATCTTGTGAGAGCGGAATGTGGGTATGGAGTTGATTCTCCTTTGTTCCTTGCGCGACCGTCCTTCTTGGTCCAAGGGCGCTCGTCTTCTTGCTGCCTTTGTATGGCGCTGTTAGGCTTTGTGACTATGTTATGAGGTCGCTCCCTCTTATGTTGAATGGGCGACTTGCTTTACTTCAGTGTTTGAGCAGTTCTCATGATCTATGACCTTTATCTTTATCGGGTCGCACTTCTCATAATATGTTATGCCCTTGTCTTCGGTCACACTAGTTGACTTGACCTACCTTGGGTTCGATATGTGCGGTTGCATCGTGCACGACCGATCCTGGTGATATCTGCCTTGTATCCTTTACCCAATGTGCGTACGGATTTTTAGGGATTAACACTTGCCCCTCGAAGTCCGTGATTTCTTTTTGTATGGAATCACTGGCTTCGACATATTTGATCACACATTGGTTGTTGGGTTTATCCTGACTTGTTGAGGGCCCGATCGTGCCAAATATTAAGATTACTTCATCGTCGCTGATTGGTATTGTCTTTTCCTGTGAGCGAGAGGCTCGATGTATCTTTTTGATTACTGTGCGAATAGCTGAATTTCAGGATGCCAGTTGGGACTTGATGAGACACTTCTTGCGTAATTGAGCACTAACCTGACGTGGTGAGAATGTACTAGATGGATTAGGTTCAACGTTCTGCGCCCTCACAGATAGCTTATATTTTCAAAATTTGGATATTTTGACAATTGCCTGTCTTTGGGCATTTGGCGGGATATTTCCGGGGTACGTTAAACCAGATCACCAGATCTTAATTGAGCTGTTATATCACAAAAAGGGGCTTCTAGTCCTCTTAAGTATTGTCTCTTCATTTTCCCGCTTTCATATTTCTTCAATAAGCTCAATTTAATGGCGATTTCATCGTAGAAGACCTCGTTGTTGCTTCTTGAGGCTTCGATTCTCCTTACTTGATCGGTCGTCTTGCCCATCCTCCTCTGTTCGACGGTATCTCTCAACTTTGTTTCCGGCTACAATGCTCCTTTCTTCGAGTTGAATTTCACTCGTAAGTGAATTTTCTTCTTTTTATCTATGATTCTGGGTTAACTCTTTTAGCTTTGTAAAGGAGGATTCTCAATTGGCAACACCGAGTTGCTGGGACACATGGTTGCGATATTTGAGAAGCGTTGATTTGACTTGATATGTGCTTGGACTTCAGGAAGAATCCTTTGGTGATAAATCTTAGCCCTTTTTACGCTGGAAAGTCATTTACCGAAATGACTAAGATATGATATCCCCTAATTCGCCATGCCTTAACCGGTTGTTCAATGGAATACTTATATCGTGGCGATACTTCTTCTTTTCCTTTGACCCTTAACTTTTCAGTTTGTAATTTCTTTTTAAGCATAGTTATCTGTGTTGTCATGTGACTAACCGCCTATTCATCTCAATCCCAGTTAACTCATTATGTCTGGGGAACGAGAGGATTTGGATCGGGCAGGTGAGGTTGCCCCAGCTACTGGTTCTGGTTTGGCCCTTAGTCAGATTCATCCCCAACCTCGCTTTTTTGACGGGGTGGCGGCCAGCTGCCGTAAATCGATGCTTCCTTTTGATTAGTTTTTACAAATGTGCAATCACTTTGGGTTTTTACAAGATGAAACCAGTTTCCCAGAAAGGGAGAGTTGGCAAATTTTCTGCCCTCCGGTTATGTAGCGGTCAATTATCACATGCTATCCAGCGGGGCGATTCCCCCCTTCAATCCTTATCTAGAGTCCTTTTTACGGCAATTGGCCATTACCCCGTATCAACTGCATCTAGTAAGTATAAAATCTTGCTTGGGCTGTACATACTTTTCATGAAGGTCCGACAGTGGGAACCCACGTTTGCGGATATTTGCTCTTTATATACTTTTAAGAGGAGGGAGGTAGACGGTCCCTCTTTCTTTCTTTACGGAGAGTATGCATGATAGAATTATCACTGGTTTGACGGATGGAGCTAAGGGGTTTCCGGATCAATATTTCTTTGTCCGGTGTCCTGGTAGATTTCATGGACGATGGGCCAAAGGAGATAATTATACCTTTGCTCCTGGAGTTCCTACTCCCTTTCTCTTTCTCATCCGGATTTCTTTTTGACTTTTGTAGTGATTCTTTCTGTTGCGGGACTTACTTTGGATCAAGGCCTCCTTAATTCTTTAATTTCTATTGACAAAAGGGAAAGGAGCAGAAAGGTGTTGCTTTCAGAGAGAAAACCTCCGTAAGTACCAATTAATTTACCCTACACGATCTCTTGGAAAAGCTTTTTTTCACTCCCAAAGTCCTGTTGGTAAACCTCTTAAAGTGAAACGTTTAATCCTTGATATGAGCGATCGACCTTCGTTGCTGATTACCGAAGGGGGTGATAAGAGAGTTGACGAGAACGCATATGGTTTGAGGGTCGATGTAACTTCTGGAACAACCGCCGGGAGTTCTACTTGTCCTATTTTTCAGGCGGAAGGTTCCTCAGGGACATTTAGAGACCTGGGGGATTTGGACTCTGCCGAATATTTGAGCCAAGGTGATGCGGTGATGCTTGACCCCTTTGTATCTGATATGGGAGGAATGCGAGGGCCTGCTCAGCATCCTGAGAACACCTCGGTTTCCATAGCTTCCCTGGAACCGGTTTTAACACTCCCGTTAGTTTGACAATCTCTGAATGCTTGCTGAACTCATACTTTGTTTATTTCCCAGGTGTAAATGCAGACTGCTCGTTGTCGGATAGTTTCTCCCAACAAGCTGATCTTATTGATCGACGAAGCCTCCTACAGTCTTGTCTTTCCTGTTATTCAGAGTGCCCTCAATTATCCTTAGGTTTTCAGGTCCGACATACTTCTGAATTTTCAATGTTTGATTCTTTAAGGCGCGAGGGACTTGATCAGGCTAAGATGCTTGCACCGAGTGAGTCTTCTGCGAGATCTATTGTCCCGACTCCTGCTCAAATTCAAATAATACGTGATCGTCCACCTAATAAGGTTCCTCCTAGAAATTCAACGCTTAAGGAGTGCTTCAGTGGTTGGGACTTAAGGGGAATGCATTTCGATCTAGATTTACACCCTCACGATAGGCGAAAAAGTGGTGTGAGCAATCAACTTGGTGTTGTTAAGGATCAATTCGAGACACAGTTGAATCTGGGCATGAAAGATGTTGATAAGCAACAGGAGCATTGGGCTAAATTCGGTTATGAGTTCCAGAGATTGAATGCTCGACACCTTGACCATATCGAAACCTCGGAAAACGACAAAGCTGGCCTGATCCACTTGATTAAATCCCAAGAATCTGAGATGACTTCTTTAAGGAGCGGCCGTGATAAAGTGGATAGCTTAGAGGCTAGAAATGTCGAGCTCAAGAAGGAATTTGAGGGTGTACGAGCGCAGCTTTTAGAGGCTCGATCTGCTCAAGAACTTGTTGACCGCCATACGGCCTTAGAAAAACAGGCTTTGATTTCTTTAGAACAGGAAAACATGGCTCTCGAAGGCCAACTTGCTTCCCAGAGTGAAACCTTGAGATCCTTTGAAAAGGATAAGATCAAGTTGCAAAAAGATCTTGATGAAGCTAGAAATGGAATTGACAATACTCTGTTTCAATTCTATGTTTGCAATGTCATGAGCCGTGGAAGCTTGAGTTACTTGGATAAGGATTTTCCGCGGACTCTGGCCCTTGTTTGGGAGCGAATACTTTTGTATTCCGACGATGTCGATGATGAGTTCCTTCAAGAACAGCTTTTAGAAGAGAAAGATCGCGAGGCTCTAGTTAAGGGTAGGAGGATTTTGATGAACGAGCGAGTTCAATCGCTTAGGAAGGAACATTCAGACGCTATGATTCCTTGTTCCCCACCTGACTCCGTTGGGGTTGATACTTCGAGCCCCTTTATTCCCCCAACGGATCGCTCTACCTTGGATGTCGCTAGAGCTCAACCTGTTATTGAGTGTTCATATCAAGAAAATGTTGTGGCACAGTGTACGAGTTACGACTACACTTCTTCAAACGCGGACGATCGTGGAGCTGACTTCGTATATCTAGCAGCTTCAGGTAAAATTGACATCTATCAATCTACCCCAGATCTGGATTTTCTTATATCTTCACCTGGGATTGCTGAGTTTAGTGCTTATTACCCTGTTGCATCAGGTGTGCTTTCGCCCACTCCTTTAGCTGTTTGCGGTGCTGCTGCCCAGCCTGCTACCGTCGAATCTGTTTTGATCTCCACCAGTATTAATCCTACCACTATACCTTCATCAGATGACCCACTTTTACCAGATGCGTCCGATCAGGAAGATGAGGACGAGATTTGGAATACCAAGGCTGTGTCCACCCTGAAACGCAAAAGAAAGCTAACTGGTTAATAATTGAAGATTACACGTCTTTTTCCTTTTGTCGACTCTTTTGTGTAGCTGGATCAGCAAAAGCCAGAACAATTGGTCCATCCTTCCCTGTATAAAAATAGCACTTGCGACCTTTATGGTCTGATTTCAGTTTATTTTCTTTTAATTGTCACGTACTTAGACCGATTGTTTATGCGAGTGCTGACCCTCGCTTAATACTTTATATTTGCAGATTTACGTTTGTATCGCTTAGGGGCTATCATAGTTTTATTACTTTCATTCTTATGAGTTATCGTACTTTTAGTTTGTTGTTCACGAAATCTTGTCGTTCGAATAGTTCTCGTAACGAAGTTATATCTAGGCCGTAGTATGTTTTGAGTGGGCATTGGTGACGTTTTACACAATGGTGATGTCCCCATACCAAAGCTCTTTTTAATTTCAACGATTCTGTTGATTTCGCATCGTAATTTGGTCAATTCATGATTTCTTAAAAGCAACGCGTGGTTATTATGTGTTTTCTTTTGGGTGCCCCCATGGGAGGTCTTGGGTTTCAATTTCGACCCAAGTTCAGCCTTGTTAGTCCTAATTTTTCTAGGACTGAAAGACCTTGTTGTATAACCCCATATGGCTAGTATTTCTGGTACCCCCTTTCAGCTAGAATTTCTGTTGTTGTAACCATCCTTGGCTTTGTTTGACTTGGTTAACAACAAATAACAAGAATGGCCACCTCCTTTCGGTTGGGTTTCTGTTTTTGCGTTGGTCTTTCCAGCATGTTTAATCCTTCCCCATTTTATGCGTCATCCTGAGGAGCGGACACTAATTTATCACATCGAGCCTTAACTCAAAGAGATAAACTTCGTGCCCTTCACCTAACAAGGCGCCCCCCCATGATTGGCAATTTTTTCCGTTTTAGGACATGTTAGTTTTTCCGGCTTTTTTTCCTTACCTTAGAACACAGACATTGGTTTACCTCATTGAGTTTTTTTTTTCTTAAGTTGGAAAACTTGTGTCCAGCACCTAGGAAGGTCATATAAGAAGGTGCTTCTTCGGTGGGCTTGGCAATTTTAACCGCGGGACTTTTTCCGTAGGACTTTTTCCGTTGGACTTTTACTGTGGGACTTTTTCCGTGGGACTTTTCCGTGGGACCTCTTTTTTCTTTTTTCAGTTGCTTCCCCTTCAGTATTGGCTCCTAGGAGATGAACATCAATCCTTGCTGCCGAATTTAACTCCAGTTTTAAGGAATTCATGTCCAGTGCGTGAGAAAACACTTCTTTGGGATTAGCAATTTTATCCGAGGGGCAGATTTGGTGATATTCCTATATTTTCAATGAGGTCTGGTGGCAGTCCTTTGAATGAGTGTTTGCCAAGCATTCAATATACTCCATAATGAGAGATGCATTCCTTCATCTTGCTGTTTATCTCAGAACAGCTTGTTCCCTCTAAAGCGATGAGTCTATTACTCTCGTTTGATCTTGCTTGATGTTTGTCTTTAGATAGCACACCCGGTTTAGATGACGTGCCTATACATATGATTTGGTTTGCATGTCTCTCGCGATGCTTTCGAATCATATTTCTTAAGATATGCTTTAAGAACCTTCCCTTTGCAATTAAGATGGGTATGATTAGCTGCTCCTATCATGCCTACATTTGAAAAATCAGTTTTCAGTGTATAGTGATGATTACGGTACTCAAGTAAGCACATGATAAGTTTCTCTGCATTTGGCATTTGTAAGAGATTCATCGCCAAACATGAATATAGCAAGTGGCAAAACAAAGTAGAACGACTACTACTTCTTAAGCAAACAGAATACAAAACAAAATTGAGTAATAAGGCAGAATCACGGGAATTTTAGTTCAAAATTCCATGATCAGGACACCAGGCGCTGATCCTTAGTCACGCATCAGTTTCGGGCTATTTTAGGCCCTTTCCATGGAGGGTTTGCTGCCCCTGTTTGCAGAGAAATAGGACAGTAGCCTTGCACATATTGTTGTAAATGGTTCTTTCTGACCAGCCTCTCGATTAGCGACTTCAAATGTCTGCATTCATTCGTATTGTGTCCTGGTTGGTCATGGAATTAACAGAACCTTCCTGATTTCATGGTAGCATTTTTGACTTGTATCCGTTCTGGGATTGGATATTTTATAGTGTCCTTCGTTGCCCTGAAGATATTCTCTATGGTGTCATTAAGGGGGGTGAACTCGGAATTTTTGAAAAAACGCGGTCTCCTTCTGTGCTGCTCGGCTTCGCCTCTTGCACCTAGTATATTCTTTCGCTTTTCGTCTCGTTCCACGGAACGAGCATTTTCTCCTTGCCAGGATCCATAATTATGACAGGCAGCTTCCGGAATGGAACTTTCTTGTTCAGCGGAATATTCCATTTCGCTTGCACGACTTGTTTGAGCAAACGGATCGTCAGTGACACCTGCTACGGCTTTTATGGTAGAGGCCTGGATAACGAACATTGACTCGATCTTCTTTATCAACGCGTTGTTTGCAATAGTTATTTGACCCGTTATCCCTGTCATTCCTTCTTCCAGCTCCCTTCTGATTATGGCCACCTCGACTTGTAATGGTTCTTTTTCCCCGAAACGGATGGTAGGCGATGTGTCAGCATCAGAGACGTCACCAATTTTGTCCGCAGCAATTTCTCTCAGCATGCTCATGATCTCAAGTACAACGTTTCCCAGAAAATCTCGTCAGATCTGAACAGGAAGAAAAACGGACATGACCCCACGGTGGGTGCCAAAATATTTACACCAAAAATGGTCTAAACACCCAAGGTACTAAACTGTACTTCATGAATACGTTAAGGAATAAATGGAACCGTGTTTAATCAGCAATAAAAAGGTGAAAAATGCAATAAAATTAAAATAGAGATGATATTTAGAGTGGCTCAGCCGTTAACGAGACCTACGTCTACTATGAAGGTGATTTCCTATCTTATAATGAGAATTACAAAGTACATCAGCTTTCTCTCTTCATACGTCTCTATATTCACTCAATATACCCTTGTTAATGTATTTCAATCTGAGGAATTATACATGAGAGTAGTAGGATTTGAGGAGAAGAAGGATGAATGGATGATCGAGAAGAGGGATGTCTTCCTTTTCTCTTATTGTAAGATTGTTCTTGACGCCATGGCCGAATCCGTGGTTGAGGATGAAATTCAGCAGCACTTCGTGGTTATTTTCCTCGTCCCCCTTTATGTTGGTAGCCATGGTGTATTTATAGGTGAATTTTTCTTGGTAAGTGATCTGGAATCCGTTTATCCAGGCCGTGGATCGTTCATTCTGTTAATTACAATCATGCCACTGGTTAGCTGTAGCCAGCTATCTGTGGTTGTATCCAGTTATCATGTGCGGACGGCTCGTTGGAACGAGTATCTTGAATAGCTGAAAGGGTACAATGTAAGCGAGCGTCCTGTGAGCACTATGGGAGATCTTGTGAGAGCGGAATGTGGGACTGGAGTTGATTCTCCTTTGTTCCTTACGCGACCGTCCTTCTTGGTCCAAGGGCGTTCGTCTTCTTGCTCCCTTTGTATGGCGCTGCTAGGCTTTATGGCTATGTTATGAGGTCGCTCCCGCTTATGTTGAATGGGCGACTTGCTTTACTTCGGTGTTTAATTGGTTCTCAGGATCTACGACCTTTATCTTTATAGGGATGCACTTCTCATAATATGTTATGCCATTGTCTTAAGTCACACTAGTTGACTTGACCTGCCTTGGGTTCGATATGTGCGGTTGCATCGTGCACGACCGATCCTGGTTATATCCGCCTTGTATCCTTTACCCAATGTGTGTATGGATCTTTAGGGATTAATAAAAGGAAAGCAACAAATTTTTTTATTTTTTTTATTAGTAAGAATTGTAAAAAGGTAAAGAAATAAATGAGATAAAGGGAAGGAAAAAAATAAATGACAGAAAGAGAAAGGGAAAGAATTAAGGGAAATTGTAGTGAAAACAAGAGAGAAATTAAAAACAAAAGGCAAGTGTATATATATATATATATAATTTTTTTTAAGAAACAACAAACAAAAATGGACAGTCAAAACACGCACAAATGCAATTGAAATGAGATCAAATATAACAGACACACAAATGCACACAATTTTTTTTAATAGAACAAAATTAATCGGAAGAATAGAATCAAAATCAAATTCCTTCCCCAACAACAGCGCAAAAACTTGTTTGCAAATGGATTTTCAGTCGAATTAGAAAACCATCAACAAAATATTTTAATAATAAACCGCAAGCGCATGGCGTATTATTGTTAGTATGTGGCTAATATGAGTCAATCCGTAGGGAAAGAAGTAATCTCAATCTTATTCAATCAAATTAAACCAAAATTCAGATTGTGATTAAGTACTAGAAAAAAAGTAAACTAAAATATAGATTAAAACTACGAGATTAAAACCAATTTAGGGGAAACTTCACTTTTCTCTCTTTCAACATTGTTCAACATAAAATAGTACGAAGATCTCTCAATAACCTAAGTAAGATTAATTATGTGATTATCATAAGCATAACTTATTTGCGCTAATAATTAACACAAAATAATTCATCATGCTATATAATACACAATTAATCTAATTTTTTAACTTTTATGAAACATGCCATCAAAATAAAATATAATTTAAGTATGATATATTTACTATTCGTTAGTAATATAGATCATCAAATTTCAACTTAAACCTCATTTCATTTCCATAATCACAATTTTGGACGAAGAGGCAATTTGTTGTTTATGTCATAAACATAGCCTCAATGTTATGAAATAAACAAAAGAGGCTATTAAATTCAATATGAAACACAAATACACAAAAACATCCATTCCCATTAAACCCAAAGAGATCATTCATACAAATTCATGTTGAATCTACATTAATGAGAGGAAAAGCTTCATCACCCCTAAATTGTAGGGGTTTAGCTCCTCATTTGTGTTATTATTTCAACACAAATAGATTTCAACATTGAAGAACAATGAGTAAGTAATGAAGAAAATATATTAACTAACTAATGGCATAAAATAAAGCTACACTACTTGCAGAAAAGAAAATAACATGTAAATACAAAAACAACGAATTAAGATTGCATTAAAACGAGAGACTACAAAAATAAATGGCTAAGAAGCCATGGAAGAAAAACAGAGGTTTTGATTTCAGCCACTCTAAACTAAATAAAATCCCAGATGATTTTTACAACAACATACAGGGGTTATTTATACACGTGAAAAACCCTAATTAAATTTCAGTATGCTACCAAGAATGCCCTTCATTAAGCTTCCTTTTGTCTCCACTAAAGAAGGAGGGAGAGTGGGTGGGCTCTTCAACCAATCTTTTATTTGAATTGATTCCTTCTCTATTGATTGATTTCCCTTTTTTAGGCAAGACATTGATTTCCTTTTCTTTTTTCTTTGTATGCATGTAAATCTCAATGAAGCACTCTTCCATATGCACCAAATATCTACAAAAATAATGAAAATGGTCCAAGTAAAATTCTCAAAATAACATAAGCACAAAAAATGACCATTTTTTCTTTGTATGATGATGAATGTATGATATTTCGAAATCAATTGAATTATGGTCTAAACGTGATAAAATACCCACAAATGACATTTATTTAAACTAAGCAAGGATAAATATGTGAATGTAAATGTGCATTTTAACATGCACATCACTAGCTTAACCGTCATACTTCTAAGCTGTTTCATGTCATTCCCCATAACGCGAAGCAGCTTACGAGGTTTTGTAACTATGGACTTGACTTCTAGGCCTTCGTACTGTTCCAGGGATACCAGCACATTCGAATCATGCACACACTTCTATAGAAACGACACATGGAAAACATTGTGCGCACTCGACATCTTCTCGGGTAAATCCAATCTATACGCGAGCTTCCCAATCTGCTTGACTATCGGAAACGGTGCAACGAATCTTGGAGCTAACTTTTCTTTACTTCTAAGCCGAACAACATGCTTTAACGGAGAAATCTTTGCAAAAACCATACCGCCAACGTCAATTTACAAATCCATTTAACACTTATCAACATAACTTCTCTGACTGTCTTGGGCTACCTTCATTCGTTGTCGAATGATCTCAATACAATTCGAGGTCTCTCTTTTCATCTCTTGCCGAAGTACCAAATTATCTCCAATTTCTAATCAACATGCCGGAGAGTTACACGGTCTACCATACAATGCCTCGTATGGTGCCATCGTGATGCTCGACTGGTAGCTATTGTTATATGCAAACTCAACTAAATGTAAATGGTCTTCCTATGATCCTCTGAAGTCCAATACACAAGCCCTCAGGAGATCTTCCAAAACTCGGTTATTCCTGTCGGTTTGACCATCGGTTTGGGGATGATAAATAGTATTTAAACACAATTCGGTTCCCAAATTCTCTTGAAAACTTTTCCAAAATCCACTCGTGAATAATGGATCTCGATCACTCACTATGCTCTTCGAGATACCATAGAATTAAACTATCCATTTAATATAAAGCTCAGCCAACTTAGATGTTGTCCTAGTCGATCTGATAGGAATAAATCTAGCGCTTTTGGTCAAGCGATTCACAATGACCCAAATTACTTCGTTTCCTATCCTGGTTCTAGGTCTTCCATTAATAAAATCCATCGATATCTGCTTCCACTTCCATGCAGGAACTTACAATTACTGAAGTAGTCCACTCGGCTTCTTCTGACCATCTTTCACCAACTAACAGTTCATATACTTGGAGATGAACTTTCCAACATCCTTTTTCATCCCTTCCTAGTAGTAGACTCGCCTCATGTCCTGATACATCTTGTTACCACTGGGATGAATCGTCAGCTTCGAGTGATGACATTCTCTCAGAACCTCATCCCTCAATCCGTCAATATCATAAACAACCATTCGTCCTTTCTTTCGAACCCAACCCTCTCAGTCGACCTCGAATTCCTTATCCATTGGTTCTAACTTTTGGATAATATCGACAAGTTTTGCATCACGCTTCTGTCTCTCGCTATTCCTTCCAATCAAAGCAGATCTTATCGATAAGCTTTCCCATATTTCAGGTTCCAACTCACACCATGGTCTGAAATCAAATCCTACCAAGTACTCGAGGTGCTTCCATTCCGAAAACATAGCTCCCAATCCTTCATGTCTTCGACTCAATGCATTTACAACTGCGTTCCCTTTATCAGGAGTATAGGTTATACCAAAATCGTACGATGCCAGAAACTCTAACCAATGTTGATGTCGAAGGTTCAGATCCTTTTGGGAGAAAAGATACTTCAACGACTTGGGATTTGTAAACAACTCGACTCGAACTCCCAATAGGTAATGTCTCCACGTCTTCAAAGGAAACACGATCACTGCCAACTCCAAATCATGAGTCGGATGTTTCCTTTTCCATGGCTTCAAATGACGACTCATGTAGGCCACAACTCTATCCTTTTGCATCAGTACTTTTCCACGTTCAATACCACATGCGTCGGTGTATACCACCATCTCTTTATTCCTGCTTGGAATGGTCAAAACAAGAGCACTAGTCACTCTCTCTTTCAGGATTCCAAAATCTTGCTCACACTTCGCATCCCATGTGAACACTTGATTCTTCTTCGCCAATCCTGTTAATTGTGCAGCTATCTTGGAGAAATCCTTGATAAACCAACGATAATATCCGGCCAACCCAAGGAAACTCCTCACGTCCATCACATTCTTAAGTTTATCCCAGTCCTGGATTACTGCCGCCTTGGCGGGGTCAACCGCTATTCCATTTCCAAAAATAACATGGCCTAAGAATCTCACTTCACTATTCCAGAAGTGACACTTTGAAAACTTAGCACTCAACTGATGCTTCCGCAAGATTTCCAAACAACTCTCAAGTGCGTCTTATGCTCTTCCTCATTCCGGGAGTAAACCAGAATATCATCCACGAACACAAGCATGAACTTGTTTAACTGATCTCTGAAAACCCTTTTCATAAGATCCAAAAAATAAGCTGGCTGTTAGTCAATCCGAATGGCATCACCAACCATTCGATGAAACTGGATGGCATCCTAAAAGCAGTCTTCGGCACACTATCCTTTGGCACCCTCAATTGGTGATATCTCTTTGCCAAATCCATCTGAAAAAACAACTTGGCCTCGTGGAGCTGATCGAAAAATCTGTCGATCCTCGGCAACAGATACTTGTTCTTTTTTGGTCACCTTGTTCAGCTCATGATAATCGACGCACAATTTCAAAAATCCATCAGCCTCAATTGCAAACACAACTGGCGCACCCCATTCGGATACACTTCTCCGAATGAATCCTTTCCCCAAAAGGTCACATACTTGCACCTCTAATTCTCGGTGTTCCTTTAAGAGGCGTGACGATAGGTCTAGAACCTTCGGCCAAATCGATTCTGAACTCAATCTCGTGATGCGATGGCAACCCATTGACCTCTTCAAAGACATCATTAAACTCACTTGCGATCGACATCGATAATAAGTCCTCCCATGGAATCACAAGAGAATATAAATAGCTTATGAAGACACTATTTTTGGGCTTACATCGAATCACAACCATTCGCCCTTCCACATTCATGATTGTCACCTCTAGCTTCTTGCAATCCATTTTTTCCACATACCTCTTGAGCCAGTCTATACCCAAAATAATCCCAAAAGCAGCAAAAATTCAAAACAAAGCAATCACACACAAAGGAGCAACTATGACTCGACAACGCTAGACCACGACAAATCATACACAAAATGGACGAACCTCCAACTGGATTAGTCACAATCAATGGTCTATCACAAATATCGGGTTCCAAACCCAAGTGGCACAGAAGCTCATTACAAAATGAATGAATGTGACGCTCCAGTATCAAACAACACACAAATTGAAACATCTTTAATGGAAAGAATACCTTGAACGACAAAACTCTTCCCTTTGTCCTCCGTCGTAGGAACCCTTGAAGACAGTAACACAACTTCCAAAGCATACCCCTTCACAATCTACTTTCCCTTAGCCAGTTCTGGACAGTCCTTTTTGAGATGTCCAGGCTTGCCACAGTTGTGACACTTCCTCTCGGATTTTGGATTCTTGCAATCCTTGGAATAATGGCCCTTATGCTGGCAGTTGTAGCAAGTCACTTCGCCTTTCTGTTGTTCTTGCTAACTCTTTTTGTTATTACCTCCCCGTTGTGGTTTCATTTCCTCTTTAGCTGCAACAAAAATCTCTTCCTTCGGAAACAAACTCTCATGCCTCAGATCTTTTTCCATGATCTTCTCGTAAGATTCATCCAAGTGATTAGCCATCCGAGTCCCAAGGTACTTGTCTAAGCCCATGACAAAATCTCGTTCTTCTGATAAGGAGTCTCGACAAAAAGCGGGAATACTTTGACAAGGCTTCAAAATCAGAAACATACTCCAACACTGGTCAACTTTTAGCTTAAGCTTGACAAACCTCTTAAAAAGAATAAACTTCTGAATGGTAGAAATAAATTTAGTTTCAAACTTGGCTTGGAATTGCTACAGTGAAATCTCATCTTCTAGAGTCTTTAGAGGGACGGAGTTCCACCAGTCCATAGCTCTGACCTATAGCTGTCTCGATGCAAGCTTCCTCTTAGTCCCATCATCAATTACCAAGTCTCAAAGATCCAAATGCAAGTATCAAGCCACCCTTAAATCTCTACAATTGGCTCCGTCGCCTTAAACGGCTTCCCTCCTAGAGTAGTGAAATCTTTGCATAACTTTGTGAAGTATACAGCCCTAGGCACTTGAACTCCTAAATCTATCGCGACTGTCTCCTGAGCGAGTACTGTTTAAGCCAAAATTAGTTCAAACACCAAAGGTGCCACAACGACACTTCACCAAATGATTAGGAATGAGACCTCAATTGCAACGAGTAAGTAAATGCACAAAGATTTTTATAGTGGTTCGATATAAAATAGATCTACGTCCACTATGGCAAGGATTTCCATTAGCAATTCAAGAGTTACAAGCCTAAAATCATTTCTAAGTACATTCATCTTCTCCTTTACATAAAGATTTCACTCTAATCTATGCAAATCAGCAAAGAATTAGTCAGGTCTCAATAAGTGCAAGGAAAATGATGGAGGATCTTCAATCTCTAAGATACTTGAGTACTTTTGGCAGGTACCATGATGAATTCAATGCTAGATCTTTGCTTTGAGATAGTAGATGATGTTAAAATCACTTGAAATGGGAGAGGAAGCAATTTGGCAGCCCTTCGGGGTCGTAGAAGTCGATCCCTAAAAGTATGGAAGCCATGGCCTATTCATAGAAGAAGTTGGAATGAAGTGGTGAGATGAGATTTGTATGTGCAGGTCGTGGGTCGAACATTCAGGTAATTAAAGAAATGCCACAACCAGTTGTTGACAGCTATAGCCAGTTATCTGTATAAATTGGTTTTCGATCGACCTAGGAGGTGCAAGTGCGAGCCATAGCGCTCGACCGACCCTGTTGGTGTTCGACCGACCCTGGAGCTTCATAAACCTGCGTGTGTTCGATTCTTCGATGTTTGACCCTATGATGTATACAAGCCATTGTGCCTGATCGACCCTAGATGACTCTCGAGCCAGAAGACTCCATGAGGCTTGAATGCTCGACCCTGACCGACCCAGAATATGCACGAGTCTTTTTGTGTTTGAACAACACATGTTCGACCCTATGATAACATTTAAACCCTTTCTTGTATGCTCGACCGACCCACAAATGCTTTAAATGAACGACCCTTATTAAATGCTCAAGTTCAATCTATCGATGTGTGTAATTTTGTTGACAAAGTGTTCATTCTACTATGCTTTATCCTTAACAGCCTTATAATGAGACACAACCACATGTGCACACACTCACATACATACATACAAGGTTATAATAGCCTACATTATGAATTTACCCATTAGTTTCTCAACAAAGTATATGCAGTCAGCATAGCATGCTCCTTATCATAGTCATCCCAAAATATAATAGAAGTTTGACACAAAGTGTTCATTCAACTATGCTCTATCCTTAACAGCCTTATAATGAGACACAACCACACATGCACATACTCACATATATACATACAAGGTTATAATAGCCTTATAATGAGACACAACCAGATGACAAACATTCAACTAGAAAGTAGCTATACCAACATTAGCATAAAATAACACATTATCATAAGTGGATTATCTTATCTAGAATTAATCATTTCCTCTTAAAACTATAATCATTTATATGAGGTGCTAATTGAAATATATCAATGATCATGTAATCCCCTTTCAGTCACTCTGACATAGACAATGACTCTGACACGGACACTGAGTCTGAAGAAGAAGAAGAAGAAGATTAACATGCCTCTTGGTGGAAAACTATTTATGTATTATGTATGTATATATTCAGTTATGTTTTATGTATGACTGCTTTACGATATTTTATGCTTCCTTTTTACGCTCACTGGTGGAGTTTGTGAATGGTAGCGAATGGTAGTGATGATGCTGGTGATGATTGTTGGCTTGA
The DNA here is from genome assembly GCA_030737875.1 of Allium sativum. Classification (NCBI taxonomy): domain Eukaryota; kingdom Viridiplantae; phylum Streptophyta; class Magnoliopsida; order Asparagales; family Amaryllidaceae; genus Allium; species Allium sativum. The sequence goes on along the minus strand of CM060922.1, from coordinate 848,124,139 downwards.
ATGTTTGTGGAAGTTTGTGATTGTTAGTGATGCATGTTGGCTTGAATGTTTGTGAATGGTAGTGAATGTTTGTGAATGCTGGTGATGATTGGTAACCGCAAGTACTTTAATAGTATCTTTGTTTGACTTTGGGTAGATTTAACTTTGGGTTTATCATTTATGTATGCTCGCTACCAACTGACTTACATTGAAAAGTAATTTGCATATCCAAATATAACTATCCAAGTACATAATTACTTATGGATAGATTAAGGTGGACGGTCTGTTGCTCCTAACCTTCATAATTACTTATGGTACATAATTACTTATGGATAGATTAAGGATGTTGGTACATAATTACTTATGGTACATAATTACTTATGGATAGACTAAGGATAAATTAAGGTACATAATTACTTGTGGATAGATTAAGGATAGATAAGGTGGAAGAACTCCCCCTAACCTGCATTTTCTTCCTTTAAATGGGCCGTCAGTTGCTCCTTCAAATATAAGGTGGAAGAACTCCCCCCTAATCAGTGCAGTAGCAATAACAAATGGACCATCTGTCTGTTATATTTTTCGATGTTGCTCCTTCCTCCGATCTGTAATTCGTGAGTCTTAATCGACATGGCGATGTGAGAATGGAAGCTAACGTAAATTTAGGTTTACAATTTGGTCAATGGAAAAAAGGGGAAAGTTAGGAGAGAGAAGATGAACGATGAGATTATTTTTAGATGTTTTTCGTGAGGGGGAAATGTCGCGGCAAAATTTCAGTGGAAAAATGCAACGAGGTGGCTGTCCTTGATTGGATGATAGGGTAATGTTTAGATAGGAAACATGGATTGATTCTAACCGTTGGATTAAATATGCATCTACGGTTGTGGCTTTATTTATGCTACTAACGCGGATCGCTGACCTGAATTGTATTTATGTAAAGCTACACTTTGAGCTGGTATTGCACGTCACAGCACAAGAATTCCAACCGCAATAGTGCATTCATGTCTAATGCAACAACATACGAAAACTGTTGCAGAAGATCAAAGAAAGCATAGCTTTCGCCACACTTTTCATACAACACACACAAAATAGTGTCGAATATGCCCAATTTTGTAGTAGTGGATGAATCTCGAGTGATCCAGGATGGATCTCGAGCGATCCATGATAGATCTCGAGCAACCCAGGATAAATCACCAGTGAGCCAGGATGGATCTTAAGCGATCCATGGATAGATCATGAGTGATCCATAAGTGACCAAATAATGTTTATTTTTTCTCGACGTTAGATGTAGATTCGACCTGAATTCAAGATAGAATTTTCGAAGTATGGTGAAGTGTTCGTTGATTGTCGAAATGCAATGAATGTGAAGACGACTCAAGGTTATGAGTTTGTGGATAATGGTGCTCGAGAAGTCGCTTGAGCTTATGAACAATCACCAAGTTGGATGGCTAGAGATATCAAAGGCTGAGGAATTATCGTTAGTCGGAGGTTCTAGTGAACTCAAAGAAAGGGTATAATAGGGACACTAAAAGACTAGATGTTAGCTGGTCGAGTACCCTGGGTATCGTGGAAAGGCCTAGTTGTCTTCGTTGAGTAAGGAAAACATACAAGTTGATAATGTATGGAGTTTTTCTACAACCGGGGTTTACCATTAACCTTTAACGGACGACATGATGTTAAGTCGGTCATACGATTAACGATGGTTTCAAAGCAAGATTGGCGGTGATAGGCAGAGTCATGGATGATGATTATTTTGCTTGTATCTTCTTGTGTAGATTATTCGATGTCGAAGGAGACATCTCTTGGGTGCTTTTTTGATGTTGGTTTAGGCCTTCGAGGCTTGTGCTTGGGAGATGTCAATATTGATTAGGATGGTCTACGCTTGATAACTGGTTGCCATGAATGTACTGTTTGTTTCTACTTGATTGTTGTAAAGGCTATCGCTGTCGGATGTGGGGAAGACGGGTTTGGGTTCTTCTCTTTTGATGTTGGTAGATTAGTTGATTAATGTGTCTATTCTCATATATTTTATTGATGATGTTAGATAGTTGTTTTATCTCTCGTTAAGACTGTAGTCTGACTCAAGGTTTTATGTTTCCTCTTATTACCTTTGGCTGTTCATGCATGTGTTGGATGGGCAGACTGAGTAGCAGGTGATAGGTATGTAGTTGATCTTGATGAAGATGATGCTTTTGAGTGATGACAAGCTGGAGGCTTACGTATTAATTTCCTATTACCTATTATTTCTTGTTTTTCCACTGCTATGTTGATGTATTCTCTCAGTGACTTGTAGTGAGGCACTTTGTACAGACTCTTATAGTGTTATCCAATGTCGTATGGATATTTCATGGTGAGATGAAAAAAGTTTAAGTTTCTTCTCAAACATGCTTAACTATTATATGCATGTTGTATATATTCTATCAAATTTTTTCTCTGCGCTGTGAGCTATACGACATGTTCCACTTGTGTTATCCTACCTTGATGATCGTCTATAGTTGTGGGCAGTCATCACAGCTTGACACCTATAAAGTGATAACAATAAAGGAAACATACCATTCATCATCTGTTCTCACAATCACTCATTCTATTCATTGGATATACGATAAACAATCGGTTTTCCTAATACTTGGATCCTTGCCACTCAAAAGGCTAGAAATTTGGTGGACATACTTTGTACCCTAGGATAAGCACCTAACTTGGCCCAAGTAAAAGTCATATTTTTTCCAACTTGGAAATAAGGAGGAACCCGATTTGGCGTAGATCAACATCACACCTACTAACCTTTTTCTCATGTAAACACTAAAATCATATGTATCGACAATCCCTAGCATATCCTTAGAATTCCTCTTATGACTCTCCTTGGCTCAGACTAAATGTAGACACATAACATATTGTCAAGTTCAATCAACCTAGGCGTGGACAACCAACTCGTCGATAGGCTCTATCAATTTTTCCTAACCCGCATGAGTGGCTTCCTTTTTATCCCATCATCACCTACTCTGTGTCTAGTAGTACACCACCCATCTTCGATGCCACTGCCACTCCCACCAAACATGGATCACCATCATTGAAGGATAACATCACTACACCAAAGAATCGCATCCTTGTCTCAAGGCTAAAATCACTAGTCGAATAGCCGTCATTTCGGAACCACTGTCTAATGAACTATCATATCCTGCTGCTCGAAACTACATCTGATGTACAAGTAACAAATATATTTTCTCACATACTTACTCTTCGTTTAGTTAAATACATATCATATTACGATTTTGTTACGTATTTTATACCAAAATAGAAAAATATTTTTGAGTCATGATTCACTCATTTACGCTAGTGTAAAACATTCACTTGGCGTATGAATTAATTTTCAGAAAATTTACTTATAATAACGTCGGCTCCTGACTGATTAGTAGCCAGCGTTTTAGTTAAGGAAGATCGTTTAGTGACGGAAACTTTATAGTTTCCGCGACTGTTTTGAATGCTTCTAGTGTATTCTTATTTTATTTTGTAAGAAAAAGAGTGCAAATGGAAGAGACTTCTAAATGTATGCATAAATAAGCGTTCAAGGCTAAAATATGAAAGACATAAATGAATTCATGTAACATGGAGAAGCCTACCTACCCACTACCTAATATAAAACAAACTAAAAGAAAATTTAGTTGATGATTATTTAGATGCTAATAATAATTTAGAGACTACTCAATGAGAAGGGTATCTTTGGTAGCATGCTCAAAATTTATTTAGGCATATGCTAACTCGTATGTTCGTGTAGAACCATCTCTTTTTTAATGAAAAGTTATAATCAAAGTCGAGAATAAAAATTAGCTCTTTATTTATTGGTTTCTGAAGCTTCTCTATTACTTTCATGTCTTTATTTCATGCGTTTTTCTTTTATATTCCTTTCTTTTATGTTAATCTATTTCATATTTCTTTTTATTTTCATGCAACTTGTTTAGTTTCTTTTTGTGTAAATTATTTAGATCTTGTTATTTTTGTTAATTAATTTACATTTTTATTACGTTAATTTTCAAATCTTCTTACTTATAGCATGTATTCAATTATGGGTAGCTAAACCCCTTCAGTTTAAGCATCATGAAGCTCTAATAAATTATTAAAATAAAATAAAATAGATGATTTCTTATAATCTTCTCTTTTGTGTTTATTGAAAAGTTAAAAATTTTACAAGTTTGTTGCTTCATATTTGATTTGTTAGCATATGTCATTCATATAACAAATAAGTTATGCTTAATCAAATATAATCACAAATTCCTTTTTCATCTAAGCATGATTATGGTAATAAAATTAGGAATATAATCCAAATTTGTTGCTCTAAGTTTCTGATTCAACAACAGTTAGAGCATGTTTAAAGTAAAATTTAACTTGTTGTCATTTAAATGAGAATATACAAGTGAGTAAGAAGGTGTGTTGTAGTTTGATGGTTTAAGTTAAGTTAGTTAATAATACAGTTAAGCCATACGTATAACAAATTCATCAATAATTTCAGTACAATAATTGAAAAAAAAAAAGATTACAAATTTATTTTATATTGATTTGTATAATCAAAAGAGATGATTTACCTCTAAATTGCTCTCTACTCCAATAATTTAAGTCAAAAGCATTTTATAATTCAACATTTTTAGTTAAAATATTCTCAAGGTCCTGATTTAAATTGATTGAGTAATATTAGAATTTAACCTTTTCCCTTATAGGTTGAACTGTATACGTACTACAATCATATATTGTGCACTTTCGATTTCTATAATGATATAATTCGGCAATTTTCTAATTAAATCAATATAAATTACCGTTTAAATCAAGTTTTTTGTGACATTACTAGCAAAAGCAAATTAATTTAATTTTACTCTTCAAAATAAATATATTATTTACTTTTATTTTATCTAGTTTTTGAGAAGAAAAAAAAGATGAAGACTAAACAATTCCATTTTGCATTTTATGTTTGGTGCCTGTTGCATTTCATTTTATTTTAGTTAGCATTTGAGGTTCATTTCATTTTATTAAAAAAAAATAGTTATGTTGCTCAGTTAGTTTACATTTTTCATTTCTTCTCAATTAAAAAAAAACAAAAAACATTTGTGCAATGCTGGTTTGTGTAGTTTGTATGCTGATTTAAACACATTCTATTTTTATATGTTTCACGTGCACTTCCCCGACTGCTTGCTTCCTCTTCAAATTGAATATACTTTTTTCCCCTTATTTTCATTTAAAAAGAAAATTTGTGCGTATTGGATATAAAAGAAAGTCTGTGCGTATTGAATATACAAACAAAAAGAAATCTGTGCATATTGAATATTATGTGCCTTTTTGTTGTAATTCCAATTTGTGCACTCTTGTTTCTTGTGCAACCAAGTTTCACCTAACATATTTATTTACGATCGTTTGCATGTAAAACATATCATTAATGTGTCATTTATTAAATCATGATTTATTATGTAGACACGTATAATTTCTTTCAAACATAACTTTTGAAGTTGACTTGATTCGTGGGTGATATATACATGGATTGATGAAGTTTAGCACATGATGGTGGTACATGGTCTGATAAAAGTAGTGCTGGCAATTAGAACTTAGAACCGAAAATCCGAATAAAATCGACCCGAACCGAATCCGACGGGTCTCGGGTTGGGGCTAAGTGATGAAAAATGCAATTAAGACCCGATCAAACCCGACCAACGTTGACCCGACCCGAAAGACCCAATCAAAAAACATTAAAATATATGTATTTTTAGTGTTATTATTGAACCGATCCCGAACCGATCCGAACCGAAGCTCGGGTCGGATCGGGTATAGATTCCTAAAATGTATAGTTCAGACCCGAAAAAACCCGACCTGCCTAGAATCGAGACCCGTCGAGTCGGGTCTGGATTCATCGGGTCGGGTCTAATTGCCACCCCTACACCAGCCACTCGAAGAAACCAGATGGTGTCTTCGGCATATTATCATTTGCCACCCTTAGATAAAAATTCAGCTTATGATGGCCTATCATTAAGATTACTCAAAATTAATAGATATCCAAATTATTGAAATCCATACTCAAAAGCAAGGCCAACAAAGTGTACATTTTTCCAACAGTTTGGATTTCAAGGGAAAAAGTTCTGGAATCCTCAAACTGCCGAAGCGCTTGTTGAACAAACGCCCGATTCTAGGAGTTTGTTGAACAAGCGCCTAATTAAACCAATTTCCCCCCAAAACATGCGGCCCCACTTCCTGAGCATGCTACCCCACATACAAACAGCAAGCGATTCAAATCCTAAAAAATAACTCAAACCAGAGAACTTCAGATCCGACGAACTTCAATGATACAAAAATTCAAACCACATCACGTAGTAAATCACAGTAAACACAGAATAACTAATTAAAATCAAACACCAAAAGGATTACAAGTCGCATTGAGCCACCGTGCAATCTCCTATGGACGTGGATCATCAAAAATGGAACAAGGGTTAAAGCTAAAGTAAGACGAAGCGGAACTGAGAAAAGGGAAATAGGGGTTGGGTGGTGTGCTTCAACAAGACACCAGGCAAAATGAAAGAAAGATAAGAAAATGAAGGAGAAAGACAAATGGAAAGAGGAAGATATGAAGAGAAAGGGGGAAGAAATTAGAAAAAGTGGTGGAAAAAATAATTAGCTTGTCACCATTTCCAGTGCAAGCTGAAGCAATTTCGTTCTCTTTTTCAAAACCATAGTTATAATTCAGACGAGGTGTATGTAAGAAGAAGAAAGATTTTGTTTTTACTGGAATTAACACGCTTTTAATTTGTGTGTGATCCACTTAAATTCTGGGCATTTGTTCAACAAACGCCTGGTTCCAGGCATTTGTTGAACAGACGCCTGGTTTCAAAATAGTTGGAAATTTTTGGTTTTCAAAAATTCGAGGGTGCGAAAATTTAAAAGTCTCTCCCTGATTTGTTGGAGATGCTCTTAAATGCAAACATGTTCGCTTTTATACATATTTTCTATCAATGTTATGCTTATGTACAACTCGTATCTACTTTTGTTCGTATCTTAGAGTGCGTTTGATTTTAAACAGGAAGGGGTATGTGATAAGGGTATTTGAAAGGGGTTGGGAAAGGGAAAAATTGGTGAACGGGATATGTGTTTTTATTTTATGGGAAAGGGGCACACGAAAGGGGCAAAAGGGTATAAAAGGGGTGTACAAGAGGTTAAGGAACGAACGAAGCAAACAAAAGTGAGAAAACCAGCCGTTCGCTTGAAAGAGGCATTTTGACGGGTCCCACGTCGACGCGTCGGACGCTTCCGACGCAGACGCGAGCGAACTTTGCCCCTTTCATAAATCAAATGGTAACTTACACTTCTTTGAATGCAAAGGTAATCATGATCTCCCTACTTCGAGTTGGTTTCGAACTCTTTAAGATTTTTTTTTCTTTATAAACATTTTACTTGAGTTAGTTTCCAAAAAAAGCATGAGTTAATCTTCATTTGGCCTGAGTTGCTTATGAAATAATTTTTTGCTTTATTTTGTTGTGTTCTTTAACATAGTAAATTATAATATGTAATGTGGTATAATTGTTTTAGCTTTTCAATTTTTGGCCTTACTTTGATCCAGGCCTTTTACGTTATTGCTTCAGTATATACAAAATTTGATTATATAACAAAGTGAACAGTAATGTTACGGCTCAATTGCACTTCTTTATATTTTATAGTAATCGTGTGTTATTTTATTTGCCTATATGATCAGTTACCTATAGCGCACCGTGTGTGTGTGTGTATATATATAAAGTCTAAACGGACAAAAAATTTACGCCATAGAATCTCCTTCTGAATTTTACCTCATACATAAATACAAACAAATCTTGTGATCCAGATTTTATATACATTATTTTGTGTCTTTGTAGTCGCTCCCTATATGTAAAAACCCGAAAATCCCCACCCTTAAGATTGACCATAAGCCACACAGGTCTAAACCAAAAGTCGGAAATCTTTGAATACTTTAACTTTGGGAATAAAATACATTAGAACAGATAACAGAAGACTTTTATTACATCATGATAATATAACATCAAAGTACAAAATATATCAGAGTACATTGAAAATAATACAGTAAAAGATAAAATTACAAAAGCTTTAATACAATGCAGCGGAAATAATTAAACTGATACAGCGGAAGTCTGTCAAAACTCTGGACATAGCTTTAAGCTTCGATTCAGAATCCTGCTCAATATATCTGCAAAACAAGTTACTCGACTGCCCGTGTAGAAAAGAGGGCACCCGAGTTTGCAAGTGAAACAAACTACAGGTCAGTCATGGGACTGGTATGAGAAATCTAACTTAACTTATTTAATAATAAGCTAATCATAGGACCACGCCGCTAACGCGGAACGGGTTTACTTCATTGGATTGCCAGTGCATAAATAAAGTAAATCATTAAACAACGCAATGCTTTTTAGAAAAATGAAACCATTATAAGACTCAAGTCCCATCACACAATGCAACGCAAACCGGAGGATAGAGTTTTACCTTATAATGGTCAAAAGATGCTTGATACGATAAAACGGGTTTTATATTATTATTAGTGTATATATGTGTCAAAACAATTTCAATCATAATGTATCAATCATAGACGGCATAGCTACCATATACTATGTCGCCATACTATTCTACAATCAAAACCGCATGATATCGTATTGGAAGTTGGATTTCCATCGTGATTCAAGGCTAGGAATGATCTCCTTATCGATTCGAGACACTCTAGCAATGTCTCAGGATTCGGACGTTGGCGAACCCTTGGATCCTGTAGGGTCGGTCCACAAATATTTTAGTGGATTAGTTATGCCTGAACATACGCTTCCCGATCCTATTGGACCTATAAATTGGCCATTGCGACCAATAAAAATCCAAGGCTCCTCATAATCCATCAACCACATAAGTAAAATGTCAGGGATGGTAAGTCACTGACACCACTTCTAGCTAGAAAGAAACGTGTGCACTCCCTGCGTTCCCTTGCTCCGTTTCTGACTCCTACCGGGGTGTGAGCCTCACGAAGTAACGCTACACAAAGCTATGCTAATTAAAGCTATGCTTTGATCATCATCTACAAGGCTCTGCTTTTCAACAAAAGCCTTGATTCGTGCATCATAGCATGCCACATTGTTAATCTCTACCATTGATTTCTGCCAATATATAACCTCTAAGCTCATACGTCTTAGAGAAGGGTATTAAGCAAGAGAATGAATTCTCCGCTACCAAACAGATATATATTAGTAAAAATCAATGGATACAATGTAAATGAATACATTGTCAGACATACCATCCATTTATAAGTCCGTTCTGGGTCTGAACGAAACCGGAGGAACTTAATTCCTCGCATATCCAAACAATCAACAAATACGTCTGGACAACTACCACGTAGCCCCCTCAAGGTAGCTACTCTAATCCAGGGCACTAGTAGTCCTCATCCATTCAATGTGAAGATCGTCGGTCTTGCACTGTCTTCAATCTCTTCGACTGTTAGTCGTCGTATTCATTATTCAGAATGTGTTAAACCCGATCTTTCCGAATAACTCGCGTAATTTATAATCAAGTGCTATGCAAATGCATCCAACGCCTCATTCCAATTCAGAATATTCTTTTAGTAAAATATTCACAATTTTAGGGAAAGGTTCCCATTAATTTTATCAAAGATAAAACCTTTTAAATTTATTCTTTTAATCTTCTTGTGTTAAAGATTCATTAAAACTCAAATTGGGTTTTAACATCAAAAATCATTATTTAATGATCATTCCAATTTAAGAAATTAATTTTATTTTTAACTGGGTTAAAGAACTAATGTCATATTAAAAACATAGTTCGCGATAAACCCAAAATCATCTTCCATCAAAATGGAATCTACACGGAAATCATAACGGTATATAATTTCTCTAAAATCCCATATCAGACTAGTAATATAATTGGAATAACGACAAAACCCTTTAAATTCCATATATAGTGTCAGCCTTCATTTACAGGAGCTCATCTCGATTATTACCATATCAAATTCCCTCCAATTCCAATTTAATGTATTAAATTGGAAAACTTTATTTTGGAAAAATTTCCATTTAAATCTTAATCAAAGATTTATAAATTCCAAATTATAAATTCACTGTTAATTGGGTTAAAGAACAAATATTGTTTAAAACACAGTTCACGATAAACCCAATTCACATTTCATTTTATTCCAATCATTAAATATAATTTGAAAACCCTATCAATCTTATTTAAAAGATTTATTCTTTTTACACGAGGTTTTAAGAATAGTGTTATTTAAGACACCATTCACGATAACCCAAAATCCAATTTATTTATTTTAAAACATTGAAATATCCTTCTAATTAATAACCAGTTCATTTTGATAAAAATATATTCTACCTTTACAAAACTGGAGGTTTTCATCTTAAAATCTTTTTAAATCATTTATTATGATTTTACGTAATTTTCCCATATTTAGAATAATTTTATTTTGGCCTTTACAGTCGATTTCCATAAACGGTCATCGAACTGCATCCATAGCGACCTTTTCAAAATTTGATTTGGACATAACTCTAAATCTAACCGTTAGATTTCAAAATTCTTATATTCATTGGAAAGCTCTTTTCAATACAAACCCAACGATTCTGGTTTTAGGAGAATCCGACGGTCGGATCTCCCGTTACGTCAATTTGAAGTTAATGGTCGAAATTCGCGAACAGTTGCTGCGCGGTTCGTTCTATTCAGGCCAATATAGATATATATTATATATATCGTCAATTTCTATTAAAACGTATTTTATAAAATATTTATAAATTTATTTTAAAATGATTTTATCTTCATTTTCAATTTTAATGCAAAATTGAATATTCTATATTTTTATCATTTTAAAATATTTATATTTTCAAAGTTTTAGATTTATAAATCACTTCTTTTCATATTTATTTTAAAATGGAATAAATCGAACGATAAACCCGTTCGGGTTATAAAAAACGTTTGCTACCTAATCCGACTTCACATTTTATATTTTTATATTCGTCTAAAAAGGGACATAAAAATCATAGTTTTATTTACACTGAATATTATTTTAAAATATTCATTATTTTAAAATATTCTTTATTTACAAAATTCTTTACTTCAAAATATTCTTTATATAAAGATGTTCTTCATTTATAAAAATATTATTTTATTAAAAATACTCTGAATCGGGATGTGACTCAATCAATTATCATATAATTTCAGTTATATGGATTTCATACATCGCATATCCAATAATAATGATAAACAATCATCAAACAATACATTCACATCCAAAGTGAGATTTATAACTGTGTGAGCATTAAAATAAATAAATAATGCTCATCACAGACTGTCAATCCACTGGCTGACAATTAATTAAATACTGGGACTAGTGTATGTCAAATGTCGTCCCAACACCCGTGTGGGGTTTCAACCAACAAACACATAGCAGATTATTGTGCACTTGGGCGATGTGAGAAAGTTATCGTCCCAATCACATAAACAAGTCGGATAACTTGTAAATGGAAGTGTAACATTTCAATAATGTGAAATTTTAATGATTCCCACATACGAAACAAAGATGTATATTTTTATTGTTCACCTATTCCATTTTAATCTCTAATTCTTTTTAATGTATATAAAATGACAATAAAGACATAACATTAAAATCTATTCTTCTTGTTCATATAAAATGACCATAAAATGTGACATTTTATTCTACTCTTTTTATTGTCTTTAAAATGACAATAAAAGGTAACTTTCAATTCTATTCTTTTTATTTTTAATGAAAATAAAAATGTAATTCTTTTATTTACCTCTAGAATGTAAAGAAAAATATAACCTTCTAATCTACTCTTTTATTCACATCTAAATTGTAAATAAAAATGTAACTTTTTATACGATATTTTATTTGCATCTAAAACAACAAATAAAACTGTAACTTTTTATACGATGTTTTATTTGCATCTAAAACTGCAATCGAAATGTTATTTTAATTTTAATGTTTTGTTTGCATCTAAAAATGCAAACGCAAAAGCAACTTTAATTCTAATATTTTGTTTTCATATAAAATTGCAAACAAAAAATGTAACTCTACAAATAATGTTTCTAATTTATACCTAAATTATAAATAGAAGTATAACTTTTTATTTCAATGTTTATTTGCATCAAAGAATGCAAATAAAAGAACAACTTTTTATTTCGATGTTTATTTGCATCGAAGAATGCAAATAAAAGAATAACTTTTTATTTCGATGTATATTTGCAAAATGATATATTTTATTAAATCGACAATTTTATTTCAATTCAACAAATTTCGATAAAAATGATTTTTTTTTAATATTGAATTGACAATCTAATTTAATTCAACAAATACGAACAAAACAGACATTTTCATTGAATTGACAATTCTATTTCAATTCAACAAAGTGATAAAAAAATGATATTTTTATTTTTTTCGAATTGACAAACAATTTCAATTCAATAAATATGACCAAAATGATAAATTGGGTTTCAACTATTTCCATTTGGCAATAGTGACAAATCTGATTTTAACTATTATGGTTTGAGAAAAGTGTCAAATTGGTTTCAACCTTTATAATTTAAATTTATTTAACAAAAATGCAATTTTGTTTAACTCTAAAATTATTGAACAAAAATGTAAATTTTTTTATGTTTCAATCTTTTATTGAAAACTAAAATTACATAAAAAATGTAATTTTTAATGTTCCACCTTTTTATTGAAAACAAAGATTAATAAAAATATAATCTTTCATGTTACTTTTTTTCCACTTAAAACAAAGTGGAAATAAAAACATGATCTTTAATAACTAATCCTTTATTGCAACAAAAATGACAAATAAACATATTTTTCTATTTTAATCTTCTTATTATAATCTTTTTATTTTAATCTAATTCTAAACAACTCATGTTTAATGTGACAATAAAAAAAATGAGATTTTTATTGTTATTCTAATTTTGTTGTTCATGTATTTAAATAATGGTAATATTTTTATAACATAAACAAATTAATGGATCTTAAATAAAAATAAAATCTTTATTATAAAAATAAATCAGTGTTCGTAGATCTAAATAAAAGAACATAGATTTAAATAAGAGAAGGAAAATTCCATGTTCAAGAATTAGAATAGAAGAAGAACTTGATTTTAGACAGAATCAATATTCATAGATCTAGAATATGAATATGATTTTTACTTCGGGTCCAGATCTAGCCATATACTAAAGGTTCAAACAAAGAAAGAATTTTTTTTTTTAAGATCGGAATCTAACAACATAAACATCACAGCCAATCACAAACAACAAACAAATTTAAATCTACAAATCACAGATTTGATTTCATTACATGTATACATCAATTTCAAATAGCAAGCAAATAATTTGAATTTAATTAGAATAGAAATCTCACCGTCATATCAATTCATGATCGAATTTGCCTAAAATTCTGACCTGCTCAGAATTGCCTCTAGTCAGTTCCGAAGCGTAGATCTCGTTTTTCTGGTTCCAACGCAACTGAAATTTCTCAATTCTGATATTGTATGAAGGAATTACGATTATCTAAAGATTTGAATTTTTAAATAGATAATTAATTTAATAATTATTACCCTTAATACGTTTTTAACTAATCAGGCTGCATCCTCTTTCTTCTTCCACGTTTCCACGATGCAAGCCGAACCCATTTCTGTAACACCCCACATCCTTTAGTGTCACTCACAAAGGGAATGCACTAAGTTCTGTAGAGCATTTAAGGTAAAAGATGCAGATAAATTACAAGACAGACAAAATTAAAACAGTGGGAAATAAAACTTTTCTTTATTGATGAAATAGTTTGTACAACAATTACTTTTCAATACCAGAGTATCATCTGTCTTACAAAATAAAGAAGCATAAAAATAACATTTGTATTCCCCAATGTAACATAAGCCATAGCAGCGGAAAAGAGAGTCTGCAGCGATATATCCAAGAGTCTTCAAGCTTGGGAGGAGAACTGAGTCTAAGTAATAACATTCCCTCCCTACGGACCTGGGGGGGGGGGGGGGAGACGGAAGACGAAAGCGAAAGAAAACAGAGTCAGATATTAAGTCTGGTAAGTTCAGTAACTTTCAGCATGTGAACAGGAAAAAGCAACACGACATGAATTAACTGAATATAAGATAATACCATAATGATAGGGCTAACAAGATAACATAAGATTTATGCAAGATATGCTAAGGCAGGATAAGATATGCTTCCCTATTTTCTCTGCTTCGCTATTACCCTGTTATTCTGGATTCTATGTCCCTGCACCACCTAACTAGTGTTCCAACTAGAAATCGATATAAAATGATAACGTGGTCCCAATCCCCTAAGTTGTGGTTGTTTGCAGGTGTACATTTATTATTTATTACCTAGATCTGATCTAGGGTTTTCTATCGAGTGCTTCCTAGATTCAACTAGGGTTTACGCGACTTATCTAATGCTTCACAGATTCAGGGTTTATGCCACCTAGGTCCACTAGGGATTACGCTACCTGTCGAACGATGCCCCTAGTCTAGGACACACTACCCAGAGTGGTATATGTTCCTAGACTTTCCCCACGTATGTGTCGCAAATCGTTTTATCGCTGTCTAGATGCACATGTCCTGAAATGTGTGACCCGAGTCCCGTGGCAGGGCTACTCTAGAAACACGGAATTCGGTCGGGAGTTTTTCAGATATCTGCCAGTGCAGATGTTAAGGTATGTTTTTCTACCAGTGGTTATGGTCCCACGTGACCCCTCCCTCAACTAATGAAAGGCAATCCAAGAAAATCAAGCGCGAGAACTGTACTTTTGCCACCCTATGCCCTACTTTCCTATTGGCCAGCCTCACCCATAACTAGATAGCAAGTATAGGGTCTGTTGGGAGTTTTCTGCCTTTCCGCCTACGTACAACGATTGACTAAAGATGGTAGGTAGACGATGAGTTGCTATCACAGGGCAAAAACTAGTCTCGCTGAATCACGCTGATCCACCCTAGTCTTTAGGTTGCCATATATTGCAACCAAGGCATACCCTTGGTTCTTCTAACGCAGACCTTAACCTCTGTGAGCCCAGGAGGATCATCTGCCACCTCACATAGGGATACCAAGAGTACCCTCACGCCCCCTCGAAGCCTCGGGCTTCGTAACCCAATTCGTTGGAGGCCTCTTTAGGATCAGATGGACGTTCGCTCCTACTTATGATATACTAAGGATTACTACTTAGTTTTCTAACTAAGGTTTACCACTTAGTTTGTTGAATCATCGTTTTCTTAACTAAGGTTTACAACTTAGTTCATATCAACTAAGGTTTACTACTTAGTTCTTGTTCTTGTCAAGTTGGGTTGGTTAAGTTTCACTAGTCAATTCGAGTCAACTTAACCCTTTCGTTT
The DNA here is from genome assembly GCA_030737875.1 of Allium sativum. Classification (NCBI taxonomy): domain Eukaryota; kingdom Viridiplantae; phylum Streptophyta; class Magnoliopsida; order Asparagales; family Amaryllidaceae; genus Allium; species Allium sativum. Next base: position 848,108,756 of record CM060922.1, on the reverse strand, counting down.
GCCATATAAAACTGGTTAAGTGTTATCAGTAGTTCATGTTGACTTAACCCCTACCACAAACCGAGTTATATTGGTTAAGTATTTTCTTATTACTTAACCCTACCCATTCATCTTGTATTGGTTAAACATTCCCTTTAACCTAACCTTCCCCATCTGTTATAACTGACATGTTATAGCGGTTAAGTGTTCCCTTAGCTAACTTAACCCTAACATCTGTTTAATTAACATGTTCTAATGGTTAAGTATTGTCCTTTCATGTTTTTAACTTAACCCTGTTCATTTATCCTGCTATGATGACTAAGTGTTCCAAGTTTACTTAACCCCACCTTCTAGTCTTAGTTAACATGTTAAATTGGCTAAGTGTATTAAACTTACATAACCCCTACAAGTCTTGTCTTGTTAACATGTTAAGTGGTTAAGTGTCCAGATTAGCCTAACCCCACTCATCGGATTTAGTTAACATGTTGAGTTGGTTAAGTGTTTTAGTTAACTTAACCCTACCATTCTTGTTCTAGCTTTAATTAATAAATTAAAGCCGCGACCACTCACATTAGACAGATATTGTTGCGATTACTGGATGTGCCAGTCGGTTCCGAGCAGGTTTATATCGCAACTCAGTCTAACCTCGGGTTAGGCATATTCGTGTTTTCTAAGTTCAAAGGGTTTTGATTAATTTTCAAATCAGGTTTTGAAAGTAACCATTCCGTCCGTCAGATCAGTTAGGAATAGCCAGGGAGAGCAGGAAACTTGTATTTTCCAAACCCAAGCCTAGACACTATCCTCTCTATCACCCTAGAACTTTCTGGTGTATGTATTATTAAAAGAGATGTCATTAATAAACCTTTCTTTTGTATATATATAAATTGTTAACAATTTATCCTCAAAGTTTAACCATTTATCCTCAAAGTCCATTTTCCCTTTTTAAATAAATTTGGCCTATACCATATTCAATTGCCATGCCCACTAATGGACTTATATTCTAGGCCCAAATCTTGATTTCCCTGTCTTACAGTTTATAGCAATTTAGATCCAACATCCTCATTTACAGTTCATGCCAAAACTAGATTTTATATTCTAGTTTACAGTTTATGCCAAAAACTTAATTTGCATACCAACTACCTACTTTGTGGCCCATTTAACCATTTACCATTTACGCCCAATGTATGTAAATTATTCACAATTATGCTAATATACTTATCATGCTTAATTTAGCCACCCAATTCTGATTTAATATTCTAATTTCAGTTCATGTCAAAACTAGACTTGTTATTCTAATTTTCATCTTAATAGTCATGCTATAATGCATGTTCCCAAATTATGCCAATTTCCAAGTTTAGTCAATTTCATGTTTTTCCCAAAACGTATTCCCATCGTTCGTATAATCGTGATTCAACCTAGATTATAAATAAATCTAGATTCGTGGAAAAAAGGGAATGAACCAAAATGCCATGAAAGAATAGACATAATAACTGGCATAAGATGATAATTCACAGGCATATAGATCTGGTAATATTACGACATGAAAAGGGTTGAATAGTATAGGTTCAAGAACATAGGTAGGCTTAACTTAATAGGAAAATTCCCAAGATCAAGATCCAAGGATAACTAAGAATAAACTGAAATAGAAAGTCAAGCCTAGATCCAATATAATCCCAGTTTGGGGTACAACATGGTTTTGTAACTACAGTGTCATAGGCATAAATAATAATCTTATATCCATAGTCATAGGCAATAAATCCTCACAGTTAATGAATCACAGTCATAGGCGATGTTCATAGTCAAAGGAAAATAATTCTCACAGTCATGAGTCACAGTCATAGGCAATGTTCATAGTCAAAAAGGCATATGGTTTTAAGGTCCCTAGTTTCATAGTCACAGTCTTATTGGTCATCGAATCATAACAGTTCTTAATTAGGTCCAAAGATATAAGCACTGATTCGAATAGAAAGATTTGGCATATTCTTTTATTCCTTTAATTTCATGTCACGAATAGAGAAAACGTTCACATCTAAAAAGTAACCGACTTACAGAGATTATATTAGATTCGTAGAAAAACAGTCGTTGAAGTCGTTCGAATCTTCACTTGAATCCTAACTTGTTTTGAATCTCCTCTTGAAAGTCTTGAGCAGCATTTCCTCTTCTTGATTTATTTTATATATTATTTTATTTATTATTTAATTTAGTGGAGGAGAAGAAGCCATGTCCACCAAGAATCTTTGCAGCATAAGGTTAGAGAAGAATTGTGAATAGTGAAGGAGACTAGGGACTGTTTATATAAGATTAGGCGGACGAATCTAGGCAGAAAACGAGACCAGGTACATCAGAATGCACCCAGGCCCAAAAGTGGGTTTTGCACCCAGGTCGACACCCAGGTCGACTGCCCAGTCGACCTGGTCAGAAAGGGTCGACTACCCAGTCGACTCCCCAGTCGACCTGGGTCCTGGGCGGGAATTTTCCCGCCCAGCCCGCTTCTGGGTTTGAATTCGAATTTCGAATTCAAATTTCGAGCTGTTTTCGATTCTGAAAATTCCTGAAACTTCGGAGGGTCATATCTCCCTCATACGGACTCCGATTCTCGCAAACTCGGACTCGTTTCCAAGCAGAATTTCGAGACGAATGCAATGGCGTAACCCGTTTCCCTTAATTTTTCCTCTAACATTTAATTATACCTTAATTTGTGAAACTTAATGTTACAGAATTACGGGGTGTTACATTCTCCCCCTCTTAAAAGGATTTCGTCCCCGAAATCTTCTAGTTAGGAAGAATGTGTCCTACCATCCAATCGCCCATCTACTCGACCATTCAATCACAGGCATTCATTGTCCTTAGAAAGATTTCTAATGCTTTCATGTTCATATGCATAGTGTGTGTATATGTCTTTATCTAGTGCAAAATCAGGCGGTCTACTGTTCAGTTGACCTCCTTAATGTGAATCATGTCAGTGCCATGCGTCCAATCATGTATGCAAGCATCCCTAGTTATGTAAATACTACAAGCATGCATAGCCATTCATCTATATGCAACATCCATATGATAACATATCAAGTTAAACTTACAAACAAATACATATCTGTAAATGCAATATGAAAGCGTCCGAACTGATCTGGTGCCTAATACGTATGCATATGCATTCACGAGCAACCATTAGCAACCACTCGCAACCATCAACCATAACATGTTTCAAATACATGTTTACATCCAAAAGAGTTTCTACCTAAGGATCGAAGATACGACCTAGAGGATATACTTTGGAAAGAGAGGAACAAGTATGCGTAAGGTTCCTACAAAAAAAAAGAAATCAAGGATGCACCCTTAAGAAAAAGGGTATGATGCTTGTATCCAGTCTACAATCTCTTAAGTCGCATCTTCTTGAGCTTCACTCCACTGTACCTTAACCAATTGTTGATCGGATAACTGGCCTTCCAAATTCAACTGGATACATCTTCGTACTCATAGACTATTCTAACGGATTACAAGTCGTCGATAAATGCATTAAGCGATTCTAGATAGCTAAGCCTAACTGATCCTTTTAGGATCACTTGAAATCTCGAGGGTATTTCCAAGGCAAGTCAAAAAGTCTAACTTTCAGAATTACTAGCCAACCAGCCCATGCCTAGGATCAACTCATAGCGTATGGAACCAAAACATAAGCATTACGCTTAAACTCAACACTTAATGTGGCTGTTCTCAAATCCCTAAAAACCAAAGTAAAACGGGCCGAACCACCAATTTGGATCTGAGACTATTTGGGACCTTCTACTATACTAAGGTGCAGAGATTCAACTATGGAAGCAGATATGAACAAATGCGAGGCGCTAAAACCAAAAGAGAGAGTTCGAACGGAAAAACTAGACTCCTCCAACAGAACTTTACTGCCTTTCTCTTAGGTACGCTTAGTGGTGAAAGCATGTACTTGCCCTTTTGAAAACCTTGTCCTTTGTCTTTTATTATGTGCCCTATTATACCCTAGTAAAAGTACTTCCTCTTGTCTTAGGTTTTATAATTCCTTCCTCCTTCGTGAGCTAAATCTACATCCATGAATTCCTCATCCTTGGGTTGTGCTCCTTAGCCAAACGCCTCATCCCCTTCCGTGTGTAACCATGTTGACAAATCTCTCGAAAGCTGCCTCCATCGTACGGAAAACCCTATAAGTTTTGAAAGAAAACTGGCCGTAAGTGAAACAACTACAGCTATAGATGGAAGTTGGGCACTACTTCGCCCTTCGATGAGGTTACATCCCAGAAAGCCTGGAGCCCCAGAGACTCAAGAAAGAAGGAAACAAGGACTCAACAGATCATCAAAAGATGGTGCATATGGCTTTGGGGAATATGCCTTTAAAACAAATCTTTTCTCTTGAAAATGCTTCTTTTAAAACCGTTTTGAAAATAATTTTTCAAATCCTTTATCTGATCTGGTAACCTTCAGCTCTGATACCACGTGTAACACCCCACATACTTTAGTGTCACTCACAAAGGGAATGCACTAAGTTCTGTGGAGCATTTAAGATAAAAGATGCAGATAAATTACAAGACAGACAAAATTAAAATAGTGGGAAATAAAACTTTTCTTTATTGATGAAATAGTTTGTACAACAATTGCTCTTCAATACCAGAGTATCATCTGTATTACAAAATAAAGAAGCATAAAAATAACATTTGTATTCCCCAATGTAACATAAGCCATAGCAGCGGAAAAGAGAGTCTGCAGCGATATATCCAAGAGTCTTCAAGCTTGGGAGGAGAACTGAGCCTAAGTAATAACATTCCCTCCCTACGGACCTGGGGGGGAGACGGAAGACAAGAAAGCGAAAGAAAACAGAGTCAGACATTAGGTTTAGTAAGTTCAGTAACTTTCAGCATGTGAACAGGAAAAAAGCAACACGACATGAATTAACTGAATATAAGATAATACCATAATGATAGGGCTAACAAGATAACATAAGATTTATGCAAGATATGCTAAGGCAGGATAAGATATGCTTCCCTATTTTCTCTGCTTCGCTATTACCCTGTTATTCTGGATTCTATGTCCCTGCACCACCTAACTAGTGTTCCAACTAGAAATCGATATAAAATGATAACGTGGTCCCAATCCCCTAAGTTGTGGTTGTTTGCAGGTGTACATTTATTATTTATTACCTAGATCTGATCTAGGGTTTTCTATCGAGTGCTTCCTAGATTCAACTAGGGTTTACGCGACTTATCTAATGCTTCACAGATTCAGGGTTTATGCCACCTAGGTCCACTAGGGATTACGCTACCTGTCGAACGATGCCCCTAGTCTAGGACACACTACCCAGAGTGGTATATGTTCCTAGACTTTCCCCACGTATGTGTCGCGAATCGTTTTATCGCTGTCTAGATGCACATGTCCTGAAATGTGTGACCCGAGTCCCGTGGTAGGGCTACTCTAGAAACACGGAACTCGGTCGGGAGTTTTTCAGATATCTGCCGGTGCAGATGTTAAGGTCTGTTTTTTTACCAGTGGTTATGGTCCCACGTGACCCCTCCCTCAACTAATGAAAGGCAATCCAAAAAAATCAAGCGCGAGAACTGTACTTTTGCCACCCTATGCCCTACTTTCCTATTGGTCAGCCTCACCTATAACTAGATAGCAAGTATATGGTCTGTTGGGAGTTCTCTGCCTTTCCGCCTACGTACAAAGATTGACTAAAGATGGTAGGTAGACGACGAGTTACTATCACAGGGCAAAAACTAGTCTCGCCGAATCACGCTGATCCACCCTAGTCTTTAAGTTGCCATATATTGCAACCAAGGCATACCCTTGGTTCTTCTAACGCAGACCTTAACCTCTGTGAGCCCAGGAGGATCATCTGCCACCTCACAGAGGGATACCAAGAGTACCCTCACGCCCCCTCGAAGCTTCGGGCTTCGTAACCCAATTCGTTGGAGGCCTCTTTAGGATCAGATGGACGTTCGCTCCTACTTGTGATATACTAGGGATTACTACTTAGTTTTCTAACTAAGGTTTACCACTTAGTTTATTGAATCGTCGTTTTCTTAACTAAGGTTTACGACTTAGTTCATATTAACTAAGGTTTACTACTTAGTTCTTGTTCTTGTCAAGTTGGGTTGGTTAAGTGTCATTAGTCAATTCGAGTCAACTTAACCCTTTCGTTTGCCATATAAAACTGGTTAAGTGTTATCAGTAGTTCATGTTGACTTAACCCCTACCACAAACCGAGTTATATTGGTTAAGTATTTTCTTATTACTTAACCCTACCCATTCATCTTGTATTGTTTAAACGTTCCCTTTAACCTAACCTTGCCCATCTGTTATAACTGACATGTTATAGCGGTTAAGTGTTCCCTTAGCTAACTTAACCCTAACATCTGTTTAATTAACATGTTCTAATGGTTAAGTATTGTCCTTTCATGTTTTTAACTTAACCCTGTTCATTTATCCTGCTATGATGAATAAGTGTTCCAAGTTTACTTAACCCCACCTTCTAGTTTTAGTTAACATGTTAAATTGGCTAAGTGTATTAAACTTACTTAACCCCTACAAGTCTTGTCTTGTTAACATGTTAAGTGGTTAAGTGTCCAGATTAGCCTAACCCCACTCATCGGATTTAGTTAACATGTTGAGTTGGTTAAGTGTTTTAGTTAACTTAACCCTACCATTCTTGTTCTAGCTTTAATTAATAAATTAAAGCCGCGACCACTCACATTAGACAGATATTGTTGCGATTACTGGATGTGCCGGTTGGTTCCGGGCAGGTTTATATCGCAACTCAGTCTAACCTCGGGTTAGGCATATTCGTGTTTTCTAAGTTCAAAGGGTTTTGATTAATTTTCAAATCAGGTTTTGAAAGTAACCATCCCGTCCGTCGGATCAGTTAGGGATAGCCAGGGAGAGCAGGAAACTTGTATTTTCCAAACCCAAGCCTAGACACTATCCTCTCTGTCACCATAGAACTTTCTGGTGTATGTATTATTAAAAGAGATGTCATTAATAAACCTTTCTTTTGTATATATATAAATTGTTAACAATTTATCCTCAAAGTTTAACCATTTATCCTCAAAGTCCATTTTCCCTTTTTAAATAAATTTGGCCTATACCATATTCAATTGCCATGCCCACTAATGGACTTATATTCTAGGCCCAAATCTTGATTTCCCTGTCTTACAGTTTATAGCAATTTAGATCCAACATCCTCATTTACAGTTCATGCCAAAACTAGATTTTATATTCTAGTTTACAGTTTATGCCAAAAACTTAATTTGCATACCAACTACCTACTTTGTGGCCCATTTAACCATTTACCATTTACGCCCAATGTATGTAAATTATTCACAATTATGCTAATATACTTATCATGCTTAATTTAGCCACCCAATTCTGATTTAATATTCTAATTTCAGTTCATGTCAAAACTAGGCTTGTTATTCTAATTTTCATCTTAATAGTCATGCTATAATGCATGTTCCCAAATTATGCCAATTTCCAAGTTTAGTCAATTTCATGTTTTTCCCAAAACGTATTCCCATCGTTCGTATAATCGTGATTCAACCTAGATTATAAATAAATCTAGATTCGTGGAAAAAAGGGAATGAACCAAAATGCCATGAAAGAATAGACATAATAACTGGCATAAGATGATAATTCACAGGCATATAGATCTGGTAATATTACGACATGAAAAGGGTTGAATAGTATAGGTTCAAGAACATGGGTAGACCTAACTTAATAGGTAAATTCCCAAGATCAAGATTCAAGGATAACTAAGAATAAACTGAAACAGAAAGTCAAGCCTAGATCCAATATAATGCCAGTTTGGGGTACAACATGGTTTTGTAACTACAGTGTCATGGGCATAAATAATAATCTTATATCCATAGTCATAGGCAATAAATCCTCACAGTTAATGAATCACAGTCATAGGCGATGTTCATAGTCAAAGGAAAATAATTCTCACAGTCATGAGTCACAGTCATAGGCAATGTTCATAGTCAAAAAGGCATATGGTTTTAAGGTCCCTAGTTTCATAGTCACAGTCTTATTGGTCATCGAATCATAACAGTTCTTAATTAGGTCCAAAGATATAAGCACTGATTCGAATAGAAAGATTTGGCATATTCTTTTATTCCTTTAATTTCATGTCACGAATAGAGAAAACGTTCAAATCTAAAAAGTAACCGACTTACAGAGATTATATTAGATTCATAGAAAAACAGTCGTTGAAGTCGTTCGAATCTTCACTTGAATCCTAACTTGTTTTGAATCTCCTCTTGAAAGTCTTGAGCAGCATTTCCTCGTCTTGATTTATTTTATATATTATTTAATTTATTATTTAATTTAGTGGAGGAGAAGAAGCCATGTCCACCAAGAATCTTTGCAGCATAAGGTTAGAGAAGAATTGTGAATAGTGAAGGAGACTAGGGGCTGTTTATATAGGATTAGGCGGACGAATCTAGGCAGAAAACGAGACCAGGTACATCAGAATGCACCCAAGCCCAAAAGTGGGTTTTGCACCCAGGTCGACACCCAGGTCGATTGCCCAGTCGACCTGGTCAGGGGCGGTCGACTGCCCAGTCGACTCCCCAGTCGACCTGGGTCCTGAGTGGGAATTTTCCCGCCCAGCCCACTTCTGGGTTTGAATTCGAATTTCGAATTCGAATTTCAAGCTGTTTTCGATTCTGAAAATTCCTGAAATTTCGGAGGGTCATATCTCCCTCATGCGGACTCCGATTCTCGCAAACTCGGACTCGTTTCCAAGCAGAATTTCGAGACGAACGCAATGGCGTAACCCGTTTGCCTTAATTTTTCCTCTAACATTTAATTATACCTTAATTTGTGAAACTTAATGTTACATAATTACGGGGTGTTACAATTTCTCAAATCCAATCCACCCGAACGCACGCTACTCGAGGGCTACAGAGCACGATCAAGAACCATCCCTCCGAAGCCGCCGTCACCAGCTCCCCATGCCAGGAATTCCGTCGAGCTCGGTGGTCTCAGCCACCTCGAAATCCGCGCCTAATGTTGCAACTTTGAGGCTGAAAATCATTCGAACCACATCACTGATTTTGATCAAACCCGTATAGAATCGAAGAGGAAGAGATTCTCCTCAATATTGGGTTTGAATTCATGTGTTAATTCGGTGTAGTTTGTGAGAAATTAAGGGATTCATTTAGGACATTTTCGGCCATTCAAGATTTGGGGCGGCGGCTGTACAAATAAAATTAGGGTTAGGTTTTGATTTTTGTGAATTTTATAATATTTTAATGGTAAATTTTACTAATAAATCCATAAGCTTTAAACCAAACCAATTTCAGTCCAACCAAAGTTGACCCAACCCAATAGCCTCTGTTCTGGATCCAATGGGCAAGGTCTCGTCGGCCCAAACGACTGTCTGTGGCCTGTTTATTTAATTTAATATTTAAATCATTTATTTAATTAATTCCAGCCTACATTTAAATTCACCGGGGCAACATACGAGCTCAGAAAATTCCAGAAAAATTATTTCTGGATTTGTTTCGACGATACGGTCATAACAAAACTAATTTCGTCGAATTCTGAGACTATTGGAAAAATGACCATTTTCGAGTCGATTAAATTTGCTGATATTGACAAAACACATTTTCGTTTGCCACGCTCACCTATTAATTCGAAAAATTACGAAAATTGAAACCTAGCAATAATTTGACATTCCGGTTCCAACAAAAGTGGTTTCGTCGAAAACGGAGGTCGTTTGAAAAATGGTCTTTTATACGGGCTATAAATTATATTATAGCGACCATTCTGAACATTCAACTGGCCATATCTTTTGATTCCCGCTATGAAATTTTAATTTTTCAGATTCGTTGGAAAGATAATTTCAAAAAGATTTAGATATTTTTGGTTTCACTAAAATCTGTTAGATATTGAATCCGGTACATTCGGTTAAAGTACAGGTTTGACTTTTCAAACTACCGTACTATTTCTAATTCCTTTAGAAATCAAAATAAATACATTTTCTCTAACTTTGACTAAAATAAATTTTTAATCGTTATTATTTAAAATAAACAATTTTAAATATTAAATTTCCTAAAATAAAATTTTTAAATTGGTTCAAAATTTGCGGGTTGTTACAATCTCCCCCACTTAAAATCTTTTCGTCCTCGGAAAGGAACGGAGCTGGAAAGTTGTTTAATTAACCAACTCAAATTTCAATTCTTATCAATTTAGTTCACTATTAAATTCGATTTAGCTAAATTTATCATTCTTTCTCATCTTCATTGAATTAATTATCATACCAACATTTTAATTAGTTAAACTAATTATCAAACATCACAACCAGCAATCAATTAGGTGATTAGCTTTTATATATAGTCAAAAATCATATTTTTAGTGCAAACCACAGCAATAAATTCTAATTAATATTTGGTCCTCATACCAGTTGATTGGAAATATATAGATATTCCACTTTCAGAACTCGAACATAAATACCGATGATGATATATATCACCAGAATCATCTCCGTGTGACTAGAGTGTGATTCTATATCTATCAAGTATATTTGAGACTTCGTGTACACGTGGATCAGATGTATATTAAAACTTCTATATACTCGATCGTCCAAATTAAAATATAATAATATCTCAAATACGTATTTTAAGATAAAATTTTCAAAACTAAATTTGTTTTTATTTAAAAAAAATAGCACTCCTCGGACTCATTCTAGGATACTGCTGATCCCATCTCTAACGAGTCATTCTTTATAGGATATTACTAATCCTACCTCTGATGAGTCTTTTGTTCAGTTCTAACAAATTGTACGCCAAAGATTTGAGCTAACCTAAGCTCTGATACCAAATGTAAAAACCCGAAAATTCCCACCCTTAGGATCGACCATAAACTACACAGGGCTGAACCAAAAGTCGGAAATCTTCGAATACTTTAACTTTGGGAATACAATACATTAAAACAGATAACAGAAGACTTTTATTACATCATGATAATATAACATCAGAGTACATAATATATCAGAGTACATTGAAAATAATACAGCGGAAGATAAAATTACAAAAGATTTAATACAATGCAGCGGAAATAAATAAATTGATACAACGGAAGTATGTCAAAACTCTGGACACAACTTTAAGCTTCGATCCAGAATCCTGCTCAATATATCTGCAAAACAAGTTACTGGACTGCCTGTGTAGAAAAGAGGGCACCCGAGTTTGCAAGTGAAACAAACAACAGGTCAGTCATGGGACTGGTATGAGAGATCTAACTTAACTTATCTAATAATAAGGCTAATTACAAGACCACGCCGCTAACGCGGAACGGGTTTACTCCATTGGATTGCCAGTGCAAGAATAGAAATCTCACCATCGTTTCAATTCAGGATCGGATTTGCCTAAAATTATGACCTACTCAGAAATGCCTCTAGTTAGTTCCGAAGCGTAGATCTCGTTTTTTGGTTCCAATGCAACTGAAATATCTCAATTCTGATATTGTATGAAGGAATTATGATTATCTAAAGATTTGAATTTTTAAATAGATAATTAATTTAATAATTATTACCCTTAATACGTTTTTAACTAATTACGACGCATCCTCTTTCTTCTTCCACGTTTCCACGATGCAAGCCGAACCCATTTCTCAAATCCAATCCACCCGAACGCACGCTACTTGAGGGCTCCAGAGCACGATCAGGAACCACCCCTCTGAAGCCGCCGTCGCTAGCTCCCCACGCCAGGAATTCCGGCGAGCTCGATGGTCTCAGCCACCTCGAAATCCACGCCTAACGTTGCAACTTTGAGGCTGAAAATCATTCGAACCACATCACTGATTTCAATCATACCCATATAGAATCGAAGAGGAAGAGATTCTCTTCAATATTGGGTTTGAATTCATGTGTTAATTTGGTGTAGTTTGCGAGAAATTAAGGGATTCGTTTGGGACATTTTCGGCCATTCAAGATTTGGGGCGGTAGCTGTACAAATAAAATTAGGGTTAGGTTTTGATTTTTGTGAATTTTATAATATTTTAATGGTAAATTTTACTAATGAATCGATAAGTTTTAAACCAAACCAATTTCAGTCAAACCGAAGTTGACCCCACCCAATAGCCCCTGTTCCGGATCCAATGGGCTAGGTCTCGTCAACCCAAACGACTGTCTGTGGCCTATTTTATTTAATTTAATATTTAAATCATTTATTTAATTAATTCCCGCCTACATTTAAATTCACCGGGGCCACATACGAGCTCAGAAAATTCCAGAAAAATTATTTCTGGCTTTGTTTCGATGATACGGTCCTAACAAAACTAATTTCGTGGAATTCTGAGACTGTTGGAAAAATGGTCATTTTCAAGTCGATTAAATTTGACTGATATTGACAAAACACATTTTCATTTGCCACGCTCACCTGTTAATTCAAAAAATTATGAAAATTGAAACTTAGCAATAATTTGACATTCCGGTTCCAAAAAAAGTGGTTTCGTTGAAAACGGAGGTCGTTTGAAAAATGGTCTTTTATACGGGCTATAAATTATACTATAGCGACCATTCTGAATATTCAACTGGCCATATCTTTTGATTTCCGCTATGAAATTTCGATTTTTTGGATTCGTTGGAAAGATAATTTCAAACAGATTGAGATATTTTTGGTTTCACTAAAATCCGTTAAATATTGAATCCGGTACATTCGGTCAAAGTACAGGTTTGACTTTTCAAACTACTGTACTATTTCTAATTCCTTTAGAAAGCGAAATGAATACATACATTTGCTCTAACTTTGACTAAAATAAATTTTTAATCGTTATTATTTAAAATAAACAATTTTAAATATTAATTTTTCATTAAATTTCCTAAAATAAAAATTTTAAATTGGTTCAGAATTTGCGGGTTGTTACACTATATGTATATGTGCATGTATGTGTGTGTCTATACATATATATATATATATATATATATATATATATATATATATACATATACATATATATATACACACATGAGGAGGGTTCCGCTGCACTTCTTATATTGCACGTGAACTCTCCCCTTAATCTCCACCACTCATTTCCCCACTCATTCTCTCTCTTCCCACTAAGAAATAATATTGAAATGGAAAGAGATAGAATGGATGGGGAAATGAGTGGTGAAGATTAAGGGGGAGAGTTCATGTGCAATATAAGAGGTGTAGCGTAACTCTCATATATATATATATATATATATATATATATATATATATATATATATTAAATAAAGAAGTGTGTTTCGCTACATCTTAGAGCAGCCCCAACGCGATGTCGGTTGCTATTCAACCGACCCCCAACGTTGGGTCACTGGAGGGGCTAAGGTCGCTTTAGCAACACCGGAGGTCGCTGAAGCAACCAAATGGTTGCGAGAACAACCTCGCTTAGCCAGCTTTAAATAAGTCGGCTAAGGCTTTATATCCTTAGCCGGCTAAGGGGGATAACTTTTTTTTAATTCCCTCCCCTTTAGTCGGCTTTTTAAAAGTCGGCTAAGGAAGGAGGGAATTTTTTTTTTTCTAAAATTCCTTAGTTGGTTTTTTAAAAGCCGACTAAGGAAAAAATGACCCCAACCTCGTTGGAGGGTATTCGGTTCCACCGACGAAAATTTAACCGCGAGCAACCCCCTCTGTTGTGGATGCTCTTCTTATATTGCATGTGAATCTCTTTCTGCATTTCAACCACTCATTCTGTTGAGATTTGAACTCACATCATCCAGCTCAAGAACAGCAGTTGCTACCACTCAATCAGGGTTGTTTCACATCTACAAAGCAAATATCCATTTCAATCAAAAGTTACGTAAGTTTGAGTACCGTCTTACTCCTCCTCCTCGGTCCAAAGCCTACCTCCACTTAGATAATATAGTAAAGTGGAAAAATTGAGAAATAATGAATATTAAAATTGAACGAGTGACTTGAATTCAAGTTCAATATAAGAGGTATAACGGAACATTGCTCATTTATAAAAGATGATGGAAACATAAGCTCAAAATGATAATATTTATTTTTGTTAACTTACGGCACAAGTTACTGTGGTAACACCATAAATATGTGTTTGTGTGTAGGTCAAATTTAAACATCATAACTGTACAGAACAAGCTCATCTTTCTCTTAAAAGTTCATGCTAACCGCACTTTTATCCTTACTTTATCAAATCTTATGTTTTTGCAGCAGTAAACTCTACTAGTAGCCACCAAGCAACTTAAACAATTATGGTTCAAAAGCCTCAGTGGTCTCCCATCTTTCCAAACAAAACATCTAGAGGGTACAACTTAGTATACGTATGATATTTTGTACTGCTTTATCTGAATACAGTTTATTTCTTGGGCATATATTGTTGTTGTTGTATAATAATTTTCCTTACTTTTACTAAAATAATCTTAAAGACTTAATACACAATTTATTTTTTAATAGGATGCTACACTATTAGAGATCTCTGGATCCTGTATATCCCTGGTCAAAAAACTATTTTGCAATAGACGTAATCATACAGGATACACCATACAAAAACAATTTGAAAGTAGTTGTGATGTGATCGATATAACAAGGTCAAGTCACTGCTCAGGGTTTGTAAATAGTAGTTCGGATTGGACAAATAGAGAAGAGGAAAAATTTACGTCACCTTTTAAAGTATTTATTTCGACACTTGATTTGATAACTGGATGTGAATCATGTGATTGCATCATGCATGTGTGTGTATATACACACACACAAGCATGCAAATTTCTTTGCATGTTTTTGTATGGGTCCATATGTATTGTTTTTGATGAGACTGAAGTGACGTAGCTTATCAACGGTTGGCTTTAATTTTTGATTAAGGCATACGATTTCGTTTTATTGCCTGTGTCTTCATATCGCATGTTTTATGTTTTTGTTAATTCATGTAAATTGAGTTTAAAAGGAGATTCCTGCTGCGCATATGCGAACAACTACTGTGATGATTTGACCCTGCCAACTCATAATCACATCCGAGCAAAAGATTTCTATCTATCAAATGAATAGCTTGAGGATTCCCAGTTCAAGATTGGTTAAAGAAGCACCAGAGACGAACGACTAACACCAGATCGGTTGTATTTTTGAAGTTTGCTTTGCAACCAAATGGTTTCTCTGACAACATAGCTTAATAGCCTTTCTTTTAGCTGGCTAAGATTAGCCGGTTAAATAGGCTTAAGCCACTTAACTATTATTTTTCGACATCGGAGGAGTTAATTAAACGTCAATTGGACTCCCACAACTCCCTCGGATGGGAATGCCCTTAGAGCAAACCCAAGGGTGGGGAAACGTGTATTAAGATGTACTCAACCCTCCTCCATCATAACATAAGAAATCACAAAAGTTTTATCGGTTTTTTGTTATGTGTATTAAAATCGATTACGGGATACTTTCTTGAATTGCAGTCCACTGTATATTGAGAATAGACAACTATTCTTGTTCCGCCACACCACATCTTCTCTTTTTTTTCCCTTATTTATTAGACAACCAACGTATAATCATATCCAAGGCAATAATAATGGCAGCGCCGGAAATATTTTAAAAAACCCAAAAAACATCTCCTTCGATTAAGAGATCGACGTACCGACTATTGGTAGACGTAAGCGAGTTTTTGAAAACAAAGTAATCAGGTTTAGACAAGCGAGATTGGAATGAGATGCAGCTCTTGACCATCGTATCAATCATAATTTGGGACCTGATTAGGATATAATTCATTTTCATGAACTTCGCAACAATAAAGTATACGCAGGTCGAAGATTCCGTAAGATAACTACTTTTAAAAAATTCCTTTACTTGCATTCTAGAATATAAATTAAATGTGTTATCAGTTCAATATAAGGCATGTCGTGATGGCATCCATGATTCTTGATCTAGTGTTATCCTTTTTATGGACAAATTCGAGCAATTGATTTAGAAGACATTATTCACACTACTTTTTAGAAAACAAGATCATAGATTTTCCGAGTACATATTTATTTAAGCACTTCTCGTTATGTGAGTATTATTTGACATTCTTATGAATGTACTTGTTATATGGCCAACATGACTGCATGATACAATAGCTTCTGATTTGTTAGAATTTTTTCATTGGTATAATTTCCCTCTTCCTTATGATGTTATTAGTCCATTATAAATTATGGTTGGAGATGAACCTTAGACAGTGACTTTATTCCTATTCAACCACACCCATGTACATATTTTTTAAAGGTGTATCCCAACAACGATGCTTTATAGGAGCATGAAGATAAGCCGTGACAAGCTAATTACTTCATCGTCACTCCATTGGCCTCTTTTTGGCATCAGTTTTACACTCTACTGCATATGAATACTCTTGCATCTGTCAATCTAGTAGGATCCATAGTCGTCTGTATTGGTGTTGCCCTTTGGTTTTACAGAACCTCGCACAAAGCACTTATGTATATCATGCTCCATATCCATTCAAGACATAGTTATATAGTTAGCAACTTACAACATTTGGGGTTGATTGATATATTTATATTCCTAGGCTGAAAGTTATATGATATCCTGACTCACATACATTTATGTATAAGGACTTCTATCAAATGTAGGTGACACAACTACTAATGTGCAGTGATATCGTCCTAGACCTGGAGTTAATGATGATGATGACAATCACAATGTGTTTAATCTTAAGGATCATAATGATAATTTTGATGAGTTTTAGACTATGTATGTATTTATTATTGGTGTCACTACAACAAAAGCTTGGTTTTAATACCAAATCTAAAGACTACATGTTATTGGGTCTTAAAGGAAGGCCCATTTAAGGACAAAACTTTGTTGTCTTAACACACAGGATAAGAGACCTCATATTGGTTATTAATAGGTCTCAAGTATTAATTATGTACCAAAATAATTCTGCCGCCTATCTCCTCTCTGCCGCCAATTCACAATCCACAACCCAGTATTCTCGCATGTCTTACTAGGTCTCTCCAGTATGCAGTTCGTGCGCTCAAAAAAGCGGAGAAAAAGAGAGGGAAAATCTGAACAGAATAATGGCAAGAGGTATTCAGCGGTAATCGATCTGAACGGAAAATCTGAAGAACACGGTTTGCTTTTACATAATCTTGTACGATATCTATCTTATCTATTATTCCGAATTCTCTATTCTCATGGTATTGTAAAACCCTTCTTATCCGATTCGATTTTAGACTGTATTTTATATTTTCGTGGAAATTAGAATTTTTTAGTTGGATTAGATTAACCACCATCTAGATCACCGAATCTGAATTTCATCTATTTACTGTGATTATGTCACAATATATTGATTTAGCTGGTTGTTAGGAAACTATTAGAAAAAAAATTCCTTTCTCTTATCATATATGGGAATGCAAATATCGTGTTTGTTTAAATGACCCAATCATGTTTTTATGCCCATCTTGTAATTTTATACCCAGAAAAGTACCATAAGGCCCAGGCCAGGCATGTACTAAAAATATGTTTGTTTAAATGGCTTCTTTATTTATTTTTTTATTTTTTTTCTTAGTTTAACACACACACACATTTGAAAGTGGCATATTTCCTCTAATCAACTCTGCTTATATTTTGACTGTAATCACCATGAATTTAGAGTGATAGGTTTGAATTTTCCATCGAACAATTTAATGGTCCTGGACTGTTTCGCCAAAATTATATAATAACTAATGTAACTACAGGTATCCCCGGTACTATATAATTTTGGATACCCTGCATATTTTATGCTACAACGGGTTTTGTAGAAGGCAAGCTAGCTGCATGCTTTTATGTGTAGTAATGAACTACGCAAATTTTCACAATATTATAGTAGTTTTCAGTTTTCAACTTCATCACCACCGATAATGACTGCAAAAGATTTGTTTCCAACCTGAAGAAATATAAATTAAGTGTAGAAGTAAATTTACAGTATATATATGTTCCAGCTTCATATAAAATCTTTGCTTCAATCTGAAATATTGGTGAACTGGAAGTTAAAGCAATGGTCACTCTTGTACTTCATAATATATGCACCGCATATAGAAGGACATCATCCAAGTAAAGAATAACATGTGACTTATGTTCATCTCGGCTATATTAACTGAACTACATAAGCATGATGATAAAATTATTCACTGGCAGTTTTGATTTTTTTTTTTTAAGGTTATTGTTGTTGTTTTTTAGGAAACATTATCTACATATGGAATAAAGCTGTTATGTAGGCTATGAATGCTTTTTTACTAAACATATTACAATGACTTGTACATCATTCACAAATATTTGAATTTCATTAACAGAAAAAACCTGTATAATAATAATTCGCTTGCATATTGCAATGTTGTGCTTGAGATTTTTTCCTCCAATCATTGATGTTTAATCACCTTTCACATATTGCAGCCTCTTGTATTCAATTTTTGTTGCACATCAACTTACCTTCGACAGCCAAATATTATATATTGCAATGGTTATCTTTATGTGGTCGACGTCTAGTTTTATTTTCCTATGTATAGTTACATCAAAATTTAATGTAGTTCTTAAGATATTTTCCTCCAATCGGCAATCACTATAGGGCCAAAATGTTGCTAACATGTTTATTGCATCACCAATTTAGTGCCTTGAAACAGAATATGTTTCCTACAAAGGTGAGATAATCTTTTTCATAATGTTGATCTGTACGCATTAAGAATTAAAATGCATATTTGATGGCTAAATAAGCACGAATAACAGAGCATGGACGAACAAATCACATTAATAGATAACTCCTGTGTTCTTCCTTTGTTGTAATATGTTGTGCTTACTACCTTCTTTTATGATTAATTATTATAGTAGAAAACTTCTCTATAACCATCTTTTTGTTAAACTATAGCATATTTGATTAGAGGGTATTTATTTTAAATTATATACTAAAAGATGCTATAGGTATTTGTCTTTTAGTTTTTATTTATATAAGATGATGCATGTAGTTAGTACGCCGAAAACTAATTGCACCATCAAAACCTGAACACTTCACTAGTTATTTTTTATAATGTTGTACAAGGATTTACTATATATTAAACTTCACAAGACACTTAGATTGATAGATGACCTCCAACTCTTATCCGAAAGACTGAAAGCTAAGCCATAATTAACCAAGTTTCTGTGAGAATGACTTTTAGCTTATATGCAGGAAACTCTTAATCATATATTTATTTATATATAAATATAATATAACATATATATATATATATATATATATATATACATGCATGCGTACATACATACATATATATATATATGTGTGTGTGTGTGTGTGTGTACCTATGTATATGTATACACTACAATTTCTATGAAAAAAAAATTTATATCTACATTATACGATTAAACATGAGTTATCACCCTAAGCTTCTTCTTGCTTCTAACTTGTCAACTTCTCACAACACTCATTCTACCGCCTATCCCACTGCAAAAAAAATCTTTCATTTGCTCGCTCTTAATCTTTAATTTTTAAGTTAAAGATGATTCCTATGATTTCTTTCCTGCTAGGCCTATTTTATTTCTTCATTTCTCATAGTGAAAAAATAATAAAAACAGTAAGAAAATATTTAGCAGATTGAAAAGATAATGTTTTACTACTATATAGTTCACCCTTAGTTATTCATTCATCCTTTGATATATCAGCTCAAACAATATATTTCCAATGGTTCTGTAAACACATAACCAGGGACGTAACTAATAATAGCGTCGGGCGGGCATCTGCCGTACCCAAGAAAACAAAGACAACAGGCACGAAAAAACTGAGAAATAATGCACATAAACTCAATAGGTAAATTCTAAAAGTTACTTCTTCTATCTTTCACTGGCCTCTAAATAAAAATAATAATGTTCACAAGAATTTTAGCTTGCGTTTCTTCCATTTTCGCACCTTACGCTTTGCAGTTCTTCCACAATTTATTTGCTGATTGAACAACCAAAATCCTGAATTTCTCATCACTTGGTATGAGATATTGTAATTGATATTTTAATGCAATTTTTCTGCTAAGGATGGAAAAAATCCAACAGTTGAATTGAAAATCCTAACATGCGATTCTTGTAGTTCAACATGAATATGTCATTGAGTGAGTTTTCTAAAGTTAATTATATCTTACATATTAAGCTTATATGTAGTATTTTATTAATTGACTGGTGTCATAAATAATAAGCTCACTTTGATTTACATGTTTCATGCTTTGCATCATTCAAGTTGCAGCTTTGAAAACTCTATTGACAAATTGGATGCAAGTTTTTATACATTCTTCTCTTTAGGTTTTGATACTAGTTAAATACAAATGTAAAAAAATTTGCATTTGGGAACTATTGATCTTTTGATATAGTATAAATGTTTCTATTGATCTTCGTTTTAATTATCTTTCTTCCATCCGACATTCATCAGTTATATAATCTGTCCACTCCAAACAAAATTTCTGGTTACATCTTTGCACATAACTATAAACAAACAACATGAATAGACCTAATTTTTTTCTTGTCAAACGTGGTTAAACAAAAGATTCATATAAATTTTAGTTTCAAGAAGTACAGTTTAACAACAATTGTTTGTTCGAATGTCAAATTTAAATATTTGCACAACCGACCTTAAACTGATGCTAATAATTCAAAATTAACAAAAGATCACTATGCATGGACAAAAGACTTTGCAATGGCTATGCACATACCTTAGTTAATACCAAAATTCAAATAAATTATCTGAACTACTTCATTGTCCTTGTTGAATGCTACTTTGAGATTGTGTAATAATAATATTCAGAACAACCACTTTACGTTACTTACTTAGAACTTTTCTATAAATTCCGGATGGCTATGGAAATACAAATGCTAATAGTATGTTTGAATTTATTTTTAGAGATCAATTCTAATGGCTCGGCAGCATACAATTCAAATGTGTGCAAATGTAATTACATATATTTATAAGATATATGGCATATATATTTTAAGGTGTGGGAAGCCAATGTAGATAAAAAATTTCACACTAGAATTGCATAAATGGTCATGGATAAAAAACTTTTATGTAGTATAAATCTGTTCATTTTTAAACTTTTATGGTGATAATAAAGTAACCGAAATTTGTCTTGTTCGTAGGATTGATACCAAAATGAATGATCGATCATGGATGTATTGTAGACTTAAAGATGGATATATAAATCTAGAATTTGTTGATGGTGTCAACAATTTTGTTGAATTTGCATTTCTACAAGTGGAACATGGAGGAACCATTAGATGCCCATGCTCCATGTGCAAAAGCGAAAAATTTCAACTAAAGGAAGAAGTCTCTAAACATTTACTACGAAAAGGTTTTGTTCCACTTTATTCTACCTGGATTTTTCATGGAGAGGCAGAACTTGATGAGTCAACAATGTCTGAACCACAAGCTAGTGATTTCAATGATGAAAACCCATATAGGGACATGGTTTTAGATGCAATGGGTGTTGATCATAATATGGATGAGCAACCACCCAATGTCGAAGCTCAAAAGTTCTTAGATTTACTTAAAGCAGCTGATGAACCTTTGTGGGATGGATGCAGAAAAGAGACCAAATTATCAGCATGCGCGAAGATGATGGCCCTTAAATCTCGAAGAGGTCTGACTGAGGCAAGTTTTAAAGATATGAGTAAGCTGATTAGCAATATGTTACCAGATGGACATAAGCTAGTTCAAAATTTTTATGAAGCTAAAAAATTATTGAAACCTCTTGGGCTTGGTTATGAAAAAAATGATGTTTGTCCTAATTTATGTATGTTGTATTACAAAGAAAACAGTTCCAAGGTTTTTTGTGAAATTTGTAAAAGTCCTCGCTACAAAACTAGAGATGCTCAAAATAATTCCAAAAATATTTCTGAGAGACAAGTTCGCTACTTCCCAATCATTCCAAGATTGAAAAGGTTATTCATGTCACCAAATCATGCTAAAGACATGACATGGCACTATTATAATCGATCCAATGATGATACAATGGCTCATCCAACCGACGGTGAGGCATGGAAAGAGTTTGATCGTCGACATCCAGAATTTGCATCTTCTGAGCGAAATGTTCGATTAGGCTTATGCACTGATGGTTTTAGCCCGTTTGGAGTTTCTGCAAAAGTTTATTCTTGTTGGCCAGTGATTTTGACAGTTTATAATTTACCACCTTGGAAGTGCATGAAACAACCATTTTTGTTTTTAAACACAATTATTCCAGGACCTAAAAATCCTGGAAAAAATTTAGATGTATTCTTACGACCTTTAATTGACGAGCTACTAGAGTTGTGGAACGGTGTTTTAGCTTATGATGTGCATAAAAAAGAAAACTTTGTTCTAAGAGCAGCTTTGATGTGGACTATTAGTGATTTTCCTGCATATGGTATGTTATCTGGATGGAGTACTCATGGAAGATTGGCGTGTCCTTATTGTATGGAGAAAACAAAGTCTTTCACTCTTGAACATGGTGGAAAAGCATGTTTTTTTGATTGTCATCGACAATTCTTGCCATTGGACCATCCATTTAGAAGGCAAAAGGATAAGTTTAAAAGGAATAATATTGAAGCAGGTATACTACTACATCGACGTTCTGGTGTTGAGATGGAAGATATAGTGTCAAGCTTGCCTGACGTTGTATTTGGATTTAAATCAGGAAATCATACAATACCAGGATTTGGTGAATCACACAATTGGGTACGCAGAAGTATATTTTGGGATCTTCCTTATTGGAATTCAAATTTGATTCGTCATAATTTAGATGTGATGCATGTTGAAAAGAATTTTTTTGACAACGTATTCCATACATTAATGGACACCGATAAAACAAAAGATAATTTAAAAGCTAGACTTGATCTTGAAAAAATTTGCAGTAAGCCACGATGGATGAGTTTAATTCAGCGTTCAAATGGTAATTATTACAAGCCAAAAGCTCCTTATTGTCTTTTGAAAAAAGATCAAAAAGTTGTTTGCAAATGGGTAAAAAGTATACGCTTTCCCGATGGATATGCCTCAAACATTCAAAGATGTGTTAACGAGTCTGAAACTAAAATCAGTGGGTTTAAAAGCCATGATTGTCATGTATTTATGCAAAGGCTTCTTCCGATCGCATTTCGCCCCTTTTTACCAAAAAATATTTGGGAAACATTAGTAGAACTTAGCAATTTCTTTCGTGATCTCTGTGCAAAAAATCTAATTGTTGAAAATGTGAGTTGCCTAGAGAAAAACGTTGTCGAAATAATTTGTAAACTTGAGAAAATATTTCCTCCTTCTTTTTTTGATCCTATGGAGCATTTGTCCATTCATCTTCCTTATGAAGCTAAAGTTGGAGGTCCTGTTCAATATCGATGGATGTACCCTTTTGAAAGGTATATTCAATATTTCTTTTTAATATTGTCATTTAGTTTCCAACCTTTCTATACAATGTAGGTATTTATTTTATTTAAAAAAGAAAGTGGGTAACAAGGCACATGTTGAAGGTTCCATCGCCGAAGCATATCTTATTGATGAAATTGCAAATTTTACATCATGTTATTTTGGTCCTAATGTTGAAACAATATGGAATCAAGTACCAAGGAATGATGATGGTGGAGAAGTTAAGTCAGCTGAACGATTATCAATCTTTTGTCATGCGGGTAGGGTATTATCAAATGCGTTCATTAAGAGGATGCTCACCGCAGAGGAACACCAAGCTATACATAAATATGTGATTTTCAACTGTCCTGAATTGAAGGATTTAATGATGTAAGTAACATCAATTTTTATTATAATTAAATATACATATGCATAACATTGTTAATAATTTTATTACTGTGTAGCAAATGCAAGGATGAGTTGCGAGGACATCATCCATATGAGAATGAGAATTCCATCGATATGCATTTGGAGACAATATTTCCTGATTGGTTAAAATCAAATGTACTTTTTCGGATTTGAGATCAAGCTAATCTTTTTATATAATTTCTGAAATAATAGTGGGTAATATTAACATGGTAATTTAATTTTGTTTGATAGGTTCCATTTCATCTCGACGGTATTGAGCATCAGTTATATTTACTAGCACAGGGACCAAATTTTGTAGTAGAGTGTTACA
This sequence comes from Allium sativum, assembly GCA_030737875.1. Lineage (NCBI taxonomy): Eukaryota > Viridiplantae > Streptophyta > Magnoliopsida > Asparagales > Amaryllidaceae > Allium > Allium sativum. The sequence continues at coordinate 848,084,728 of CM060922.1, read as the reverse complement.
ATGGATTTTTTGTTAATGGTTTTAAATTTCATACAATGCAGTATGGAAAGAACAAAAAAACAATGAATAGTGGTGTATGTGTAAAAGGAAGCTGTTATGATGATTTAGAAAGTGATTATTACGGGATGATCAAGGAAGTTATTAAGTTGACATATCTTGGTGACAAAAATGAAATATTTTTATTCAATTGTGACTGGTTTGACACTTTAACCAGAGAAGGAATAAGAGTGCACCATACAAATGGTTTGATTGAACTAAGAAAAAATTCTAGACTTCGCACAAATGATGTGTTTGTGTTTGCTCAACAGTGCCAGCAAGCTTATTTCACATGTCAGCCTAATGCTTCAGATGAATGGTTAGCCGTTATTAAAACTGCTGCTAGAAGTCGTTTTGCACTTGATATACTCAATTTAGAAGAAGATGCAGATGTGGCTCAAGCAGATGAGATACATACACCCTCTGATATTCAACTTGATGATAGTCTTGATCAACCGGTAACATTTGAACATTATGATCTTGTTGATAACGAAGAACTTGAGTTTGCAATGGAAAACATTGATGAAATGGAAGATGAATCGGAAGAGGACATAGAAGTTGATGACGAAGATGATGAATTTGGGGAGAGTGATGATGATTTGGTAGAGATAGAGGGTGAACTTGCCGTTGAAGAGGAATATTCTCAATATTAGTTTAAGAATAACATTTAATGATGTCATGAATGCTATTTTGTAAAATAATTGAATTCATTAAAAGCTTTATAAACATTTGCTATTTTGTTTAATGCAATAATAATTGATGTTGTTAGTCCTTAATTTAATGCAATGTTTGACTTCACACGTGTATTTTCTAACCCTAACCATATGATGTATGTAATCTTTTTCATTATTCATGTATACAATATTTATGTTTACCACAAAATGCACTTTATGAACAATGACTTTGTTATTAAAATATTATGTGGCTGAGCATTGTTTATTCATGTATAATTGCACTTATTTGATTGCTTCTTCATTTCAGATTTTCAAAGAGAATTTCAAGCTCGTTTGAAGAACAAGGAAATACCATAGTACGTTATAAGGTGGCTTAGTTTCCAAATTAACTCCAGGTAAAGATCTTTATAATATATCAACTTCAGGTAAAGATCTTTATAATATATCCACCCTTAGTTTTATTGTTTTATCTTGTCATTTTTTGGGTTCCAGTCTTTGTTTAATGCTCTGATTGTGGTTTGTTAGGTTTTTTATTACGTTTGAGACCCCTTTTGTTGCAACTGAATTTTTCTGACCTTGGGCCTCCAAACAGACCACATGCATACAAAATTTTGGCTATGAACTATCTTGTATAGATACTACCCACTGACCCTTCTGGCAAAACATGTTTTAAATAATATTATCTGAAATATTATTTCCAGTGTCCACCAAACAGAGCATATGCGTATGAAATTTTGGCTATGAACTATTTTATGATATATTCCATTTTAACACGTGATCATTTGTTTGTTCATATATAATTTCTAGAACGTATAAATTAGTTTGGATGTAGGTCAAGTTCATTCATCCATAAGAATCCTATATTCCTATTACCAAGTTACCAACACATGGACGCACTTACTTAATGGTTATATACCGTATATAATTACCCTTATTCCTCTTAACTATAAACACATATATTTTTGCCATGTAAATTCCCTAAAATCTCCTAAACTTTCCCATGAATTAACTGGTATCTATAAAATGATTGCCAAATGAACACGCATACTCTTTTGCCCTGTTTATGTAATTAATGTGTCAAAATATTTACAACATGTAAGACCATGTACAAGCTTCATTTTGATAATGATCTACTTTTAATATTTTATCGAAATAGATGGTTCAGCAACTTTGGTGCTTTGTTTTGTAGCACACTGTACGAATCAAATGGATTTATATAGCAAATTTTATAAGCACCAACTCTACAAGGTAAACCCATAATGGGAAAGCAATGACTTATCGTCAATCGATATTAGTCAAGTTTAAACTTCAAATGGTGGGTGTAAATTAAACTGAAGTAAACAGATATAAATTAATAAGGACATGATCAACAATTTTCAAGAAATTAGTTAAACAGTAGGAGCATACACTGCGAAAGCAAGTAATATAGCTAGTGAGTCAACACCGGATTACCAAATTTTATAAACCTAAGTAAAAAATTATTTAAATATAATGAGGGCAAATAATCGATGTTAGTTAGTTAAGTTTATTTACTTGTTGCCCTTGTTTATTTTATAGCGAGCACTTTTGATCTTTGGCTATTGTTTTTTTTTTTTGCCTACATGAGTAAATGGGTTGAGAATATTTATACATGCATCGCTTAATTGATGAAACTTAGCAAACATTGAATATTTGACATAAGTTGGTATTTCTTTATTTTATTACAAACTAGCATATGTTAAAATTTTATTTTATGCAGTAAACATAATGACAGGCTTAGCATTTCGAGGTCTTATTAGAAAAATGACAAGCACACATTCTAGCCTGCCGCAACAGGAAAATGACATATTGAGACAGTTTAATCATAACACAAGCACAAATGCAATGACCGATATGATGGGGGAGAGAGTCGAAGATGGAGGCGAAAGAGGCGAGGATGAGCTTGAAGAAGCACAAGAAGAGATGAGACGTGGTCCACAAGAAATGGAAGAGACTAGTGTGGAAGAAGGAGAGGAAGAAGCAACAGAAGTGGGTAGGAGATGCATTCCAGTTTGTGGATATGATACTCCAATCGATCCTGTTACCCAAAAAAGACCGTTGGAGTGGAGAGGAAACCAGTAAAGATTTAATCATACTTTTTTTTAATATATAATTGACTTTATGAATATCCTGATAATTATTGCAATATGCTTTTTAGCTTTAGAAACAAATCCGCCTCCCGTCTTATTGGGAGAATTTGGAACTTGCGGTTTACGGAACCATGGTATACGTTCTCTAAAGTGCCTCATGAGAAAAGAATAATACTATTTAACGAGTTTAAGGTATGGTTATTTTATTTTGGTTGGTAAATTTATTTTAATGCAATATATTTAAATGACATTTCTATGCACAGCGAGCATACACATATGATGTTGTGTATGAGCAAAGGGTATTTGAGATTTGGACAAAAACAGCTTCCTCGATTCTAAAAAAGAAACTATACCGCGCACGACAGCAAGCAAAAATGTTACGGCAAACTAATAGAATGATTAATTGTCGTGACACACCTCCTAATTGGATACAAAAAAATGTTTGGAATCAAATGATTGATATGGAATGGCATAAAAGTACATATGATGCTAAAGGAACCAAGATGAGAAATAATCGTTTGACATCAAAAGAAGGGACCCACACACGACATTCTGCTGGTTCGGTGTCTATTGCTTCACATGATGCACAAGTGGTAAGCTATAATTGTCTTTCATACTCATGGTTCATAAGGATAATATCAAATTGTATTTTGAATAATTGGATCTTAGATTTTTTTTTCTTTTTCTTTTGTTTTTACAAATGCAAAAGTTATAGAAAATTTGCTTTATTTTGAACTTAGCTTTCTTGCGGAATAGCATAATATAACCAAATAAGAACTGAACCTTAACACACACACACACACACACACACACACACACACACATATATATATATATATATATTTATCTATATGTGCGTGCAGTGGTGCAGCCTGACAAAAACATTGGTGAGGTCACTTAATATGTGCATGATCGTTTTTCCTCACGTAATGGAACAGTCTTCTAAAATAAATATGCATATTTTATTTTGTGTTAAAAAAAAAACAAGTAGCAAATGAGGGAGGGAAGAAAAACTACTTTTGAAAAGGAAACGCTATAAACAATAAGGGATGAAAATGGAAAAACATTGTAGTAGTTTGGTCTGACATGCAAAAAACACTGATTAATGCACATAATCTATTTTGTATTCTTCTCAAATTTCCTTTTAGTTTTGCATCTGAAAATTGAACAATACCTGAAAAGCATTTTTGCTTCAAATTTTTTGTCCAACATCCTGATGAGGTCCCTTGACCTCCTCGAATGTATCTTGGCTCCGCCTCTGTGTGCGTACGTAACAACTTGTTATAATTACTGCTGCCTAGTTGTAATGGATTGATTTTGATGTTCATCTTTGAAGGAACATGAAACTGGCCAACCGGTATCCTTCGCTGACAGTTTTCGTTATTGGCATACGAAAAGGGAGAAAGGAAAAGACAAAACAAAGGCCTTATCATCACCAAGTGGCACATTTGTTGACAACAAATCGAAAAAAGTTTATGTAAGTTTTTTTCTTCAACCTGAATGGTATCAAGCTGCTGATTTCTATGCCTGTGCAAGTATAGGTGAGGAATATAATACCCACCTCCTTGCATGCAGTTGATCTCTATGTTTTGCCTTAAGGCACAACAAGAATCACCTGCTTGCACAAACAAATGAGTAATATAAGTCATCTGTTTGCGCAGATGAGTAAAATTACTCACTTGCTTGCACAAACAGGTGGGTATATTTCTCACCTGCGCAAGAGGTGAATAATATTACTCACCTGCTTGCACATGCAGGTGAGTAAGATCATCTTTTCGGATTTTTTAACTTGCAAAATACGTCAGTAAATGTCTAATACTCCAAATTAAAATCATGCAAGATTAATTATTCATTTTACCCATATGCCATACCTGAGATTCTGCAATGTCATTTGGACCAGGATGCATTTTCTTCTTCTATTTTATCTTTTATATTTATATTTCCATGAGAATATCGATAATGGAGGGAAATATATAGTATCATCCAAAGAAAAAAAGTTAGATAAGATAACTGGTCACCTTTGTAATTTTCATGTGAAAGGAAGAGAACCGTCTTGTTTTTTAGTTAGAGCCTTTTCTGCTACTACATTAATTGTGCTAAATACAACTTGCATTGTACATATCCGTGGGTATCATGATAAACGGAAAGCTAATAAGATACATTACTATATTATATCATTTTTAAATATGGACGTTAATTTTCCACTTGATGAAGGAACCAATGAGATAACGTACATAACTCGCAAGAAACAATAGCTGTGATTGATTTGGAGACCGATCAGATATAATTAATTGGTTTAAGAAACTGCTCATTTATTTTTATTTTTTTACATACATATGCTTCCAAAGTTTATACAAGAAACACAATGATATATCTGAGCTGGCAACAGCTATAAAAAACAAATGAAATAGTGAAATACATGTGCGAATTCTGTAATGAATAACCTTTATCTTAATTGTAATAACAATGTCTATTTCCAAGCAAGCGACGTCCTCGGATGTTTGCTCCTCTTACTTTGATCGTCAAAGTGAGCCAAAGCCTTGTTCTGCCTTTCGATCTCAGATCTCATATCAACAGCCATGTTCTTCAACTCTCCTAATAGCTTGCTAAGGTCTGTCAAAGCACCGTCTTGCTTCTTCTCCATCTGAACTTTTTCTATAGCCGAAGAAGGTTCATAATTAACTTTCCGTGGATTTGAACTTTTCTTATCAGGAGTTGAGTACAGCTCCATTCTCATTTTTTGCTTTGTGTTACCACTTCCTGTATAGAACTTGTCTGTGCATGCATGAACATAGTCAAAACAATGATTTTTTAACTTATGAATGCGATTTGAGATTTTTAAAATGGGATTTAAATCACAGATCAAAGAAGTTCAGACTTAAAATCAAACCTCAAAAGTTATACCCCTATACTTATATGCCGCGAATTTTGCTCCATACGGATTTCTAGATAACAAATGTATGTAAAAGCATAAATTATTCTCTATATAATATTCATATGAAATTGATTTCACTGCATGAGGATTTCCATCCAAACTTACATTTTCATTCTTTCTACATCTCAGATAATTCTTAACTTAGCATTGATTGAAAGAGTTTTCTTAATGACAATTATAATTGAAGAACTATCGCCAATAAAATTTAATTTAAAACAACTTTATAAATACCAGGAGTCAAAATAGGCCCTTTGATTTCTCTAGTCTTTTTAGGTCTCCAAGTCTTTGAAAACAGACTACTTAGGCTTCCAAAAAGTTTCTCTCCCTTCAAAAGTACCAAAATAATCAAACTACATAAATGTATACAATTGAAACTTATCAAAAGAAGACAACTGAAATTCATACTCTACTGAGATCATGCTCGATATCAGCAATAGTCATATGTGTACGTGTAATTTGCTCCCATGATGATGCAAGTTAACAAGAGTTTTTTATGCATCTTCCCTCATTTCTTCTGCAATTTTCAAACATTCGTTCACTGTCTTTGTAGTTTCTTCTGATTTGTGCTCAACATAGCCTTCTAGTTCTTGCACAGATTGGTGTTCTATTCCACCATTGTTGCTGAAGTCATTCCTATAATTCTTCCTTGTTTGATAAGAAGAGGATGAAAAATGATTCTCGATCTCACTGGCTTGCAGTAGTTTAGTGCTTCCTTTGTTTAGAACAGGAGCAGAAGTATCTCTTTCCGGTTTGAAGTTGGTCTCGAAATCTGAAACTGAATCGAATGGGATGAAGGTTGAAAATTTCTTTTGAACTTCAAATTGTAAGGTAGGCGCCATTTAGTACCTGAGAAGCACAAATGGAGCCTACACTTGAATATTTCCAAAGAGAAGAAGAGTTCTTCTCTTACTAAAAAGGAGACTTTGTTTATAAAACGCAAAGTTGAATCCTTGGAAAATTTTAGGATCAGTTGAATGAAATAGTGAAATACAGCACGTGAGAATTCTGTTGTGGTTAATTAACATAAGTAGAAGGTTTACTAATAATAGCAATGCACTGTTTACTGTCTTACCATCTCCTTTAGTGTAAAAATATGCATACTCATGCTTTTCACTTGATTATCTTTAAACCAACTGTCAGTTAAACAAACTAGTATACTAAACACATTGTAAAAATATGCATACTCATGCTTTTCACACTAAAAATATGCATACCTGAGAAGCACAATAGGCAATTTGGAATTGGAATTATTAGTGAAAACTGGTACACTAAAAATATGCATATTTTAGGATCACTTGATTCCAATCTTTAAACCAACTGTCATTTGGAATTGGAATTGCCTATTGTGTTTAGTGTAAAAATATGCACACTCATGCTTTTCGCTTGATTGTTTACAGTTTTCTAGCTGCCCTTTTTTTCCCCAATCTTGTGATTATAAACTAACTATTATACGTACCATTTTTTGAACTGTTATACATACCATCTTTTTGAACTATTATCCGCGGGTATATATACCTCCCCCACCTCAATACTGTGTTTTTAGTTGTTCTACTTTTTGAAAGTCCAATCATACCTCATGATCTTTTTTGCTGTTTTCAGGAAGCATACATGAACAAAAAGGCTGAGTTAAACGAAGATGTAGCCGAATGGAATCCACGACTATGGATGGAAGCTTCTGGGGGACTAACACGAGGCAGAGTATATGGAGCGCCGTACGTAGATGCAAGCGGTCTGTTAAACAAAGGCTCTAAATCTTCTATTTTGGCTGATAATACCGCTAACTACGCCACACCATCGGATTCATCCACAAGCATGTTGACACCGGAGATCAAAAAATTAATTGAAAAGGAAGTACAATTGGCATTGAGCAACAAGTATGGGTCTGCTGCACCACCACAGCCACCACAGCCACAACCACAACCATCTCAAGAAACACTTCAAGAGCGTTCATTTCTTCAACATGCTAATCAAGTTTCGCAACAATCCATACCATTTCCGCAATCTTCTTTTCAGTTTCCGCAAGCATCAATTCCATATAACCAAACATTAGGAAGCTTTCAGTCTATGCCTATGTCGTTTCAATCAACTTTTGGAAACTTTGCGCAACCTGGATCATTCACACACCTACTCGGACCTATCACCAATGAGTATAACTTCCAACCTGGGCAGCATCAAGCAGCAGCCAATCATGGTACTTTTCAGCGTTCTCTCAATGATGACAACGTGGAGTGAAACTGTATTTCTCTTCCTTTATCAACATATTTAGTTTTTGTTTTGGCTTTGATTTGGATACTAGGACATCTTTATTTGTAGTTTGGCTTGTGGTTTATGTAGTGGATCTGCTAATTTAAAGGTTACCTTGCTTTTTTTTAGTGTACTTGTTCTTTTATACTTTTCTGGTATTTTTGCGTATGGTATAGCTTCCTTTAGTGTTATATATTTGCGTTGTTGAGTTTTGGCCATGGGAAGCAGTGGAGTTGGTATATATTTGCACTGTTGAGGTTGAACTTGGGGTTAATTTATTGCACTGTTGCGGTTGTTCTTTTATAAGTGCATGTATATGAATTATTCTAATGTATGGTAGGATATTGCTGCATGATATGTTGTAGCAGGCTTTATGTTCACTTCAGGTTGTTTTATACCGTGCTGAATAGGGAGGTACATATTAAAATAGTGATTTGTCACCTCTTTGTCTCTGCGTGTTGGTCCTTACTGTGTTCAATGGGACGCCATGTGTATTAAACTTAGGGACATATTTAAGATAGACTTAGTGGTCTTAAGGTTTATTGAGACATATTTTGCTTGTCTTTAAAAAATTAGGGACTTAATTTTAAGGACAACATTATTTATCTTAAAGGGGTCTTAAAGAAAAATTAGAGACATAATAAGTTAAGTTAGGACCAATATAGCTTGTCTTAAATCATTGAAATTTTTGTAGTGTGTTGTATTATTAGTATAGATTGAGTGTTTGATATTCGCTAGTAGTGTATATCCATGCTTAATATTTGCTATCAGTGTATTATCATGTATTTTCAAAGTTGAAAATTTGGTATCGGTGTATTTTCAGCGTTTGAGATTGGATATCGATGTATTAACTATTACTGGGGGTGGGCATAAACCGCACCGCAATGCGGAAACCGCCCAGACCAGACCGTTTAAACGGTGCGGAAAACCGCACCAGATTCTCTTTCTAACGCTAACAACCCAAACCGAACCGACCCGAAATGATACGGTTCGGTTGCGGTTTGAAGTATTATCAAACCGTATTAAACCGAACTGAACCGCATAGCTACACCGGTAATATTACAATAAAAAATTAACAAATTTCTATCTAACTTTTTATTTTAACCATATACATATTCTATATTCAGCGTATGTTGTAGTTATATCAATTCAAGATAACACTATGTGTTTTAACCTTTAGGTGACACAACGTCATACAATCATAAATTGATTGCTGATGGAAGTAATTCTCTAGTTTCATACTTAATACGGGTTCAAACCGGACCGAACCAAAACCGGACCGTTTTACATCGAAACCGAACCGAAACCAAGCCGTTCAAACGGTTAGTATAATGGTTCGTATTTTTGATTAACCGTTTGATGCAGTGCGGAAGCGGTTTGACCTCCAAATCATACCGCACCGAACCGAACCGCGCCCACCCCTAACTATTACAATATTTCTTATATATATTCATTCATTCATTCATTATTATGAAAATGATTGTATTCGTGAAGAAGAAGAAAACTCTTCTTATGCTTGTTAATATTCAAGTCCACGGATCCAATACATGTTATGTGGATCATGGACTTTTCTATTTAAAAGAAAATTTTGTATTAAAGATAGCAATCTTTAATGGAAAATGAAAGTCGGACTGTATATTTGTCCTAATGGAAGCTTATGTATAAACCGCATGTAGACATATGGAAGTGTAGTTGAGTCATGATTTTTGAGTTACTATAAATGAAGCATTCAGTAATCATCTTGATTGTAGATTGATTCGAACGATTCTAGAGAACTCAAAGTGCCTATGTCATGTTCAAAAGATCTTATGAATATACACAAGTGTTAAAAATATAATAGAGGAAGAAAATCTATTTCACTTAACACGAACTACATTTGATTCATGATATTGGTGGGAATATCAAACTGATTTTATCGGACACTCTACATATAATATGTGGCTTAAGTATATTAGGAAATTTGAATGATGTTTGGACTAACTAAACTACTTATTTTTCTTCAACAATGTCTATGTAATTCGAATTTAATTTTATTTACTTCAGCCTATATTGTTTTTACTTTCATTAAGTGTCATTGAAAAATTAACTTAATTAAAACATTACAAACTTACTTACAAGCTTACGTCTAACATACTAAGAACAAAGCGTTAATAACTTTAGGATGGAGAAAATCATTTATCAAAAATAAACACATCAATTCACTAAAAAAATACATTTGACCACCTCATATTTAAATTGAACCTTATGTCCTCTAAAGTGTGTCGATTTGTTATAGAAGTCCAGTGGCATACACAAATGCTTGATGTGGTAATGGATCATCAAACAATTCCCAAAATACATAACTATTTGTAAATTTGCGGCATCTATAGTGACGTTGATTAATGTCCATTTCATTTCTTATGTCATAACACAAGACAATTGCTCCACATTTAACAATGCAACGATTCGTGTTTTACGTATCGAAAGATTATAAAATAATACTACTTAATTCCCCAATGGTCGTATCATTCTCATGTTTTTAATATGTGGTTCACGGGGATGTGATACATGTCCATGATTTTTACCGATTCTGTTTGTGACCATTTTACCCCTATGAATTACTATTTTAACTATAACTTTTCTAAAGACCGAATTAGGTGTTCTAGTTAGTCTCATTTGATCAGGATGGCGGTTGGTCATTCCGTTCAGTGGTCATATTAAAGAATTGGCTTAATAGTTTAGGAGAAATTGTTATTTTAAGTTTTCATTCCTACAAGACAGATTAATTAACAACCGAATGGGCAGATTAGTGAGCCTATTAAGCTAGTGATCTGCAGCAATAAATATAAGGTGTGAGGAGAGAATTAGAGCATTTCTCCTTATTTCAAACATTAGGTTGGGCATCTATGATCCTCTGGTTCGACCTAATCGCTAAACCTTAATCACTTTCTTCATCATATCATTCTAAATCGTATCTAAAAGGAAAGATTTATATCAAGGGAACTGAATATCATCACATAGGATCATATTTGCGGAATTTCTTCGCTATCCACATTTGATTTCATCATGTTTGCATTGGATCTAGGTTTTGGTGAGTGATTGAGATCTCTCACACGGCTATTATGGATCAAACATGTTAGTAAGGATTATTTTACATCTTTATGTTAATTTCACCCTAAAATTGGATCATACATGTTAATTTCAGATACAGACGGTCCTAGAATAGCCTAATTTTGATATGGAATATGTAATTTATTAGATCCATCATGTTTAGTATGAAATTAGTATAGGATTAGTGTTAAATTATGCTACATTCAAGGTTTTCATTATATGATTCATGTATGTTTGTATTGGTATGATTGAATATGGATGAATTACTGCATGTTATGCTTGGTTTATTCGTTTAAAATTATGCGTTTTAGGACTTAGAATCGAAGATCAGAGAAAATCAAAGGTCCTTATGATTAGATTCATTTGAAACTTGTGGAGAAAATCTGGAGGATACTGAGAGGCTTTTAGCTAATTTTCATGCAAAAAATCGCTAAGTAAATGGACCTATACCGGTCCATAGCATATTGACCGACACTGGTCTATAGCATATGGACCGACACTGGTCCATCAAATCAAAGGGGATCAACACGATTTTTGGAGCGTGTCTTTAGGGGCTCATGAGGAGGCTATGTGCGAAGTTTGGAAACTCAAATCATAGCCATGGACCAGCAAGAGGAGCTCGGGAAGGAGTTAAGCTATATGAATAGATGTGAATAGTATATGTAACAAATTGAATCTTTAGAACAATATAACTAATTAAATAGTTAACAAATAAAATAAAAGTTGGCAAAAAATTTAAAATTTAGCTGCGGAAGTTGTGCCATTATGTTTGTGGCAATTTTTTGATCAATTTATGTATTTAGTTTGTAAAAATTAGAGCTAATATGAAAAAATTTATAAAATAGACAAGTTATAAGTATAATTCTAAAATTAATAAAAGATGCTAAAAATATCATTATTTTTTTGCATATTACTAAATTTGACTATGGATTTTCCATTGCATTCATTATGATTTTCTGGGTTATTTTCATATATAACTTCTCAAAATCCAAGTTCGCATGAGAGATATTGCAGAAACAAAATCAAAAAATATATATAGGTATACACACACAAACAAATATATATATATATATATGGTTGGATCGACCTAGCTATGAGTCGACCCGACCCATAGCCAGGTCGACTTAGGGGTTGACCCGCCTTGGTGTTTGGGTGCAGATTATGCCCAAGCAGGAGAGTGGTGGATCAAACATGTTTTCTTTCGTATGTTTGTTGAGTTGGAGTGTTTTTACGGCTTTGTTTTTAATAATAAGCTAACGTGGCAAGTTTTCAGTTGTTGTGTAGCATGGATGGCCTAGATTAAATCCATGAATCCAACGGCCTAAGATCCCTAGCCTAACCTATAAATAGACCCATGCACCTAACTCATTCCTAAAAACACAAATCTCTTCTCCGTTGGATTCTCTCTCTTTGAGATGGACCCGACCTAAAATTTTAGGGAATTTTTTTTATTAAAATAAATATTTTATATATACACATATTTAAACCCTTTTGGAGACAATCTTTAGTCAAAGCACCAATTTTAAATCACAGGCAAAAAATGCATGCTCAATAGCAAAGAACCTCTCAACAAAGACTAATCAGGACTGTACCAGAGAGAAAAAAATGGCGACTTCGTTTCCTTCCAATTCAAATTCCCTAAATTCACAAATAAAGAGAATATCTAACCTTGACTCTGATTTTATATCTGTAATTCCGCCTGATATAAATTCATCTAAGCAACATGCAAATTGTTTAATTTCCTTACCAGGAAAGAAGTTGCAAGCTCCAAATTTGGATTCAACTTAGGAATTTCCATACCTAAATTCGAAGATTCAGACTAGCAATTCTAAGGTAAATTTTCTGTAATCTAGATCTTGGCTTGAAGCGGTTAAAGTTAATAATTTGCATCAGAATGCTGCTCAACTTAAATTCTATGAGCTATGGTGAAAGGGAACCTTAAAATTGCATTTATCAGTGAAGATCTAGTTAGGACAGCTAGAGGAAAATGATCGAATGCCATTGTGTTTTATGTTTATAAAAGAAAACCCTATTATAATTACTTGAAAGAGTATATCGGTAGGAACTGGGGTTGAAGGGCAATTATAAACTATATACCAGAGATAATGGTTTTTCTATCATTAAATGTGAATTAATTAAAGATTGTGACCAAATTCTTGCTTCTGATCCGTATTATTATGATAAAAGATTAATTTTCATAAAGAAATATGAACCTGGAATCAAGTTAAATAGAGAATTTCATAATACAATTCCAATATGGATTAAACTACCCAATCAGGATTTGGATTTCTGGCCGACTAAAGCAATTAGTAGGATTTCTTGAACCTTAGGTCATCCTTTATGACTAGACAATGTGACTGAGGACCAAACTCGAATTTTTTATGCAAGGATTTTAGTTAAAGTTGATATAGAGTTTAAATCTACTGAAACAGTTCTTATCCAATATTTTAATAGGGAATTAGTTTGGCAAAAAAATTCAATATGAATAGACTCCTATTGCATGTTCTTATTGTAAAGTTTTTGGGCATTCTAATCTAACATGCAAATCAAGTAGAATATGGCTTCTAAATGATAAAGTTAAATCTGATGAGAGGATGGATATTGATGAGATGATTAGTAATCAAGTTCAGCATATGTGTGTTGACAAAGGGGAACATAACAGTAATCAAATTGAGAAAAATGGTGCTAATGATATAGGAAATCATATAGATTAGTTTGAAAATAATGAGTTTGTTGATGATTCTATTCTGAAAGATCATTCTAAAGGTAATAGGGATCTTCATCTAAATGGTTTATCTGAAGATTATGGTATTGATGTTATGTCTGCGGATACAAATGTTTGTAAAGAAGAAATTTGTAAAACAATCAAAGTGGTTATTTCAAGCATCAGTATGGAAAATGTAGGACTATCTGAAAGGAATGACATTAATGGAATGTTAGTTAGAGATGATGTAGTTAGTAAAGATCATGTAATAGATGAGTTAGATTGTTCCTCTTGCAGTTTCAAGAAGAAATGAAGAACCAGAAGAAAAAAACAGGTAATATAAGTGGAAATAGTAATGTAATGTATGAGGAGCCATTAGTGGAGACCAACCCTGAATGGGTGAAACTTGTCTCACAATTCCGAAATAGATCAAAGTCGAAGAAAACTAAGGAGGAAGGGTATTCTCCAGGTGGCATTGTTGGTGGTGGAATCTCGAAAAAATGATTTAGTGGTTTAATTTAGTTGTGTTTGGTTGAATGTGTGTATATTGGGATTTTAAGAGAGTTGTGGTTTTAGCAGTTCTCTCGGGTATCTTTTTGTTCAGAATATATCTAATTGGGCTATTTGTGCCTGGAAGTGATTGTGGCTTGTTGATAGTTTGGTGCAATTTGGTTGTTTGTTTAGGAGTTGGTCGTGCTATTTTTTCTGATATGCTTGAAGCTTTTATTTGATAGCACAACTTTAGTAAGAGATTGGTAGAGAGGATGGTTGTTATTTGTTTAGGTTTTCTCTTGTTAGTTTATGGTGTTTGGTTCTGGTGGAAGCTTCCCCTCTATTTGGATCAATGTCTTTTGGATCCTTCCTTTGGATCATTATGTGTTGTCTTTCTTGATGTTTGCGGTGTATGTCTGTTTGTTTGTCCAAGTTGTAATTTTTGATGATAGTCTTGTATTGTGTAACGACCCAAATTTTTAGTGACTGAATAGTTAATTTATTTAATTATTTCATAGGTTAATTCGGAGATTTAAATGATTATATTTAATAATTTTAAATATTTAATTAATATAAACGATGAATAATAAATTTAATTACGAATATTCGGAAAATAAGTTGAATTTGCAATGTTGGGTGAATTGGATAATCTATGAAATTTAATTGAATTTAAATTTGAATTAAAATAAATACATATAATAAAATACAGCATGATACCATTTTAAATGGTTGAAATGGGAATCTACTTTAGGAAATATTCATTTTTAAAAATAATACAAATTGTATACTATAATGCAACACAACGTATGAAACACTAATTTCGGTGTTCTTATAGTAACATACAACAATGGAGTATATCACCGTCTGTGTGCGTAGCACGGGCCATTTTAGTTATATTGTAAAACTAGTACACATTGAAATTTTCATTTACGTTTCAACAACATTAATCCTTGCCACATCAATTACCTGGAAAATAAAAGAGAGAAACGATTCTATTACCTTACCTATACATTTTAAACTGTGTGGTTGCCAAATATTTCAACTCGTGTCCACCCAGTTTTCCAACCCCTGCTCCCCAAGAAATCCAAAAACCGTGCTCTCCAATCTTTTAACCGTGTTTGTCAAGTTTTTTTGGAACCGTGTGTGGGACGCCATCAGTTTCGGTGCCAAGCAAGACTTTACATACCGTGTTCCCCAAACCATAATACCGTGCCTGCCAAACTATCTTATGCTTTAAATACCGCATGCCTTCATCCACCTTCTCGTTTCCAGATTTAAAAATAAAATAAGAACTGCTGTTTTCATTCATGGCAGTTTGTCTTCTTCCCCTGGAAACCATAACAAACGCGACCCCTACTCTTCCTTATATCGATTTCATGGAAAAAAGAAATATCTGATTCTTCCTAAAATTTATATAATCAAAACATAACCAAATCCCATGATTTCTTGACCCATGCACTCGTGCAAGTTTCCCTCTTCTCATCAGTGAGTTTTGTTTGGGTACGACTCATTTTGAGGGGGTTTGTTTGATTTTTCTTTCAGTGATTGGTTTGCGTGGTTTCAAGGAAAGCATGAATCCTTCTTGCACGAATCAAAGGGAGAGAGATAGTCGCCAGGAATCCCTGCGTCAAGGATGGACGGGAACTGACGCAAGCTGCAGTTTTCCTTGGATCTTATGAGCTGGACTTCAAGTTGGTGGTTGTCGGGTGTGGCTCGGGAGGAAGAATCAAATGTGGAGTTGGGGAATCCGTTGTGTAGATCAGTGAAGGTGAGGAGGTACGGTGGCGGTCATAGGAAATTGCGTGAGTTTGGTACAGTAGGGGTTGTGAATTTTAATAATCGGGGAAGAAGAGTTAATGGCTTAAATGTGGGTTAGTAATTTAAGAAGGGAAATAAGATTTTAAAAGCAAATAAAAGGTTGAGTGGAGACCATGATGATGTGGCCAGGGTGTGAGGCTGGAGTTTATTTTTGAATAGGGGAGAACGATCGCGCTTTTCAGCTGAAGGAGAAGAGTTATAATGATGGTTAAGTGGCTTAAACACGGTAATTAAATAAATAATGATGGTGGTTAAGATATTTGAGAATGCATGGTGGAGTGACGAAGGGAATTACGTAAGTTGAACGAGTGCGGCTTGGTGAACTTTCACTGTTTGGTTTTTTCATGGAACAAATGGAACAGGAAAGAAATGTTTTGCAGAGGGATTAAGGGAGAACGCGCATTCAAGATTATAAAAAGGGAATTTATTTATAGATTTATTAAGTCAATGACATATAATTATGTACAAACTTATAAAAATGCACATTTTTGCATACGTTAACAGAATCAGACGGAACTAGTTACGTTGGAATCGCAATGTAGAAATCTACCTCCTGGAACTATTTTTGGTTGAGAACTAAGCTATTGGATATTCAAAGAAAAATCAAACACTTATTTCATTTTAAATGAAACAAACAGCAGAATTGTCAACTGCAAACCAAGGTGAGTAAGCTCACTAACTCTGGCTCGTTTATACGTTTATATAAACGAGTTTTAAATTTATATATTGTAATTTTATACTGTGTGATGGTTGTTTGGATGAGTGGTAAAAAAATTGGTTGGATTGGTTGATATAATTATATATAAAACTTTGATTGATTAATAATTTTGTTGATCGTATTAGTGTGAGATAATATTGTTGATGTTTGACTAACATCTGTGGATGCAGGGAAACAGGTTTGAGGGATCCAACTGGATTCCTCAACATTTATACTTTTGTTTGTCATTTGTTGTGATATATATAATGTGATTGAGTATTTTGTGTTGAATTACACTGGCCCTTTAAATCTTGATATTTAATACCACGAAATAATTTCAAATGTAGAAAAGGATTTTTGAAATTTAAGAAGGAAATTTATTTTCACAAATATAGAAATTGAATTCCGAATAGCTTTGAAAATATACCCTTGCTAATGCATAATACATGTAGTTAAACTTGTAAATGATATTTATGGATGAAGGTGAACGCTTATCATTAGATAATTAATATCGGATTTGAAATCGATACTTTATAATCGAATGTAAATTCGTTATAAGGTTTTAAAACGAGATTTTAAATAAGACAAATCAAGAAGATTAAATTATAAACAACATTTATAAATTCAGTAAAATATTTACCTTGGAATAAATAAAAATATAAATCCAAGTCTAAATTTATATAGAAAAGTGAAAATTGGATTTGGAATCGATGTGTAATTGGATTTGGGGTTAACAGTTATAAAAGGAATTATAAACAAGATTATAAATGTTCGAAATAAAATACAATATTTTCTATGAATAATTCTAAATAGACATTATAAATGGAAACTGGATTTGTTATGTTATTTACAAGTATGAAATCAAATGGATATTGATTGTATACAAAAGAAATATATTCACAATCAAAGTGAATAAGGATTCAAGTAAATATTTTTTCAAATGAAATACCTATAAAGGAAATATGAATCCAAATTGGAAATTTAATGAAAAGGAAAATGGGTAATCGTTTTTAAAAGAAAACGATGAGTTTTAGTTTAAAATTCGGAATATAAAATACAATGTGATAACGTTTTGTAGACTGGGATGGTTATAAAAGATTTTGGTAATGATTTGGAAAGGATAAATTCAAAAGTGAATTTGGAATTTGAATTAACTTGAAATGGTAGATAAATGCCGAAGTTTGGAATATAGATCGAATATAGATTATTTGAGAGAAAGTTATTTAATTGAATTCGATTATATCGAATTTAGAGAAGTAGTTATTTTTACTTTCTGTTTGAATCAAATGTAATTATTTATTTATTTACTTATTAATTTAGTTATTGTAGTTAATAAGTACAAGTTATATAAACAAAATATCTGAAATAAAAAGCGATTATAACGCTGCCATTATAATAAATGACTTGTAAATCTAAACAGCGATTATAACGCTTCTGTTATAGTAAATGTTTTGTAGGTCTAAACAACGATTATAACATTTATGTTATAATAAATGTTTTGTAAATCTAAACAGAGATTTTAACGCTACCATTATAATGTTATATATACCAAATATTTGAAAACAACGATTAGAATGCTACCATTTTAATCAATGTTTTCTTTCGTAAAAAGAAATGGGTTCTTAAATTGAATCCAAGAGTTGCACAAGTAATGTTTTGACCGGAATTTGAAGTTGTGAGCCTTGTCTATTTCGAAGTTGAGAATGATGTCCAGTTAAGGTCTGGGAGGTAATTATACCCCAACTTGATTGACTTCATGATTAACTAAGAAATGGTTAAGGTTCAGTATTGAAGATAGGTTAGAGATACAACTAGTAAATGAATAAACTATGAATTGAGTTATAATAATGATGTTTTATATAACATCAGTTAAATCCTAAGAAATGGAATTTGGGGACGTTTTCCAAATAGAATAAATGTTCTAAGTATAGAAACTAAAATGATTTGATTAACGAGAAGTTATGAAATGGAATATGGAAATGTTTCCGATATAAATAACGTATGTTTTCCAAATATATAAATTAGGGAATATGAAAAGATGGAAAACGG
Organism: Allium sativum; assembly: GCA_030737875.1. Lineage (NCBI taxonomy): Eukaryota > Viridiplantae > Streptophyta > Magnoliopsida > Asparagales > Amaryllidaceae > Allium > Allium sativum. Next base: position 848,065,881 of record CM060922.1, on the reverse strand, counting down.
TTTTCGAATTTATCGTATATTTTATGGAATTTGGAAATAAGTAGTTTATATTATTTGGAAATGTTTTCCAAAGATATGAGAGGTCAAAACGAGTTTTGGGAAATTTCTGGGAAGAATATGGGAGATTGGGAAATGACAAATTTATAAGAAATTGATTTAAAAAGGGCCAGTATTGCTTGATGGTTGACTGGTAGCATTTCCATTTGGAAATAGGACCGTTGATTGTATGGATGTTCCTTTGATAGTTAAATCACCGACTATCAAAGTTTTTGATTTATTTTATACCTCCGTTGTCGATATGGAGAGACCGGGATCAAATTTATTTTCTGAAAACCACTATGTATTGGCATAAGCGTTACGAATCAACATATGCTGAAGATGATTGAAGACGGAGTAAAGTGCAAGGGCTGTTCTGTCAACCCAAGATAGAAATTGCCCAAGATGAATTATTGGAATGGTGCCTTAGGTTTGCCCAGTCCTAGGACAATGTATATGGACGAATGTTTGACAACGTTACATTCAACGTAAATGATGGCAAGATGTTCTGAAAGATAATCGTGACCTCAAGCCTCATCACTTGGGAAATGACAAAAATCAGGCAGGCAGCATGGCCATGTGGGTCATTCCCATTAAGGGTATTATCACCTGATCTAGAGAAAATTCATTTGCTTCTTATTCTATTCGCTTTTGTATGCTTTCGGTAACGGTTGCTGATCACAGCCGTTGGTGATAATATGCTCGATACACTCAAGTTAAATGAGTGGTCAGCCATGTGTGGGTCGGGTTGCAAGACGTTCTTGTTGAACCCATTGTATTCCCCTCTAGAGATATACTATCGGAAGGTGGTTCCATACCTTGTCATGTTGGAAATCCAATCTCCAATAAGCACCCTGCGGTTTTTGATTCAATATTATATATGGAGCGTGAGATGCAAGCGTTTCACTGATTTCTATTTATTTGATTTAGACACCATTGTAATATCACTGGATTTGATATCAAAAATATTTTTGGTTATCGTAAGGTAAAAACCATCTGTGTTTATGTATGGATCGGTCTTACGATTATCATTTCTTTCGAAAGAATTTTTAAAGTTAAACAAATGGTTGGAGTTTACTCACACCAGTCCCATGACTGACCTAGGGTTTATTTTATTTGTTTTCCCTAAACTCTTGGATGCACATATTTGTATGGGCAGTCAAGTAGTCGGGATTTTACAGATTCACTTTGGAGGAGCTTGAAGCAAGAGGCTTCACCAGTTAGCTATAGACTATCATATTTTTCCGCTGTGTATTATGTCCGTATTTGGAAACAGGTGTTTATAACTGTTCCAGAAATAGTTGTTGTGCTCTGATGATGGTATGTATATAAAGTTACTGAATTGTATTTCCAAGTTTATGTTATCTAATATATTTTATTTGTACCGCTGTGAGTTTGTGATCTTCGTTTTCTTCTATTCTAATATTTCTTTCTTTCTATTTCTCATCCTTTAACTTCTTTCTATTAATGATTCGGATTTCTGTGCGTTGGACGTGGGGTGTAATTTGTCAACTCAAAGGGTATGGAAATTTGGGCCATTACATTTGGTATCAGAGCTGAAGGATGAGCAATAACCTTGACTCTGTGGTGTAACTCAATATAGATGGGGTTAGTAATACCCTATATTGAGTTTGAGTATGTATACAAGAGAGCGTTTTTGTATATTTAATATAAAATTGTTTTATATTGTTTTGACTGGTTTGTTGAGTGGTTTATGAATTCTGGTCTATATAGAATGTACAACTGTATCGATAGGTGTTTCTAAACTCTCGAACAGAACAATTCGACGCAATATTGTTTTAAACTGGGTAAATGAAATAATTTTTCCCAAAATTTTTTTTGATATAAAAGGAATAATTTCTAAATTATTATATATGAATGTGTTGACTTTTATTACAATCAAATGGAATTATGAAATATTGAAATGGTTATATATAACCAAATATAACTAGTATATGTAAAATATACATAAATAAGATGAACTGTAATTAAATTCAAACCAGAATTTGAGAATTTGAATCCTGGGTGTTTAGAACTATTTCCTGAAGTATTTTTATAGTAATATAACGGTACTTTGAAAGATTTTTGAACAAGAATGGTTTTAAATAGATTTTTAAAGTTATTAAGCACTGAAATCACTTTAGTGGCGAAAAAATAATTCTGATAATGGATCGCGACATTATCGATATTCATTTTCAAGTTTCTAAGTGACGAACTGCTACCATAATAATTTGGGAATGAAAAATTTGTTTGAAAAGGACAAGATGTTTTAGAAATTCAAATGTTTTGAATTGAGTTGATTATAAATAAATGTATATATGTATGATTTCAAACTAATTTGAAATAAAACTAGGGAATTCGAATTCTGAAATTAAAATTTAACTTGTATAAGTTAAATAGATTGAAATGGTAAAAATGTATCAAATGAATTGAAATTTAACTTAAGTTAAATAAAATTGGATTGGATTAGAAATAATTCCAACTGAAAGTAAATAAAGAGAAATGTTGAGATTCGAATTATTAATATGAATTCGACTTATGAATAAGCAAGTTGAATATATATTGGATGTTGTTAATTGAAATTGAATTGGAATGAATTTGGATTCAAGTATAATAAGCGGATTAACTTAAATAGAAATCTGACTTGAATTGATAGAATGGAAGTGAACTAATCAGAAGTTGATTAGAGAGTTAAAAACTGGAAGTTGGATTGTTTTGAAACCAATTGGAAATGGATATATGTATGCTGAGCAGATATTGAATAGAAGCAAATACAAAAGATAGAATTATGCCTGACAAAAAGGTACATGTTTACAATATTACTTGGGTTTGATGGTTTTATGAGCCTATGGGGCAAGCCGCTTGGCTTTTTGATTTTCTTTTGGATTGGAGAAGGCCTAGAAAGGGGAGTTGTGGTTGTACCGATTGAGCCGTGCAGAGGAGATGCTGGCGAAATTTCCGAAAATTTAAAGAGTTAGAAAATTTTCAAGAAAATTTTCGATAATTTAAAATCGAGTTCTTAGTTATAATTGAAATAAGAAAACCTGAATTGGTTGATAAAATTTAAGTAGAATAATGAAATTGATAAATGGATTTAAAATCAACTCGAACGGGTGCGGATATGCAGAAGAGCATATGGATTAAAGACAAGAAAATGGTGATGGATTGTCCAAAAATGGTGAACATATCATTTGGAAAGAATTATGAATGATCAAGTATTGGTATGAGAATTCACAGGTCGGGTAAGAACTGGATTATGAAGATATGGAATAATAAGATTTCAACTAGGTAGGTTATGAGGAGTTAGAGCTATAGCATTTTTACTGCTTAGCAATTTCGAGGACGAAATTATTTTAAGCGAGAAGAAATGTAACGATCCAGATTTTTAGTGACTGAATAGTTAATTTATTTAATTATTTAAAAGGCTAATTCGGAGATTTAAATGATTATATTTAATAATTTTAAATATTTAATTAATATAAACGATGAATAATAAATTTATCTACGAATATTCGGAAAATAAGTTGAATTTGCAATGTTGGGTGAATTGGATAATTTAAGAAATTTAATTGAATTTAAATTTGAATTAAAATAAATACACATAATAAAATATGGCATGATACCATTTTAAATGGTTGAAATGGGAATCTACTTTGGGAAATATCCATCTTTTAAAATAATACAAATTGTATACTATACTACAACACAACGTATGAAACACTAATTTCAGTATTCTTATAATAATGTAACAACCCGGAAAATCGAAACTAATTTAAAAATTTTATTTTAACAATTTTTATGGATTTTAAATATTTAAAATAATTTATTTTAAATAATAACAACGAAAAAACTATTTAAATCGAAGTTAGAACAAATAATTTTATTTTAATTATAGAACGAGCCAGAAATGGCGCGGTAGTTCGAAAATTCGATTTTAAATTTCAATTGAATGCACATGATACAAAATTAATCGGATTTCAGTGAAATGAGAAATATTTAAATCTATTTAAATATATCTTTCCAAAGAATCTAAAAAATTGAAATTTTATAACAAGAATAAAAAGTTATGGCCAGTTAAATATTCAGAATAGTCGCTATGGAATTTAATATAATATATAGCCCGTAAAAATAGCCATTTTACCAACGACCTCCGTTTTCGACGAAACCACTTTTGTTGGATCCAAAATATCAAAGTATTGCTAGATTCCAATTTTCATAATTTTTGGGATTTATACGTGAGCATGGCAAAAGAAAACGTGTTTTGTCAATTTCAGTCAATTTGGATCGACCATAAAATCACCATTTTTCAAACGGTCTCCAAATTCAACGAAAATAATTTTGTTAGGACCGTATCATCAAAACATAGCAAGATATAATTTTTCTGTAATTTTCGGAGTCAGTATGTATCCCCAGTAATTTAAAATGTACGTTTAAATTTAATGTATATTGATTTATATTTTAATTTTGATAAAAACTGATCGTAACAGCTGAATTGGGTTACGAAACATATCCCATTATGTTCGAAATGGCGGTAATTATCTAGTGGTGACACTTGTTGGGTTTGATTTGGAGTCCGGAACTATACAGGAGTTACATTGAAATTAAATGGAAATAAATAAATAAAATAAAAATAAAAATACGTGTATAAATACACAGTATTTTCGTATGAAACCCTATTTACCTCTAGACAACATTCTGAGCCGCCATCTTCTAATCAATGGCCAGTTTGCTTCCGTTTTCTTACCCTCCATTCCCTCAATCCAATCGATAATACACGAAACTTATAAACAGAAAATCGAAGAGCTCGATGAGATCAAGCTGATGAACGGTGGAGATCGATTGTAGTGGCCTGGCTATCTCGAATTTCGTGCCTAAAGAGGCCACGTTCACATCAGTTTTTCGAGGCTCCTAGGCCTGCGAGTGGGCCGGGTCTGTGACCATGGGGGGAGGAGCTAGCGACGTTTCGGGTGGTGGGTTCTGATGGGTGGTGGAGGGCCCCACGTGGCGTGCGACGGTGATTAGAAGAGGCCGAGGGTTGGGTTCGAACCGGGAACTAAAAATTGACACTGAAGATGAAGAAAGGTTTATCCCTTAATAAAGTAGTTAATTAAAATTAATTATTTAAAATCCGATTTAATTTCACAATAGAAAATAATGTGATTTTTTATATAAATTACATAGATTAAAAATGTATAAACATTTATTTATTTTCAGATTTTATTTTATGTTTATAAATGTAAAAATAACATGGATTTTTAATGTAAAAATAGCATTGATTTTAATGTAAAAATAGCAATGATTTTAACGTAAAAAATAGCATTGATTTTGTACATAAAAATAGCATTGATTTGAAATTGAAATTAACATTGTATTTGAAAATAAAGTTAGCATTGATTTGAAAATAAAATTAACATTGTATTTGAAAATAGAGTTATCATTGATTTTATAATAAAATTAGCATTTCTTTTAAAATAAAATGGTATTGTTCATAAAATATAAAATGGCATTGTTTATAAAGTATAAAATGGCATTATTTTATTTTTCTGATTTTTTTTGAATAACATGATTTATTTTTAGATTTTTAAATATGATTTTAACATAAAGAACTTTGTTTTGAAAATATGATTTGTATAAATAAAGCATTGTAATAAAAATATGATTTTTATTATAAATAGCATCGTTTTAAAAGCTGAAGTTTTATATAAATGGATTTGGTTTAAAAAAATATGATTTTTAATATATATATATATATAACGTTATTAAAAAATATATGATTTTTAATATATGTATAGCGTTATAAAAATATGGTTTTTAATATATATACCACGTGAAACAGATTGCGTTGGAACTGACTGGAAGCAAATCCAAATCCCAATTGTCCGCTAAAGAATGACGGAGTGGAAACCGAAGATGAGAACTCCTCACTAAAATTTCTGCACAGTGACTTATTTATTTTCATAGCTGAAAAATATATAGAATTACCAGTGTAGATTTTTATCAGTTATCACCTTCCTCGTCCAAAAACTATGGACGATTTAAATTGACTGTATTGCATGTTGTTTGTGATGTGAAATGCTTATCATATTAAAAATAATGTTAATATAAATACGATAGTGAAATTTAAATTATAAATATTCATTTATAATTTGAACAGTGAAAATTGGTTAAATTTATTAACCAATAATTTGTTTAAATAAGCTGTTCTTGTTCGAAAACCCCACACGGGTATTGGGATGATATTTGACATACACTAATCCCAATATTTAATTATATGTCAATCGATGGATTGACAAATCATGATGAGCGTTATTTATTTATTTTGATGCTCACACAGTTGTAAATTTCGCTCTTGATGCGATTGGACTGATTGATGATTATTTATCATTGTTGTTGCATACCTGCGATGAATGAAATCCATATAACTAAAATTATATGGTAATTGATTGAATCGCATTCCGATTCAGAAATAAATAATGTTTTATAATAAATAATGTTTTAAAATAAATAATGTTTTATAATAAATAATGTTTTAAAATAAATAATGTTGAATAAAATATCATTTTGGAATAAAATATCATTTTATAATGAAATACCATTTAGAATAAAATACCATAAAATTTCATTTTAGAATGAAAGATCATTTTAGAACAAAATAACATTTCTAATGATAAAGAACATTTTTAATGTAAATTATGTAAAAGAACATTTTTATATAAAGAACATTTTTAATGTAAAAGGACATTTTTATATGAAAGAACATTTTTAATGTAAATAATGTAAAGGAACATTTTTAATGTAATAGAACATTTTAATGTAAAGAATGTTTTAAATGAAGAATCTTTGAAAATAAAGAATATTTTAAAATAAACAATATTTTAAAATAATATACAGTGAAGGATAAAATTATGATTTTAATGTCCGACTTCGAATGGGCGCAAAAATATAAAAATATGAAGTCGAGTTAAGTAGCAAACGCCATTTTTAACCCGAACGGGGTTATCGATCGATTTTATCCATTTTATAATGAATATCGAAAGGAAGTGATTTCAAAATTTAATATTTTGAAAATATTATCATTTTAATATGATAAAGATATAGAATATTCAATTTTTATTTAAAATTGAAAAATGAAGTTGAAATCGTTTTGAAATGAAACTATAAATATTTTATAAATACGTTTTAAATGGAAATCGACGATATATATATATATATATATATATATATATAATATGTGTATTATATATAATTAAATGGCCTGAATAGAATGCGTCGCGCTGCGACCGTTCGCGAATTTCGACCATTAACTTCAAATTGATGTAACAGGAGATCCGACAGTCGGATTCTCCTAAAACTGGAACCATTAGGTTCATATCGAAAACAACTTTCCAATGTATGTAAGAGCTTTGGAATCTTATGGTTAGATTTGGAGATATGTCCAAATCAATTTTTAGTAAAGGTCGCTATGGATGCAGTTCGGTGGCCGTTATTGGAAACCAACTGTACAGGCGATAATAAAATTATTAAAAATATAGAAAAATTATGTAAAATCATAATAAATGAATTGGAAAGATTTTTGATGAAAAATTCTAGTTTTAAAAAGATAAAAATATATTTTTATTGAAAAGAACTATTTAATGAACTAGTTATTAACTAGAATAATAATTCAATTATTTTAGAAATAAATAAATTGGATTTGAAAATGGTTTTAAAATAACCAGAATTTTCCAATATAGATTTTTATATATTAGAATGGATTTGATTGGGAATTATCACCGGAATATTTTGATATTGGATTCCGTTATTATACGACTACTGTGAGGAATTTGGAAGATATATATATCGTTATTCCCAATACAATATTTTTAGTTTCAGAATTTTATATTGAATATAAGCCGATATAAATTCTATTCAGAACCTTATATTTGATGTCAAATTTGATTTTGGGTTTGTCGTGAATAGTGTCTTTAATAACACTGTTCTTAAACCCAGTTTAGAAAAGAATAAATCTTTTAATTAAGATTTAGGAAATTTTACCAATTAATTAACATTTGATTGGAATTGAATTGAAATGTGAATTGGGTTTATTGTGAACTGTGTTTTAAACGACATTTGTTCTTTAACCCACTTAATAGTGAAAATATAATTTTGGAATTTATAAATCTTTATTTAAGATTTAAATGGAAATTTTCCAAAGTAAAGTTTTCCAATTTAATATATTAAATTGGGATCGAACGGAATTCGATTTGGTAATAATCAAGATAAGCTTCTGTAAAAGAAGACTGTTACTATATATGAAATTTAAAAGGCCTTGCCATTATTCCATTTATATTATTAGTCTGAGGCAGAAATTTATATAAATTATATATTGATTGATCTGATTTTTGTGAAGATTCCATATTTAGTGGAAGATGATTTTGGGTTTGTCGTGAACTATGTTTTTAATGACGTTGGTTCTTTAACCCAGTTAAAGATAAGATTAATTTCTTAAATTTGAACAATCATTAAGTAATGATTTTTGGAGATTAAAACCAAATTGGTGTTTTAATGTATCTTGTTAATTTCCGGGAGATTAAAGAATAAATTTAAAAGAATTTTTTTTTTGATAAAATTAATGGGAACCTTTCCCTAATAATGTGAATATTTTATTAAAAGAATATTCTGAATTGGAATGAGGCATATGATGTGTTTTTATAACACTTGATTATAAAATATGCGAGTTATTCAGAAAGACCGAGTTTAACCCATTCTGAATAATTTATACAACGAGCAAGAGTCGAAGACGATGGTTGAAGACCGGAGTTCTTCACATCGTTTGGGTGATTATTGATGTCTTGATTGGGTCGTATACCCAAGACAAGGTAATAAGTGGTGATCGTCCAAACGTGCTTGGAGATCGACGTATATGCGAGGACCTCTCTCCTGTATTGGACATATGGGACGAGGAATAAGGTGCCTCCAGTTTCGTTTAGACCCAGAACGGACTTGTAAATGGATGGTATGTCTAACCTTGCATTCCTTTATGTTGTATTCGTTGATATCTGCTAAATATATATATCTGTTTGGTGGTGGAGAATTTATTCTCATACTTAACACTCTGAGACGTACGAGCTTAGAGGTTATATATTGGCAGAAATCAATGGTATGGTATGGACTGACAATGTGGCATGCTAAGATGCAAATGATCAAGGCTTTTGTTGAAAAGCTGAGCCTTGTGGTTGATGATCAAAGCATAGCTTATTTAGGCATATCTTTGTGCATAGCGTTACTTCGCGTGCCTCACACCCTGGTATGAACCAGAAACGGGAGAAGGACCCCAGGGAAATGGACATATGTTAGTTTCTAGCTATTAGTAACGTCATGGTATGGAGCCTAGACTGTTTACTCATGTGGATGTTGCTTATTACTTGATGGATAGAGAGGCGCCTCGGATATATATATATATATATATATATATATATGTAACGAACCGGGATTTTCGACTCCGAAAATCAACATCAAACTATCATGTTGACCCTTCAGACATCGAACATTCCAGATCATTAATAGAAAGAAGTTAGAGGGTGAGAATAGATAAGATAGAAATATTAGAATAGAAGAAGAAGAAGAACACCACAACACAGAGTCTCACATCGCAGCGGAACAAAATATAATACAGAAATAATCTTTATTGAAAGCTTTTGAAATACTTACAATATCCGAGTACACATCTGGACAGTGATACTAAGCTGTCCTCATATAACACACAGCGGAATAATAATAATATCATACGTCTGGACTCTTCCAGCTCGTCTCTTCATAGCAGTCGATAACCTGAACCTGTACAACTCGGCCTAACCCGAGCATTTACAAAACACCGGGTCAGTCTGGTGAACCAGAGTGAGATAAACTCGCACAGTAATAAGGGTGAACCATCCAATCATGATTTTAGAGTTCAAAAATCTTTTCAAAAGAAAAGGATAATCGTAAGACCAAATCCACACATAAACACGGACGGTTTTTACCTTACGATAACCCAAAACAGTTTGAAACCAATATCTGGTCTGATATTATAATAATGTCTAAATACAATTAAATAACAATCTAGTGGAACGCTTGCATCTCACGCTCCACATATATAGTATACAATCAAAACCCGCAGGCGCTTATTGGAAATTGGATTCCGACTTGACAAGGTATGGGTCCACCTTCCGATCGTGTATCTCTAGAGACGAATACACTGGGTTCAACAAGAACTTCTTGCAACCCGGCCCTCACATGACCGACCACTCATTTCGCTTGAGAGTATCGAATGTATACCACCGACGGTTGGGATCAGCAACCGTCTCCCGACAAGGGACAGCATCGAAACATAGATTTAAGAAGCAAATAGGATTTTCTCTAGATAGGTGATCATACACCCTAATGGGAGCGACCCACATAGCCATGCTGCCTGCCCGATTTTTGTCATTTCCCGGTTGATGAGGCTTGAGGTCAGAATACTTCTGAACATCTGGTCATCACTCACTTTGAATGCCACATCGTCAGATCCGTCAGATATCACTAATTGACGTCCACAAAAATACTCTAGCAGTAAGCTAAGAGAACGGCGATTCCCCGCCAACAACTATCGTACGTTTGAAGAAATCAACGTACGTGACCCTTTGGAAATACTCTGTCAGACATCCGTCCATATACGTCATCCAGGAACAGGATGAACCGAAGGCACTCTCCTACCACATCCATATAGGAATCACCCCATGGATCAGTAGCGAGAAGTCCTTGCAACCCGTAGATTCCAACCACGACAGAATCACAGTTTATCTCTGCTTGCCAGGCAGAGAATATTAGTGGTTCTTCCATTTGTGAAAATCCACGGTCTTCAATGCTCCATCTCGACCATCTTCTGATATCTTCACGTATTTGTTGGTCGGAATGGTTTTCGAATAAATTCGATCCCGGTCTTTCCGTACCAACAATCGTATTGGACATGATTTGATAGTCGGTGTTTTAACTATCAAAATATACAGTGTTTCAATCATGACACTCCAATGAGTTCACTGGTTTAGTATTCAGCATCACTTGGCCTTTAACAAAACTGATTTACTTTTTGTTAAATTGAAACTTCCAATTCTTTTGAATATTCAAAAGTACAATATTTGAATAACTCCAATTGATTAATTAACATTCGTCTTAACCCCATTCGCTTGACTCTAGATCACAGCGATCACAATGGTTACGCCTGAATCCCTCAGGGAACATCCCACCGCCGTAGGCTATCTGTAGCCCTGCGAATTACGCTAGCAGTCGTACGGAATGGCAACTTAGCCGAATAATTATGTTTGGCTAATTTTATCTCGAATAAATATATTCAATTTCCCACTTTGAAATCTCATTTAAAATTCTCCTTTTTACTAGATCTCGTTTTCAAATAACGTTAATGTAAAATTAACGTCTTAACACTTTGAATCTCACTTAAAACCTCTGGTTTATAATAAACCTTTTTATCGTAAATCTCCTTCCACTTAATTCATATAATTAAGTACGTTTATTTCCTTTCACCATTCAATTGGCTTGCATCTCACATTCGGTAACTTTTTAAATGAATTCCCATTTACACATATATTCCTAAATTTATCATTAATTAAAATAATAACTTATTTCAAACATTAACTACTTTAGTAGTTAATCCCTTTATTAACTAAATTAAATATTAACCCCTTTTTAAATCCTTATTTAAATTCAAACAATATTCGTTTAACTATTTTAGTCAAAACACATTAACTTGATAAACAATTCTAATTCCAAACGGTCGATTTAATTAACTCAAAAACTTGATTATCTCATTAACCGATTTCAACAATCCTCACTTTAAATTAATTAAAAATATAATTAATTTAAATAAATCCCATTAATCGTTCTCTTTACACAACAATGATCAAAGTTTAACCCTTTCGATTCATCCCTTATTCTCTTATTTGTAGATCTGATTAATATCAGAACAAATTGAAGTCTTGAATAAATAAAATATTTATTTACTTTTCTTTATAAAACTTTATTCAAAATAATACATTAAAAATCCAACTCTAGTTATAAAGTAAATTTTATAACGTCATCTTTATTGATTTACCTGACGGTGAATCAATATTTATAACACGACTGATTTTTAAAGGCCATACTCTGCCAAACACTTAACCAATATCACCTATTGGTTCAAACCAAACAGAGGTTGAATATTTAATTAATAATCAACCATCAAATCAATCACACAAACAGATCAGTTCATATATGATCATATGAAAATAAATAATACATTTGAGGAATCCAGTTGGATCCCTCCAACCTGTTCTTCCCTGTATTCAAAATGGTTATCTCAAATCAGACGGTTCAGTTTTGTTTAACTAAATAGCAACCATTCAACATCAAAGGCAAGCAATTCAAACAGTTCAACAATTTAAAACACGTTTATAAATAAACGTGACCAACCAAGGTGAGTTACCTTTATTGGAACCAATCGTTAAAAATAACGATTTGGTATTTCACTGAAATTAAACACAGTTTAATTTCATCGGTTAAATCCACATATAAGCAGATAACTAGCAAAACAGTCAACCATTGGCAAGCAGAGCACACAAAATAAAAATACCCAATTTATATAAAATATAAAAAGGGTAACTGAGTGAGTTTAACTCACCTTTGATTCAATCCGTTGAGACGCTCAGTTACAGCTAAATTAAAGACTCGTTCCATTTGACTGTAAATTCCAGTTGTCTCCATCACGTTCCCTTTTCCGATACGATCACCATGCTCCTTTGTTTGTTCAGTTTTAAGCAAATGCGGCCCAACTGTCTCCATGCCTTACGTCTTCCCTCACCATGCTAATTTCTTTTCATCATTCTGTCCCCATCGTTATACCCTTCCAATGCCAACTTCCCATACCATGTACGTTCATGCTCCCCGTATCTCGTTCCTGAATAAACCCACAAACGACTTCAACCTGCCAAGTTCCAAAACGCAGCTAAAATTTTCGGTTTTAAAATAACTAAAAACTCCTTAATTAATATAGTTAAGTTTAATTTCACCGTAGCCTAACCAGGCCAGCGTTCGCTCCTTGGTTGATTCGGGTTCTCGTTCCAGGTTCTTTAATCACGCATCGCTTCCTTCATTCTTCTAAAACTCAGCACCACGCTCAACCGCAACAAACCATCACCGCTCCAATTTCCAACCACCGGACTCTCATCCAACACCACACTCGAATGCGCCCTCGTCCCCTCCGCCTTCTCCAAAAACAGCTCCTCGCCTCGCTCTTCCAAACGCCCCCAATCCCCCTTCGAACGCCCACCTTCATCACGTCATACACTGGAGCTGACGCAGGAGCTCAAGTCGGAGCTGACGCCAGATTTGGAACCAATGGTTCCCAGATTTTTCACGCTACAGTTTTGTTCATATATATATTCGTGGGTTCGGATTTCATTAGCGAGCTGGGAACGAGAAAAGAACGGAAAGCTTGCTTTGCTAAAACAAAGAGAGGCCATATATATAGAGATCCAAACGTGCTAGCCACGTAAAAAGAAATATATATTATATAAAACATAGGTATGCAGACATGATTTAGGGTAGCTGATATGAGTGTGTACGGTGGTTGGAAATCAAACCCTTGGTCGGCAAGGTATAGTAGTTTGGCAGACAAGAAAGAAATAAAAGGTTTGCGGGGCAAGAAATCAGAAAGAAATGTGAACGCAAGAATGGTGAATGTGGACATGATTTTATTATTTTAATATATCCCCACTTACACGAAGCTTTCCACAAAACAATCCTTTTATACGACTTTCGTTTTCTGATAAAAAAGCTAATCTTAGTGTAAAAAGTTATTCCGAATCCAATGGGACAAGTTTCGTCGAAATCCGAGGTCATATGAAAAAATTTCCTTTATGAAACCAGAAATGAACACGCGTTTAATTTTTCCACGGTCACCAGATAAATCAAATCCACTTGAAACTGCGAACATCGAAAATAACTTTTCGATACGAACCCAACGGCACTAATTTCGTCGCATTCTGAGACTGTTCCCCCGGTAGGCCATTTTTACCTCGAACCGCCCTACCCTTTTTAACGCCAAATTTCTCGATCTCTAAAAATAACAAACTATATATCTATCCTGACTCTAATCGACGATACGAATTCAACGGGACTGGTTTCGTGGCCTAATTCGATCGTCTGCTCAAGTTACACTCCAATGTCCCTTTACTTATTTGAATGCGCGCTATAGAATTTGAACGGGCGTTTACGGCTACCGTGGTCACATACGACATTGGTTTGCCACGCCATCTAACACCGTACAATAATTTAACGATATGGTTCCAATGAAACTGATTTCGTCGAAATCTGAGTCCGTTTGCAAAACGGCCATTTTAAAGGCCTATAATTTAATAACGATTTTCCGTAGCGACTATTTCAAATTTTGATTTGGCCATAACTATCAAACTATAACACGAAATCTGGATTTTTCTCTTTCATATGAAAATTATCGTCAATACAGTTCCAACGTGTCTTGTTTCACAGAAATCCGACTTATATCGAATCCTGTATGTCCAGTTGAAGTTCAAACTCGAATTTTCGAACTACAGCGCTATATTTCAAGCTCTATTTATAATTATATAAATATATAAGGTCGAACTTTGTTTAAACAGCGAATAAGATATTAATTCCATCGATATTCCAAATATAATATTTAAAACTAATAAATTGAATTAAATATTTTATTGCCAAAAACACGGGTCGTTACATTCTTCCCCCCTTAAAATAATTTCGTCCTCGAAATTGCCAAAGTAAGAAAGAACGTTAGAAGCCCATATATTGTAAATCTAATTTATTCTAAATCAAAACCCGCTTTATTACCGTATATAAATATCTTCAAAAAAAAATTCTAACACCTTAAATTCCCGAAAAATTTTGCCAGCACCTCTTCTGTACGGCTCAATCGGTACAACTCCAACTCGCCTTTCTAGGCCTTATCCAATCCAAAAGAAAATAAAATAGCCAAGCGGCTTGCCATATTGGCTCATAAATCACCAAACCCATATAGAAATAAACGTGTACCTTTTTGTCGGGCATATCACTATATCTTTCCCGTCTGCCACCCTGTCAGCATATACAAATGCAATCCCAAACAAAGTTCCAATTCCATCCTCAAAACCAAATCCTTCACGTGTCCAAGCCAAATCTCATTCTTAACTCAATTTCCATCCATCATCAATTCCAACTCTTAACTTACCAGTCCAACACCATTTCAGATTCCTGTTTCACAAATCCAAAATCTGATCCTACTTGATATATTATATCTCGATTCAATTTCCAGTTAATTGGTTCCAATTCAATTCATATTTGCTTTCACAAATTTCTATTTAATTTTGTTTTAATTGCTATCTCTCCTGGGAGTTTTAAACAGTTCAGCACTTCCAAAAATCAAATATTCCTTTTTACGATTCAAACAACTTGTTTTTCTCAAAGCAATTCAAAACAAGGTCTTTGGTTGTAATCCGTCACTTAGAACTCGGAAATGAACACTAATGATGTGGCCAGCATCCTCAGAGTTATTTCCCAGCTATCAAAGTGAGTTCAATACTATGTCACTTTCAAAATCAGTTCTAAACACTTTCATTTTGAAATTAGTTCAAAATATCCTTTTCAAGGCTTGTAAAACAAATTAAAAACCTCCCAGGATTTCAAAATTCTCATATATTAAGTCCATTTCCATTTGCAATACCTACTCCATATTTAGGAATTTCAATTCCAATTTTGATTTTAATTCATCTGATTTCCATGTTATATGAATTCTAATTGGTTATTTATATAACCATTTCGATTATAATCAACCAACACATCCAATATACTATAATATTCTAAATATTAATCATTCCTTTATATCAAAATATAATTTGGGTAAAATTATTTCATTTACCCTATTTCAAAAACATACTGTGTCGAATTATTCTGTCCAAGAGTTTAGAAACACTTATCGACACAGTTTGCATTACTGTATCGACCAGAATTCATAAACTACTCAACAAACCAATCAACACAATATAAACAGTTTTTTATATCAATTTACAAATACGCGCTCATATATATACACTTAAACTCAATCTAGGGTATTACTAACCCCATCTCTACCGAGTCACGCCACAGAGCCAAGGTAATTACTTAACCTTCAGCTCTGATACCACTGTAACGAACCGGGATTTGAGTAGGCTTTTCAACCATCCTCTCCTCCCTCGGCACTGGGCTAACCTCCCAGCGTGGCTTACAGAGATACCTCAGAACTGCTTTTACGGCCAGCCTCTCGACTCGACCAACCCACATTGTCGGGAGATGTAGGGGTAAGAGTCTCCCGTTCGCCACCAAACGCGAAGCGAGAACCCCCTATCATCCGTACCAATTAAGCAACCAGCTCTGATACCACTGTAACGAACCGGGATTTTCGACTCCGAAAATCAACATCAAACTATCATGTTGACCCTTCAGACATCGAACATTCCAGATCATTAATAGAAAGAAGTTAGAGGGTGAGAATAGATAAGATAGAAATATTAGAATAGAAGAAGAAGAAGAACACCACAACACAGAGTCTCACATCGCAGCGGAACAAAATATAATACAGAAATAATCTTTATTGAAAGCTTTTGAAATACTTACAATATCCGAGTACACATCTGGACAGTGATACTAAGCTGTCCTCATATAACACACAGCGGAATAATAATAATATCATACGTCTGGACTCTTCCAGCTCGTCTCTTCATAGCAGTCGATAACCTGAACCTGTACAACTCGGCCTAACCCGAGCATTTACAAAACACCGGGTCAGTCTGGTGAACCAGAGTGAGATAAACTCGCACAGTAATAAGGGTGAACCATCCAATCATGATTTTAGAGTTCAAAAATCTTTTCAAAAGAAAAGGATAATCGTAAGACCAAATCCACACATAAACACGGACGGTTTTTACCTTACGATAACCCAAAACAGTTTGAAACCAATATCTGGTCTGATATTATAATAATGTCTAAATACAATTAAATAACAATCTAGTGGAACGCTTGCATCTCACGCTCCACATATATAGTATACAATCAAAACCCGCAGGCGCTTATTGGAAATTGGATTCCGACTTGACAAGGTATGGGTCCACCTTCCGATCGTGTATCTCTAGAGACGAATACACTGGGTTCAACAAGAACTTCTTGCAACCCGGCCCTCACATGACCGACCACTCATTTCGCTTGAGAGTATCGAATGTATACCACCGACGGTTGGGATCAGCAACCGTCTCCCGACAAGGGACAGCATCGAAACATAGATTTAAGAAGCAAATAGGATTTTCTCTAGATAGGTGATCATACACCCTAATGGGAGCGACCCACATAGCCATGCTGCCTGCCCGATTTTTGTCATTTCCCGGTTGATGAGGCTTGAGGTCAGAATACTTCTGAACATCTGGTCATCACTCACTTTGAATGCCACATCGTCAGATCCGTCAGATATCACTAATTGACGTCCACAAAAATACTCTAGCAGTAAGCTAAGAGAACGGCGATTCCCCGCCAACAACTATCGTACGTTTGAAGAAATCAACGTACGTGACCCTTTGGAAATACTCTGTCAGACATCCGTCCATATACGTCATCCAGGAACAGGATGAACCGAAGGCACTCTCCTACCACATCCATATAGGAATCACCCCATGGATCAGTAGCGAGAAGTCCTTGCAACCCGTAGATTCCAACCACGACAGAATCACAGTTTATCTCTGCTTGCCAGGCAGAGAATATTAGTGGTTCTTCCATTTGTGAAAATCCACGGTCTTCAATGCTCCATCTCGACCATCTTCTGATATCTTCACGTATTTGTTGGTCGGAATGGTTTTCGAATAAATTCGATCCCGGTCTTTCCGTACCAACAATCGTATTGGACATGATTTGATAGTCGGTGTTTTAACTATCAAAATATACAGTGTTTCAATCATGACACTCCAATGAGTTCACTGGTTTAGTATTCAGCATCACTTGGCCTTTAACAAAACTGATTTACTTTTTGTTAAATTGAAACTTCCAATTCTTTTGAATATTCAAAAGTACAATATTTGAATAACTCCAATTGATTAATTAACATTCGTCTTAACCCCATTCGCTTGACTCTAGATCACAGCGATCACAATGGTTACGCCTGAATCCCTCAGGGAACATCCCACCGCCGTAGGCTATCTGTAGCCCTGCGAATTACGCTAGCAGTCGTACGGAATGGCAACTTAGCCGAATAATTATGTTTGGCTAATTTTATCTCGAATAAATATATTCAATTTCCCACTTTGAAATCTCATTTAAAATTCTCCTTTTTACTAGATCTCGTTTTCAAATAACGTTAATGTAAAATTAACGTCTTAACACTTTGAATCTCACTTAAAACCTCTGGTTTATAATAAACCTTTTTATCGTAAATCTCCTTCCACTTAATTCATATAATTAAGTACGTTTATTTCCTTTCACCATTCAATTGGCTTGCATCTCACATTCGGTAACTTTTTAAATGAATTCCCATTTACACATATATTCCTAAATTTATCATTAATTAAAATAATAACTTATTTCAAACATTAACTACTTTAGTAGTTAATCCCTTTATTAACTAAATTAAATATTAACCCCTTTTTAAATCCTTATTTAAATTCAAACAATATTCGTTTAACTATTTTAGTCAAAACACATTAACTTGATAAACAATTCTAATTCCAAACGGTCGATTTAATTAACTCAAAAACTTGATTATCTCATTAACCGATTTCAACAATCCTCACTTTAAATTAATTAAAAATATAATTAATTTAAATAAATCCCATTAATCGTTCTCTTTACACAACAATGATCAAAGTTTAACCCTTTCGATTCATCCCTTATTCTCTTATTTGTAGATCTGATTAATATCAGAACAAATTGAAGTCTTGAATAAATAAAATATTTATTTACTTTTCTTTATAAAACTTTATTCAAAATAATACATTAAAAATCCAACTCTAGTTATAAAGTAAATTTTATAACGTCATCTTTATTGATTTACCTGACGGTGAATCAATATTTATAACACGACTGATTTTTAAAGGCCATACTCTGCCAAACACTTAACCAATATCACCTATTGGTTCAAACCAAACAGAGGTTGAATATTTAATTAATAATCAACCATCAAATCAATCACACAAACAGATCAGTTCATATATGATCATATGAAAATAAATAATACATTTGAGGAATCCAGTTGGATCCCTCCAACCTGTTCTTCCCTGTATTCAAAATGGTTATCTCAAATCAGACGGTTCAGTTTTGTTTAACTAAATAGCAACCATTCAACATCAAAGGCAAGCAATTCAAACAGTTCAACAATTTAAAACACGTTTATAAATAAACGTGACCAACCAAGGTGAGTTACCTTTATTGGAACCAATCGTTAAAAATAACGATTTGGTATTTCACTGAAATTAAACACAGTTTAATTTCATCGGTTAAATCCACATATAAGCAGATAACTAGCAAAACAGTCAACCATTGGCAAGCAGAGCACACAAAATAAAAATACCCAATTTATATAAAATATAAAAAGGGTAACTGAGTGAGTTTAACTCACCTTTGATTCAATCCGTTGAGACGCTCAGTTACAGCTAAATTAAAGACTCGTTCCATTTGACTGTAAATTCCAGTTGTCTCCATCACGTTCCCTTTTCCGATACGATCACCATGCTCCTTTGTTTGTTCAGTTTTAAGCAAATGCGGCCCAACTGTCTCCATGCCTTACGTCTTCCCTCACCATGCTAATTTCTTTTCATCATTCTGTCCCCATCGTTATACCCTTCCAATGCCAACTTCCCATACCATGTACGTTCATGCTCCCCGTATCTCGTTCCTGAATAAACCCACAAACGACTTCAACCTGCCAAGTTCCAAAACGCAGCTAAAATTTTCGGTTTTAAAATAACTAAAAACTCCTTAATTAATATAGTTAAGTTTAATTTCACCGTAGCCTAACCAGGCCAGCGTTCGCTCCTTGGTTGATTCGGGTTCTCGTTCCAGGTTCTTTAATCACGCATCGCTTCCTTCATTCTTCTAAAACTCAGCACCACGCTCAACCGCAACAAACCATCACCGCTCCAATTTCCAACCACCGGACTCTCATCCAACACCACACTCGAATGCGCCCTCGTCCCCTCCGCCTTCTCCAAAAACAGCTCCTCGCCTCGCTCTTCCAAACGCCCCCAATCCCCCTTCGAACGCCCACCTTCATCACGTCATACACTGGAGCTGACGCAGGAGCTCAAGTCGGAGCTGACGCCAGATTTGGAACCAATGGTTCCCAGATTTTTCACGCTACAGTTTTGTTCATATATATATTCGTGGGTTCGGATTTCATTAGCGAGCTGGGAACGAGAAAAGAACGGAAAGCTTGCTTTGCTAAAACAAAGAGAGGCCATATATATAGAGATCCAAACGTGCTAGCCACGTAAAAAGAAATATATATTATATAAAACATAGGTATGCAGACATGATTTAGGGTAGCTGATATGAGTGTGTACGGTGGTTGGAAATCAAACCCTTGGTCGGCAAGGTATAGTAGTTTGGCAGACAAGAAAGAAATAAAAGGTTTGCGGGGCAAGAAATCAGAAAGAAATGTGAACGCAAGAATGGTGAATGTGGACATGATTTTATTATTTTAATATATCCCCACTTACACGAAGCTTTCCACAAAACAATCCTTTTATACGACTTTCGTTTTCTGATAAAAAAGCTAATCTTAGTGTAAAAAGTTATTCCGAATCCAATGGGACAAGTTTCGTCGAAATCCGAGGTCATATGAAAAAATTTCCTTTATGAAACCAGAAATGAACACGCGTTTAATTTTTCCACGGTCACCAGATAAATCAAATCCACTTGAAACTGCGAACATCGAAAATAACTTTTCGATACGAACCCAACGGCACTAATTTCGTCGCATTCTGAGACTGTTCCCCCGGTAGGCCATTTTTACCTCGAACCGCCCTACCCTTTTTAACGCCAAATTTCTCGATCTCTAAAAATAACAAACTATATATCTATCCTGACTCTAATCGACGATACGAATTCAACGGGACTGGTTTCGTGGCCTAATTCGATCGTCTGCTCAAGTTACACTCCAATGTCCCTTTACTTATTTGAATGCGCGCTATAGAATTTGAACGGGCGTTTACGGCTACCGTGGTCACATACGACATTGGTTTGCCACGCCATCTAACACCGTACAATAATTTAACGATATGGTTCCAATGAAACTGATTTCGTCGAAATCTGAGTCCGTTTGCAAAACGGCCATTTTAAAGGCCTATAATTTAATAACGATTTTCCGTAGCGACTATTTCAAATTTTGATTTGGCCATAACTATCAAACTATAACACGAAATCTGGATTTTTCTCTTTCATATGAAAATTATCGTCAATACAGTTCCAACGTGTCTTGTTTCACAGAAATCCGACTTATATCGAATCCTGTATGTCCAGTTGAAGTTCAAACTCGAATTTTCGAACTACAGCGCTATATTTCAAGCTCTATTTATAATTATATAAATATATAAGGTCGAACTTTGTTTAAACAGCGAATAAGATATTAATTCCATCGATATTCCAAATATAATATTTAAAACTAATAAATTGAATTAAATATTTTATTGCCAAAAACACGGGTCGTTACAATATATATATATATATCGATAGATGTTCTGGTCGACATTACTGACCATATTATTTTATGCCCCATAGGGCAGGCTAACATATAGTTTATGGTATAACTAATCATTGACGGATGACCGGCCCTGGCGCTCCTAGGGCTCACCTGAGTCTGAGTACTGAGGCACGGCCTAAAGTGTCTCGAATTCGGTAAGGACGATCCCTTGCCTTGGTTCATGATGGAAATCCAACTTCCAATACGACATCATGCGGTTTTGATTGTAGAACTAGTATGGTGACATGATATAGGGTACCCATGCCGTCTATGATTGACACATTTATATTCGATGTTGTTTTTAACACTATGCACTTATAGTAATATCAAAATAAATTTGTTTTATACGTATCAAGCATATTTAGCTATTATAAGGGAAAACTCTATCCTATGGCTTGTGTTGCATTGTGTGATGGGACCTGAGTGTTATAATAGCTTCATTTTTCTAAAAAGCATTGCATTGTTTTATTCTAAAATTAAGATTCATATGGAATAAACTCGTTCCGTGTTATACGGCATGGTCCCATGATTTCCAACTTTTAAAATAACGATTAATAACTGTTTTGAGTTCTCACACCAGTCCCATGACTGACCTAGAGTTTATTGTTTTAACCTAAACTCCGGGTGCCCATATTTTCCACACGGGCAGCTAGTAGTTTTGGTTTTGTAGATATTATATTCACAGGATCCTAGTTACTGCTGAAGCGATATTCGGAAAGCTCAGTATCCATGTATTTCTTTCAGTTGCGTTTTGTATTATTTTTTCGCTGCTACATAAATGAAGTTTACTCTCTGATATTATATTTCCAACGTATATTATTCATTTATACTCTGATATATTCTTGTACTCTGATGTAATTGTTGTAATAACAATGAAAATAGTCTTCTGTTTGTGCTCTGATTTGCCTTGTTATCAATTCAATCCGGACTTTCCTTTATGGGGAAGTTTGGGTCGTTTCATTTGGTATTAGAGCTTTGGCTTACAGAGCTCAAGAACAAGACACATTAGAACCGAACAAAAGAATTCATCAGAGATTGCATTAGTGATATCCAATAAGAATGACTCGTTAGAGATGGGATCAGTAGTATCCTAGAACGAGTGTGAAGAGTATTAATTTTTAAAATAAAAATGAAAACAAATTTAGTTTTAATTTTTTTATCATATTATACGTATTTGATTATATTATATTATTTTAATTTGGACAATCGAGTATATAAAGATTTTGAATATACGCGTAATTAACGGATATTCGAAGTTTTAACATACTAGATAGATATAGAATCACACTCTAGTCGCCCGAGGATAATTATGGTGATTGATCGATCATCATCAGTATTTATGTTCGAGTTTCGAAAGTGAGATATCTATATATTTCCAATTGACTAGTGTGAGAACCGAAACTTAGTTAGAGTTTATAGTTGTGATTTGGCATCAAAAATATGATTTTTTAAGATATATAAAAATTATATATATTTGAAAAGTTAATCACCTAATTAATTACTAGTTGTGATGTTTGATAATTAGTTAACTAATTAAAATATTGGAATGATAATTAATTTAACCAGTAAGAGAAAGAATGATAAATTTAACTAAATCGAATATAATATTGAACTGAATTGAAAATTGATTAGAATTGAAAGTTGAATTGATTAGTTAAACAACTTCAACACTGTTCCTTTTCGAGGACAAAAAGATTTTAAGTGGGGGAGATTGTAACAACCCGGAAAATCGGAACCAATTTAAAAATTTTATTTTAACAATTTTTATGGATTTTAAATAATACAATATTTTATTTTAATAATAACGACGAAAAATTTATTTAAATCGAAGTTATAAACGAATAATTTTATTTTAATTGTGTAACGAGCTTGAAATGGCGTGGCAATTCGAAAATTCGATTTTAAATTTCAATTGAGTGTACAGGATTCAAAATTAATCGGATTTCAGTGAACAAGAAATATTTAAATCTGTTTTAAAAAATATCTTTCCAACGAATCTGAAAATTTGAAATTTCATAACGGGAATAAAAAGTTATGGCCAGTTAAATATTCAGAATAGTCGCTATGGAATATAATATAATATATAGCCCGTAAAAATAGCCATTTTACCCATGACCTCTATTTTCGACGAAACCACTATTGTTGGATCCGGAATGTCAGTGTATTGCTAGATACCAATTTTCATAATTTTTGGGATTTATATGTGAGCATGGCAAAAGAAAACGTGTTTTGTCAATCTCAGTCAATTTGGATCGACCAGAAAATGGCCATTTTTCAAACGGTCTCCAAATTCGATGAAATTAATTTTGTTAGGACCGTATCGTCAAAACATAGCTAGATATAATTTTTCTGTAATTTTCGGAGTCATTATGTGGCCTTGGTAATTTAAAATATACGTTTAAATTTAATATATATTGATTTATATTTTAATTTTGATAAAAACTGATCGTAACAGCCGAACTAGGTTACGTAACATATCCCATTGTGTTCGGAGTGGGGGTGATTAGCTAGGGGCAACACTGGTTGGGTTTGATTTGGAGTCCGAAATGATACAGGAGTTATATTGAAATTAAATGGAATTAAATAAATAAAATAAAAATAAAAATACGTGTATAAATACACAGTATTTCCGTACGAAACCCCAATTCCCTCTAGACAAACGTTCTGAGCCGCCATCTTCTAATCAATGGCCGGTTCGCTTCCGTTTTCTTACCCTCCATTCTCTCAATCCAATCGATAATACACGAAACTTATATACAAAAAATCGAAGAGCTCGATGAGCTCAAGCTGATGAACAGTGGAGATCGATTGTAGTGGCCTGGCTATCTTGAATTTCGTGCCTAAAGAGGCCACAATCACATCAGTTTTTTGAGGCTCCTGGGCCTGCGAGTGGGCCGGGTCTGCGACCGTGGGGGGGGGGGGGAGCTAGCGGCATTTTAGGTGGTGGGTTCTGATGGGTGGCGGAGGGCCCCACATGGCGTGCGACGGTGATTAGAAGAGGCCGAGGGTTGGGTTCGAATCTTGAACTAAAAATTAACACTGAAGATGAAGAAAGGTCTATCCCTTAATAAAGTAGTTAGTTAAAATTTATTGTTTAAAATCTTATTTAATTTCACAATAGAAAATAATATGATTTTTTTATATAAATTACATAGATTAAAAATGTATAAACATTTATTTATTTTCAGATTTTATTTTATGTTTATAAATGTAAAAATAACATGGATTTTTAATTTAAAAATATCATTGATTTTAATGTAAAAATAGCATTGATTTTAATGTAAAAATAACATTGATTTTGTACATAAAAATAGCATTAATTTCAAATTGAAATTAACATTGTATTTGAAAATAAAGTTAGCATTGGTTTGAAAATAAAATTAACATTTTATTTGAAAATAGAGTTAGCATTGATTTTACAATAAAATTAGCATTACTTTCAAAATAAAATGGTATTGTTCATAAAATATAAAATGGCATTGTTTATAAAGTATAAAATGGCATTGTTTTATTTTTCTGATTTTTTTTGAATAACATGATTTATTTTTAGATTTTTAAATATGATTTTTACATAAAGAACTTTGTTTTGAAAATTTGATTTGTATAAATAAAGCATTGTAATAAAAAATAAGATTTTTATTATAAATAGCATTGTTTTGAAAGATGAAGTTTTATATAAATGGATTTGGTTTTTAAAAAAATATGATTTTTAATATATATATATATATAACGTTTTAAAAATTATGATTTTTAATATATGTATAGTGTTATAAAAATATGGTTTTTAATATATATACCATGTGAAACAGATTGCATTGGAACTGACTGGAAGCAAATCCAAATCCAAATTGTCCACTAAAGAATGACGGAGTGGAAACAAAAGGTGAGAACTCCTCACTAAAATTTCTGCACAATTATCTATTTATTGTGATAGCTGAAAAATTTATAGAATTGCCAGTGTAGATTTATATCAGTTAATCATTGTGTACTATTAGATTACCTCCCTCGTCCACAAACCGTAGACGATTTAAATTGACTGTATTACATGTTGTTTGTGATGTGAAATGCTTATTATATTAAAAATAATGTTAATATTAATAGGATAGTGAAATTAAAATTATAAATATTCATTTATAATTTAAACAGTGAAAATTGGTCAAATTTATTAACTAAAAATTTGTTTAAATAAACTATTATTGTTTGAAAACCCCACACGGGCATTGGGATGATATTTGACATACACTAATCCCAATATTTAATTATATGTCAATCGATGGATTGACAGGCTGTGATGAGCGTTATTTATTTATTTTAATGCTCACACAGTTGTAAATTTCACTCTAGATGTGATTGGACTGTTTGATGATTATTTATCATTATTGTTGCATATCTGCGGTGTATGAAATCCATACAACTGAAATTATATGGTAATTGATAGAGTCGCATTCCGATTCAGAAATAAATAATGTTTTATAGTAAATAATGTTTTAAAATAAATAATATTTTATAATAAATAATGTTTTAAAATAAATAATGTTTTAAAATAAATAATGTTTTATAATAAATAATGTTTTATAAATAATGCTGAATAAAATATCATTTTAGAATAAAATATCATTTTAGAATAAAATATCATTTAAGAATGAAATACCATTTAGAATAAAATACCATAAAATTTCATTTTAGATTGAAAGTTCATTTTAGAACAAAATAACATTTTTAATAATAAAGAACATTTTTGTTGTAAATTATGTAAAAGAACATTTTTATATAAAGAGCATTTGTAGTGTAAATAATGTAAAAGACATTTATATATGAAAGAACGTTTTTAATGTAAATAATGTAAAGAAACATTTTTAATGTAATAGAACATTTTAATGTAAAGAATATTTTAAATAAAGAATCTTTGAAAATAAAGGATATTTTAAAGTAAACAATATTTTAAAATAATATACAGCGAAGGATAAAATTATGATTTTGATGTCTGACTTCGAATGGACGCATAAATGTAAAGATATGAAGCCGAGTTAAGTAACAAACGCCATTTTTAACTCAAATGGATTTATCGATCAATTTTATCCATTTTATAATGAATATCGAAAGGAAGTAATTTCAAAATTTAATATTTTGAAAATATTATCATTTTAATATGATAAAGATATAGAATATTCAATTTTTATTTAAAATTGAAAAATGAAGTTGAAATCATTTTGAAATGAAATTATAAATATTTTATAAATACGTTTTAAATGGAAATCGACGATATATATATATATATATATATATAATATATTATATATATTTAAATGGCCTGAATAGAACGCACCGCGCTGCGACCATTCGCAAATTTCGACCATTAACTTCAAATTGATGTAAAGGGAGATCCGACCGTCGGATTCTTCTAAAACCGGAACAGTTGGGTTCGTATCGAAAAGAGCTTTCCAATGAATGTAAGAGATTTGAAATCTAGCGGTTTGAATTGGAGATATGTCCAAATCAATTTCAAAAAAGGTCGCTATGGCTGCAGTTCGATGGCCGTTATTGGAAACCGATTGTACATGCTTATTAAAAATATGGAAAAATTATGTAAAATCATAATAAATGAATTGGAAAGATTTTTGAAGAAAAAATCCTGTTTTAAAAAGATAAAAATATATTTTTTATCGAAATGAACTATTTAATGAACTGGTTATTAACCAGAATAATAATTTAATTATTTTTAGAAATAAATAAATTGGATTTGAAAATGGTTTTAAAATAACCAGAATTTTCCAATATAGATTTATATATATTGGAATGGATTTGAATGGAAATTATCTCCGGAATATTTCGATATTGGATTCCATTATTATACGAATATTATGAGGAATTTGGAAGATATATATATCGTTATTCCTAACACAATATTTGTTGGTTTCAGAATTTGATATTGAATATAAGCCGATATAATTTTTATTCAGATGTCAAATTTGATTTTGGGTTTGTCGTGAATAGTGTCTTTAATAACACTATTCTTAAACCCAGTTTAGAAAAGAATAAATCTTTTAATTAAGATTTAGGAAATTTTACCAATTAATTAACATTTGATTGGAATTGAATTAAAATGTGAATTGGGTTTATTGTGAACGGTGCTTTAAACGACATTTGTTCTTTAACCCAGTTAACAGTGAAAATATAATTTTGGAATTTATAAATATTTTATTAAGATTTAAGAAAATTTTCCAAAGTAAAGTTTCCCAATTTAATATATTAAATTGGAATCGAACGAAATTCGATTTGGTAATAATCGAGATAAACTTCTGTAAAAGAAGACCATTACTACATATGGAATTTAAAAGGCCTTGCCGTTATTCCATTTATATTATTAGTCTAAGGCAGAAATTTATATCGATTATATATTGATTGATCTGATTTTTGTGAAGATTCCATATTTAATGGAAGATGATTTTTGGTTTGTCATGAACTGTGTTTCTAATGACATTGGTTCTTTAACTCTGTTAAAGATAAGATTAATTTCTTAAATTTGAACAATCATTAAGTAATGATTTTATGAGATTAAAACCAAATTGGTGTTTTAATGTATCTTTTTAATTTTAGGAAGATCAAAGAATAAATTTAAAAGAATTTATTTTTGATAAAATTAATGGGAACCTTTCCCTAATAATGTGAATATTTTATTAAACGAATATTCTGAATTGGAATGGGGCATATGATGTGTTTTTATAACACTTGATTATAAAATACACGATTTATTCAGAAATACCGGGTTTAACCCATTCTGAATAATTTATACGACGATCAAGAGTCGAAGATGAAGACGGTGGTTGAAGACCAAGTTCTTCACATCGTTTGGGTGATTACTGATGTCTTGATTGGGCCGTACACCCAAGATAAGGTAATAAGTGGTGATCGTCCAAACATACTTGGAGTTCGACAGATATGCGAGGACCTCTCTCCTGTATTGGACATATAGCATGAGGAATAAGGTGCCTCCGGTTTCATTCAGACCCAGAACAGACTTGTAGTGGATGGTATGGGTAACGTTGTATTCCTTTGTTAATCCCTAAAAATCCATACGCACATTGGGTAAAGGATATAAGGCGAATATCACCAGGATCGGTTGTGCACGATGAAACCGCATATATCGAACCCAAGGCAGGTTAAGTCAACTAGTGTGACCGAAGAAAACGACATAACATATTATGAGAAGTGTGATCCGATAAAGATAAAGGTCGCAGATCCTGAGAACCACCCAAACACTGAAGTAAAGCAAGTCGCCCATTCAACATAAGCGGGAGTGACCTCATAACATAGCCATAAAGCCTAACAACGCCATACAAAGGAAGCAAGAAGACGAGCGCGCTTGGACCAAGAAGGACGGTCACGCAAGGAACAAAGGAGAATCAACTCCAGACCCACATTCCGCTCTCACAAGACCTCCCAAAGCGCTCACAGGACGCTCGCTTACATTGTACCCGCTCAGCTATTCAAGATACTTGTTCCAACGAGCCGTCCGCACATGATAACTTGATACAACTACGGACAGTTGGAGACAGATAGCCGGTGGCATAGTTGTAATTAACAGAATGAACGATCCACAGCCTGGATAAACGGATTTCAGATCATTCACCAAGGGAAGTTCACCTATAAATACACCATGGCTACCAACATAAGGGGGGACGGAAAAAAAAGGAGGAAGTACTGCTGAACTTGATCCTCAACCACAGATTCAGCCATGGTGTCAAGGACAATCTTACGATGAAGGAAAAGGAAGACATCCCTCTTCTCAATCTTCCATTCATCCTTCTTCTCCTCAAATTCTACTACTCTCTTGTATAATTCTTCAAATTGAAATATATAAACGTGGGTATATTGAGTGACTATAGAGATGTATGAAAGAGAAAGCTGATGTGCTTTGTGATTCTCATTATAAGATAGGAAATCACCTTCATAGTGGACGTAGGCCTCGTTAACGGCTGAACCACTCTAAATCTCGTCTCTAATTTACTTTTGACGCATTTTTGCACTTTTTTTATTGCTGATTAAACACGGTTCCATTTATTCCTTATCGAATTAGTGAAGTACAGTTTAGTACCTTGGGTGTTTAGACCATTTTCGGTGTAAAAATCCTTTATGCTATATTCTTTGATCTCTGCTAAATATATATCTTTTTGGTGGCGGAGAATTTATTCTCTTGCTTAACACCCTTCTTTGAGACGTACAAGCTTAGAGGTCATATATTGGCAGAAATCAATGGTATGGTATGGACAGACAATGCGGCACGCTAAGATGCAAATGATCAAAGCTTTCGTTGAAAAGCAGAGCCCTGTGGTTAATGATCAAAGCACAACTTATTTAGGTACAGCTTTGTGTACAGCGAAGGGCCTCACACCCCGGTATGAACCAGAAACGGGAGAAAAACCCCAGGGAAATGGACATATGTTAGTTTCTAGCTAGGAGTAACGTCATGGTATGGAGCCCAGACTGTTTACTCATGTTGATGTTGCTTACCACTTGATGGATAGAGAGGCGCCTCGGATATATATATCGATAGATGTTCTGGTCGGCATTACTGACCACATTATTTTATGCCCCATAGGGCAGACTAACATATAGTTTATGGTATAACTAATCATCGACGGATGATCGGCCCTGGCGCTCTTAGGGCTCACCTGAGTCTGAGTCCCGAGGCATGGGCTAGAGTGTCTTGAATTCGGTAAGGACAATTCCTTGCATTGTTTCATGATGGAAATCCAACTTCCAATACGACATCATGCGGTTTTGATTGTAGAACTAGTATGGCGACATGATATATGGTACCCATGCCGTCTAAGATTGATACATTTATATTCGAAGTTGTTTTTAACACTATGCACTTATAGTAATATCAAAATAAATTTGTTTTATACGTGTCAAGCAGATTTGGCTATTATAAGGGAAAACTCTATCCTCCGGCTTGCGTTGCATCGTGTGATGGGACCTGAGTCTTATAATAGCTTCATTTTTCCAAAAAGCATTGCGTTATTTTGTTCTAAAGTTAAGATTCATGTAGAGTACACCCGTTCCATGTTATACGGCGTGGTCCCATGATTTCCAACTTTTAAAATAAAGATTGATAGCTGTTTTGAGTTCTCACACCAGTTCCATGACTGACCTGGATTTTATTGTTTTAACCTAAACTCTGGGTGCCCATATTTTCCACACGGGCAGCTAGTAGTTTTGGTTTTGCAGATATTATATTCACAGGATCCTGGTTTATAGCTGAAGCGATATTCGGAAAGCTCTGTATCCGTGTATTTCTTTCAGTTGTATTTTGTTTTATTTTTCCGCTGCTATTTAAATGTAATTTACTCACCGATATTGTATTTGCAATGTATATTATTTATTTATACTCTGATATATTCTTGTACTCTGATGTAATTGTTGTAATAGCAATGAAAATATTTTTCTGTTTGTGCTTTGATTTGCCTTGTTCTCAATTCAATCCGGACTTTCCTTTACGGGGAAGTTTGGGTCGTTTCAAATAACATACAACAATGGAGTATATCACCGTCTGTGTGCGTAGCACGGGCCATTTTAGTTATATTGCAAAACTAGTACACATTGAAATTTTCATTTACGTTTCAACAACATTAATCCTTGCCGCATCAATTACCTGTAAAAATAAAAGAGAGAAACGATTTACTACCTTAGCTATACATTTTAAACTGTGTGCCGGCCAAATATTTCAACTCATATCTACCCAGTTTTCCAACCCGTGCTCCCCAAGAAATCCAAAGCCGCGCTCTCCAACACTTTTAACCGTGTTTGTCAAGTTATTTTTTTGGAACCGTGCGTGGCACGCCATTAGTTTCCGTGTGAAGCAAGCCTTTACATACCGTGTTCCCCAAACCATAATACCGTGCCTGCCAAACTATCTTCTGCTTTAAATACTGTACGCCTCCATCCACCTTCTCATTTCCAAATTTAAAATTAAAATTAAATAAGAACTGCTGTTTTCGTTCATAGCTGTTTTTCTTCTTCCCCCGGTAACCATAACAAATGAGACCCCTACTCTTCCTTATATCGATTTCATGGAAAAAAGAAATCCCCGATTCTTCCTAAAATTTATATAATCAAAACATAACCAAATCCCATGATTTC
This sequence comes from Allium sativum, assembly GCA_030737875.1. Taxonomy (NCBI): domain Eukaryota; kingdom Viridiplantae; phylum Streptophyta; class Magnoliopsida; order Asparagales; family Amaryllidaceae; genus Allium; species Allium sativum. Next base: position 848,033,930 of record CM060922.1, on the reverse strand, counting down.
TTTACCCATGCACTTGTGCAAGTTTCCCTCTTCTCATCAATGAGTTTTGTTTGGGTGCGGCTCGTTTTGAGGGGGTTAGTTTGATTTTTCTTTCAGTGATTGGTTTGCGTGGTTTTAAGGAAAGCATGAATCTTTCTTGCGTGAATCAAAGGGGGAGAGACAATCGCCTGGAATCCCTGTGTCGAGGATGGACGGGAACTGACGCAAGCTGCAGTTTTTCTTGGATCTTATGAGCTGGACTTCGAGTCGGTGGTTGTCGGGTGTGGCTCGGGAGGAAGAATCAAATGTGGAGTTTGGGAGTCCGTTGTGTAGATCAGTGAAGGTGAAGAGGTATGGTGGTGGTCACAGGAAATTGCGTGAGTTTGGTACAGTGGGGGCTGTGAATTTTACTAATCGGGGAAGAAGATTTAATGGCTTAAATATGGGTTATTAATTTAAGAATAGAAATAAGATTTTAAAGGCAAATAAATGTTTGAGTGGAGACGATGATGATGTGGCCATGGTGTATGGTTGGAGTTTATTTTCGAATGGGGGAGAACGATCACACTTTTCAGCTAAAGGAGAAGTGTTATAATGATGTTTAAGTGGCTTAAACATAGTAATTAAATAAATAATGATGGTGATTAAGATATTTGAGAATGCGTGGTGGAGTGACAAAGGGAATTACGTGATTTGAACGAGTGCGGCTTGGTGAACTTTCATTGTTTGGTTTTTTCATGGAACAAATGGAACAGGAAAGAAATGTTCTGCAGAGGGATTAAGGGAGACGCGCATTCGAGATTATAAAATGGGTATTTATTTATAGTTTTATTAAGTCAATGACATATAATTATATACAAACTTAAAAAAATGCACATTTTTGCATACGTTAACAGATTCAGACGGAAATAGTTACGTTGGAATCGCAACGTAGAAATCTACCTCCTGGAACTATTTTTGGTTGAGAACTGATCTATTGGAAATTCAAAGAAAAATCAAACGCTTGTTTTATTTTAAATGAAACAAATAGCAGAATTGTCAACTGTAAACCAAGGTAAGTAAACTCACTAACTCTGCCTTGTTTATATTTTTATATAAACGAGTTTTAAATTTATATATCGTAATTTTATACTGTGTGATGGTTGTTTGGATGAATTGTTGATAAAATTGGTTGGATTGGTTGATATAATTATATATAAATATTTGATTGATTAATAATTCTGTTGACCGTATTAGTGTGAGATAATATTATTGATGTTTGACTAGCATATGTGGATGTAGGGAAACAGGTTGGAGGGATCCAGCTGGATTTCTCAACATTTATACTTTTGTTTGTCATTTGTTGTGATATATATAATGTGATTGAGTATGTTGTGTTGAATTACACTGGCCCTTTAAATCTTGATATTTAATACCATGAAATAATTTCAAATGTTGAAAAGGATTTTTGAAATTTAAGAAGGAAATTTATTTTCAAAAATATAGAAATTGAATTCCGAATAGCTTTGAAAATATACCCTTGTTATTGCATAAGACAAGTAGTTAAACTTGTAAACGATATTTATGGATGAAGGTGAATGCTTATCATTAGATAATTAATATCGAATTTGAAATCGATGCTTTATAATCGAATGTAAATTCGTTATAAGGTTTTAAAAGAAGATTTTAGATAAGACAAATTAAGAAGATTAAATTATAAACAACATTTATAAATTCAATAAAATATTTATCTTGGAATAAATAAAAATATAAATTCAAGTCTAAATTTGTATAGAAAAGTGAAAATCGGATTTGAAATCGATAAGTGTAAATGGATTTGGGGTTAACAGTTATAAAAGGAATTATAAACAGGATTATAAATGTTTGAAATAAAATATGAGATTTTCTATGAATAACTCTAAATAGACATTATAAATGGAAATTGGATTTGTTATGTTATTTACAAGTATGAAATCGAATGGATATTGATTGTATATAAAAGAAATAACTTCACAATCAAAGTGAATAAGGATTCAAGCAAATATTTTTCAGATGAAATATCAATAAAGGAAATATGTATCCAAATGGAAATTTAATGAAAAGGCAAATGGTAGTCGTTTTTAAAAGAAAACAATGAGTTTTAGTTTAAAATTCAGAATATAAAATAAAATGTGATAACGTTTTGTAGACTGAGATGGTTATAAAAGAATCTGGTAATGATTTGGAAAGGATAAATTCAAAAGTGAACTTGGAATTTGAATTAACTTGAAATGGTAGACAAATGTCGAAGTTTGGAATATAGATCGAATATAGATTATTCGAGAGAAAGTTAGTTATTTTAATTCAATTATATCGAATTTAGGGAGGTAGTCATTTTTACTTTCCGTTTGAATCAAATGTATTTATTTACTTATTAATTTAGTTATTGTAATTAATAAGTACAAGTTATATAAACAAAATATCTGAAATAAAAAGCGATTATAACGCTGCCATTATAATAAATGACTTGTAAATCTAAACATCGATTATAACGCTTCTGTTATAATAAATGTTTTGTAAGTCTTAACAACGATTATAACACTGCTGTTATAATAAATGTTTTGTAAATCTAAACAGAGATTTTAACGCTACCATTATAGTTAACGTTATATATACCAAATATTTGAAAACAACGATTATAACGCTACCGTTTTAATCAATGTTTTCTTTCGTAAAAAGAAATGGGTTCTTAAATTGAATCCAAGAGTTGCATAAGCAATGTTTTGACCGGAATTTGAAGTTGTGAGCCTTTTCTATTTTGAAGTTGAGAATGATGTCCAGTTTGTAGGATCTTAATTAACCCTAGAGGGGGGGGGGGTGAATAGGGTTTATCGCAGATTTTCATAGAGTAATTAAATAATCACAGCATAGATAATAATCAGAATAAATGCGGAAAATAAATAACACACAGATATACCCAGCTTCGGCAAAACCTTGCCTACTGCTGCATTCCCCAAGGTTTCTACTAGGAGTTAAAACAATCTCTACACTTACAATCCCCTGTAAACTCGCGACACTCGCTCCCAACTGTTCTTAACCCTACGCTCAAAACCCTGCACTGGTTTCTATCCCCGAAACCAGATTTCCTTGAATTACAATTCCCGTAATTCGTCTCTCTAGTTTTGAGACAAACTAGAAAACTCTCACTCGATTACAATTTGAAATTAAAAAACAAATAAAAATTAAAACAAGAAAAACCCCTTTTAAAAAAGTTTGAAAACCATAGGAATTAACATAAGGGTTATCCCCTTTAGTTTTAAATCTTGGCCGACCTCCTTTTATTTGCTTTACTCCTTTTCACTTAAGTCCGATCACTTTGTTTCTGTAAAAATGGCGGCTCTAGGGTTTCCTTCTAAAATAGAAATGGCGACTGTGATTAGGGTTTTGATTCTGTGATTCTGAAATCCGACGCTCTCTTAAATGATGTTCTTGAGTTCCAATTGCAAGCTCTTCTTCGATTTAGTTAATAAAGTTCTGATTTGGATCCAAGTCTTCTCCTTTGCCTGGTATGATTTTTAATTCAATTGTTTGCTTTTAATTTCTTCGATCTTGGATGCCCTTAATGCATGTGATGATTAGTGTATTTATAGGAGTTAGAATCCTAAATATATGCTCTGATTTCGTGTTAGACTCGGTTTGATCGTTGAGTAATTTTTGGGCTTTTGCAAACGGCTTTTAATTGTTCTTGAACTTCTGGAAATTTCTTCAATTTGAATATTGCTATGAATACTTCCACTATTCTGGAGTTACTTGCGTGTGAAAGTCTTGAACTTTGAAATGGTCTCTTCGAATCAAGAAACCCGTATAACTTTAATAAATTTACTGGAACTTTGATGATTTCAAACTGAATATTCTTCTATCTTAACAACTGGTAAAAACAAATTGTAACACCCCGTATGTTGAATAACTTGTTATAATATAAATCAGGGCAGAATTAAATTTTAAATCTGAATCAGGGGAAACGGGCTATGCCATTGCGTTCGTCTCGGAAAAATACGCGAAATAGAGTCCGAGTTTTCGAAAATCGGAGTCCGAATGACCCAGTTAAGGCCCGAAGAAGTTTTCAGAAAAATTCAAAACAGATTTAAAATATTCAAATTTCACATTTCAGAAGAGGCGGGAAAATTCCCGCCAGGCAGAGGGTGTCGACCCTAGGGTCGACATGGGTGTCGACCCCCTCCCTAGGGGTCGACCCAGGGGTCGACCCCCCCTGTCGGTCTGTGTGACCTGGGTGCAACCTGAAGGGGTTTGGGCTAGGGTTGGTGGCTAGTGACGAGATCTGACGGCTCTAATCTGATTTAGGGTTAATCTAATGGCCTAAAACACTTAACTAATCTATAAATACACCCTAAGACTACCCTAATTCATACTAAAATTGGAGACAACGTCGTTATGCCGTCAAAATGCAACTAGAAGGAGCCACCAACAAATTAAAGAGGAAGATAGCTTCTCAAATCAACTTCTAAACAACTCTAGCAACTTAATCTTCTTCATTGAAGTGCTAATCAACAAGTTGTGAGTTTCTATAGCCTTAATGACCAATTGTTGAAATGATTATGATAGGATATAATGAGGTTATGGCTATGAATGTGGATCAATTCAAGTTATGTTATCATATGCTATATGTTCATGATGTTATGCAAGTTATATGCTATATGTTCATGATGTTATGCAAGTTATATGCTATGTGTTCATGATGTTATGCAAGTTATGCAAGTCATATGCTATGTGTTCATGATGTTATGCAAGTCATATGCTATGTGATCATGATGTTATGCAAGTTATGCAAGTCATATGCTATGTGATCATGATGTTATGCAAGTTATGCAAGTCATATGCTAGGTGATCATGATGTTATGCAAGTTATGCAAGTTTTAGGCTATGTGTTCATGATGCTAGTTATGCAAATCGCTATGATAAACATTGATCCATTATGACACCATGTTATGCAAGTTTGGTGTTTGATTATATGCAAGTTCATATATGATATGTTATGCAAGTTTGGTGTTTGATTATATGCAAGTTCATATATGATATGTTATGCAAGTTTGGTGTTTGATTATATGCAAGTAGCATGTGCAAGTTTACACCTTTGTATGATATGCATACATATGCAAGTTAACCCCTTTGTATGTCATACATACATATGCAAGTTTACCCCTTCGTATGACATAAGTAACTTATGCAAGTTAACCTCTTTATGACATATGTGATTCATGCAAGTTTGGGTTGATTATTTATGCTAGTTGGGTTTGATGCTATATGCATGTTGACACCTTTTAAACCCATGTTGATGCTAATGTTATGCAAGTTGAACCCATTGTATGTGTGATGAATCTTCCCTTTTAAGTATGTCATGTTAGCGAATTACGTGGGGAACGATGGGGTTAATATTCATGTTAATGAAATGGTGTGAAGTTGGTATGATTATGCATACCATAAAGTGGATGGACATAATTGAGTCAATTATGTACATCGTTAAATTTGTAATAAATTAGGGATAATTAATACAAATTATGGGGGTGATTAATTAGGTGTAATTAATCGACTAAGACACGAGGTTGGACCTTTTTGTAGCATAAGACTGCCCGGAACCGACCGGCAAATCCAGCGGCTACAAATGATTAGCCCAATGTGAGAGGTCTTAGGCACAAACTAAATACGTGACAAGTGTAAAGACACGAGGTTAGACTCGGTTATGGCGTAAGGCTGCCCGGACCCGACCGGCAAATCCAGCTGCCATAAAAGATAGTCTAATGTGAGAGGTCTTTACAACGGTTACGTTCTTAATCAATTAAGAAACACTTAACCAGATAAGAATGTAGTGGGGCATGAGGGGTTAAGTGGGTGCCTTGGGTGGCATGTGTAAATCAAGTAAGTGCCTTGGGTGGCATGTGGAAATCTAGTGGGTTGCCTTGGGTGGCAATAGAAAATACGATTAGAATACTTAACCAAAGTGGAACATGTAATTAAACATGATTAGAGGGTTAAGTAAGTGCCTTGGGTGGCATGTGGAAATCTAGTGGGTTACCTTGGGTGGCAATAGAAAATACGATTAGAATACTTAACCAAAGTGGAACATGTAATTAAACATGATTAGAGGGTTAAGTAAGTGCCTTGGGTGGCATGTGGAAATCTAGTGGGTTGCCTTGGGTGGCAATAGAAAATACGATTAGAATACTTAACCAAAGTGGAACATGTAATTAAACATGATTAGAGGGTTAAGTAAGTGCCTTGGGTGGCATGTGGAAATCAAGTAGGTGCCTTGGGTGGCATGGGAAATCTAGTGGGTGCCTTGAGTGGCAATTGAAATATGATTAGATGACTTAACCAAACTTTAAACATGTAAGTGGACATGATTATTAAAAAGGGTTAAGTGGGATACACTAGAAAAAGGGACAAGCTTAGGTGGGTAGCTTGTGGGGGCCCATTTCAACCAGTAACCCATATGTATCTTATTGGGCTCGACCCATGTCGAGGACGGGACACGCGTACTGGGCTTGACTATAAGAGGCCAAAACGGGTTAGCGGTGGCAACGCAAGTCCAACGGGTTTCATATGCGTGTGTGGACCCGGGCTGGTTGGTAAGACGTAGTTGCATCGTGTAGGTATAAGCCGTGCACCGTTGATTGTATCGGGTTGCCACTTTGGGGAGTGATACACCCCACTGTGGGGCCAGCACGGGTATCTACGTTAGGGAGCCGATCGAATGGGAGTAGTGGGTACACCTAGTGGAGATAGGGGCAGACGACACCTATGTAGTCAGCTAGGGGTACACGAAACTACTATTAAGATTACTAAGTACGGGGTACACCTAGTGGAGATAGGGGCAGACGGCACCTATGTAGTCAGCTAGGGGTACACGAGACTATTATTAAGATTACTAAGTACACTTAGTGGGATCAATCTTTAAGTGAGGAATTACCCTTGGGTAGGTAGATTGGTGTGGTGTAGTGTAGGAATTACCCTTGGGTGGGTAGATCTGGTGTGGTGCAGTTAGTAATTACCCTTGGGTGGGTAGATGCGTCTTTACCGTTATCTTAGTTCATCGTATGTCTAGTTGGCTGCTTAGTGTAGTCATTTATCCCCAGTCATCACCGTACCAAGTTTATATCATACCCTAATTACTTTAATGATTGTATTGTTAAAGTTATAGGGCTCACTCAGACTTATGTCTGACCCCGTTGTTTTTATCTTTTTCCCAACCCTCAGGTTATCAGAGTGGGCCTAGCACTAGTGGGCTTTGATCAGATTGCTTTATCTATCTTTTGGAGCTTGGACTCTTGAAGTAAAGCTCGGTTATCTTTTCTATTATGGCTATTAGTTTATGTAGTGGGATTATGTACTTATGTTTTTATCAGGATGGATATTTGGTACTTGACTCTTTTATGGTGTTGTAACTAAACATGTTTACCTTCTGCTGCAATGAAATGATGTTTTAGATTTTCAAGTATTATTTATATCTGTCTTGTTGTAATTTTTCTGTTCTATATTCACTTAAAAATACTCCACCGAAGTTAAGGCATTCCCATAGTGAGTGACCTTAGCGGGTGTGGGGTGTTACACGTGGTATCAAAGCTGAAGGTTACCGGAACAGATAAATTTTTTAGAAAACTATTTTTCTAAAAACATTTTTGGAAGAAGTATTTTCAAAAACATGTCTTTTAAGAGAAAAGTTTTTGAAAGAAAAGAACATAATCCCCAAGAGCCATATATCTTTCCTTCGATTCTCCGTTTTGAATCTCTTCCTCTTTCTCTTTTTGAATTTCCCCTCCGCGTATATATGTCTTTTTAAGATAAATAAGGACTTCCGTATGAAGGACGGAAGAACCACTTCAAGGGACTAAGACGTTTGTCGGGCTAAGAAGTTAGTCCAAGGAGGTGGAGGGCTTGTGGTTACCTTTAAGATGGACGAGGGAGGAAGGTTCAAATAGCTATTAGGTAAATAAAGGACAAAACCTCATCGTGGTAAGAGGTCATGGAAGGAGAATGTGAAGGAGAAGGCCAGTTGTTTTGGAGAAATAGGACACCTTATTAGGATTGTCCAAAGAGGTAAGGACAAAGTACAGGATCTTCTGGAGGGTAGATGTATTCACTCATGGCTGGTATAACTGATGGGGGTAGGACCGTCTAGGTTGAAATTTGGTTCTCTCGAGCATCCTGTTCAAACTTTATTCGACTCTGGCGCATCGCATTCGTTTATCTCTTCATCGTTAGTTGAGTCACTGCACTTAGACACCAGTCTAGTAGATGATCCCTTGGTTGTTTCAAACCCAATTGGGGGCTCCACTTATTTGTCCATGATATGTTTGGGTTTGAAGATTTCTATACTTAGCGTTGAGTTTAGATGTGATGCTTTTGTTTTGGGCTTCACGGGCTATGGGTTGATTTTGGGCATGGACTGGTTATCCAGTAATGGTGCCGTTCTTGATTGCGAAAGGAGAGTTATTAGGCTCATGACCCGCTTGGGGAACACTCTCGAGATCTCTTGTAAGCCCATGGATTCTGTTATGCTAAGTTATCTTGAATCGCTCGACGCTTCGGTCGAGAGTTTGCGATCTGTTAGAGTGGTCCGGGAATACTCGGATGTGTTTGAGGAGGTGAAGGGCTTACCTCCGAAGCGGGATATATATCTGGTAGACAATGCTAAACCAGTATCTTTGCCAGTGCGCCACATGGCTCCTCGTGAGAGGAGGGAACTCAATAAGCAAGTAGGGGAGTTGCTTGAGAAGGGGTTCATAAGACGAAGTATATCGGAGTGGGGTGCTCCAGTAGTTTTTGCCACGAAGGCGGATGGGTCCCTCAGACTTTATGTAGACTATAGAGAACTCAACAAGCTCACAAAGAAGAATAGACACCCATTGCCGAGGATTGATGATCTCTTTGATCAGTTGGTTGGCGCCTCAGTGTTTTCGCAGTTGGATTTGGCCACGGGGTTTCATCAGTTGGGAGTGGCTGAGGATAGTATAGAGAAGACTGCCTTTAGGACTCCGGATGGTTTCTATGAGTGGCTTGTGATGCCATTTGGTTTGACAAACGCCCCCGCATACTTTGTTGATTTGATGAGTAGGGTGTTCAGGGAGTACCTAAATAACTTCGTAGTGGTCTTTTTGGATGACATCTTGGTCTTTTCTAAGAGCGAAATAAGTTTTCGTATGTGCTTAATAGGTTAAGCAAAGCCAGTTATTTGATCAACGGTGGTTTTGGAGCGAGACTGGCAAGGACATCCAGAGTTGGACGAGTGCTTAATTATTTAGCCGTTTTTACTAGTATCATCTCACGTAGGTCGTCTGAATTCGAAGGAGGTATCCCTTGGGTGTTTGTCTGATATTGGTTTAGGCCTTTGGGGCTTGCACTTGGGGGATGTCGAGTTCGACTAGGATGGTCTGCGTGAGAGATGGATAGTTGTGACGATTTTGCATGGGAGAATATCCTGGTTTTCTATAGAAGTGGAGAAAAGCATGCCCTACATCTTAGGGAAGTGTAGGAGGCTCTTCGAGCGCATAGTCTTAAGACAACAAAGGTGGATGGAGTTCTTAGCATCCTATGATTTCGAGATAGCGTATACCCCTGGCAAGGGTAACGTGGTGGCGGACGCCTTAAGTAGAAAAAGGTTGTCCTTGAGTCCATTGTTCGTGGAACGACGAAGCTTGGAATTTATCTCGATGTTTGATTTTAGACCTTCCGTTGATTTTGTACCCGGTTTGCTGGCATCCTTAGAGGTCATACCTACTCTTTTGGGACAGATTGGCGAGGCACAGCGGGACGACCCACAGTTGGTTGAGTTGGTAGAGAGGCTCATAAGGGGGGAGTCGTCCAGCCATTTGAGTAGGTACACCCTAGACGATAGGGGGTGGTTGCGTAGAGACGGTAGACTTTGTGTACCGCAAGACGAGGGTTGAGGAAGGCTATACTTGAAGATGCGCATCGTTCGAAGATGACCATTCATCCCGGTGGGGACAAGATGTACCAAGACATGAAGCGAGTTTTCTTTTGGGCCGGTATGAAGAAAGATGTGGCCGAGTATGTCGCTAGATGCTTGGTGTGCCAACAAGTGAAAGCGGAGCAAAAGAAACCTGTTGGGTTGCTTCACCCATTGGAAGTTCCGCAATGGAAGTGGGATAGCATCTCGATGGATTTTATTGATGGGTTACCGAGACCGAGGAAGGGTAATACGGGAATTTGGGTTGTGGTAGACAGACTTACTAAGAGCGCCCATTTCATACCCGTGAAGAGCAAGAGGACTGCTCCATGGCTAGCTTCAGTTTACCTTCGAGAAATAGTTCGATTGCATGGTGTACCTTCGAGCATAGTGAGCGATCGAGATCCTATCTTCACTAGCGAGTTTTGGAAAAGTTTGCAAGAGGCGGTAGGGACTCAGTTGTGTCTGAGCATCGCATATCATCCTCAGACGGACGGCCAGACCGAGAGGGTGAATCGTGTTCTAGAAGACCTTTTGAGGCTATGTATCTTGGATTTTGGAGGTACATGGGAAGAGCATCTTCCATTGGTGGAGCTCGCGTATAATAATAGCTTTCAGTCTAGTATTGGTATGGCTCCTTTTGAAGCTCTTTATGGAAAGCCTGGTCGATCACCTACATGTTGGTGGGAATCTACGGATAAGATCTTGCTTGGGCCCGATATGGTTAGAGAGACTTCGGAAAAGATTGATTTGATTCAAAGAAGGATGAAAGCAGCGCAAGATAGGCAGAAATCTTACGCGGATAAGAGGAGGATGGATCTGGAGTTTGATGTTAGGGACATGGTCTTTGTTAAAGTATCTCCATTACGGAATGTTGTTCGCTTTGGGTCCGTTGGGAAGTTAGCACCAAGATTTGTAGGACCGTTTCCTATTAAGGAAAGGATTGGACGGATGGCATATAGAGTGGATTTACCCGAGAGACTTAGTGGAGTACATGACGTATTCCACGTGTCACATTTGAGGAAGTGCCTACATGAGACCGCAGAGGTGGTAGAGTCGAGCTCGCTTAAAGAAGTGGAGGTAGAGCGTGATGCGACTATTCGACGAGCTCCTACCCGCATCCTTGAGTCAGAGATTAGGAAGTTGAGAAACAGAGAGGTTCAACTAGCCAAAGTGCAATGGGGAGAAGATGAGAGCAATGCTACTTGGGAGACAGAAGCGAAGATGCGTTCATTGTTCCCATTCCTTTTTGAGGGTATGTCTTTTTAACTTCTCCTTTATCATTTGTCTAGTACTTATCTTATCTTTAGTATGTCCTCTCATTAGTACCTTTGACCTTTAGATAGGATAAACCTATGGTTGAAACATGTGTTTGAGACATGTTATGATTGATGGATGCGTGTGGATGCAAGTGTTTGCTAGTGGTTGCTCGTGGATGCATATAGACACACTTTAGACACTAGATCGGCTCAGTCACTTCATATTGCATATTGCATATAACTGTGTGTAGGTAGCTATATTAATGGATGTATAATGGTTGTGCTATCATATGGATGATGCATTTTGGTGAATGATTGTGCACTCATGTAGAAATAGTATGTGTCGATAGGGTTCTTTCGCATACATATTGGATGCATGGCACTATCATGGTTTGCATTAAGGAGGTCAACTGAATCAGTAGACCGCCTGATTTTGCATTAGACAGGGAACATATACACACACTTTTTGCATATGTTCATACAACATTAGAAACTTTAAGGACAATGGATGCCAGTGTTTGATGGTTTGAGTAGATGGTTGTTTGGTTGGTAGGATACGTTCTTCTTGACTTAGAGATTTCGGGGTCGAAATCCTTTAAGTAGGGGAGAATATAACACTCCGTATGTTGAATAACTTGTTATAATATAAATCAGGGCAGAATTAAATTTTAAATTCTGAATCAGGGGAAACGGGCTATGCCATTGCGTTCGTCTCGGAAAAATACGCAAAATAGAGTCCGAGTTTTCGAAAATCGGAGTCCGTATGACCTAGTTAAGGCCCGAAGAAGTTTTCAGAAAAATTCAAAACAGATTTAAAATATTCAGATTTCACATTTCAGAAGAGGCGGGAAAATTCCCGCCAGGCAGAGGGTGTCGACCCTAGGGTCGACATGGGTGTCGACCCCCTCCCTAGGGGTCGACCCAGGGGTCGACCCCCCCTGTCGGTCTGTGTGACCTGGGTGCAACCTGAAGGGGTTTGGGCTAGGGTTGGTGGCTAGTGACGAGATCTGACGGCTCTAATCTGATTTAGGGTTAATCTAATGGCCTAAAACACTTAACTAATCTGTAAATACACCCTAAGACTACCCTAATTCATACTAAAATTGGAGACAACGTCGTTATGCCGTCAAAATGCAACTAGAAGGATCCACCAACAAATTAAAGAGGAAGATAGCTTCTCAAATCAACTTCTAAACAACTCTAGCAACTTAATCTTCTTCATTGAAGTGCTAATCAACAAGTTGTGAGTTTCTATAGCCTTAATGACCAATTGTTGAAATGATTATGATAGGATATAATGAGGTTATGGCTATGAATGTGGATCAATTCAAGTTATGTTATCATATGCTATATGTTCATGATGTTATGCAAGTTATATGCTATATGTTCATGATGTTATGCAAGTTATATGCTATGTGTTCATGATGTTATGCAAGTTATGCAAGTCATATGCTATGTGTTCATGATGTTATGCAAGTCATATGCTATGTGATCATGATGTTATGCAAGTTATGCAAGTCATATGCTATGTGATCATGATGTTATGCAAGTTATGCAAGTCATATGCTAGGTGATCATGATGTTATGCAAGTTATGCAAGTTTTAGGCTATGTGTTCATGATGCTAGTTATGCAAATCGCTATGATAAACATTGATCCATTATGACACCATGTTATGCAAGTTTGGTGTTTGATTATATGCAAGTTCATATATGATATGTTATGCAAGTTTGGTGTTTGATTATATGCAAGTTCATATATGATATGTTATGCAAGTTTGGTGTTTGATTATATGCAAGTAGCATGTGCAAGTTTACACCTTTGTATGATATGCATACATATGCAAGTTAACCCCTTTGTATGTCATACATACATATACAAGTTTACCCCTTTGTATGACATAAGCAACTTATGCAAGTTAACCTCTTTATGACATATGTGATTCATGCAAATTTGGGTTGATTATTTATGCTAGTTGGGTTTGATGCTATATGCATGTTGACACCTTTTAAACCCATGTTGATGCTAATGTTATGCAAGTTGAACCCATTGTATGTGTGATGAATCTTCCCTTTTAAGTATGTCATGTTAGCGAATTACGTGGGGAACGATGGGGTTAATATTCATGTTAATGAAATGGTGTGAAGTTGGTATGATTATGCATACCATAAAGTGGATGGACATAATTGAGTCAATTATGTACATCGTTAAATTTGTAATTAATTAGGGATAATTAATACAAATTATGGGGGTGACTAATTAGGTGTAATTAATCGACTAAGACACGAGGTTGGACCCTTTTGTAGCATAAGACTGCCCGGAACCGACCGGCAAATCCAGCGGCTACAAATGATTGGCCCAATGTGAGAGGTCTTAGGCACAAACTAAATACGTGACAAGTGTAAAGACACGAGGTTAGACTCGGTTATGGCGTAAGGCTGCCCGGACCCGACCGGCAAATCCAACTGCCATAAAAGATAGTCTAATGTGAGAGGTCTTTACAACGGTTACGTTCTTAATCAATTAAGAAACACTTAACCAGATAAGCATGTAGTGGGGCATGAGGGGTTAAGTGGGTGTCTTGGGTGGCATGTGGAAATCAAGTAAGTGCCTTGGGTGGCATGTGGAAATCTAGTGGGTTGCCTTGGGTGGCAATAGAAAATACGATTAGAATACTTAACCAAAGTGGAACATGTAATTAAACATGATTAGAGGGTTAAGTAAGTGCCTTGGGTGGCATGTGGAAATCTAGTGGGTTGCCTTGGGTGGCAATAGAAAATACGATTAGAATACTTAACCAAAGTGGAACATGTAATTAAACATGATTAGAGGGTTAAGTAAGTGCCTTGGGTGGCATGTGGAAATCTAGTGGGTTGCCTTGGGTGGCAATAGAAAATACGATTAGAATACTTAACCAAAGTGGAACATGTAATTAAACATGATTAGAGGGTTAAGTAAGTGCCTTGGGTGGCATATGGAAATCAAGTAGGTGCCTTGGGTGGCATGAGAAATCTAGTGGGTGCCTTGAGTGGCAATTGAAATATGATTAGATGACTTAACCAAACTTTAAACATGTAAGTGGACATGATTATTAAAAAGGGTTAAATGGGATACACTAGAAAAAGGGACAAGCTTAGGTGGGTAGCTTGTGGGGGCCCATTTCAACCAGTAACCCATATGTATCTTATTGGGCTCGACCCATGTCGAGGACGGGACACGCGTACTGGGCTTGACTATAAGAGGCCAAAACGGGTTAGCGGTGGCAACGCAAGTCCAACGGGTTTCATATGCGTGTGTGGACCGGGCTGGTAGGTAAGACGTTGTTGCATCGTGTAGGTATAAGCCGTGCACCGTTGATTGTATCGGGTTGCCACTTTGGGGAGTGATACACCCCACTGTGGGGCCAGCACGAGTATCTACGTTAGGGAGCCGATCGAATGGGAGTAGTGGGTACACCTAGTGGAGATTGGGGCAGACGACACCTATGTAGTCAGCTAGGGGTACACGAGACTACTATTAAGATTACTAAGTACGGGGTACACCTAGTGGAGATAGGGGCAGACGGCACCTATGTAGTCAGCTAGGGGTACACGAGACTATTATTAAGATTACTAAGTACACTTAGTGGGATCAAACTTTAAGTGAGGAATTACCCTTGGGTGGGTAGATCTGGTGTGGTGCAGTGTAGGAATTACCCTTGGGTGGGTAGATCTGGTGTGGTGCAGTTAGTAATTACCCTTGGGTGGGTAGATGCGTCTTTACCGTTATCTTAGTTCATCCTATGTCTAGTTGGCTGCTTAGTGTAGTCATTTATCCCCAGTCATCACCGTACCAAGTTTATATCATACCCTAATTACTTTAATGATTGTATTGTTAAAGTTATAGGGCTCACTCAGACTTATGTCTGACCCCGTTGTTTTTATCTTTTTCCCAACCCTCAGGTTATCAGAGTGGGCCTAGCACTAGTGGGCTTTGATCAGATTGCTTTATCTATCTTTTGGAGCTTGGACTCTTGAAGTAAAGCTCGGTTATCTTTTCTATTATGGCTATTAGTTTATGTAGTGGGATTATGTACTTATGTTTTTATCAGGATGGATATTTGGTACTTGACTCTTTTATGGTGTTGTAATTAAACATGTTTACCTTCTGCTGCAATGAAATGATGTTTTAGATTTTCAAGTATTATTTATATCTGTCTTGTTGTAATTTTTCTGTTCTATATTCACTTAAAAATACTCCACCGAAGTTAAGGCATTCCCATAGGGAGTGATCTTAGAGGGTGTGGGGTGTTACACAAATGCTTTTGCTTGAATCGGATTTAATACTTGATTGATCTTGCCATACACTTGAACAGATTTAGTACTCTGATTTTTGAACTGGTACTTCATTTATTCTTCGACTTCCTGCTTGAGTACACTCCACTTAGAACTGATGCTAAGTTCTGACTTTGAACAAGTTTAACTGATGCTACACAAACTTGTGAATGGATACTAAACACTTGGTTTTTTCTTTCTTTTGTTATGCTTCTTGGAAAAAAAACTGGACAGATACTTTTGCCTCGACCTTGAATTGCTGCCTTGATTTCTAGTTATTCAAAACTGGTAGTATACTCTGATTTTCAACAATTTTAAATTGATGCTATGCTTGATTACTCTCGACTGCTGCCTTGATTTCTGGTACTTCAAATCTTTGAAACCTTGCATGACTTACTTTGATAAGAATAGATATTGTGCTCGATTTTTCATATATGATCTACTTCGTTGTGATACTGCACTTGAATTTTGTATTCGGCATGCTTGTGAAGTGCCACTTTCACCTGCTTGCTTTCCTTTGAACTTTAAGACACTGAAAACTGATACTTGCTATAAACTAGAAGACTGATGCTATAATTTCTTTTCCATTCTCTGGATTGTGGTATTGCACTTGTAACAACCCGAAAATCTGAGCCAGTTTAAAATTTTTATTTTGGCAATTTTAGCGAATTTTGAATATTTAAAATAGATTATTTTAAATAATAGCGACGAGAAATTTATTTTGAATATAATTCGAACGTATATATTATACGCGTCGTCGTTAGAATATAAATATTTATATATAATTATAAATAGAATTGAAAATGGCGCTGTAGTTCGATAATTCGATTTCAAACTTCAATTGAATGTATCGGGTGCAAAACAATACGGATTTTAGCGAAACCAAAAACATTAGGATCCATTTGACAATATCTTTCCAACGAATCCGAAAAATCAAGATTTCATAGCGGGAATCAAAAGATATGTCCAGTTGAAAATTTTGAATAGTCGCTATGGAATTCAGGCCCTTAAAAATAGACATTTTGCAAATGACCTCGGATTTCGACGAACCCACTTTTGTTGGATCCGCAGTGTCAAATTATTGCTAGATTCCAAATTTCATAATTTTTCGAATCAATATGTGAGCGTGGCAAAGGAAAACGCATTTGACCAGTTTCAGTTGATTTTAATCGACTTGAAATTGGCCATTTTTCCAACGGTCTCGGAATTCGACGAAACTAGTTTTGTTAGGACCGTATCGTCAATACGAAGCTAGAAAATATTTTTCTGGAATTTTTAGAGTTAGTATGCGCCCCCGGTAATTTGAAATGTACGTTTAAAATTCAATATAGTGATTTAAATGTAAATTTAATGGAAACTGATTGTAACGATCAAATCAGCTTGCGATACATATCCCATTGTGTTCGGAATGGGGGTAATTAGCTATGGACGACAGGCGGTGGGCTTCGTTTCGAGGTCGATAGAAAAAGTTACTTTATGTGAATAAAATATTGAAATTAAATAATAAAAAAAAGGTCAACCCTTCTCCCCCTTAAATCACTCTGCCCCCCTTTATTTCAAAACCGAAATCGATTCAGAATTAAAAAAAATTTGGCAGGGGGGGAAATCGCGATCGCCCCCCCCCATTTACTCGTCGCCGGCGCCTCCATCCGTCACCACCCCCACCCCGCATCCCCTCCGCCTGCTCGAGAGCCCCCCCGCTTCCAATGAAACCAACGCCCTAACCCAACCCCCAAACGAATCGAAGCCGCCATCTCCAGGACCCGCCAGACCCTCCACCACCAAGCCGAAGCCCTTGTCGCCGCTACAGGTCGAGTCACCCCCTATGGCACCAACTCCGGTGATGAAGCCCCCCCTTGAGCAAAAATCAACGTGAAACTCCTCTTCCCTCCTTGATCCGAAAATTGTAAGCTTTTACTTTTATTTACATTGTTTTTGCGAATTCTTTTATGAAATAGGTATAAAGCAAAAATGAATGATTTTTATAAAGCAAAAATGAATGAATTTTATATAGCAAAAATGAATGATTTTTATAAAGCAAAAATGAATGATTTTTATAAAGCAAAAATGAATGATTTTTATAAAGCAAAAGGAATGATTTTTGTATAAGTAACGAGTCAAAAATATGATTTTTGTTTATGTAGAGGAGTAAAAATATAACTTTTACATGATAGTAATATTAGAAATATCATCTTTGTATGTGTAGGAAAGGCGAAATCTTTAAAAATTGAAAAGGCGAGATTTTTATATATTGAGTAGCATAATAAAAATTCGATTTTTATACATTGAATAACGAAATAAAAACTCGATTTTTATATATTGAATAACGAAATAAAAACTCGATTTTTATATATTGAATAACGAAATAAAAATTCGATTTTTATATATTGAATAGCGAAGTAAAAATTCGATTTTTACATATGTAGTGGCTACAGCAACGAAGATGACAAAAATGCGATAACGATGAAGCTTTCTATCAAAGAAGAGTCAAGATGATTGGATAGCTATCGGTGAGAACTTCTCACTCTTCAATTTCTTTTTTTCTAGTTATATATATATACTAGGATGCAGACGGTGTTTAGTAGCACCCGACACCCGTCATCCACAGACCATGGATGGCTTGTTTGTTTAATTGTTTGGTTGTGTAGTTGGTTAGATGATTTGGTCTGAATTGAATTGTTTGGTGAAATGAAATTGATTTGATTGATGTGTGAATGGCGTGGGCCTTCACTAGACTGGGGATAAGGCTAGGCCTCGTCCCGTTTCTAGTATCGTGCCGTTATGCCGCCAAAATTTTCTAAAATAAGTTAGAAAATAAAAATAACATTTTATTTAAAGAATGAACTGAATAGAAATTCATATGTTAAAATAAAATGTTTTATCGTTAAAAATATAATTTTTAACGTGAATATGAATAAATAAAATATTCATTTACAAACCGGACGGTTTGTTTATGTACACTGATTTGACTGATATTGATTGGGTCGATAAATTTTACACATCGCCCAACTGCACAAATAAAATCTATATTTGATTGTTTGAAACCCCACACGGGTGTTGGGATGAAATTTGAAGTTCACTCATCCTGATTGATTAACTATGTCGATCGATTGATTGACAGGCTGTTATAAGCGTTAGATATCTATATTTGATGCTTATACAGTGCAGTGCACTTTGGTTGATGGTTGATTATTTTCAATGCTATTATATACGTGTGATGTATGAAAAGTCCATATAATTAACATTATATGGTGATTGATTGGGCCTCGTTCCAATTTAGAAAATAAAGAATAATATTTTAACAATAAAATTTATATCTTTATCTCTATAAAATAAAGGTTCATGTGTTGACTGTACTCATCCGTTGAGATTAGTCATGTGTTGAACGAAATAATTTAACAAAAATAGTCACACGTGGACAGTACTCATTCGTTGAGATTAGTCGTGTATTGACAAAAATAAATATTCATTTGTTGAATAGAATGAAGGAATATATGAAGCCGTGTTAATTGGATTGACGCCATTTTGACGTGAACGATATCTATATCGATTTTATTTCATTTCGAAATGAATTGAATATAAAACGATTTCGAAATGAATTGAATTGAAAACGATTTCGAAATGAATTGAATTGAAAACGAAATGATTTCGAAATGAATTGAATTGAAAACGATTTCGAAATGAATTGAATTGAAAACGATTTCGAAATGAATTGAATTGAAAATGATTTCGAAATGAATTGAATAGAAAACGAATTTGATTTTAATTGAATATATAACGAATTTGATTTGAATAGAAAACGAATTTGATTTGATTTGAATATATAGCGAATTTGATTTCAATTGAATATATAACGAATTTGATTCGAATAGAAAACCAATTTGAATTGAATCGAATAGAAAACCAATTTGAATTGAATCGAATAGAAAACCAATTTGAATTGAATTGAATAGAAAACTAATTTGAATTGAATCGAATAGAAAACCAATTTGAATTGAATCGAATAGAAAACCAATTTGAATTGAATCGAATAGAAAACGACTTTGGAATTGAATTGAATTGAAAACGAATTCAAATTGAATTGAAAGCGAATTGAAATGAATTCAAATTGAATTGAAATTTGAATTGAATAGAAATGAATTTTAAAACGAATTTATAAAGAAGAATTCAATTTTGATTTGAATTGAAATGGAAGTTGAAATTGCTTTTGAAACGAATTTAAAACTATTTATATAATTCGTTTTAAATAGAAATCGACAAAATATATATATTATATATATAATATAATGGCCTGAATAGAACGCGCCGCACCGCGGCAGTTCGTGAATTTCGACCATTTATTTCAAACGGACATTACGGGAGATCCGACCGTCGGATTCTCCTAAAACCGGAACCGTTGGGTTCGTATCGAAAAGAGCTTGCTAACGAATATTAGAAATTTGAAATCTAACGGTTGGATTTGGAGATACGTCCAAATCAAATTTGGAAAAGGTCGCCGTAAGTGCAGTTCGATGGCCGCTGATGGAAATCGACTGTACGGGCCTTGATAAGAATTATTAAAAATATCAATAATTTGTGTAAAATCATAAGAAATGATTTGAGAAAAATTGGGGTGAAAAACTCCATATTTGAAAAGATAAAAATGGATTTTTATCGAAATGAACTAGTTTTGAACTAAATTTAAAACCCAATTATTATTAAATAAATAAATTAGATTTAAAAAGGGGTTTTAAATAAATCGGAATTTCTAATATATTTGACTGGATTTGAAATGGGTTTATCGTGAACGGTGTTTTAAATAACACTAGTTCTTTAACCCGATAATAAATAGAATGTGATTTGGGTTTGTCGTGAACTGTGTTTTAAATAACACTAGTTCTTTAACCCAGTAAAAGGAGTTTTAACGAATCTCCAATTAGATTGAAATGTAAATCTATAATCTAAATTATCAAATTTAGAAATGAGAGAGAATGGAGTATCGCCAGTTTTGCTCCAAAGTGATAGTTAAATCTTTAATTAGATTTGAACGTGAAATGGTAATTAATCTTACCGATAACACCATAGTATTAGATATGGAGTATTACCAGTTTTGCTTCATGGGATGAATAGGTTGGGATTGGGAAATAAAATAAATAATTACTTCGGTGTGGTTCGCTAATCTCGACTAGTTTAGAAAACCATAATCTGGTTTGAAATGACATCCAAAGGAAGATTAAAGGATAAATTTTAAAGAATTTATCTTGGATAAAATTAATGGGAACCTTTCCCTAAAAATGTGATTTTGTGAATAAAAGAATATTCTGAATTGGAATGAGGCGTATGTTGTGTTTGTGTAACATTTGTTTTAATATACGCGGGTTGTTCGGAAAGTCCGGGTTTATACCCATTCTGAATAACCGATTCGACGATATGTCGAAGATGAAGATGGTGGTTGAAGACCATAAGTCTTCACATCGTTTGGATAATTACTGACGATCCTGATTGGGCTGTACACCCAAGAGGATGGAAATAGTTGGTGGTCGTCCAGATGTACTTGGAGATGGATGGATATGCGAGGAAAGTGCCTCCGATTTCGTTCAGACCCAGAACGAACTTGAAAATGGATTGTGTGTCTGACATTGGATTTTATTCTATGTTGATTGATTTCTATTAAATATACATCTGTTTGGCGGCGGAGAATTTATTCTTTTGCTTAACGCCATTCTCTGAGACGTACGAGCTCAGAGGTTGTGTATCGATGGACATCAGTCGCATGGCATGAATTGCCTGTGTGGCACGCTAAGTTGCAATGATCAAGGCTTCTGTTGAAAAGCAAAGTCTTGTGGTTGATGATCAAAGCACGGCCTTTGTGGCGTAGCTTTGTGTATAGCGTGGATTCGCGAGCCTCACACCTCGGTATGAGTCAAAAACGGGATAAGGACTCAAGGAGTGCATGACGTTTCTTTCTAGCTATGGTGGTGTCAGTGACTTACCAGCCCTGACATTTATATACTTTTCACCTATGTGGTTGTTGGAATGCGAGGCGCCTCGATTATAGGTCTATAAGGACCAGGAAACGTGTGTTCAGGAATAACTAATCCTCTAACGTAAGTGAGGACTGGCCTTGGAGGATCCAGGGTTGCCCAGAGTGCGTAGCCCTGAGACATTTGCTAGAGTGTCTCGAACGCGGAGAGGAGCTTGCCCCTTGCCTCGACTCATGACGGAAATCCAATTTCCAATACGTGTATTGCGGTTTTAATTGTAGAACTAGTATGGCGACATGATATATGGTACCCATGCCGTCTATGATTTATATTTATGATTGAAACTGTTTTGACACTATACACTTATTATAGTATCAAATGATTTGTTTTAAACGTACCAAGCATGTTTGGCTATTATAAGGGAAAACCCTATCCTCCGGCTTGCGTTGCATTGTGTGATGGGACCTGGGTCTTATAATAGCTTCATTTTTCGAAAAAGCATTGCGTTGTTTATTCTTTGCACTGGTATTCTTGGGAGGAAACCCGTTCCGTGTTATACGGCGTGGTCCCTTGAATTGCTCTCTTTTAAAAATAAAGTTTTAATAACTGTTTTAGTTCTCACACCTGTCACATGACTGACCTGGAGTTTATTGTTTTAACCTAAACTCTGGGTGCCCCTATTTTCCGCACGGGCAACTAGTAGTTTTGGTTTTGCAGATTTATATTCACAGGATCCTGGTTTACAGCTGGAATGATATCCGGAAAGCTCTGTATCCGTATATCACCTTCAGTTGTGCTTTGTATTGTTTTCCGCTGCGATGTATTTAAATGTAATTTATTGTAATCTCTGATATTTATCGAATGTAATTTATTCAATTATACTCTGTATATTCTTGTATCTGATGGAATTGTTGTAATATACAATGAAATGTTCTTCCGTCTGCGTTCTGTTTTGTCTTGTTCTCACAGTAATTCGTTCTTTCTCATCTCTTCGGAGACCGGGGAAGTTCGGGTCGCTACATTTGGTATCAGAGCTTTGGTTTACAGAGCTCGAGAAAAAGACACATTAGAACCATACGAAAGAATTCATCAGATATTGGATTAATAATATCCAATTAGAATGACTCGTTAGAGATAGGATCAGTAGTATCCTAGAACGAGTGTGAAGAGTATATTTTTCAAAAGAAAACAGTTTTGTTTTGAAAATTTAAATCGTTTTAAACGTATTTGATTTTTTATTTATTTTGAATATGGGCAATCCAATATATAAAGGTTTTGCATATACGCGTCATGAACGTATATTCGAAGTTTTAATATACTGGATAGATATGGAATCATATTCTAGACACCCGGAGATGATTCTGATGATTGATATATCATCATCAGAATTTGTGTTCGTGTTTCGAAGGTTTGATTTCTATATATTTCCATTAGGCTGGTGTGAGAACCAAAACTAATATAGCTAGAACACATTGTTGTGAATTGGCATCAAAAACATGATTTTTAGTATATATATCAAAATTATGAATTGGAAACTCTAATTCACTAATTGATTGATGTTTGTGTTGTTTGTCTATTTGTTTGATAATTTTTAACCATTATGCCTGATTGCATCAAATATTGAATTGTATTGAAAATTAGTCGCATTTGCTTGCATATACATATATATCATTGAACAGGTCATAGCAAGGAGGCTAGAGCAGAGAATAAAATTTGTTTGCCCGACAAATAGGTACATGTTTACTACATAATTTACTGTTTTGTTTGGGTGATGATGATTTTATGAGCCTATTGGCTAGCCACTTGGCTTTTTCTTTTTCTTTTTGAGATTAGAAGGCCTATATGGCAGTTTCGGGATTTTCCCGTGGCTCCCGGTGCAGGGGAGGTTATGGCGAATTTTTTCGAAAATTTAGGGTGTTAGCCAAATTTTTGAAAATTTGAAAATTCTCAGAAACTGAAAAGTTGGAGAATGAAAGCCAGATCGAACGTAGAGTTGATTAATCAAACCACTTTCGACTTTGTTCCTTTTCGGGGACGAAAAGTTTTAAGTGGGGGAGATTGTAACAACCCGAAAATCTGGGCCAGTTAAAAATTTTTATTTTGGCAATTTTAGCGAATTTTGAATATTTAAAATAGATTATTTTAAATAATAGCGACGGGAAATTTATTTTGAATATAATTCGAACGTATATATTATACGCGTCGTCGTTAGAATATAAATATTTATATATAATTATAAATAGAATTGAAAATGGCGCAGTAGTTCGATAATTCGATTTCAAACTTCAATTGAATGTACCGGGTGCAAAACAATCCGGATTTTAGCGAAACCAAAAACATTAGGATCCATTTGACAATATCTTTCAAACGAATCCGAAAAATCAAGATTTCATAGCGGGAATCAAAAGATATGTCCAGTTGAAAATTCTGAATAGTCGCTATGGAATTCAGGCCCTTAAAAATAGACATTTTGCAAATGACCTCGGATTTCAACAAAACAACTTTTGTTGGATCCGCAGTGTCAAATTATTGCTAGATTCCAAATTTCATAATTTTTCGAATCAATATGTGAGCGTGGCAAAGGAAAACGCGTTTGACCAGTTTTAGTTGATTTTAATCGACTTGAAATTGGCCATTTTTCCAACGGTCTCGGAATTCGACGAAACTAGTTTTGTTAGGACCGTATCGTTAATACGAAGCTAGAAAATATTTTTCTGGAATTTTTAGAGTTAGTATGCGCCCCCGGTAATTTGAAATGTACGTTTAAAATTCAATATAGTGATTTAAATGTAAATTTAACGGAAACTGATTGTAACGATCAAATCAGCTTGCGATACATATCCCATTGTGTTCGGAATGGGGGTAATTAGCTATGGACGACAGGCGGTGGGCTTCGTTTCGAGGTCGATAGAAAAAGTTACTTTATGTGAATAAAATATTGAAATTAAATAATAATAAAAAAGAAAAGGTCAACCCTTCTCCCCCTTAAATCACTCTGCCCCCCCCCTTTATTTCAAAACCGAAATCGATTCAGAATTAAAAAAAAATATGGCGGGGGGGAAATCGCGATCGCCGCCCCCCCCCCCATTTACTCGTCGTCGGCGCCTCCATCCGTCACCACCCCCACCCCGCATCCCCTCCGCCTGCTCGAGAGCCCCCCCGCTTCCAATGAAACCAACGCCCTAACCCAACCCCCAAACGAATCGAAGCCGCCATCACCAGGACCCGCCAGGCCCTCCACCACCAAGCCGCAGCCCATGCCGCCGCTACAGGTCGAGCCGCCCCCTATGGCACCAACTCCGGTGATGAAGCCCCCCCCCCCCCTTGAGCAAAATCCAACGTGAAACTCCTCTTCCCTCCTAGATCCGAAAATTGTAAGCTTTTACTTTTATTTACATTGTTTTTGCGAATTCTTTTATGAAATAGGTATAAAGCAAAAATGAATGATTTTTATAAAGCAAAAATGAATGATTTTTATAAAGCAAAAATGAATGATTTTTATAAAGCAAAAATGAATGATTTTTGTATAAGTAACGAGTCAAAAATATGATTTTTGTTTATGTAGAGGAGTAAAAATATAATTTTTACATGATAGTAATATTAGAAATATCATCTTTGTATGTGTAGCAAAGGCGAAATCTTTAAAAATTGAAAAGGCGAGATTTTTATATATTGAGTAGCATAATAAAAATTCGATTTTTATATATTGAATAACGAAATAAAAACTCGATTTTTATATATTGAATAACGAAATAAAAACTCGATTTTTATATATTGAATAACGAAATAAAAACTCGATTTTTATATATTGAATAACGAAATAAAAATTCGATTTTTATATATTGAATAACGAAATAAAAATTCGATTTTTATATATTGAATAGCGAAGTAAAAATTCGATTTTTACATATGTAGTGGCTACAGCAACGAAGATGACAAAAATGCGATAACGATGAAGCTTTCTATCAAAGAAGAGTCAAGATGATTGGATAGCTATCGGTGAGAACTTCTCACTCTTCAATTTCTTTTTTTCTAGTTATATATATATACTAGGATGCAGACGGTGTTTAGTAGCACCCGACACCCGTCATCCACAGACCATGAATGGCTTGTTTGTTTAATTGTTTGGTTGTGTAGTTGGTTAGATGATTTGGTCTGAATTGAATTGTTTGGTGAAATGAAATTGATTTGATTGATGTGTGAATGGCGTGGGCCTTCACTAGACCGGGGATAAGGCTAGGCCTCGTCCCGTTTCTAGTATCGTGCCGTTATGCCGCCGAAATTTTCTAAAATAAGTTAGAAAATAAAAATATCATTTTATTTAAAGAATGAACTGAATAGAAATTCATATGTTAAAATAAAATGTTTTATCGTTAAAAATATAATTTTTAACGTGAATATGAATAAATAAAATATTCATTTACAAACCGGACGGTTTGTTTATGTACACTGATATTGATTGGGTCGATAAATTTTACACATCGCTCAACTGCACAAACAAAATCTATATTTGATTGTTTGAAACCCCACACGGGTGTTGGGATGAAATTTGAAGTTCACTCATCCTGATTGATTAACTATGTCGATCGATTGATTGACAGGCTGTTATAAGCGTTAGATATCTATATTTGATGCTTATACAGTGCAGTGCACTTTGGTTGATGGTTGATTATTTTCAATGCTATTATATACGTGTGATGTATGAAAAGTCCATATAATTAACATTATATGGTGATTGATTGGGCCTCATTCCAATTTATAAAATAAAGAATAATATTTTAACAATAAAAATTATATCTTTATCTCTATAAAATAAAGGTTCATGTGTTGACTGTACTCATCCGTTGAGATTAGTCATGTGTTGAACGAAATAATTTAACAAAAATAGTCACACGTGGACAGTACTCATTCGTTGAGATTAGTCGTGTGTTGACAAAAATAAATATTCATTTGTTGAATAGAATGAAGGAATATATGAAGCCCTGTTAATTGGATTGACGCCATTTTGACGTGAACGATATCTATATCGATTTTATTTCATTTCGAAATGAATTGAATATAAAACGATTTAGAAATGAATTGAATTTAAAACGATTTCGAAATGAATTGAATTGAAAACGATTTCGAAATGAATTGAATTGAAAACGATTTCGAAATGAATTGAATTGAAAACGATTTCGAAATGAATTGAATTGAAAATGATTTCGAAATGAATTGAATTGAAAACGATTTCGAAATGAATTGAATAGAAAACGAATTTGATTTCAATTGAATATATAACGAATTTGATTTAAATAGAAAACGAATTTGATTTGATTTGAATATATAGCGAAATTGATTTCAATTGAATATATAACGAATTTGATTCGAATAGAAAACCAATTTGAATTGAATCGAATAGAAAACCAATTTGAATTGAATCGAATAGAAAACCAATTTGAATTGAATCGAATAGAAAACCAATTTGAATTGAATCGAATAGAAAACCAATTTGAATTGAATCGAATAGAAAACCAATTTGAATTGAATCGAATAGAAAACGACTTTGGAATTGGATTGAATTGAAAACGAATTCAAATTGAATTGAAAGCGAATTGAAATGAATTCAAATTGAATTGAAATTTGAATTGAATAGAAATGAATTTTAAAACGAATTTGTAAAGAAGAATTCAATTTTGATTTGAATTGAAATGGAAGTTGAAATTGCTTTTGAAACGAATTTAAAACTATTTATATAATTTGTTTTAAATAGAAATCGAAAAAATATATATTATATATATTATATATATAATATAATGGCCTGAATAGAACGCGCCGCGCCGCGGCAGTTCGTGAATTTCGACCATTTATTTCAAACGGACATTACGGGAGGTCCGACCGTCGGATTCTCCTAAAACCGGAACCGTTGGGTTCGGATTGAAAAGAGCTTTCTAACGAATATTAGAAATTTAAAATCTAACGGTTGGATTTGGAGATACGTCCAAATCAAATTGGGAAAAGGTCGCTGTAAGTGCAGTTCAATGGCCATTGATGGAAATCGACTGTACGGGCCTTGATAAGAATTATTAAAAATATCAATAATTTGTGTAAAATCATAAGAAATGATTTGAGAAAAATTGGGGTGAAAAACTCCATATTTGAAAAGATAAAAATGGATTTTTATCGAAATGAACTGGTTTTGAACTAAATTTAAAACCCAATTATTTTTAAATAAATAAATTAGATTTAAAAAGGGGTTTTAAATAAATCGGAATTTCTAATATATTTGACTGGATTTGAAATGGGTTTATCGTGAACGGTGTTTTAAATAACACTAGTTCTTTAACCCGATAATAAATAGAATGTGATTTGGGTTTGTCGTGAACTGTGTTTTAAATAACACTAGTTCTTTAACCCAGTAAAAGGAATTTTAACGAATCTGCAATTAGATTGAAATGTAAATCTATAATCTAAATTATCAAATTTAGAAATGAGCGAGAATGGAGTATCGCCAGTTTTGCTCCAAAGCGATAGTTAAATCTTTAATTAGATTTGAACGTGAAATGGTAATTAATCTTACCGATAACACCATAGTATTAGATATGGAGTATTACCAGTTTTGCTTCATGGGATGAATAGGTTGGGATTGGGAAATAAAATAAATAATTACTTCGGTGTGGTTCGCTAATCTCGACTAGTTTAGAAAACCATAATCTGGTTTGAAATGACATCCAAAGGAAGATTAAAGGATAAATTTTAAAGAATTTATCTTGGATAAAATTAATGGGAACCTTTCCCTAAAAATGTGATTTTGTGAATAAAAGAATATTCTGAATTGGAATGAGGCGTATGTTGTGTTTGTGTAACATTTGTTTTAATATACGCGGGTTGTTCGGAAAGTCCGGGTTTATACCCATTCTGAATAACCGATTCGACGATATGTCGAAGATTAAGACGGTGGTTGAAGACCGGAAGTCTTCACATCGTTTGGATAATTACTGACGATCCTGATTGGGCTGTACACCGAAGAGGATGGAAATAGTTGGTGGTCGTCCAGACGTACTTGGAGATGGATGGATATGCGAGGAAAGTGCCTCCGGTTTCGTTCAGACCCAGAACGAACTTGAAAATGGATTGTGTGTCTGACATTGGATTTTATTCTGTGTTGATTGATTTCTATTAAATATACATCTGTTTGGCGGCGGAGAATTTATTCTTTTGCTTAACGCCCTTCTCTGAGACGTACGAGCTCAGAGGTTGTGTATCGATGGACATTAGTCGCATGGCATGAATTGCCTGTGTGGCACGCTAAGTTGCAATGATCAAGGCTTCTGTTGAAAAGCAAAGTCTTGTGGTTGATGATCAA
The DNA here is from genome assembly GCA_030737875.1 of Allium sativum. Lineage (NCBI taxonomy): Eukaryota > Viridiplantae > Streptophyta > Magnoliopsida > Asparagales > Amaryllidaceae > Allium > Allium sativum. The sequence goes on along the minus strand of CM060922.1, from coordinate 848,005,132 downwards.
AGCACGGCCTTTGTGGCGTAGCTTTGTGTATAGCGTGGATTCGCGAGCCTCACACCTCGGTATGAGTCAAAAACGGGATAAGGACCCAAGGAGTGCATGACGTTTCTTTCTAGCTATGGTGGTGTCAGTGACTTTCCAACCCTGACATTTATATATTTTTCACCTATATGGTTGTTGGAATGCGAGGCGCCTCGATTATACGTCTGTAAGGACCGGGAAACGTGTGTTCAGGAATAACTAATCCTCTAACGTAAGTGAGGACCGGCCTTGGAGGATCCAGGGTTGCCCAGAGTGCGTAGCCCTGAGACATTTGCTAGAGTGTGTCGAACGCGGAGAGGAGCTTGCCCCTTGCCTCGACTCATGACGGAAATCCAATTTCCAATACGTGTATTGCGGTTTTAATTGTAGAACTAGTATGGCGACATGATATATGGTACCCATGCCGTCTATGATTTATATTTATGATTGAAACTGTTTTGACACTATACACTTATTATAGTATCAAATGATTTGTTTTAAACGTACCAAGCATGTTTGGCTATTATAAGGGAAAACCCTATCCTCCGGCTTGCGTTGCATTGTGTGATGGGACCTGGGTCTTATAATAGCTTCATTTTTCGAAAAAGCATTGCGTTGTTTATTCTATGCACTGGTATTCTTGGGAGGAAACCCGTTCCGTGTTATACGGCGTGGTCCCTTGAATTACTCTCTTTTAAAAATAATGTTTTAATAACTGTTTTAGTTCTCACACCAGTCACATGACTGACCTGGAGTTTATTGTTTTTACCTAAACTCTGGGTGCCCCTATTTTCCGCACGGGCAGCTAATAGTTTTGGTTTTGCAGATTTATATTCACAGGATCTTGGTTTACAGCTGGAATGATATCCGGAAAGCTCTGTATCCGTATATCACCTTCAGTTGTGCTTTGTATTGTTTTCCGCTGCCATGTATTTAAATGTAATTTATTGTAATCTCTGATATTTATCGAATGTAATTAATTCAATTAAACTCTGTATATTCTTGTATCTGATGGAATTGTTGTAATATACAATGAAATGTTCTTCCGTCTGCGTTCTGTTTTGTCTTGTCCTCACAGTAATTCGTTCTTTCTCATCTCTTCGGAGACCGGGGAAGTTCGGGTCGCTACAGCACTGCTCGACCACATTGGCTACACACTTCACCTTGTTCATGTATTTTGGCTTGAGCTTTATTTGACTACACTGCTCTTGCTCTTCGACATGTATATTTGAATTAATACTGCACTGTCTTCATACTGCTTTGATCACTTTGACACCCATGAAGTCCATTTGTAAACAGTTGTCTTTTTCAATTTATTTGCTTATAAACATTTTGCTGTATACACTGAGTCAAAAACATACATTGTTTTGTCATGGTTTGTTTGGGTTTTTCTAGTACTGATATTTGAATTGATAAGAACAGCTCCTTCATTTGATCACGCCACTTTTTTTTTGTAAATGCTGAATTCGCCTGTTGCACTTATGCACAGTCCACATTATTTCTTGTCACTTGCTCGACCTTGTTGTTGTGTTTATTTATTGTTGAGCTATCTCGGCCTTGATAATTTGTCATACATACTCATACCATGTTACCATTTGATTTGCCTTGACCAAATTGTTTTCTCCATAGCTTGACCTGTGCATTTGTACTTCAGCATTTATGTGCTTACTCCAGTTTTGTTGTTGTACCATATGCATGTTGGTATTTTGAACTTGTTTGTTGCTCTATTTGCTAGTATATCTTCACTTGTTTGTTGAGCTACCATATGTGAAAACTTGTCTCGACACTTTGTTATATCACCACTGTTTTGCTAAGTTGAATCATGTTGCAACCAACTGATTTGGCTCCATTTATTTGCTTTCCTTCATCACCATACTATGTTATTTTGTCCCTGTGCTTGTCTTTTCACCGATGCCTTGAGTTTGATCTGGACTGTGTTGTTGCATGCTTCCTAAAACTTTGCATTTTTGTCACTTTGATATTGTTGCTAGCCTTGCGTTCGACCACTCCAGGTATATATATATGTTTATGTGGCTCGGGTCATTTTTGCTGATTCATTTGTGTTTGCCATGCGCTGAGTCGAGTTGGTCCACGTGGCTGCTCCTCAGTTGCTCGCTGATTGGCGAGGCAATGCACACGTGTATATTTATACACGTGTGTACATGCAGCCATCAGACAATTTTTCTGTCTCTGCATATCAGACCACGTCTAGAAAAGTGATGAGAAACACACCGTAATTCTGAGGCAAAATAAAATTTAGAAATAATTTTTATTTGCTTTTATTTAATTTTATTTTTGTTGCAGTCTACTGTGTGTGTTCTTCTATATGTGACAGGTTTGAAGATGGACTGACTGAAAGCTATGAAGACGGAAGATTGATGCAGTGACGAGTCAGTGTATAAAAGTGATTGTATAAGTGAGGAATTTCTGTATATGAGAGTGTTTGTAGACATGACTAAAAAATTTACTGTCATTTGTAATAAACAGATGTGATTGAAATAAAATATATTTTGTTGTTCAATTCAATATGTTTATTTTGTTTGAATATTTTAATAGTACAATTTCTGTGATGTGTTAAATGTGTTATGTCAGAGATATTCAAAAAATATTTGAATTGTAAATAGTGGAGTTATAAATAGTTGTACTGTCTGAATATTTGAAATACAATATTTAATTTAAATAAAATACTGTATGAATATACGAATGAGTGTACAGTCGTATTCTATTTAAATATAAATATTATATTCCTGTCTGTGATGTATATATATAACAGTACGATAACAAACACATTTAAAATAATATTTATTTGGTCGTTCTCATCAAACAAAAATCATATAATTGTGTATACAACACTGTTATATACAACACAGTTAAGGTCTGAGAGGTAATTATACCCCAACTTGATTGACTTCACGATTAACTAAGAAATGGTTAAGGTTCAGTATTGAAGATAGGTTAGAGATACAACTAGTAAATGAATAAACTATGAATTGAGTTATTATAATGATGTTTTATATAACATCAGTTAAATCCTAAGAAATGGAATTTGGGGACGTTTTCCAAATAAAATCAGAAATGTTCTAAGTATAGAAACCGAAATGATTTGATGAATGAGAAGTTAGGAAATGGAATATGGAAATGTTTCGATATTAATAACATATATTTTCCAAATATATAAATTAAGGAATATGAAAAGACGGAAAACAGTTTTCGACATTTATCGTATATTTTCTGGAATATGGAAATAAGTAATTTATATTATTTGGAAATGTTTTCCAAAGATATCAGAGGTCAAAACAAGTTTTGGGAAATTTCTGGGAAGAATACGGGAGATTGGGAAATGACAATTTTATAAGAAATTAATTTAAAAAGTTGGCCAGTATTGCTTGATGGTTGACCGGTAGCATTTCCATTTGGAAATAGGACCATTGATTTTATGGATGTTTCTTTGATAGTTAAATCACCGACTATTAAAGTTTTTGATTTATTTTATACCTCCTTTGTCGATACGGAGAGAATGAGATCAGATTTATTATCTGAAAACCACTCCGTATTGGCAAAAGCATTACGAATCAACTTATGCTGAAGATGATTAAAGACGGAGTAAAGTGCAAGGGTTGTTCTGTCAACCCTAAGTAGAAATTGCCCAAGATGGATTAGTAGAATGGTGCCTTCGGTTTGTCCAGTCCAAGGACAATGTATATGGACGAATGTTTGACGACATGACATTCAAAGTAAATGATGGCAAGATGTTCTGAAAGATAATCATGATCTCAAGCCTCATCACTTGGGAAATGACAAAAATCGGGCAGGCAGCATGTCCATGTGGGTCATTCCCATTAGGGTATTATCACTTGATCCAGCGGAAATTCATTTGCTTCTTATTCTATTCGCTACTGTATGCTTTCGGTAATGGTTGCTGATCACAACCGTCGATGATAATATGCTTGATACACTCAAGTTAAATGAGTGGTTAGCCATGTGTGGGCCGGGTTGCAGGACGTTCTTGTTGAACCAGTGTATTCCCTTCTAGAGATACACTATTGGAAGGTGGTTCCATACCTTGTCATGTTGGAAATCCAATCTCCAATAAGCGCCCTACGGTTTTTGATTTAATATTATATATGGAGCGGAGATGCAAGCGTTCCGCTAGATTTCTATTTATTTGATTTAGACACTATTGTAAGATCACTGGATTTGATATCAAAAATATTTTTGGTTATTGTAAGGTAAAACCATCTGTGTTTATTTTTGTATCGGTCTTACGATTGTCATTTCTTTCGAAAGGATTTTTAAAGTTAAACAAATGGTTGGAGCTTACTCACACCAGTCCCATAAATGACCCAGAGTTTATTTTATTTGTTTTCCCTAAACTCTTGGGTGCCCATATTTGTACAGGAAGTCAATAGTCGGAATTTTACAGATTCACTTTGGAGGAGCTTGAAGTAGGAGGCTTCACCAGTTAGCTACAGACTATCATATTTTTCCGCCATGTATTATGTCCGTATCTGGAAACAGGTGTTTATAACTATTCCAGAAATAGCTGTTGTGCTCAAGATGATGGTACGTATACAAAGTTACTGAATTGTATTTCCAAGTTTATGTTATCTAATATATTTTATTTATTCCGATGTGAGTTTGTGATCTTTGTTTTCTTATGTTCTATTATTTCTTTCTTTCTATTTCTCATCCTCTAACTTCTTTCTATTAATGATTTGTATTTCTGTGCAATTTGGGTTGGACGTGAGGTGTAATTTGTCAACTCAAAGAGTACGGAAATTCGGGCCATTACATATTGTTTATTGGGACGAGCTGGCTTTGATGTCTTTTGTAAAGTATTTTTTGTGTCCATCATTTTCATTTTGTTGCCAGCTTGTCCCTTTCTCTGTAATTTGTTTAATGTTATATATGTACCCTTCATTTAAAAAAAAAACTTTTGGAGATGGGATCCACAAAGGCCACAGAGGAACGCTTTGGATCACGATGAGTTGTTTAGTTATTTAATTTTTCAATAACTTAGGAATATATGATTTATAATAGTTATAGAGTTTTCATATAGTTTTTATTATTTTTGTATAAGTTATTATTTCCTATAAGTATTTTTCTATAAAGTTATTTTCTACAGCTTTTCAGTCCTTTTCTTATAGTTACGTATTACTTTAAGTGTTGTAAGATTTTTTCTAGGTATTCTTCCCACTTTCTGTGTTTCTGAATTATTTTACAGTTTCTATATCTAATTGTGGTCTACGCATAGATCATGTTTGATTCTATTAAAGTTAATCCAGTGACGAATGATTTAATCCAATGACTGATTTAGCCCCTTTTATTTTACACACGTGAAAAATAGTATTAAAAAATAATTTTGCAAATGTGAATTAAGCATATGTGACTAAATTTGAAGAATAATATGCATAAAATATAGGACTGTAATTAAAAAGGGATTAGACTAAACTAAGACAATTAAGTAGATTTGTAGTTAAATTATGACATGGGTTGTAATCGAAGAAGACTGAATGTATTTGCAAAGTAGTATTATGATAATTTGTACAGAAACACATAGAAATCATAGTGGACAGTTTGGGCTTAACTGCAAATATAGTTTAACACGAAGGTTATAGTTGAATGAGATGATGGAAATGCTTATTATTGACATGAACTTAAAATTAAGGTTAAGCTAAATAAACACATATTGATTACGGTCCATTCCAATAGCAATAGGCTAATTTAGGAAAATAAGTGAAATAAATTAGTAATCATATTTAGTCGTGGTCCATTCCGGCAGCACTGAGATTGATTGGGGAAAATAAGCGACTAATAAAGTTTAATAAAGAGACAGTGATACGAACAAAAACTTTCGAATTATGGTAGAAAACTGACTAATAAATAAATGCCAATAGCCCGTACCAGCGCAAATGCCGAACAGTAGTGGATAATTGGCTAATAGATAAATAGTGGAGGTCAGTACTGGTGAACAATGCTGAATTGTTGTAGATAATCGACCTACAGATAAAGCTTAGTCATAGAGACTGGATGAGGGCGCAACTAGGGTATTGTTTGGAGGAGTCTGTAGCAATGCCAGATCTGGCATGCTTGCCGAATTATGGTAGATAAATAACTAAAGGCCTATAGGGGTGGCGTTGAAAAGAAGACATGCCTTGTAGTAGATAAACAACCAATTAGAAGAAGAATCTTAGGACAATGCGTACTAGCGATGACCGAGCGTGCAGTTGCATCGAATTATGGTAAAGAAGACATTATGGGTCCTTACGCTACTTAAATGTCCATCCGAAGGGAGAATCTGCAGTGATGTTAAGGACATGATCCAGTTCACATTCGAGCAAGGCTGATTTAGTGTAAGGAGCATCAACTACCATATTAGTTTGATGGTAGCAAGGTTGTCGATCGATGAGTAGTATTAGGAAATTATTCAAAAAATGTATATAATATTCAATAATTAAGAAAGTATAAACAATCAAGACCAGTTGAACCAGATAAACAATCGAGAAAATCTATACTCATATTATTCAAGTATATTTTTGTGTTTGTCATTCCAGTATGTATATCTTTTACAGATGTTCACGAAAGCTTACCCTACCTAGAACTAGAACTATTATTGAGCATATCTTTCTATATTACTCATTCATGCTAATAATTACATTACTCACCAGGTTTTGAGTCCGACCCACTCCTCTTTCTTCCTTTTTCTTTCCACTAATAAGCTCGTATAGTGGAAGTGATTGGTGTGCATTGCTCAGAACATCTTTCTTAGAGACTCATCATTGCTGATGTATCCATCTTTTGTTTCTTTTGCATTTTACTTCATGGACTTAATTGTACTATTGGCTAATTTTGGGGAAATCCATTTTTTGTACATTGATTATGACTGAGATGTATTTTAATAAGACATTTGATAATTGTGTTTTGAAACTGTAATAATCAGTGGTTTTTGAATAAATACTATGTTCCGACTATGAAATAAGTTTCCATTGTAATAATTATTTTATGTCTAGTAAATCCTAGCCTCTATGATATATGTCTTTATACCTATAATGCTCTGCGTTCCTTAATATAACCATACTTTGGTATTTGTCAAGGGGTATAGGGTGTTACATTTGGTCTACGAGCCTAAGGTTATAGGATTCCTATAAAAAATTCAAAAGAGAAATATTGTTCAAAATAAAGTAGATTTCCAAAACAAAAGAAATTTTTGAAAATAAAATTTTATCCCCTCAAGTCGAGTACAACCTTCCTTTGATTCCTTTGATATCTTAAATCTCTATCTTTTATCTTGCACAGTATGTTTGGTGCCCCAAATCTTCCGGAGGTGTCCTAGTTCCAGGTTGGTTCTGTAGATATTTTGAGACTACAACCCTAGCCAAGTTGAAAGAACATGCACAAGGTCCAACAGACACTGTTATGATTACTCCTAGCCTACTAGTAGCTATCAACTTTTCTAAGCTTTGTCGGGAATTTCTTCATCTTGGTAGTAAATCTCTCTTGGGTACAAAGAGTTTTGTTGAGCCACGTAATTGGTTGAAGAGCACAAAACAGATTCTTGAATTATTGGAGCTCAAGGGCCAGAAGAGAGTTCAACTAGCCACTTAGTAGATGAAGGAGAAGGCATCATATTGGTGGGAGATAGTTGAGGCAGAAGGTAGATATATTAATTGGGTCGGATTTTGGGATAGGCTTGAATGGAGATTCTTATCTCAGGCCGAGGAGGGCTTGTATCTTGAGAAGCTTATTCAGCTGAGGAAGGGAGATTTTTTACATAAGAATACATCAACCAATTTAAGAATTATCACAGTTTGGCTTGTATTTGGTAAACAAACCACATAAGATTGCCCTCAGATTTGCAAAAAACCAAACCAGCACCTCCAAGGTTTGGCACTTACTCATGTGCCCATGGGGGCGACATTCAAATCTTTGGTCGTGATGGAGTTGGTGTACGAGGTTAGTATGGATGAGGTTAAAGTGGTTTCAGAATTGGCTTCTTTAAAGAAATCATATTGGAAAGATAAAAAAGGAAATAACCAATAGAAAATAGGAGGACCACAAAAGGGATAGGTGAAGAAAATGAAAACTGCCAGAGTTGTGGAATACTTGTCCATTACGCTAGAGACTATAGGATGAGGCAAATGAAAGGGAGGTCTTTCTTTTGTGGGCATCCTGGACACTTCTATAGACAGTGTCCCCAAAGGACAGGAGGAGCTTAAAGGGATGGTGCACAGGAAACCCAATTTCGGGTCTTGGATGTAGCACCATCATCTAGTCGCGGATCAACTAGGCAGGAAAATTTCAGCGGAAGGTTCGATTTTCATTTTTTGAGTTTTCCACACCTTTTGACTTAAAGTCAATAAAATCCTTCATTTTAGTTTACTTGACGATTTTTTGCACTTAGAAATATCCTTAGTTATATATCTTGTGGTTGTTTCAAGCCCCGTAAGAACGACATTCTTTTTTAATTGTTGTGGTTTGAAATTTGCCTGATTCTAGGAATAGGTTTTGATAGCATGCATTGAAAATTTTCGTGATGTGGAGTAATCTTAGAAACAGGTTGAATAGCTATATGCGGGGCTATCATAGACTTGGAGGTTGTCATGTTAGGCCAACAACCTTTGAGAATTCTTACGACCTGAGGAGTCAGTCTTGTTGAGTTTCTTATATTCCTTTGGTGTATCTCTAGAGTATGTCCGGTCAGCTTTTACTGCTAGAAATTCCCAGATGTGTTTATCGATTTAGGATGTAGTTACCTACCTAATGAGAAAAATATTTTCAAATTTATCTGGTCAAAGATATGATATTAGGAAAGGATAATTACTTTGGGGTGTGCATGGTAAACACACCCCAGGATTTGCCTGTGAAGGTAGATTTCTATACTCCTTAGACCTATCTTTAGTTGATTTAATTCCGTACATGTGGTAGGAGCTATATACCTGTATTTTGAAGAGGTCATTGGACTTTAACCGTAGTAGATAGATTTTGCGAAGGAACAAGTTAAGGAACCTTTGGAAAAGATTAGTAAGAATAAGTATTCATGGATGAAAGGCATCACTCATCTTTGCTACGAGGATGAGTTATTCCTTTGGCCCTGTATTGATCGTAAGTAAATTATTTTAAAAGGACCATTACTCTTTGCCTCATGTGGATGGTCTTTTTGATTATTTAGAGCGAGCCAGATCCTCTCATAACAAGATTTCATTGCTAGTTATTTCCACCAAATTTTGAGTGGTGGAAACGATTAGAGATGGAGCTGTTCGTAGAACATTTGATGGATTTTAAGAGCAGTTAAGCACCTTTTGGACTAGCATGTGCCTAAGACTAGTTATTGACTTGTCTGGTAGGCTGTTTAATGAGATTTTTAGTAATTTGGTAAGGATGTGTATAGATGACATATTGATCTGACCAAAGGATAGCAATGGATAAATTTGGTATTTAGTTAAGGAATTCAATACCTTATAAGCATATGGACCCAGAAGAGTAGTTACCTTTGAATGAACGCCATTAGTTTTTCAGTCATATCATGGGGACGTTAACTATTATGAGAAAGGTTTGAAACTTCGAAGACCATAGACGGTTGGCTTGTTGTCCCCGCTATAAATATTGAAACCTTAAAAGATTTAACTAAAAAGTATGCTTAAAATTTTGATAGGATATAAGGATGAATTTCACCATTAGCTATATTCAATGATTTGAGAGTTCGATGTTCATCAAGGTTATATCATTTGGACATGAGACGGGGATCCTAAATATTCCGTCTGAAGATAAATAGCTAATAAGGATGCGTTCATACCTAGTATAAAAATCGGTTGGATATAATAGATCTTTATATGACAACCAGATTGAAATAAGCGATAAGTTTAGCCAGTAAATAAGCGATAGAATGTTTTTATGAAAGGATATAAATATTTCAAACAGATTAATGATAGGATGAATAATTGTGTTTTGATAAAAGTATTTTGAAGAAGAGTATTTTGAGGAAGGAGGAAATATATAGGTCTACTTTTAGTTATAAACCCCACACATGTATATATATATATATATATATATATATGGTTTTAGAAAAAATTAAAGGCTAGCATGTTTTGTTATGAAATTCGTATTTCGGGGAATTTCGTGAAAACAACTATATATATTTCGAAAATAAATTAGTTTGTTTTCTTACTAAGTTTTTTCAAATAATATTTGAAAAAGTGAATTTTCAAAATATATATAGAAAGCTTAAAAAGAAATACGTCCCTATAGGGTTAGATAATATAAGTGGAACAAATAGAGGAATACAAGACATTAAAGGTAAAAACTTGAAATTGGAATATGGATATGGTAAAAGTGACTCTACTGGAAAGGTGGAGTAGATTCTAGAATTTTTAAAACTCAGATATAACAGCTTGAGTGTCTTCGAAAAATTCAAGTTTCTTACCCGTGTTCTTTTGACAAACATTTCCTTTTAGACATTCTATTATTAACCTTTTTGTTTGATTAGGATATTTCTTTTAAATATCCTTGCGAAGGGTAAATCTTAGGATTAAGCATATGGATGGTAGGATTTGGTTGAAACATGTTGACAGATCATTGCGTACGATATGCGCAAGTGGTTGCAAGTGAATGTAGTGGGTGCATATTATATATATATATATATATATATATATATATAGACACTAAACACTAATTATGATCGACAAATTGGGACATCGGCATATGCATATGGATGTGTGTGCATTTTAATCTATTTCCATGATTGATATAACGGATGGTCATCAATGAATGTTGCATATGAATGATGTTTGAAGAACGCATATTGAGATTTCTATTATCATTATGATTTTGCATTGGTTAGGGACATTAGTAGTTATAGATCATCTAAATAAGTAGACCGCCTAATATTTTTCATTAGTTAGGGACATATATAGTATACAATTGCATAATGACATAAACTACATTAGAGAATTTAAGGACAATGGATGCTAATGAGTAGATGGTTTTAGGTATTTGGATGAAAATACTTATCTAATTCTTCCATCCATGGAGATTTCGGGAATGAAATCCTTCAAGGATTGGTGAATGTAACAATTCGAATTTTCAAGACATAGTAATTAATAAAGTTTTAACTAGAAAACCAATAAATTGGCAAAATTATCAGAATTTAGCTATGGAAGTTGCACCATTATGTCCATGAAAATTTTCTGATCAATTTACATATTAAGTTTATAAAAATTAGAGATGATAAGAAAAGTTGTAATATAGTCAAGTTATAAGTATACTTCTTAAATTAGTAAAAGAAGCTAAAAAGTTTTTTTTTTGCAAATAAACGAATTTGACTATGGAAACTTTGTCATTTCATGTAACAACCTGTAAATATATATATATAATAGACTAGAAAATTAAATAATAATAATAAGATAAATAAATGATAAATGTAAGACAAGTATAAAAATGGGATTTTGGACAACCAAGAATTTAGCTACGAAAATATTATATTTGTGTTCGTGACGAAATTATGATACGTTTTCATATATAATATATTGACAAAATGGTGTCTGTATAAAGAAATTATATAATTTAATGAAGTCATATGGTAAATGTATACGTATACATGTTTGAATTAATAATGTATATAAAAATCTCAGGGATATAACAAGATAATGAGAATAATTAAACTTTCCCTTAGGTGAATTTGAATTTCAAACTAATAAATAAGAAATAGGGGACAAAAAACATATCACATAAGGAAATGAATTAGTAGTAAAAGGCAAGCAATAAATTAACAACATACACTATCGGGCTCATTGGGCATTTTTGCCTTTGAGCGGTCGACCGCCCATCATAGGGAGCGTCGACTGCCCGATGCGGCCCAGACCTTGTGAGAGTGGTTTGTGTCACTGTTTAGGCTGGTTTTATAGAAAATGAATAGCTTAGATTAATCTACGTTAATCTAACAGTTACTATTCATTTACACACCTATTAATACCACCTAACTGACCTCACAATTCTCTAAACCCTCACTCTCTCTATGCCTCCATTCTGTTGTTGATATTCTAGAAATTAGGTTGAAATAGGTTTCTTCTTTTATCCTTAATATATTTCTTTTCTAATCTATTTCCATTCAAATTCTATTTTTTTAATTTCTATAATTTATATATGAGATTAAAATTTATAAGATTCTCTTATATAGATTTGCAGTAGGAATGAAGAACGATGTTTACATCATTCAAATCAGTGTTATTTCCTTTGCCTAAATCACCGTGAGTGGAAATAATACTTTTTTATGATGAATTCTATATTTTGTAGATTTCATATTGATTTGTATGTCTAAGAAGGTTTGATTTCACGATAACATCATAATGCGAACCCCCAATTCTCTTATTTTTATTTATCGCAAAGTTGTCAATAAATATTTTGGGCTTGTGAATTGTTTGGGTTATGTTTGAGGAATAGTTTGGTGATTTTATTTTTGTTTAATCTGATTTGCCTCTTTTTATTTAAAACGTGTTTGTGATGTAAAAAGATTAAGATTAGGTTTGGTTTCATTATTTGAATAGATTTAGATTCCCACTCCAAATTGGAGAATTTGAACATATTCATATTTGAAATAATCAAATGTAATGTTTTTGTGTGCAACATAGAAAAAGGGTGAATTCAATTCAAATATAAGTTTATGTGTATATGTGTTTATATATATATATGTGTGTGTGTATGTATACATATATATATTGAAACACCTCACCTCCGTTAAGGTCACTCACAAAGGGAATGCCTTAACTTCGGTGGAGCATTTTAGGTAAAAGATGTAGATGAATTACAAGACAGACAAATAAAGCAATGGAAAATAAAGTCATTTTATAAACAATGTGGTTCAGTCAAGCTTTTACAACAGTTGTCTCAATCATACTTAAAATAATACATAGAACTTCTGTCTTGATTTAAAAACTTCCAAGTATAAAAGAAGCATAAAAATAACAATGATATTCCCCAATAAAGCATGTACCAGCCATAGCAGTGGAAGAGAGAGTCCAAAGCGATACATCGACGATCTTCGAGCTTGGAAGGAAAACTGAGCTAAGTGGTAACATTTCCTCCCTGTGAACCTGAGGGGGGGGGGGACGGAAGAAAAGAGGCGAAATAAAACTAGGTCAGACATAAGTCTGGTAAGTCCAGTGACTTTCAGCATATAAACAGGCAACAACATCATGACATGAATTAAACTTAATATAAGACAATACCGTGAGAACAAGGATAACAAGATAACATACAATTTGTATAGACATGATAAGGCAAGATAAACTGAATGCGCTTCCACTCTTTCTCTGCTTCGCTACTACCTTGTCATTCTGATTTTTATATCCCAGCACCACCTAACTAGTGTCCCAACTAGTAATATAGATAAAATGATCATATTTGTAATGTGATCCAAATCCCCGCAATTGTGGTAGCCTTCAGGTATACATCTACCGTGAGGATTCCACCTCAATCTGCCTAATTACCATGAACATGTTAGATGTACCCTTACTACCCTATCGATCGGCTCCCTACTTGTAATGTCCCGTATTTTTATGGGATAATATTTAATTAATTTATTTAAATAATGGTTTGGAGGTTTAATTGGTCATTTAATTAAATAATGTTGAATATCTAATTAATATAAATAATAGAACAACATATTTAATTTCTGAAATAGTCAGAAATAGTGGAATTCACAATATGGTGTGAATTGGATCATCTGTGATATTTAATTCAATTTAGAGAATAGCGAATATATTATTTGAACAACAATTGAACATATAATTATATTATAATTATAATCGAGCTCGAAATGGCACTGCAGTTCATGATTTGGCGATTCGAACTTCAACTAAATATACAGGGTTTGTTTTAAATCAGATTTTTGTGAAACAAGAAATGTTCAGAGCAGGTGAAGTATATATTTCTAGTGGAAGAGAAATATCGAGATTTCATCGTGTAGATTTTGATTGATGTCCAAATCAAATTTCAGAAAAGTCGCTATGGAATTCCTTTATAATTTATAAAGGAATTATTTATATTTTAAAAAGGGATTACATTTTAAATCGAATATCGATTTATATCGAGGTTTGAAAAATCGAGTTAGAAATTCATATAGGATTATTCTGGAGCTGTATGGTATTCCACTGTGAATATGTACGATAGTATTTATTTTTAAATATTTAATTTAATTATTTTTAAATATATTTATATATTTAAAAGGGTTATTTAGAGCTTTAAAAATAACCAGTTTTGCCAACGACCTCGGAATTTGACGAAACTAATTTTGTTGGATCCGTAATATTAAATTATTGCTAGATTTCAATTTTCGTGATTTTTGAAGTCAGTATGTTGCCGTATGGGATTTTAATGTGAAAAACAGTCAATAAATTGACCTTTAAAAATACGCTGTGTGAGCAAACGAAGTTGGAATTCGACGAAGCCAATTTCGTTGTGTTCGTAATGTCGAACTCTAACTACATGTCTAGTTTCGTGATTTTTGGGTATCATGTGTGACCACACAAATTTTTAGAAGTCAGAAACAAATATAAAATGATATTAAATAAAATATCCTAAATTTTTAAGTGGACCAAAACCAAGCCACATCCTCATCTTTTGAGCCACACAAAAATCTCGTCCCCCTTATAAAAACAGTTCTCCTAAGTTGCCACATTCGGTTCTAAAAAGGTGAAAACATTCCTCTTTGACAATCAATGGAAATTCAAATAAAAAGATATAAAATCCAAGATAAATATTTTTAAGTTTAGGAAGTAAAGCCATTCGATCCAATATAGTACTCGAAGGGTTCAATCAACTTTTCCGTTCGTTGGAAGTAGGAATGGAGACCTAGGGTTCCACTATACTGCAAATTGAAGCATCGAGGAGCGAAATGAAGTTCATATTCTTGACAAGGGAGTCGAATAGCATCTAGTAGGATTTTTTGAGTATTTCCGTGATTAAGCAGTTCGATACTATTTCTGGAGGGGGGGTTGCGAGTTTTGCTGAAACCCACAAGAGGATATTTGGCGTCGAAATTGAAGTTGTGGTTATGGGTTTAACGAGATTTAGATGCTGAGATTTTTGGTGAATAGTTTGATTTTTTATGAAGTATGGTTGGTGCTTTGATTTTTTGAAGAAGCGGCTATGGTGTTGGTTTAGTGGAGGAGCTGCGTTCTAAGCTGTATCGGAGAAGAAGAGGGTGTGTTTGGCGGGTCTGGGATGTTTAGAAAGGTTAATAGGCCTATTTCAAAGAGTGAGCCCAATTTTCGTTAAGGTTTGGTTTTAATTTAATTTAATAATGTAGGATATTGTAAATCCAATAACTTGAGCATACGTGATCAGAATTGGATGAAACAAGATCTGTTGGGATCGTATGGACGGACACTACACGATGGAACTGACTGGAAGTCCATCTGAGCTCATTACAATTTATAGCAAAATAAATTGTCCGTCTAAATCAAGCGATGGTTATCGTTATTTTACGATGATCGTCCAATGTGAGTAAAACTCACGTACTCTGCTCAGTTTATATTTTTATAAACTGTAGTTTATTTTTGATAAATGATGATTTACTGCTGTGTGTTGATTGTTTGGACTGTTAAAAAGATTTGATTGAAAACGTAGATGTAGTTATATATAGAAATCAACAATCAAATATTGATTCTGTTATCAGTATATTTCATGTTGAAATGAAATTGATGTTACTTATATTGTGTAATATTTGTGGATGTAGGAAAACAGGTTGGAGGAATCCAACTGGATTCCTCAACATTTATTTTACT
Organism: Allium sativum; assembly: GCA_030737875.1. Taxonomy (NCBI): domain Eukaryota; kingdom Viridiplantae; phylum Streptophyta; class Magnoliopsida; order Asparagales; family Amaryllidaceae; genus Allium; species Allium sativum. Next base: position 847,989,335 of record CM060922.1, on the reverse strand, counting down.
GTTTTCATATATTGTAATATAAGATGTGATATATAATCTATTGACGATTATGTGTGTTTGGATGATATCAATCATTGTGTTTGGTATTTTGAATACCGTAAGAAATAGTGGGATGTGAAAGGGGATTTTTCAAAGTATATTTTGAAAATAATTTATTTATATAAAATCAATGGATTTTATATATAAAATGAAAAAGGATTTTATAAAAGGAAATAATTATAAAATCAAAAGAGTTAAAAAGAATATATTTGTAAAACATTTACAAATATAAATAGAAGGATATATTTGTAAAACATTTACAAATAGAAATGAAAAGGGTATATTTGTAAACTATTTACAAATAGATTTGGAAAGGGAATATTGTAAAACATTTACAAATAGAATTGAAAATATATATATTTATTTGTTAAATAAATAGGATTGGAAAAGAATATTTATTTGTTAAATAAGTAGAGTTATAAAAGGAGATATTTATGTAGAAAATAAATAGAGTTATACAAGGAATTTATTGGAAAATGAAAAGAAATGTTATATAATGACATATTTGGCAAATAAATAAAATTTTACATCAGAAAAGTCTAGACCTGGGCTTCGCACACGGGTATAACATGATATGGATTTATAGCAAGAATTTTAAATAGAATCTGTTTTAACTGATAGATTGAGAAGATTAATTTATAAATAATATTTTATATATTAAATAAAATATTTATCATTGGATAAATAGAATATATAAGTAAGGGATTATATAGAGAAGTAAGAATCGATTTCAACATCGATATTTGAAACTGAATATGGATGTAGAGTTAATCAAAGGAGTCAATCAAAAATGTGTTAATCAAAATGAGTTAGAGGAGTTAATCGATTAGAGTTAGAGTTAATCGATTAGAGTTAGAGTTAACCAGTTAGAGTTAATCAGTTAGAGTTAACCAGTTAGAGTTAATCTATTAGAGTTAAATCGAACTAGAGTTATTCGAATAGAGTTAAAGTAGTAGTCGAATATTAGTTATTCGAATAGAGTTAAAGGAGTATCGAATATAGTTTATTCGAATAGAGTAAAGGAAAGGGTATCGATTAGTTTAATCAAAAGGAGTTAATCGACGTTAGTTTAATTGAAAGGAGTTATCGGTTATAGTTTAATCGAAAAGAGTTAATCGAATTTAGTTATTCGAAAGTGAGATCATCAAATATAAGTTATTCAAAAGGAGATTATCGAATATAGCGTATTCAAAGAAAGAGATCGAATATATCGTATTCAAAAGAAAGAGATCGAATATAGTTTATTCGAAAGAGTGAGTTAATCGAATATAAGTTATTCGAAGTAAGTTAGTCGAATATAAGTTATTCGAAGAGAGATAATCGAATATAGGTTATTCGAAGAAGAGTTAATCAAATAGAGATTACTTGAAAGAGAGTTATACGTCGAATTCTATTATATCGAATTCGGGAAAGTACTTACACTTTCCAGTGTTTAAATCAAGATTTATTTATTTATAGAATAGGTGTTCATTTATTTATTCACATTAACGAATAAAAGTTATAATTGATGTTAGATATTCCAGGAGTAGGGATTATAACGTTATCGTTATAATCAAATGTTCTCAATAAAGAAGTGGACACGTAAATAGAATCCGAGAGTTACGTAAGGAAGTTTGTCAAAGATTTATAAGATAAACTTTGACTATTTCGAAGTTAAAACGTTGTTTAGTTAAGGTCTGAGAGGTAATTATAACCCAACTTGATTGACTTCCTTCTTAACTAAGGAATGGTAAGGTTTGATAGTGAATGATGGTTAAGTGAATTTAGTTAATGAGTGAAATGGTTTGAGTTGGCACGGCGATGTTTGATTTAAACATCAGTTTAAATCCAGTGAAGGAGTTTTGGAAATGTTTTACAAATAAGAATCAGAAATGTTTTCTGATAATAGAAAATAAGAATTTAGAATATATGGAAACAAGAGATAAGTAAATTAATGAACAAAAGAGATAAATGTTAAATGATGATTGATCGATAAAATTTCCATCTGGAAATAATATCGTTGTTTGCACACATGTTTTTTTTGATAGTTAAATCACAGACTATCAAAATTTTGACCATTTTCCGTCGTTAATACGGAGAGACCGGTTGGGTTATTATCCGAGAACTACTCCGTATGGGCGTTAGCATTTCGAATCAAATAGATCGAAGACAAATTGAAGACGGAGTTTGTACAAGGGCTATTGTATAAATCTTAGGTAGAGATTTCCTAAGATGGATGTACAGAATAGTGCCTTCGGTTTGTCCAGTCACAGGATAACTTGAATGGACGAATGTTTGACAGAGTATATCTGGTAGATCATGTGAGTTGATCGTTTCAAACGTATTTACGTTGGTGGCGGAGGAATTCGTTTCTCTTAGCTTATACCCGTGGTATATTTGGGGAAGTCAATTTGTGATTTGACGGGTATGACGATGTGGCATTCAAAGTGAATGAATGAGTAATATGTTGAAAGATACTTTATGACCTCCAGCCTCATCAACTGGGAAATGGCAGATATCGGGCAGACAACATGGCTAAGTGGTTCGCAACCAGGTATGGTATATTGTCACCATCTAGAGAATATTCATATTTGTACTTCTTTCAAATTCTGTATCTCCCAGGAATGGTTATGTTGGTTTAGCAGCTGTAAGGTGACAATATATTTGATATACTCAAGCGAAATGGGTGGTCGGTCATGTGTGGCTGAGTTACAAGATGTTTTTGTTGAACTCCAGTGTATCGCTTCTAGAGTACACTGAGCAGAAGGTGGATCCATACCTTGTCATAGTTGAAATCCATTCCCCAAATAAGAGCCCACTGTCTTGATTGTATATTATATATGTAGAACGTTAGATGCAAGCGTTTCTACTAGATTGCTAAGTACTTGTATTTAGACAATATTGTAATATCCGAAGAGAATTGATATTAAAAATGATTTGGGTTATCATAAGATAAAAACCATCCGTGTTTATGTGTGGATCGGTCTTACGATTATTCTTTCTTTTGAAAGGATTTTTAAAGTTAAACAAATGATTTGAGCTTACTCATACCAGTCACGTGACTGACCCAGAGTTTATTTTGTTTTGTTTTCCCTAAACTCTTGGGTGCCCAATTTTGTACGGGCAGTCAAGTAGTCGGGATTTACAGAAACTTGAAGAGCTTGAGCCGGAGGCTTTAGGATCATATAGCTATTGTTCATTTCCGCTGTGTTGTAAGTGCTGTACTTTGGAAATGATATGTATATTCAAGTACAGATTTATATTTCAAAGTTATATTATATGTTATTCATTCCGCTGTGAGGTTCGTGTTACTCTGATGTTGTGTTGTTCTTCTTCTTCTATTCTAAGTTTCTATCTTATCGATTCTCACCCTCTAATTTCTTTCATGGACTATCTGATGTTTTCGATGTTTGAATACTCGACATGGTATTGTATGTCGAATTTTCTAAGTCGAAAATTCTCGAAATGTTACAGTGGTATCAGAGCTTAAGGTTAAGTAATTACGTTGGCTCTGTGGCGTGACTCAGTAGAGATGGGGTTTGTAATAACCTAGATTGAGTTGAGTGTATATATACGAGTGAACGTATTTGTTATTCAATATAAATGGTTTTATATTGTGGAGATTTATTGGTTGAGTTGTTTATGAGTTCTGGTCGATCAGTTTGATCCACTGTATCGGTAGGGGTTTCTAAACACTCAAAAATGATGAACCGACGCTGTATGTTTTGAAAAGAGGATAAATGGTATAATTTTATCCAAAATAGATTTTGATATAAAGGATTTATATTGAAATGATTATAATATATATGATGTGTTGGCCACTATTATAATCAAATAAGATTATAAAATGTGAAATGGTTATGTAAATAACCAATCAGAATCCACATAAGTGAAATTCGTGAAATCAGATGAATTAAATCTGAATATTAAATCAAAATTGGAATTAAAACCCTGGAAATGTGAATAAGTGTTTATAAATGAATCTGGATTAAATATATGAGAATTTTAAAATCCATGGAGATTTTAAATTGTTTATAAGCATTGTGAAGGATATTTTGAAAATGATTTCAAAATGGAAGTGTTTAAAGAATGAGTTTTGAAAAGTGATATAGTTTTGAACTCACGTCGATAGCTGGAAATAGATTCCGCTGATGATCATGACATCATCGATGTTCATTTTCAAGTGTATAAGTGACGGATTACCACTAAAGATTTTGTTTTGAATTGTTTTGACAAAAACAAGTTGTTTAGAATCCTGACAAGGAAAGTTTGACTTTTGAGAAAAGAAAAGATGTTTAAAACTCCCAGGAAAGGACTGTTTGAATTAAAAGCAAATTAAGTAGAAATTTGTGGAAACGAATTGAAATTGAGTTAAAGCTAGTAAACTGGAAACCATATTGAAATTGAGTAATATCGAGCCAAACTGGAATTTGGTATATAATTAGACTCGGTTGAGTAAATGGTTTGATTTTTGAAATAAAAATCTGATTTGAGTTATGAGATAATGATAATTGTTTAATGAAATTAACCAGTTAATGAAATATGTGGATAGAACTTAACGAGGTTAAGTATTTTGGATTGGTGAGTTAAGAATTTGAAAATCAAGAATGGTACTTGAGGTTGAGAATGGAATTTGACTTTTATATAAGCGAATGGTTGTGTTGGAGATAAAAGTGATTAGAGTTTGATTGGGATGACATTGGTATATGCTGAATTAACTGCAGATGTAAAGGATATAGTGATATGCCCGACAAAAAGGTACTAGTTTATTTTATATGAGTTTGGTGATTTATAAGCCTGTTTGGCAAGACACTTGGCTGTTTGATTTTCTTTTCGGTTGAAGAAGGCCTAGAGAGGAGAGTTGGAGTTTGAGCTATTGACCAGTACAAAGGATGTGCTAGCGAAATTTTTCGAAAAGTTAAAGTGTTACAGAATTTTCGGAAATTTTGGTTAATAAGAATGAATTAACAATTTAATTGAAAATAAATTGGTTCAGTCGAAACTGAAGTTAAGAGGTGAACAAATAAGTTCTAATCAGTTAGTAGGGTTTGTTTTCTACCTTAGCAATTTCGAGGACGAAATTATTTTAAGGGGGGGAGGGGAGAATGTAATATCCCGTATTTTTATGGGATAATAATTAATTTATTTAATTATTTAAATTATGGTTTGGAGATTTAATTGGTCTTTTAATTAAATAATGTTGAATATTTAATTAATATAAATAATAGAATATTATATTTAATTTCTGAAATAGTGAGAAATAGTGGAATTCACAATATGGTGTGAGTTGGATCATCTGTGATATTTAATTCAGTTTAGAATTGAATTAGAATAACGAATATATTATTTGAATGACAATTGAACGTATAATTATATTATAATTATAATAGAGCTCGAAATGGCACTGTAGTTCGTAATTTGGCGATTCGAACTTCAACTAAATATACAGGGTCTGTTTTAAATCAGATTTCTGTGAAACAAGAAACGTTCAAAGCAGGTGAAGTATATTTTTCTAGTGGAAGAGAAAAATCGAGATTTCGTCGTGTAGATTTTGATTTCTGTACAAATCAAATTTCAGAAAAGTCGCTATGGAATTCCTTTATTATTTATAAAGGAATTATTTATATTTTGAAAAGGGATTTCATTTTAAACCGAATAGCAATTTATATCGGGTTTGAAATATCGAGTTAGAAATTCATATAGGATTATTCTGGAGCTGTATGGTATTCCACTATGAATATGTACGATAATATTTATTTTTAAATATTTAATTTAATTATTTTTATATATATTTATATATTTAAAAGGGTTATTTAGAGCTTTAAAAATATCCAGTTTTGCCAACGACCTAGGAATTCGACGAAACTAATTTTGTTGGATCCGCAATATTAAATTATTGCTAGATTTCAATTTCCATGATTTTTGAAGTCAGTATGTTGCCATACGGGATTTTAATGTGAAAAACAGTCGATAAATTGACCTTTAAAAATACGCTGTATGAGCAAACGACGTCGGAATTCGACGAAACCAGTTTCATTGGGTTCGTAATGTCGAACTCTAGCCACGTGTCTAGTTTCGTGATTTTTGGATATCATGTGTGACCACACGATTTTTTAGCAGTCGGAAACAAATATAAAATGATATTAGATAAAATATCCTAAATTTGTAAATGGACCAAAACCAAGCCACATCCTCATCTTTTGAGCCACACAAAAATCCCGTCCCCCTTATAAAAACAGTTCTCCTAAGCCACCGCATTCATTTTTAAAAACGTGAAAACATTCCTCTTTGAAAATCAATGGAAATTCAAATAAAACGATATAAAATCCAAGATAAATATTTTTGAGTTCAGGAAGTAAAGCCCTTCGATCCAATATAGTTCTCAAAGGGTGCGATCAACTTTTCCGTTCGCTGGAAGTCGGAAGGGCGACCTAGGGTTCCACTATACTGCAAATTGAAGCATCGAGGAGCGAAATGAAGTTCATATTCATGATGAGAGAGTCGAATAGCATCTGATAGGATTTTTTTAAGTATTTCCGTGATTAAACAGTTCGATATTGTTCCTAAGGGGGTGCGAGTTTTGCTGAAACCCGCGAGAGGATATATGGCGTCGAAATTGAAGTTGTGGGTATGGGTTTAACGAGATTTAGATGCTGAGATTTTTGGTGAAACTAGTTTGATTTTTTATGAAGTATGGTTGGTGCTTTGATTTTTTGAAGAAGCGGCTATGGAGTTAGTATAGTGGAGGAGCTGCATTCTAAGCTGTATAGGGGAAGAAGAGGGGTTTGGCGGGCCTGGGATGTTTAGAAAGGTTAATGGGCCTATTTCAAAGAGTAAGCCCAATTTTAGTTAAGGTTTGGTTTTAATTTAATTTAATAATGTAGGATATTGTAAATTCAATAACTTGAGCATACGTGATTCGAATTGGATGAAACAAGATCCTTTGGGATCGTATGGACGGACACTACATGATGGAACTGACTGGAAGTCCATCGGAGCTTGTTACAATTATTTAGAAAAATAAATTGTCAGTCTGAATCAAGCGATGGTTATCGTTATTTAACGATTATTGTCCATTGTGAGTAAAACTCGCTTACTCTGCTCAGTTTATATTTTTGTAAACTGTACTTTATTTTTGATAAATGATGATTTACTGTTGTGTGCTGATTGTTTGGACTGTTAAATAGATTTGATTGAAAACGTAGATGTAGTTATATATAGAAATCAACAATCAAATATTGATTCTGTTATCAGTATATTTCATGTTGAAATGAAATTGATGTTATTTATATTATGTAACATCTGTGGATGCAGGGAAACAGGTTGGAGGAATCCAACTGGATTCCTCAACATTAATTTTACTGTTTTCATATATTGTAATATATGATGTGATATATAATTTGTTGATGATTATGTGTGTTTGGATGATATCGATCACTATGTTTGGTGTTTTAAATACCGTAAGAAATAGTGGGATGTAAAAAGGGATTTTTTCAAAGTATATTTTGAAAATAATTTATTTATATAAAATCAATGGATTTTATATGTAAAAGGAAAAAGGATTTTGTAAAAGGAAATAATTATAAAATCAAAAGAGTTAAAAAGAATATATTTGAAAAACATTTACAAATAGAAGGATATATTTGTAAAACATTTACAAATAGAAATGAAAAGGGTATATTTGTAAACCATTTACAAATAGATTTGGAAAGGGAATATTGTAAAACATTTACAAATAGAATTGAAAATAAAATATTTATTTGTTAAATAAATAGGATTGGAAAAGAATATTTATTTGTTAAATAAGTAGAGTTATAAAAGGAGATATTTATGTAGAAAATAAATAGAGTTATAAAAGGAATTTATTGGAAAATGAAAAGAAACGTTATATAAGGACATATTTGGCAAATGAATAGAATTTTACATCAGGAAAGTCTAGACCCGTGCTTGCACATGGGTGTAACATGATATGGATTTAAAGAAAGAATTTTAAATAGAATCTGTTTTAACTGATAGATTGAGAATATTAATTTATAAATAATATTTTATAAATTAAATAAAATATTTATCATTGGATAGATAGAATATATAAGTCCGGGCTTATATAGAGAAGTAAGAATCGATTTCAACAACGATATTTGAAACTGAATATGGACGTAGAGTTAATCAAAGGAGCCAATCAAAAATGTGTTAATCCAAATGAGTTAGAGGAGTTAATCGATTAGAGTTAGAGTTAATCGATTAGAGTTAGAGTTAACCAGTTAGAGTAAATCAGTTAGAGTTAATCAGTTAGAGTTAACCGATTAGAGTTAAATCGAACTAAAGTTATTCGAATAGAGCTAAAGTAGTAGTCGAATATTAGTTATTCGATTAGAGTTAAAGGAGTATCGAAGATAGTTTATTCGAATAGAGTAAAGGAAAGGGTATCGATTATATTAATCGAAAGGAGTTAATCGACATTAGTTTAATCGAAAGGAGTTATCGGTTATAGTTTAATCGAAAGGAGTTAATCGAATTTAGTTATTCGAAAGTGAGATCATTGAATATAAGTTATTCGAAAGGAGATTATCGAATATAGCGTATTCGAAAGAAAGAGATCGAATATATCGTATTCGTAAGAAAGAGATCGAATATAGTTTATTCGAAAGAGTGAGTTAATCGAATATAAGTTATTCGAATTAAGTTACCTGAATATAAGTTATTCGAAGAGAGATAATCGAATATAGGTTATTCGAATAAGAGTTAATCAAATAAAGATTACTCGAAAGAGAGTTATACGTCGAATTCGATTATATCGAATTCGGGAAAGTACTTACACTTTAGAGTGTTTAAATCAAGATTTATTTATTTATAAAATAGGTGTTTATTTATTTATTCACATTAAAGAATAAAAGTTATAACTGAAGTTAGATATTTCAGGAGTAGGGATTATAACGTTACCGTTATAATCAAATGTTTTCAATAAAGAAGTGGATATGTAAATAGAATCCGAGAGTTACGTAAGGAAGTTTGTTAAATATTTAAAAGATAAACTTTGACTATTTCGAAGTTAAAACGTTGTCCAGTTAAGGTTTACTTGATTGACTTCCTTCTTAACTAAGGAATGGTAAGGTTTGATAGTGAATGATGGTTAAGTGAATTTAGTTAAAGAGTGAAATGGTTTGAGTTGGCATGCCGATGTTTGATTTTAACATCAGTTTAAATCCAGTGAAGGAGTTTTGTAAATGTTTTCCAAATAAGAATCAGAAATGTTTTTTGATAATAGAAAATAAGAATTTAGAATATATGGAAACAGGAGATAAGTAAATTAATGAACTAAAGAGATAAATGTTAAATGATGATTGATCGATAAAATTTCCATCTGGAAGTAATATAGTTGTTTGCACACATGTTTTCTTTGATAGTTAAATCAAAGACTATCAAAGTTTGACCATTTTTCCGTCGTCATTACGGAGAGACTGGTTGGATTATTATCTGAGAACAACTCCGTATAGGCATTAGCGTTTCGAATAAAATAGATCGAAGACAAATTGAAGACGGAGTTTATACAAGGGCTATTGTATAATCTTAGGTAGAGATTTCCTAAGATGGATGTATGGAATAGTTCCTTCGGTTTGTCCAGTCCCAGGACAACTTGAATGGACGAATGTTTGACAGAGTATATCTGGTAGATCACGTAAGTTGATCGTTTCAAACGTATTTACGTTGGTGGCGGAGGAATTCGTTTCTCTTAGCTTATACCCGTTGTATTTTGGGGAAATTAATTTGTGATTTGACGGGTATGACGATGTGGCATTCAAAGTGAATGAATGAGTAATCTGTTGAAAGATACGTTATGACCTCCAGCCTCATCAACTGGGAAATGACAAAAATCAGGTAGGCAGCATGGCTAAGTGGTTCGCAACCAAGTAGGGTATATTGTCACCATCTAGAGAATACTCATATTTGTACTTCCTTCAAACTCTGTATCTCCCGGGAATGGTTATGTTGGTTTACCAACTGTAAGGTGATAACATATCCGATACACTCAAGCGAAATGAGTGGTCGGTCATGTGTGGCTGAGTTACAAGATGTTCGTGTTGAACTCCAGTGTATCGCTTCTAGATTACACTAAGCAGAAGGTGGATCCATACCTTGTCATAGTTGGAATCCATTCCCCAACTAAGAGCCCGCGGTTTTGATTGTATATTATATATGTAGAACGTTAGATGCAAGCGTTTCTACTTGATTGCTAAGTACTTGTATTTAGACATTATTGTAATATCAGAAGAGACTTGATATTAAAAATGATTTGGGTTATCGTAATGTAAAAACCATCCGTGTTTATGTGTGGATCGGTCTTACGATTATTCTTTCTTTTGAAAGGATTTTTAAAGTTAAACAAATGATTTGAGTTTACTCACACCAGTCACATGACTGACCCAGAGTTTATTTTGTTTTGTTTTCCCTAAACTCTTGGGTGCCCAATTTTGTACGGGCAGTCAAGTAGTCGGGATTTACAGATACTTGAAGAGCTAGAGCAGAAGGCTTCAGGATCATATAGCTATTATTCATTTCCGCTGTGTTGTAAGTGTTGTACTTTGGAAATGATATGTATATTCAAGTACAGATTTATATTTCAAAGTAATGTTATATATTATATGTTATTCGTTCCGCTGTGAGGTTCATGTTACTCTGATGTTGTGTTGTTCTTCTTCTTCTTCTATTCTAAGTTTATATCTTATCTATTCTCACCCTTTAATTTCTTTCATGGACTGTGTAAGGACCCGGAAAATCTGAACCAATTTAAAATTTTTAAATTGGCTATTTTGGTGGATTTTAAATATTCAAAATAAATATTTTAAATAATAACAATGAAAAGTAAGTTTGAATCGACATTTGAAAACGAATATAATTAATTCTAATTATAAACAAGGCCTGAAATGGCGCGGCAGTTTCAAATTTTCATTTCAAACTTTGACTGACTGTACCGGGTGCAAAACAAAACGGATTTGAGTGAAACCAAAAATATTTAAATCTGTTAGTGAATACCTTTCTAACGAATCTGAAAAATCGAAGTTTCATAGCGGGAAGCAAAAGTTATGGCCAAATGAATTTTCAGAAAGGTCGCTATGGAATTTATATAGCCCGTGAAAATGGCCATTTTGCAAACGACCTCGGAATTCGACGAAACCACTTTTGTTGGATCCGGGATGTCAAATTTTTGCTAGGTTTCAAATTTTATAATTTTTGACGCTAGTATGTGAGTGTGGCAAAGCAAAATGTGTTTGGTCGATTTCTATTAGATTGGATCGACCAGAAATGGGCCATTTTTCAAACAGTCTCAAAATTCGAAGAAACTAGTATTGTTGGGACCGTATCGTCAAAACATAACTAGATTTATTTATTTTGGGAATTTTTAGAGTTAGTATGTGGCCCCGGTAAATTTAAAATGTACGTTCAAATTCAATATATATTGATTTAAATTTTGATTTAAACGGAAACTGATCGAAACAGCCGAACTTGCTTACGAAACATATCCCATTGTGTTCGGAATGGGGGTAACTAGCTAGGGGCTACAGTCGTTGGGTTTGGTTTGGAGTTGAGGTAGATAAACGTGTAAAATTGGAATTAAATATTAATTTATATAAAAATATATTTATATAAATAGCCTTCAAAATCATTGAAACCCTATTCCCCCCTTCAAACAAACAGCCGCCGCCTCCCATAAACCAACGAACAGAATTCATCCATCTTCCTACCCTCCGATTGTGAAATCCGATCATCTTCCTACCTTCCGATTATGAAATCCGATTATCAATCCATGATAACCCCAATGGAGAACTTTGAGAGTGAGGCAAGGCCGACCTAATCAATGGTCGAGATGAGCTATTTATCACCGAAGCAGCCGGAATTTCACCAGAAGTGGCTGCCGTTCGAACTCGCTTTTTGGGGAAGATAGGGCTTCGAATTGGAAGCAGTTCAAGGCGGCGCAAGGTCTTGGGAAGGGCAGTCGTGTGGTGGTGGCAGATCAACGTCCGCCCCTCATTCGAAGTGCGTGCAAGTGAATTTCAAAGAGGAGGATGGGTTCGTTTGTTCTACTACAAGGGAGAAGGAGAAAATCGCGTACAGGAAGAAGCAAGGGTAATCGGGCCCGACATTTTCTGATGTAATTAGCAGGTTAATTAATTATTAATTTAATTATTTTACAAGTTAATGTAATTAAAATGTTTGTAATGCTGTATCTTTGTCAAACGAAAACAGAATTGGACAAACCGAAGTCCGTTGGAATCGTAATTTCGAGAACTTCGCGGTGGAACAAATCAGAACTGAAACGGAGTCAATTAGAGTTTCAGGTAAATTCAGATCCGAAACCAATCAATGTGAGAAGTTTCTCACTTTAAATTTCCTGTTCAGTTATTTATTTCATAACTGCATATATGAACTGTTCCCCGTCGTCCACAGACCATGGACGACTTGTTTGTTTGGTTGTATTCTGTGTGAAAATTGATGTGAAATGAATTATATATATTAGGAGTGTATGAAATATATATACGATGTGAAATAAATAAATATATATTGAAAGTGAAAATATCGTATATATTGAAAGTGAAAATATCGTATATATTGAAAGTGAAAATATCGTATATAGTGAAAGTGAAAATATCGTATAGTGAAAATATCGTATATATTGAAAGTGAAAATATCATATATATTGAAAGTGAAAATATCGTATATATTGAAAAGTGAAAATATTATATATATGAAAGGTGGAAGTTATATATATATATATATATGAAATGAAAACTATGTATATATGAAATGAAAACAATATATATATATGAAATGTGAAAATGATTTGATTGTTAAAAATATAATTTTTAACATATATATATACAATGTATAAAAGTGTCATGTATATGAAATATTCTAATTGAATTAAATAGAAAATATTCGAATTGAATTAAATAGAAAATGAATTCGAATTAAATTGAATAGAAAATGAATTCGAATTGAATTGAATAGAAAATGAATTCGAATTGAACTGAGTAGAAAATGAATTCGAATTGAATTAAATAGAAAATGAATTCAAATTGAATTGAATAGAAAATGAATTCGAATTGAAATGAATTCGAAATTTGAATTGAATTGAAATGAATTTAAAACGAATTTATAGTGAAAAATTCAATTTTGATTTGAATTTGAAAATGAAGTTGAAATCGTTTCGAAAACGAATTTAAAACGATTTATAAAATTCGTTTTAAATAGAAATCGACGAAATATATGTTATATATATAATAAAATGGCCTGAATAGAACGCGCCGCGCTGCAGCAGTTCGCGAATTTCGACCATTGACTTCGAACAGACATTACGGGAGATCCGACCGTCGGATTCTCCTGAAACCGGAACCGTTGGGTTCGTATTGAAAAGAGCTTTCTAACAAATATTAGAAATATAACGGTTGGATTTGGAATTATGTCCGACTCAAATTTGGAAAAGGTCGCTGTAAGTGCAGTTCGATGACCGTTTATGGAAATCGACTGTACGGGCCTTGATTAAATAAATAAAAAATATCGATAATTTGTGTAAAATCATACTAAATGATTTAGAAAGAACTGGGATGAAAAATTCCACATTTGTAAAGGTAAAAATGGATTTTTATCGAAATGAACTAGTTTTGAACTAAATTTAAAACCCAATTATTTTTAAATAAATAAATTGGATTCGGGGTTTGTCGTGAACTGTGTTTAAATGACATTAGTTCTTTAACCCGCGTAAAAGCATGATTAATTTCCAAAAAGTAGAACAATCAATATGATAAGATTTTAGAGATGAAACCAATTGGGGTTTGAATAAATCTTTAATTAGAGCGGTGATTAAATTTACCAAAACACGTGATGTGATTAAACCAAATTTACAAAGTTGTTGATATTGATTGTGGTTGATTGATTGTTTGGATGGCTCTCGACCAGTTTATTAGCAGAATATGCTTTTACATTTAGCATTGGGTTAGGTAAAGATATCTGTGTGCTAACACCTTGTGAAATACTTCACGATTTGACGATAAGGTGTTTAGCGATGTGGGTTCATTTCAAATTTAATGAATGATTGTGAAATGATATTTTTCTTAAGTGAAAAGAAATGTATTCCCGATTTTGGACAGGGGATGTTTTATAAAAATGTTTTATAAAACAGAAAGAATTTCGAGGGCTAAAACCCGATGATTTCTAAAATGATTTAGAAATGTATTATATGTTACATTGTGGTTCATCGCATATTCGATTAGTTGCTATTGATGACGTATCTGTTTGGTGGCGGAGGATTTATTCTCTTGCTTAACACCCTTCTTTGAGACGTACGAGCTCAAAGGTTATGTGATTAATAGTGACTGATCATATGTGTGAATTACTGATGTGAAGTACTATATTTTGAAAGTACTTGTGATTATTATGTTGTGAAATGATTTTCCCTACTTCGGGATATGAAATGATTTAGTATGTGGCTAAAGAGTCGGGTGACCCTGAGACTAAAAGTATGGGTGAGAGGTCGGTGTAGCCTGCTCCTATGTGGGGGTACGTGCATCGTCGGTGTAGCCTACTCCTATGTGGGGTAGGTGCACATTTATATATCGAGTTGCGAGGTGCGTACCCTTTGCCTTGTCGATGGGGAGCACGATATTTGGTTGCATACTTGTTTGTATGCATAGTTATGTTTTGGAATTCATATTTCCAGACGATTTGATTTGAGATCTCGAAGTGAAATCTACTTTGATATAGAAAGTTAGATAGGTATTTCAAATGATTTGAAATAAGAAATCGGGAATATAATCCAAAGGAATAATTTCTGTAAATTGAATTGGATTTGGAAAATCTAAGTGTAGTGATTAATCTAAGTGGGTAGATTGGGATATTGCATGTTGATTGATGCATAGTAGATCCATATATCTATATTGATTGTTATTTATACACTGGCATTCATGGGGGTAAACCCATTCCGCGTTAGCGGCGTGGTCCCGTGATATGCCATATTATTAAATAAGTTAATTATAACAGTTTAGAGTTTCTCACACCAGTCCCATGACTGACCTGTAGTTTGCTTTTCCCTTGCAAACTCGGGTGCCCCTATTTTCCACACGGGCAGTTGTAACACCCACTTCCGCTATGGTCACTCGCTAAGGGAATGCCATAACATTGGTGGAGTATTTTAAGTGAATATAGAACAGAAAAATTACAACAAGACAGATATAAGTAATACTTGAAAATTTTAAAACATCATTTCATTGCAGCGGAAAGTAAAACATGTCTGGTTACATCACAAAACCATAATAAGAGTCAAGTACAAAATATCCATCCTGATAAATAAAAGTACATAATCCCAATACATGAACTGATAGCCATAAAAGAAAGGGTAAGCTGAGCTTTACATCTATGGTCCAAGCTCCAAAAGAGTAATAAAGAAGCCTGATCAAAGCCCACTCGTGCTGGGCCCACTCTGAGAACCTGGGGGTTGGGAAAAAGATAAAAACAACGGGGTCAGACATAAGTCTGAGCAAGTCCTATAACTTTAACAATACAATCATTAAAGTAATTAGGGTATGATATAACTTGGTACGGTGTGACTAGGGATAAATGACTACACTCAGTAGCCAATCAGACTTAGAATTAACTAAGATACCGATGAAGACGCATTTACCTACTCAAGGATAATTACTACACTGCACCACACCAGTCATTACTAACTTAAAGGTTGATCCCACTAAGAGTACTTAGTAAAACTTAACGGTAGTTTCGTGTACCCCTAGCTGACTAAATAGGTGCCGTCTGCCCCTATCTCCACTAGGTGTACCCACTACCCCCCATTCGATCGGCTCCCTAACGTAGATACCCGTGCTGGTCCCACAGTGGGGTGTATCATTCCCTAAAGTGGCAACCCGATAATGTCAATGGTGCACGGCTTATACCTACACGATGCAACAACGTCTTACCTACCAGCCCGGGTCCACACACGCATATGAAACCCGTTGGACTTGCGTTGCCACCGCTAACCCGTTTTGGCCTCTTATAGTCAAGCCCAATATGCGTGTCCCGTCCTTGACTTGGGTCGAGCCCACAAAGATACGTTTGGGATATTGGCTGAGATGGGACCCCATCACTTGGCACAAGCTATCCACCTAAGCTTGGCCCCCACTAGTGAATCCCACTTAACCCTTTAACCATGTTCACTTACATGTTATAATTTTGGTTAAGTATACTAATCGTATTTTCTATTGCCACCCAAGGCAACCCACTAGTTTTCCTCATGCCACCCAAGGCACCCACTTAACCCCTCATGCCCCACTACATGCTAATTTGGTTAAGTGTTTCTTAATTAATTAATTAAGATCATGACCTCATAAAGACCTCTCACATTAGACCACCTTTTATGACTGCTGGATATGCCGGTTGGGTCCGGGCAGACTTCTGTCACAAAAAGGGTCTAACCTCGTGTCTTTACTTTAATCACGTATTTAATTTATGACTAAGACCTCTCACATTGGGCCAATCATTTGTAGCTGCTGGATTTGCCGGTCGGTTCTGGGCAGACTTCCGCTACAAAAGGGTCCAACCTCGTGTCTTAGTTGATTAATTACACCTAATTAATCACCCCCATAATTTGTATTAATTGTCCCTAATTAATTACACATTTTTAAGAATATGGGTAGACCTAACTCAATAGGTAAATTCCCAATTCCATAGTATGGGTAGACCTAACTTAATAGGTAAATTCCCAACTCCATAATATGGGTAGACCTAACTTAATAGGTAAATTCCCAATTATGTCCATTCATTTTATGTTATGCTTAAGCATACCAACTTTACATATTTCTATTAACATGCATATTAACCCCATCGTCCCCCACGTAATTCGTTCACACACCATGACATATAAATGGGAAGATTCATCATAATTATAATGGGTTCCACTTATCACAACATTAGCATTAACATGGGTTTAAAAGGTGTCAACTTGCATCATAACATTAAACCCAACTAGCATAAATCATTAACCCAAACTTGCATATATTATGCATATAAAAAGAGACAAACTTGCATATGAACTTGCATATAAACCCACATGTGAACTTGCATAATATGTCTTACTTAGAGGCAAACTTGCATATGTTGTGCATATCATAAAAAGAGACAAACTTGCATATGAACTTGCATGTAAACCCACATATGAACTTGCATAGCATGTCATTCATAGAGGCAAACTTGCATATGTTGTGTACATCATAAAAAGAGACAAACTTGCATATGAACTTGCATGTAAACCCACATATGAACTTGCATAACATGTCATTCATAGAGGCAAACTTGCATATGTTGTGCATATCATAAAAAGAGACAAACTTGCATATGAACTTGCATATAAACCCACATATGAACTTGCATAACATGTCATTCATAGAGGCAAACTTGCATAACTAATAAATAGCATAAACTTGCAAACTAATAATCATGCACATATAGCATATGACAACCACAACTTGCATATATCCACATTTACAACCATAGCCTCATAATATCCTATCCTAATTAGTTTAGCAATTGCTTGCTAAAGGCATAGGAACTCACCAATAACTAATTAGCACTCCAATGAGGTAGTTTAAGTTGCTAGAGTGGATTAGAACTTGATTAGAGTTGATTTGAGATGCTAACTTCCTCTCAACTTTGGTGGAGGCTCCTTCTAGTTTTAATTTGACGGCATGAGGCCCTTGAATCTATTTTTAGTATGAATTAGGGTAGGCTTAGGGTGTATTTATAGATTAGGCAAGTGTTTTAGGCCATTAGATTAACCCTAAATTAGATTAGGACCATCAGATCTCGGAAGCTTCCAGAAATCAGCCCCAAAACACAGCCAAACCCTAAAATGGTGCACCAGGCCAAACTGGCCGAGCACCCCCTGTCGACACCCAAGTTGAAGGGTTGTCGACTTGGTCCTAGCCAAGTCGACTGCCTAGTCGACAGGGCTGTCGACTTGGTTAGCTAGGCGGGAATTTTCCCGCCTGGGCCCAATGGCCCCAATTTCGAAATTTGAACCTGAATTTTTAAATCTGTTTTGAACTTTGAATTTTCTGAAAACTTCATTAGGCCATAACTGGACCATACGGACTCCGATTTTCGAAAACTCGGACTCTATTTCGCGTATTTTTCCGAGACGAACGTAATGACGCAGCCCATTTCCCCCAATTCTCACATCTAAGATTATTTATCCTGTAATTAGTGAATATTAGTATTAACTAAAATTCGGGGTGTTACATTCTCCCCTCCTTAAAGGATTTCGTCCCCGAAATCTCTAAGCTAAGGAGAATGCATATCCTACCATCCAAACAACCATCTACTCAATCCATCAAACACGGGCATCCATTGTCCTTAAAACAATTTCTAGTGATGTATGAGCATATGCAAATAGTGTGTGTATATGTTCCCTATCTAATGTATGAACATATGCAAACCATGATAGTGCCATGCATCCAATATGTATGCGAGAGAACCCTATCAACACATACTATATCTACATGAGTGCACAATCATTCACCAAAATGCATCATCCATATGATAACTCAACCATTATACATCCATAAATATAGCTACCTACACACCCAATTATATGCAATATGCAATATGAAGTGATTGAGCCGATCTAGTGTCTAGAGTGTGTGTATATGCATCCACGAGCAACCACTAGCAAACACTTGCATCCACATGCATCCATCAATCATAACATGTCTCAAACACATGTTTCAACCATAGGTTTACCCTATCTAAAGGTCAAAAGTACTAACGAGAGGACATACTAAAGATAGATAAGTACTAGACAAACGATAAAGGAGAAGTTAAATGACATACCCTCAAAAAGGAATGGGTATAGTGATCGCATCTTTGCTTCCGTCTCCCAAGTAGCGTTGCTCTCATCTTCTCCCCATTGCACTTTGACTAGTTGAACCTCTCGATTCCTCAACTTCCTAGTCTCAGACCCAAGGATGCGAGTAGGAGCTCGTCGAATAGTTGCATCACGCTCTACCTCCACTTCTCTAAGTAAGCTCGGCTCTACCACCTCAGCGGTCTCATGTAAGCACTTCCTCAAATGTGACACATGGAATACATCATGTACCCCACTAAGTCTGTCGGGCAACTCCACTCTATATGCCATCCGTCCAATCCTTTCCTTAATAGGAAACGGCCCAACAAATCTTGGAGCTAACTTCCCAACGGACCCAAAGCGAACTACATTCCGTAATGGAGATACTTTGACAAAGACCATGTCCCTAACCTCAAACTCCAGATCCGTTCTCCTCTTGTCCGCATAAGATTTTTGCCTATCCTGCGCTGCTTTCATCCTTTTTCGAATCAAGTCAATCTTCTCAGAAGTCTCCCTAACCATATCAGGCCCAAGCAAGATCTTATCCGTAGATTCCCACCAACATGTAGGTGATCGACAAGGCCTTCCATTAAGAGCTTCGAAAGGAGCCATACCAATACTGGACTGAAAGCTGTTATTATATGCGAACTCCACCAATGGAAGATGCTCTTCCCATGTACCTCCAAAATCTAAGATACAAAGCCTCAAAAGGTCTTCTAGAACACGATTCACCCTCTCAGTCTGGCCGTCCGTCTGAGGATGATATGCGGTGCTCAGACACAATTGAGTCCCCACTGCTTCTTGCAAACTTTTCCAGAACTCGCTAGTGAAGATAGGATCTCGATCACTCACTATGCTAGAGGGTACCCCATGCAATCGAACTATCTCTCGAAGATATACTGAAGCTAGCCATGGAGCAGTCCTCTTGCTCTTCACAGGTATGAAATGGGCGCTTTTAGTAAGTCTGTCTACCACAACCCAAATTCCCGTATTACCCTTTCTCGATCTGGGTAACCCGTCAATAAAATCCATCGAGACGCTATCCCACTTCCATTGCGGAACTTCCAATGGGTGAAGCAATCCGCCTGGTTTCTTTTGCTCCGCTTTCACCTGTTGGCACACCAAGCATCGAGCGACATACTCGGCCACATCTTTCTTCATACCGGCCCAGAAGAAAACCCGCTTCATGTCTTGGTACATCTTGTCCCCACCGGGATGAATGGTCATCCTAGAACGGTGTGCATCATCAAGAATAGCCTTCCTCAAACCCTCGTCTTGCGGTACACAAAGTCTACCGTCTCTACGCAAGCACCCCCTATCGTCTAGGGTGTACCTACTCAAATGGCTGGACGACTCCCCCCTTATGAGCCTCTCTACCAACTCAACCAACTGTGGGTCGTCCCTCTGTGCTTCTCCGATCCGCCCCAAAAGAGTAGGTCTGACCTCCAAGGATGCTAGCAAACCGGGTATATAGTCAATGGAAGGTCTGAAATCAAACATCGAGATGAATTCCAAGCTTCGTTGTTCCACGGACAATGGACTCAAGGACAACTTTTTCCTGCTCAAGGCGTCCGCCACCACGTTACCCTTGCCAGGGGTATACGCTATCTCGAAATCATAGGATGCTAAGAACTCCATCCACCTTTGCTGTCTCAAATTCAAATCCTTCTGAGAAAACAAGTACTTCAATGATTTGTGGTCAGTGAACAATTCGAATCTCTCACCAAGAAGATAATGGCGCCAAATCTTAAGCGCAAAAACAATAGCGGCCAACTCTAAATCATGGGTAGGGTAATTTTTCTCATGTGCCCTCAACTGCCTTCCACCATAGGCTATTACCCTTCCTTCTTGCATTAAGACTGCGCCCAGTCCTGTCCCACAAGCATCAGTATAGACAACAAATGGCTTACTCCCATCTGGCAACACTAAAACTGGAGCAGTGGTTAAAGCTCTCTTTAACCGTCGGAACGCATCCTCATAATCTACGTCCCATGTGAAAACAAGATTCTTCTTTGTCAAGCGGGTTAATGGAGCTGATATCTTCGCGAAGTCTTTGATAAACTTCCTATAGTAGCATGCCAACCCTAAGAAACTTCTTACTTCGGTAGTATTCTTCGGAACCTTCCAATCTTGGATGGACACTACCTTCGCGGGATCCACAGCTATCCCTTCCTTAGAGACCACGTGCCCTAAGAATCGCACTTCCTTCCTCCAAAAGTGACATTTAGAGAATTTAGCCTTAAGGCTATGCATTCGAAGAGTCTCCAACACTTCCCTAAGATGTAGGGCATGCTCTTCTTCACTCTTGGAAAAGACCAAGATGTCATCTACAAAGACCACCACGAACTTATTAAGGTACTCCCTGAACACCCTACTCATCAGATCAACAAAGTATGCGGGGGCGTTCGTCAAACCAAATGGCATCACAAGACACTCATAAAAACCATCCGGAGTCCTTAAGGCAGTCTTCTCTATACTATCCTCAGCCACTCTCAACTGATGAAACCCCGTGGCTAAGTCCAATTGCGAAAACACTGAGGCGCCAACCAACTGATCAAAGAGTCATCAATCCTCGGCAATGGGTGTCTATTCTTCTTTGTCAGTTTATTGAGTTCTCTATAGTCTACACAAAGTCGGAGGGACCCATCCGCCTTCGTGGCAAAAACTACTGGAGCACCCCACTCCGATATACTTCGTCTTATGAACCCCTTCTCAAGCAACTCACCCACTTGCTTATGGAGTTCCCTCCTCTCCCGAGGAGCCATGTGGCGCACTGGCAAAGATACTGGTTTAGCATTGTCTACCAGATATATTCGGAAGTCTATCTCCCGCTTCGGAGGTAAGCCCTTTACCTCCTCAAACACATCCGAGTACTCCCGGACCACTCTAACAGATCGCTAACTTTCGACCGAAGCATCAAGCGATTCAAGATAACTCAGCATAACAGATTCCATGGGATTACAAGAGATCTCGAGAGTGTTACCCAAGCGGGTCATAAGCCTAACAACTCTTCTTTCACAATCAAGAACAACACCATTACTGGATAACCAGTCCATGCCCAAAATCAACCCATAGCCCGTGAATCCCAAAACAAAAGCATCACATCTAAATTCAACGCTAAGTATGGAAATCTTCAAACCCAAACACATCATGGACAAATAAGTGGAGCCCCCAATTGGGTTTGAAACAACCAAGGGATCATCTACTAAACTGGTGTCTAAGTGCAGTGACTCAACTAATGATGATGAGATAAACGAATGCGATGCGCCAGAGTCGAATAAAGTACGGACAGGATGATCAAACAGAAAGACTAGACTTTCAACGGAAATAATTCTACCTCTCTCCTGAATCGGTGGAACTGCGAGAGCCTGAACTTGCCCCCTTGCCTGACTTGGTGCCATAAGAGCTTGCACCTGTCCTCCAGAGGTAGATCCCGTCCTCTGCCCCTTCTTAGGGCAGTCCTTCACTAGATGCCCTGCTTCGCCATAGTTGAAGCAGCCAGTCTTCTTCTTCTTGCGACAATCTTTGCTTAGGTGGCCTGGTGTCCCGCAATTGAAGCACTTCTTCTTTCCCTTGCCACCGTTGCCTTTCCCACCCTTGTTTTGCTGTTGCTGTTGAGGTTTCTTCTGATCTCCTTTCTTCTCGGGTGCCTTATTAGCATTGGGACCCTTCTCTTCCTCATGCATGAGTGCCATGTCTACTAGCTTCTCAAAAGTGGCCCCCATAGGGATGTGAGACATAGCGACTCCATGCATCGGTTCGTTCAAGCCTTTAACGAACCTCAAAGCTTTCTTCTTCGAAGTATTCACCAAGTCCGTGCCAAACCTTGCCAATTGATTAAATTTGTTGACATATTCCTTCACCGATAAGTTTCCTTGCTTTAGAGTCAAGAACCTTTCCATGTACAGATTTTCTTCCGCTCTTGAGAGAAACTTAGCCCCAAACCTTTGCCTGAAATCTGCCCAAGAGTCAACAAGGCGTTCTCCATTAGTGACCTCCCACCAGAACGAGGCCTCTCCCTTCATTAACCAAGCAACTAACTTAACTTTCTTTCCTTCTTCCATCTCAAAGATGTCTATCAACTCTTCCGTCTCCTTAAGCCAATCCCTAGCTTCCACGAAAGTTTCTTATCCTTGAAAAGATTTCCCTCCCATAGCCTTAAATTCCTTGCAAGTCTTAGCAAATGTATCCGTGCGAGGAGGAGGAGGGGAGGAAGATTGGGTGCAACGGGTGGTGGAGTAACATTTGCTGACCCCGTAGAGGCGGCCCTAGCCTCCATCAATCTCCTATACCATACTGGTATCGTCACACCCGGAATGTTAAGATCTTCAGCCATGCTGAAACGGAAAAGGAAAGATTCAAAACGGAGAATTCGAAAGATAAAGATATGGCTATTGGGGATTATGCTTTTCTTTCAAAAACTTTTTCTCTTAAAAACATGTTTTTGAAAATACTTCTTCCAAAATGTTTTAGAAAAATAGTTTTTCTAAAAATTTTATCTGTTCTGGTAACCTTCAGCTCCGATACCACGTGTAACACCCACTTCCGCTATGGTCACTCGCTAAGGGAATGCCATAACATTGGTGGAGTATTTTATGTGAATATAGAACAGAAAAATTACAACAAGACAGATATAAGTAATACTTGAAAATTTTAAAACATCATTTCATTGCAGCGGAAAGTAAAACATGTCTGGTTACATCACAAAACCATAATAAGAGTCAAGTACAAAATATCCATCCTGATAAATAAAAGTACATAATCCCAATACATGAACTGATAGCCATAAAAGAAAGGGTAAGCTGAGCTTTACATCTATGGTCCAAGCTCCAAAAGAGTAATAAAGCAGCCTGATCAAAGCCCACTCGTGCTGGGCCCACTCTGAGAACCTGGGGGTTGGGAAAAAGATAAAAACAACGGGGTCAAACATAAGTCTGAGCGAGTCCTATAACTTTAACAATACAATCATTAAAGTAATTAGGGTATGATATAACTTGGTACGGTGTGACTGGGGATAAATGACTACACTCAGTAGCCAATCAGACTTAGAATTAACTAAGATACCGATGAAGACGCATTTACCTACTCAAGGATAATTACTACACTGCACCACACCAGTCATTACTAACTTAAAGGTTGATCCCACTAAGAGTACTTAGTAAAACTTAACGGTAGTTTCGTGTACCCCTAGCTGACTACATAGGTGCCGTCTGCCCCTATCTCCACTAGGTGTACCCACTACCCCCCATTCGATCGGCTCCCTAACGTAGATACCCGTGCTGGTCCCACAGTGGGGTGTATCATTCCCTAAAGTGGCAACCCGATAATGTCAACGGTGCACGGCTTATACCTACACGATGCAACAACGTCTTACCTACCAGCCCGGGTCCACACACGCATATGAAACCCGTTGGACTTGCGTTGCCACCGCTAACCCGTTTTGGCCTCTTATAGTCAAGCCCAATATGCGTGTCCCGTCCTCGACTTGGGTCGAGCCCACAAAGATACGTTTGGGATATTGGCTGAGATGGGCCCCCATCACTTGGCACAAGCTATCCACCTAAGCTTGGCCCCCACTAGTGAATCCCACTTAACCCTTTAACAATGTTCACTTACATGTTATAATTTTGGTTAAGTATACTAATCGTATTTTCTATTTCCACCCAAGGCAACCCACTAGTTTTCCTCATGCCACCCAAGGCACCCACTTAACCCCTCATGCCCCACTACATGCTAATTTGGTTAAGTGTTTCTTAATTAATTAATTAAGATCATGACCTCATAAAGACCTCTCACATTAGACCACCTTTTATGACTGCTGGATATGCCGGTTGGGTCCGGGCAGACTTCTGTCACAAAAAGGGTCTAACCTCGTGTCTTTACTTTAATCACGTATTTAATTTATGACTAAGACCTCTCACATTGGGCCAATCATTTGTAGCTGCTGGATTTGCCGGTCGGTTCCGGGCAGACTTCCGCTACAAAAGGGTCCAACCTCGTGTCTTAGTTGATTAATTACACCTAATTAATCACCCCCATAATTTGTATTAATTATCCCTAATTAATTACACATTTTTAAGAATATGGGTAGACCTAACTCAATAGGTAAATTCCCAATTCCATAGTATGGGTAGACCTAACTTAATAGGTAAATTCCCAACTCCATAACATGGGTAGACCTAACTTAATAGGTAAATTCCCAATTATGTCCATTCATTTTATGTTATGCTTAAGCATACCAACTTTACATATTTCTATTAACATGCATATTAACCCCATCGTCCCCCACGTAATTCGTTCACACACCATGACATATAAATGTGAAGATTCATCATAATTATAATGGGTTCCACTTATCACAACATTAGCATTAACATGGGTTTAAAAGGTGTCAACTTGCATCATAACATTAAACCCAACTAGCATAAATCATTAACCCAAACTTGCATATATTATGCATATAAAAAGAGACAAACTTGCATATGAACTTGCATATAAACCCACATGTGAACTTGCATAATATGTCTTACTTAGAGGCAAACTTGCATATGTTGTGCATATCATAAAAAGAGACAAACTTGCATATGAACTTGCATGTAAACCCACATATGAACTTGCATAACATGTCATTCATAGAGGCAAACTTGCATATGTTGTGTACATCATAAAAAGAGACAAACTTGCATATGAACTTGCATGTAAACCCACATATGAACTTGCATAACATGTCATTCATAGAGGCAAACTTGCATATGTTGTGCATATCATAAAAAGAGACAAACTTGCATATGAACTTGCATATAAACCCACATATGAACTTGCATAACATGTCATTCATAGAGGCTAACTTGCATAACTAATAAATAGCATAAACTTGCAAACTAATCATCATGCACATATAGCATATGACAACCACAACTTGCATATATCCACATTTACAACCATAGCCTCATAATATCCTATCCTAATTAGTTTAGCAATTGCTTGCTAAAGGCATAGGAACTCACCAATAACTAATTAGCACTCCAATGAGGAAGTTTAAGTTGCTAGAGTGGATTAGAACTTGATTAGAGTTGATTTGAGATGCTAACTTCCTCTCAACTTTGGTGGAGGCTCCTTCTAGTTTTAATTTGACGGCATGAGGCCCTTGAATCTATTTTTAGTATGAATTAGGGTAGGCTTAGGGTGTATTTATAGATTAGGCAAGTGTTTTAGGCCATTAGATTAACCCTAAATTAGATTAGGACCATCAGATCTCGGAAGCTTCCAGAAATCAGCCCCAAAACACAGCCAAACCCTAAAATGGTGCACCAGGCCAAACTGGCCGAGCACCCCCTGTCGACACCCAAGTCGAAGGGCTGTCGACTTGGTCCTAGCCAAGTCGACTGCCCAGTCGACAGGGCTGTCGACTTGGTTAGCTAGGCGGGAATTTTCCCGCCTGGGCCCAATGGCCCCAATTTCGAAATTTGAACCTGAATTTTTAAATCTGTTTTGAACTTTGAATTTTCTGAAAACTTCATTAGGCCATAACTGGACCATACGGACTTCGATTTTCGAAAACTCGGACTCTATTTCGCGTATTTTTCCGAGACGAACGTAATGACGTAGCCCTTTTCCCACAATTCTCACATCTGAGATTATTTATCCTGTAATTAGTGAATATTAGTATTAACTAAAATTCGGGGTGTTACAGCAGTCGAGTAGTTTTATTTTGCAGATATATTGAGTAGGATTCTGGATTTAATCTTTAAGCTCTGTCCAGGCATTTACAGCCTTCCGCTGTGTAGTTTATATTTCCGTTGTGCACTGTATTACATTTATGTAAATTTATCTTCCACTGTGTATTATATTTCGATATACTCTGATATTCTGTACTCTGATGTAACATTATTATGATGTTTGTAGAAGTCTTCTGTTATTTGTTCCGAAGTGTTGTATGCCCAGAGTTAGCGTATGCGGGATTTGAACGGTCTTGGTCGATTTAGCGATCGATTAGGTTCGAGCGAAATCTGTGTCGTTACATCTGGTATCAGAGCTTTGGTTAACTCAAATCTTTGGGGTACAACTCGTTAGAACTGAACAAAAGACTCATCAGAGGTAGGATTAGTAATGTCCTATAAAAGAATCCTCATTAGAGATAGAATCAGTAGCATTCTAGAATGAGTGACTCGTTAGAGATGGGGTTAGAAATGTCCTAGAATGAGTCGAGAGTTATTTGTTTATAAATACGTATTTGTGATTATATATATAATCTGGTTTTAGAAAATATGATTTTAAATATATAAAGTTATATATTTGAAAAATCTAATCAATTAATTGATTGTTGGTTGTGTTGTTTGATTATTAGTCAACTAATAAAATCAACATTTGAATTGAAGGAACCAATTAGGCCAAATTGTATACAAATTGAACCAAATAGTAAACTGTATTGAAAATTGGTTGCAAATGCATGCATATACATGTACTTACGTTGAACGGGTCATTGCAAGGAGGCTAGATCAGAGAATAAAATTGTTTGCTCGACAAATAGGTACATGTTTATCCTGATTTACTGTTTTGTTTGGGTGATGATGATTTTATGAGCCGATTGGCTAGCCGCTTGGTTTTTTCTTTTTCTTTTTGAGATCAGATGGTCTGTATGGAAATTTCGGGATTTTCCCGGTGCTCCCGGTGCAGGGGAGGTTATGGCGAATTTTTTCGAAAATTTAAGGTGTTAGACAAAATTTTGAAGAATTTGAAAATTCTCAAAAACTGAAAAGTTGGAGAATGAAAGCCAGATTGAACGTAGAGTTGATTAATCAAACCACTTTCGACTTTGTTCCTTTTCGGGGACGAAAAGTTTTAAGTGGGGGAGATTGTAACGACCCGGAAAATATGAACCAATTTAAAATTTTTAAATTGGCTATTTTGGTGGATTTTAATTATTTAAAATAAATATTTTAAATAATAACGATGAAAAGTAAGTTTGAATCGACATTTGAAAATGAATATAATTAATTCTAATTATAAACAAGGCCTGAAATGGCGCGGCAGTTTCAAATTTTCATTTCAAACTTTGACTGACTGTACCGGGTGCAAAACAAAACGGATTTGAGTGAAACCAAAATTATTTAAATCTATTAGTGAATACCTTTCTAACGAATCTGAAAAATCGAAGTTTCATAGCGGGAAGCAAAAGTTATGGCCAAATGAATTTTCCGAAAGGTCGCTATGGAATTTATATAGCCCGTGAAAATGGCCATTTTGCAAACGACCTCGGAATTCGACGAAACCACTTTTGTTGGATCCGGGATGTCAAATTATTGCTAGGTTTCAAATTTCATAATTTTTGAAGCTAGTATGTGAGCGTGGCAAAGGAAAATGTGTTTGGTCGATTTCTATTAGATTGGATCGACCAAAAATGGGCCATTTTTCAAACAGTCTCAGAATTCGACGAAACTAGTTTTGTTGGGACCGTAACATCAAAACATAGCTAGATTTATTTTTTTGGGAATTTTTAGAGTTAGTATGTGGCCTTGATAAATTAAAATGTACGTTCAAATTCAATATATATTGATTTAAATTTTGATTTAAACGAAAACTGATCGAAACAGCTGAACTGGCTTACGAAACATATCCCATTGTGTTCGGAATGGGGTTAATTAGCTGGGGGCTACAGTCGTTGGGTTTGGTTTGGAGTTGAGATAGATAAA
Organism: Allium sativum; assembly: GCA_030737875.1. Taxonomy (NCBI): domain Eukaryota; kingdom Viridiplantae; phylum Streptophyta; class Magnoliopsida; order Asparagales; family Amaryllidaceae; genus Allium; species Allium sativum. The sequence goes on along the minus strand of CM060922.1, from coordinate 847,960,739 downwards.
CGTGTAAAATTGGAATTAAATATTAATTTATATAAAAATATATTTATATAAATAGCCTTCAAAATCATTGAAACCCTATTCCCTCCTTCAAACAAACAGCCGCCGCCTCCCATAAACCAACGAACAGAATTCATCTATCTTCCTACCCTCTGATTGTGAAATCCGATCATCAATCCATGATAACCCCAATGGAGAACTTCGAGAGTGAGGCCAGACCGGCCTAATCAATGGTCGAGATGAGTTATTAATCACCGAAGCAGCCGGAATTTCACCAGAAGTGGCTGCCGTTCGAACTCGCTTTTTGGGGAAGATAGGGCTTCGAATTGGAAGCAGTTCAAGGCGGCGCAAGGTCTTGGGAAGGGCTGTCGTGTGGTGGTGGCAGATCAACGTCCGCCCCTCATTCGAAGTGCGCGCAAGTGAATTTCAAAGAGGAGGATGGGTTCGTTTGTTCAACTACAAGGGAGAAGGAGAAAATCGCGTACAGGAAGAAGCAAGGGTAATCGAGCCCGACATTTTCTGATGTAATTAGTAGGTTAATTAATTATTAATTTAAATATTTTACAAGTTAATGTAATTAAAATGTTTGTAATGTTGTATCTTTGTCAAACGAAAACAGAATTGGACAAACCGAAGTCCGTTGGAACCGTAATTTCGAGAACTTCGCGGTGGAACAAATCAGAACTGAAATGGAGTCAATTAGAGTTTCAGGCAAATTCAAATCCGAAACCAATCAATGTGAGAAGTTTCTCACTTTAAATTTCCTGCTCAGTTATTTATTTCATAACTGCATATATGAACTGTTCCCCGTCGTCCACAGACCATGGACGACTTGTTTGTTTGGTTGTATTCTGTGTGAAAATTGATGTGAAATGAATTATATATATTAGGAGTGTATGAAATATATATACGATGTGAAATAAATAAATATATACTGAAAGTGAAAATATCGTATATATTGAAAGTGAAAATATCGTATATATTGAAAGTGAAAATATCGTATATAGTGAAAGTGAAAATATCGTATAGTGAAAATATCGTATATATCGAAAGTGAAAATATCGTATATATTGAAAGTGAAAATATCGTATATATTGAAAAGTGAAAATATTATATATATGAAAGGTGGAAGTTATATATATATATATATATGAAATGAAAACTATGTATATATGAAATGAAAACGATATATATATATTTGAAATGTGAAAATGATTTGATTGTTAAAAATATAATTTTTAACATATATATATATATACACTGTATAAAAGTGTCATGTATATGAAATATTCGAATTGAATTAAATAGAAAATATTCGAATTGAATTAAATAGAAAATGAATTCGAATTGAATTGAATAGAAAATGAATTCGAATGGAAATGAATTCGAATTGAACTGAGTAGAAAATGAATTCGAATTAAATTAAATAGAAAATGAATTCGAATTGAATTGAATAGAAAATGAATTCGAATTGAAATGAATTCGAAAGTTGAATTGAATTGAAATGAATTTAAAACGAATTTATAGTGAAAAAATCAATCTAGATTTGAATTTGAAAATGAAGTTGAAATCGTTTCGAAAACAAATTTAAAACGATTTATAAAATTCGTTTTAAATAGAAATCGACGAAATATATGTTATATATATTATATATATAATATAATGGCCTGAATAGAACGCGCCGCGCTGCGGCAGTTCGCGAATTTCGACCATAGACTTCGAACAGACATTACGAGAGATCCGACCGTCGGATTCTCCTGAAACCAGAACCGTTGGGTTCGTATCGAAAAGAGATTTCTAACGAATATTAGAAATTAGAAATCTAATGGTTGGATTTGGAATTATGTCCAAATCAAATTTGGAAAAGGTCGCTGTAAGTGCAGTTCGATGACCGTTTATGGAAATCGACTGTACGGGCCTTGATAAAATAAATAAAAATATCGATAATTTGTGTAAAATCATAATAAATGATTTAGAAAGAATTGGGATGAAAAATTCCACATTTGTAAAGGTAAAAATGGATTTTTATCGAAATGAACTAGTTTAGAACTAAATTTAAAACCTAATTATTTTTAAATAAATAAATTGGATTCGGGGTTTGTCGTGAACTGTGTTTAAATGACATTAGTTCTTTAACCCACTTAAAAGCATGATTAATTTCCAAAAAGTAGAACAATCAATATGATAAGATTTTAGAGATGAAACCAATTGGGGTTTGAATAAATCTTTAATTAGAGCGGTGATTAAATTTACCAAAACACGTGATGTGATTAAACCAAATTTACAAAGTTGTTGATATTGATTGTGGTTGATTGATTGTTTGGATGGTGCTCGACCAGTTTATGAGTAGAATATGCTTTTACATTTAGCATTGGGTTAGGTAAAGATATCTGTGCGCTAACACCTTGTGAAACGCTTCACGATTTGACGATAAGGTGTTTAGCGATGTGGGTTCATTTCAAATTTAATGAATGATTGTGAAATGATTTTTTTTTAAGTGAAAAGAAATGCATTCTCGATTTTGGACAGGGGATGTTTTATAAAAATGTTTTATAAAAGAAATGCATTTACAGCCTTCCGCTGTGTAGTTTATATTTCCACTGTGCACTGTATTACATTTATGTAAATTTATCTTCCGCTGTGTATTATATTTCGATATACTCTGATATTCTGTACTCTGATGTAACATTATTATGATGTTTATAGAAGTCTTCTATTATTTGTTCTGATGTGTTGTATGCCCAGAGTTAGCGTATGCGGGATTCGAACGGTCTTGGTCGATTTAGCGATCGATTAGGTCCGAGCGAAATCCGTGTCGTTACAGACTATCCGACGTTTTCGATGTTTGAATACTCGACATGGTGTTGCATGTCAAATTTTCTAAGTCGAAAATTCTTGGTATGTTACACTACCTGTATTAATTTCTCTTGTGTTTGTGTCAATCGACCCTCTCTTGCGTGTAGATACCCTGTGCTGGTCCCACCATAAGGTGTATCAATCCTTATGATAGCAACCCGACACGATTCAAGATGCACAGTGTGTAACTACTGGTACCCAGTGCCTGCTTTTTCCCACTCTGGAGTACATGCACGCCCGTAAACCGTCGGAACCTACACTGACGTACCCCCAGCCGTTGTTTTGACTACTTATAATCAGCCCAATAATCGTGCCTTACCCTGCCTAGTTCAGGGTACCATGATACATCTATGTGGTTTACTGCTGAAATGGATCCCCGTTACTAGGGTTTCCTACTGGTTAAGCTAGTGGGCCTATATATACAAATATTACCCACCTACACGGGATGTACTTAACCCTCCCACCGATTCAAGCATGTTTATTTAATGGTTAAGTTTTGTGGGCCTATATATACTAATATTACCCCCAATCTGATATGTGCTTAACCCTCCTTCTGGTTCAAGCTTGTTTATTTAATGGTTAAGTTTTGTTGGCCTATGTTTACTAATATTACCCACCAACCCGATATGTACTTAACCCTCCTACACATTATGTCATATTGGTTAAGTGTTGTCCATTCATGTTAACTTAACCCACCCATTCATCATGTCATGTTGGTTAAGTGTTTCTTATTAACTTAACCATTCTCACTTATCATGTTGGATTGGTTAAGTGTTTCCTATTAAGTTAACCCCATTTGTCCATCAAGTTATATTGGTCGAGTGTTTCTTGTTAACTTAACCCCTTGTGTCCATCATGTTGTATTGGTTAAGTGTCATCAATCAATTCAAGTTACTTAACCCCATGTGTTCATCATGTTGTATTGGTTAAGTGTCATCAATCAATTCAAGTTACTAAACCCCATGTGTTCATCATGTTGTATTGGTTAAATGTCATCAATCAATTCAAGTTGCTTAACCCACCTACTCGTCATGTTACTCTGGTTAAGTGTTGCCTTCTTGCGTTAACTTAACCCTACCACCAATCAAGTTATATTGGTTAAGTGTTGCCCTCTTGTTTTAACTTAACCTTACCACAAATCAAGTTATACTGGTTAAGTGTTGCCCTCTTGTTTTAACTTAACCTTACCGCAAATCAAGTCATATTGGTTAAGTGTTTCATGTTACTTAACCCTACCCATTCATCATGCTATACTGGTTAAGTGTTTCCTATTAACTTAACACTAGTCATTCATGTTATACTGGTTAAGTGTTTCTATGAACTTAACCCTAGTCATCCATGTTATATTGGTTAAGTGTTCCTATGAACTTAACCCTAGTCATTCATCTTGTTATATTGGTTAAGTGTCCTTATGAACTTAACCCTAGTCATTCGTGTTATATTGGTTGAGTGTTCCTTTGAACTTAACCCTAGTCATTCATCTTGTTCATTAGCATTAATTGATTTATTAATGCACCAACTTCTCACATTAGATATGTGTTCTTGTGGTTACTGGATGTGCTGGGCAGTTCCGGGCAGTTTTACCCCACAACTCAATCTAACCTCGGGTTTTTCTTAGGCATGATGCATTAACATCTCACATTAGGTAGGTGCTATTGTGGTTACTGGAAGTGTCGGGCGGTTCCGGGAAGTTTTACACCACAACTCAATCTAACCTCGGGTTAGGCACATTCATCTTTTCACTATTTTACATATGTACAGTTTATATGTAAATTATTCACAATTATTGTCAATTTCAGATTATGACACATTTTCCATAAATGTACAAGTCTAGATTTATATGCTAATTATCCCAACCAGTCATATTCCGATTCTCAAGTTATGCCCAACAAAGCTAATTGCAAGTTATAGCCCCCAAATTCAAATTTCAAGTTATTACTCAAAATAGGCTACACCTAATCTTCCTAAGTTTGTAACAATACACATGCCCCAAAATATTCATTATACTTGGCATCCCAAATCAATAGTTAGTCCAAATCTAGATTTAATGTTCCAATTTACATTTTACGCCCAATCTAGATTTAGTGCTCAAGTTACCCCAAATTCGCAACAATAACAATTATGCCCAAAATTTGATTTATATGCCAATTTCATACTTTGTCGTTCTTGCCAATTTTAGTTTAAATATGTCAAATTACATATTCATGTCAAATTACCCAAAATGCATCTTAACAGTCATGCCATACTACATGTTCCAAATTATGTCAAATAATGTCAATTTCATGTTATACTCAATTACCCCCGCATTCGTAATGTACGTATTTCGAGTTTTAACTACATATTCATGAAATAAAGGGAGAAGTAATATGGAACATTGTAAGAATGGGCATAGTCATATGATGAAAAGAACTATTGGTCCAATAAACTTGATGTACTAAAAAGACAAGTTTTGCATAGAATACATCGTAGGCATATAGATATGATATGCATATCATCATGAATCATCACAAGCATATGAACTTAAAGAGGATTACAATTCCGATATACAACAAGGAGAGATATGATTGGACCAATTTCATAGTCAAAAATGATTCCCAAAGATATATATATATATATATATATATATATATATATATTCAAGCACAGATTCAATGAAAGGATAGCTTACATCAGGCATATTCTCATATTCATATTATTATTAGTCACAATTAGATTTAGGTTTTCAAATCTAAAATGTAACTGACTTACAAAACAAAGGCAAAAATCTTGTTTTCTGGGATCTGTTTTCTAAAACTGAATAGCTCTCCTTTGATGTAGACTAATTGTTCTTCTAATCTAGATTTGATTTGATTCGTAGCTTTAATCTTTCTTTCTAATTGAAGGAGAATGGCGGCTACTCTAGCATGATGGCTCTTGGTATGAATTTATGTGTGGTTTAGGCTTTAGATTTAGGTTGCTTATATAGAAGTTTGATTTAATAAGAGCCGTTAGATCAACCAAGGACCAATCAAAGCCATTCAAACCTAAGAGAACCAATCAGAACTTTTCCACATAAGCCCTAAAGACTCGGAAAATCGTCACACAAAGAAACACGTCAGGTTTCAGATCTGGCCCGAGGGGGAGGTCGACCCCCAGGTCGACCCCCTGGTTGACCTATGTACCCAGGTCGACCCCCTGGTCGACCTGGTCTCTGGGCGGGTAATTTCCCGCCCACTCTGCTTCGGGGTTTTTGAATTTTGAAACTTAAATTTTAATATCGGGCTGGTTTTATTATTTAAATTCCTGAAACTTCTAAGTGCCATAACTTTCTCATACGAAGTCCAATTTATGAAAACTTGACTCTATTCCAAGCAGAATTTCAAGACGAACGCAATGGCGTAACCCGTTTCCCTTAATTCTTCTTTTAAAAATTAAGTATACTTTAATTTGTTACTTTAATGTTCACAGAAAATACGGGGTGTTACTTTCTCCCCTCCTTAAAGGATTTCGTCCCCGAAGTCTTCAAGTCAAGAAGAATGTATATCCTAACATCCAACATCCATCTACTCAACCATTCAATCATGGGCGTCCATTGTCCTTAAAAAGATTTCTAATGATTTCATGACCTTATGCATAGTGTGTGTACATGTCCTTATCAACTGCAAAATCAGGCGGTCTACTGATTCGGTTGACCTCCTCAATACGAATTATGTCAGTGCCATGAGTCCATCATGTATGCAACTATTCCTAATCGTACTTTATAACTTCTACATGAGTGCACAACCATTCATACAAATGCAACATCATAATGATAACACATCAAGTTTCAGTCCATTTACAAATACATTCATATGCATATGCAATATGAAAGTGACTAAGCCGATCTAGTGCCTAATGTGTGTGTATATGCATCCACGAGCATCCACTAGCAACCACTTGCAACCATCAATCATAACATGTTTCAAATACATGTTTCCATCCATTGGCTTCTACCTAAGGATCAAAGATATGACCTAGAGGATATACCTAAAAAAAATAGAAACAAGCATGCATAGAATTCCTTGAAAAAGAGATCAAGGATATACCCTCAAGAAAAAGGGTATGATGCGCGTATCTTATCTTCAGTCTCCCACATCGCGTTTTCTTAAGCTTCACTCCACTGTACCTTAACTAATTTATCTTCACAGTTGCGAAGCTGCTTGACATCCATTTCCAAAACTCACTAGTAATTATAGGACCTCAATCACTTACTATGCTAGATGGTATTCAATGTAGTCGAACTATCTTTCTAAGATAAACAGGTGTTAACCATGATACCAAGTGTATATACTAAGATGATTAGAGGTCTGTCCTCTACTTAGCTTATCCATCATGTTACAAATCTGAGGGTCTAAAGCTTAGGGTTGATATGTACTTCTTACCTCTCTTAAGTTAAGTCATACTTAGGGTGCCTTCCATAACCATTTATTTCTCACGCAAACTATCCTAATCGAACTCGACATCCCTCAAGTACAAGCCCCAAAGGCCTAAACCAATATCAGACAAGCACTCAAGGAACATCTCCTACGAATTTGGATGATTTATGTGAGATGATACTAGCAAAATAGCCAAACAATTGAGCACTTAACCGAATCTGGCTATCCTCGCAAATCTTGCTCCAAAACTATCGTTGGTCGCACAACTGGCTTTGCATTGTCAACTTGATATATGCAGAAGTCTATCTCGAGTTTTAGGGGGATAACCCCTAACCTAATAAAAAAAATTGCATACTCATGGACTATTCTAACGGATCGCAAATCGTCAATAGATGCATCAAGTGATTCTAGGTAGCTAAGCCTAACTGATCCCTTAGAATCGCACGAAGTCTCGAGGGTGTTCCCGAAGCAAGTCAAAAGTCTAACTACCCTCCTTTCACAATTACTAGCTAACCAACCCATGCCTAGAATCGACCCATAGCCCGTGGAACCACATAAGCATTATACTTAAACTGAATCCCTAATATAGATATTCTCAAATCCTTACAAACCAAAGATAAATGAGCCGAACCACCAAGCGGATTTGAGAAAGTAATGGGATCTTCTATTATACTAGTACTAAGGTGTAGAGACTCAACTACGGAAGCAGATATAAACGAATGTAAAGCGCTAAAAATCAAAAAGAGTACTAACAGGATGATCAAACTGAAAAACTAAACTAAACTGTCTTTCTCTCAGGTACGCTGGCGGTGAAAGCATGCACTTGCCATCTTGAAAATCATGTCCTTTGTCCTTGTCCTTATCCTCCGGGAAATCCTTGATAAGATTCCATGCCTCACCATGCTGAAAACAATCACTTGTCTTTTACTTCCTAAAATCAAATGATCTGTTGTACCGTAGAAAAGACACTTCCTCTTGTTGCGGGATCTATTATTTCCTCCGGCCTTCTTATATTCCAATCCCTTATTTGTGATTCTTCCCCTTTGGCCTCTTTCTCTTTTTACCTCCTTTGTGAACCAAGTCTATACCCATGAGTACCTCATCCTCCCCAATTCCCATCTTTTCCATCCTTGTGTAACCTGTTGACAAGTCTCTCGAAAGCTGCCTCCATCGCACGGGAAACCCTACAAAGCTTGAAAGAAAATTAGCCACAGGTGAAACTATAGAGGCTATAGATGGAAGTAGGGCACTTCTTCTCCCTTTGACAGGTGTCATAGTCTCATCAAGCCTACAGAACCATGCCATGATGAGGTTACCTCCCAGAAAGCCAGGAGCCCTGGAGACTCAAGAAAGAAGGAAACAAGGATTCAAACAGAGGATCAAAAGATAGTGCATATGGATTTGGGGAATATGCCTTTAAAACAAAACTTTTCTTTTGAAAATGCTTCTTTTAAAACTGTTTTGAAAATAATTTTTCAAATCTTTTATCTGATCCAGTAACCTTCAGCTCTGATACCAAGTGAAACACCCCACCTCCGTTAAGGTCACTCACAAAGGGAATGCCTTAACTTCAGTGGAGCATTTTAGGTAAAAGATGCAGATGAATTACAAGACAGACAAATAAAGCAGCGGAAAATAAAGTCATTTTATAAACAATGTGGTTCAGTCAAGCTTTTACAGCAGTTGTCTCAATCATACTTAAAAGTAATACATATAACTTCTGTCTTGATTTAAAAACTTCCAAGTATAAAAGAAGCATAAAAATAACAATGATATTCCCAAATAATGCGTGAACTAGCCATAGCAGTGGAAGAGAGAGTCCAAAGCGATACATCGACTGTCTTCGAGCTTGGAAGGAAAACTTAGCTAAGTGGTAACTGGTAACATTTCCTCTCTGTGAAACTGGAGGGGGGAGGGACGGAAGAAAAGAGGCGAAACAAAACTAGGTCAGACATAAGTCTGGTCACTCAGCATATAAACAGGAAAAAGCATCATGACTTGAATTAAACTGAATATAAGACAATACCGTGAGAATAAGGATAATAAGATAACATACGATTAGTATAGATATGATTAGGCAAGATAAACTAAATGCGCTTCTACTCTTTCTCTGCTTCGCTGCTACCTTGTTATTCTGATTTTTATATCTCGGCACCACCTAACTAGTGTCCCAACTAGTAACCTATATAAAATGATCCTATTTGTAATATGATCCAAATCCCCGCAATTGTGGTAGTGTAACACCCCGTATTTTCTGTAAACATTAAAGTAAAGAATTGAAGAATAATTAATTACAAATATGAAAATTAAGGGAAATTGGTTACGCCATTGCGTTCGTCTCGGAATTCCGCTTGAGATAGAGTCCGAGTTTGCATAAATCGGACTCCGTATGAAGGAATTATGACCTTCAGAAGATTCAAGAAATTAAATAATAAAACCAGCCCGAAATTCAAAACCCCCGAAGCAGGCTGGGCGGGAAATTTCCCGCCTCGAAATCAGGTCGACCTAGGTCACATAGGTCGACCAGGGGGTCGACCTAGGGGTCGACCAGGGGGTCGACCTAGGGGTCGACCTGGGGGTCGACCTCCCCCTCGGGCCAGATCTGAAACATGACGTATTTCTTTGAGTGATGATTTTCTGAGTCATTAAGGCTTGTGTGGCAATTTCTGGTTGGTTCTCTTTAGTTTGAAAGGCTTTGATTAGCCCTAGGTTGATCTAACGGCTCCTATTAAATCAAACTTCTATATAAGCAACCTAAATCTAAACCCCAAGCCACACAAAAATATTCCTAGAGCCGTCATGCTGTCAATACTCAACCTAGAGTAGCCACCATTCTCCATCAACTAGAAAGCAAGTTAGAAACTATGAATCAAATCTAATTCAACTAAGAGAATTCAACATCTACAACAAAGGAGAGCTATTCAGTTTCAGAATACAGATCCCAGAACACAAGACTAGTCTCCTTTTCGTAAGTCCAGTTATCATTTAGACCTAAATGATACTAGAATCGTGACTAAAATAACAGGATGTAAAACAACGCCTAATGTAAATTTATGCTTATCCTTTTTGTTAAAACTGAATTGATTAAGACTATGACTCTTATCATGTTAAGTCTGTGATCATGTTGTATGTAATTTGATGATAAAACTACCATGTTAAATGCTTGGCAATGAACCTATATGTTGTATAATTTGGCGATGGCATATCATGTTGTATAATTTGGCGATGCAATATCATGTTGTATAATTTGGCGATGACATATCATGTTGTATAATTTGGCGATGATATATCAAGTTGTATAATTTGGTGATGACACCTATATGTTGTATGTCAATTTGAGAATTTTGCTATGTTTATGCAAGTTCAACCATGTTCACATATATGACTAGAACTACATGCTAATTTGCAAGTTCACAACTACATGCCTAATTTAAGTTTATGTAGTTCTATGTAAAAACCCTATTTTACGATTCATGTTAAGTAGATCTAAATTTGAAAGTTCATAATTAAATGTATATAATTCTATGCCGAATTCATATGACACATGTGTAGTTAGATCCATATTTTTATGATGCTGGAATATTACATGTTCATCTTTTCCCCTTTTGTGTATGAGTTAGGCTATGTAGCAAGCCTAACATTTTATGTGATTTATGCGAACGTTTAACGGGGGTAACGTTAGGGAAAAACATGAAATTACATGTAATCAGCATATTTGACTCATAATCATGTAAATGGTTTATGGCATAAAGTTGTATAATTTTTATACCAAAAATTATGAACTTGATTTAAAGGGAAAGTGAGGCTTGACATGAATGACAATAATTTACATATAAACATAAAGAGGTAAATATGCAAATTTAGAAAAGACGAATATCCCTAACCCGAGGTTAGATTGAGTTACGGTGTAAGACTGCCCGGAACCGCCGGGCACATCCAGCAACCGTAACAATATATATCTAATGTGAGAGGTTAGTGCATTGAGCCCAAAAGGACTCGAGGTTAGACTGAGTTGCGGGGTAAAACTGCCCGGACCCGACCGGTACATCTAGTGACCGCAACAATACCTGTCTAATGTGAGTGGTTGGTGCTTTAATGAATGAATTAAAGCTAACTGGGAATGGTAGGGTTAAGTTAATTAAGGCAACACTTAACCAACACAACATGTTAACTAAACTGATGGGTGGGGTTAGGTTAACTTGGACACTTAACCAATTTAACATGTTGATTAGGAAACCCTAGTAACGGGGACCCATTTCAGTAGTAACCCACATAGGTGTATCATGGTACCCTGAACTAGGAAGGGTGGGGCACGATTACTAGGCTGATTATAAGCGGTCAAAATGACGGCGATTGGTGCGTCAGTGCAGGTTTCGACGGAGTACGGATGTGCACGTACTCCGGAGTGGAAAAAGCGGGCACTGGGCATCAGTAATTATACACTGTGCATCTTGAATCGTGTCAGGCTGCACCATAGGATTTGATACACCCCATGGTGGGACCAGCACATGTATCTATAATCGAGTGGGGCCGTATGAAACAGGTAGTAAATGCGTGCGAGTTGGAGCCGATCGATAAAAAAGGAATCACTGGATTTGAACTCATGATGATGGTTGAAATATCTAGTAGGTGCAGAGAATATGGATATGAGTGCGATAGTATGATTAGTTTATCTTGCCTTATCCTATGTTACCTTATTTCTTTGTTATTGTCCTGCGTCCAGTTTATTCATGTCATGGTTCTCTTTCCAGTTTACATGCTGAATAATCACTGGACTTACCAGACTCATGTCTGACCCATTTTTTCTTTCGCTCTCTTTTCTTCCAGTCCCTAACCCTCAGGTAGCCAGGGAGGGAATAGCTCAGCTTAATTCGGACCGTTCATCTTTCCAAGCTTGAAGACTCTGTGATGTATGGCTAGGAACCTCTTATCTTTGGCTATGGCTTCGGACACACTAACACTTGGGATTTATGCAGTTTTATTTGTGTTTTATGCTTCTTTATGTTATAATCAAGACAGAGATTTTGATGTAATGATTTGGAAGTTGTTTTGAGACAGTTTGCTGTAATGTTTTTTTGTTATGAACCACATATGAAATAAATTTAGTTTTTCCACTGCTTATATATGTCTGTCTTGTAAATTATCTGTGTCTTTTACCTATAATGCTCCACAAAGTTAAGGCATTCCCTTTGTGAGTGACCTTAACAGAGGTAGGGTGTTTCACTTGGTATCAGAGAAAAGGTTTACCAGGTCAAATAAAGATTTTGAAAACTGTTTTTCAAAAAGAAGTTTAAAGAAGCAATTTTCAAGAAAAAGTGTTGTTTTATTTTAAATGGGATAATCCCCTAAAGCAATATGCAATATCTTTCTATCCTTTTTTCTGAATCTTTCCTTTTTCGTTTCAGCATGTCTGGGGATCTTAACCTTCCAGAGGGTGTGCCAGTACCTGGCTGGTTCAGAAGTTACCTAGAGGCTAGGGCTAATGTCGCAGGCCCAGCAGACATTCCTCCTCCGCCTACTACAGTTGTTCCTCCTCCTCCTCCTCCGCGTGCAAATGCTTTCTCAAAAATATGTAGGGACTTTCGAGCCATGGGTGGAAAGAACTTCAACGGAGATGAATCCTTCGTGGAAGCAAGAAACTGGCTCAAAGAAACTGAGGATTTGTTTGTTATCTTCGAAGTGGACGATAGGCAGAAGATACAGTTGGTCGTATGGTTGCTTAAAGACGAAGCTTCCTATTGGTGGGAAGTTACTAATGTTGAAAGACTAGTTGAAATTGGGATGGATTTCAGAATGAGGTTCGAAACGAAATTCCTCTCACATGCTGAACGAAGCCTATGGATGGAGAAGTTCTTAGCTCTCAAGCAGGGAAGTATGTCGGTCAAGGAATACGTTAACCAATTCAACTAGCTGGCTAGGTCCGGATTGGAGTTAGTGAACACTCCACATAAGAAGGCTCTCCGTTTTGTTAAAGGATTGAATGAGCCACTACACAGCATAGCTATGTCCCATATACCTATGGGTGCGACTTATGAGAGACTGGTGGACATGGCACTGTTACAAGAAGAAGATAAGGTTTGCAAGAAAGAGACAAAGGTGGAAGTACCTCAAGATAAGAAAGTGGAGGGATCACAAAGCAAGAAGACAAATTCCAAGAAGGGCGGGAAGAACAACAAACCCCGTGACAAGAGGAAGTGTAATTTTTTGGCATTCCTGGACATCTGGTTAAGGATTGCAGAAAGAGGAAGATGGGTGGTTGTTTCCATTGCAGCGAGACATGACACATGGCTAGGGACTGCCCAAGAAAGCAAGGGCAAGGGCAGAGAGCTGGATCTACTTCTAGAGGACAGTTTCATGCTCTCATGGCACCTCCGCAAGAACGAGGTAGAAATATTTCTGTTGAGAGTTTAGTTTTCTTTTTGATCATCATGTTGGTACACTCTTTGATTCTGGCGCATCGCACTCTTTTATATCTACTGCTTTAGTTGAATCTCTTCACCTAGACACTAGTTTAGTAGAGGATCTCTTGGTTGTTTCAAATCCAATTGGGGGCTCAAGTTATTTGTCAATAATTTGTTTGGATTTGGAAATTTCTATACTAAGTGTTGGGTTTAGATGTAATGCCTATGTTTTGGGCTTCACGGGCTATGGGTTGATTCAAGGCATGGATTGGCTATCCAGTAATGGTGCCATCCTCGATTGTGAAAAGAGTGTGGTTAGACTCATGACTCGCCTCGGTAACACTCTCGGAATTTCTTTAATCCCATGAACTCTGTTATGCTTAGCTATCTAGAATCTCTTGATGCGTCTGTTGAGAATTTGCAGTTTGTTAGAGTAGTCCGTGAATACTCGGATGTCTTTGAAGAGGTGAAGGGGTTACCTCCGAAGCGGGAGATAGACTTCCGCATTTAGCTCGTTGATAATGCAAAACCCGTTGCTTACCCGTTAGACACATGGCTCCAAGGGAGAGAAAAGAACTCAGCAAGCAAGTTAAAGAATTGCTTGAGAAGAGGTTTATAAGGCGGAGTATTTCGGAATGGGATGCTCCAATAATATTCGCAACCAAAGCAGATGGTTTGCTTCGCCTATGCGTTGATTACAAGGAGCTAAACAAGCTGACCAAGAAGAATAGACACCCACTTCCAAGAATATATGACTTACTCGATGAGCTTGTAGGTGCATCGGTTTTCTCCCAACTTGATCTTGCTACCGGGTTTCATCAGCTAAGAGTGGTTGAAGACAGTATTGATAAGACCTCGTTCAGAACCCCAGATGGTTTCTTCGAGTGGCTTGTCATGACTTTCGGCTTGACGAAAGCACCTGCTTATTTTGTTGACTTAATGAGCAGGGTGTTCATAGAGTTCCTTAATAAGTTTAAGGTGGTCTTCGTAGATGACATTTTGATTTTCTCAAAGAGTGAGGAAGAGCATGCTCAGCATTTAAAAGAAGTCATGGATACTCTTCGAGCACATCAGTTGAAAGTCAAATTCTCCAAATGTCACTTTTGGAGAGAGGAAGTAAGGTTTCTTGGACATGTGGTGTCCAAGGAAGGGTTAGCCGTGGACCCCGCAAAAGTAGTTGCGGTGCAAGATTGGAAGGTTCCACGGAATACGACCGAAGTCCGAAGCTTCCTCGGGCTAGCGGGCTTTTACCGAAAGTTCATGAAAAACTTTGCGAAAATCTCAGCTCCACTTACAAGGTTGACGAAGAAGAACCTAACTTTCAATTGGGATTTGGATTGTGATGTTTCTTTCCAACGATTGAAGAGGGCCTAACAACAGCCCCAGTTCTGACATTGCCGGATGGGAGCAAGATGTTTACCGTATACACGGATGCATGTGGTACGGGACTAGGTGCTGTCTTTATGCAAGAAGGGAAGGTAGTAGCTTATGGAGGCAGACAGTCAAAAGTACATGAGAAAAACAACCAAACCCACGATCTAGAGTTAGTTGCCATCGTCTTTGCGCTTAAGTCTTAGCGCCATTATCTCCTAGGTGAAAAGTTTGAATTGTATACTGACCATAAATCGTTGAAGTACCTTTTCTCGTAGAACGATCTTAACTTGAGGAAACAAAGGTGGATGGAGTTCTTGGCATCCTACGATTTCGATTTCCTATACCCCTGGGAAGGGCAATGTAGTAGCAGATGCCTTGAGTAGAAAGAAGCTGACTTTAAGTCCTCTCTTTGTAGAAAGGCAGAGCTTGGAGTACATAGACAACTTTGACTTTAGACCCTCTGTCGATCATGTGACCGGTTTGTTAGCATCGCTAGAGGTGCGGCCTACTCTTTTGGACTCAATAGGAACCGTGTAACGTGAAGACCCTCAACTAGTTGATGTGATGGATAAGCTAATTAGGGGTGAGACTTCTAGTCACCTCAATAGATACTCCATCGATGATAAGGGTTGGTTGAGGCGGGATGGATGGCTATGCGTCCCACAAGAAAGGGATTTGGTGAAGAAGGTTCTCGAAGAGGCACACAATTCCAAGTTGACCATACACCCAGGTGGAGACAAGATGTATAAAGACGTAAAAAGGGTTTTCTTTTTGAATGGCACGAAGAGGGATGTAGCTGAATCCGTCTCTAAGTTCTTAATATGCCAACAAGTCAAGGCAGAGCAAAAGAAGCTTGGTGGTTTGCTTCATCCTCTAGAGGTCCCACAGTGGAAATGGGATTGCATTTCAATGGACTTTATTGATGGGCTGCCTAGGTCAAGAAGGGGCACTACCAGTATTTGGGTAGTAGTGGTCAGGCTCATAAAAAGCACTCACTTTATACCCGTTAAAAGTAGAAGGACTGCCTCATCCTTTTATCTTAAAGAGATAGTTCGACTCCATGGGATACCATCCAGCATTGTGAGTGACCGAGATCCTATCTTTATGAGCGATTTTTGGAGGAGCTTGCAAGAGGCTGTAGGAACACAGATATGCTTAAGCACGGCCTATCACCCCCAAACCGATGGTTAGACAGAAAGGGTGAACAAAGTATTAAAGGACCTCTTGAGATTATGCATTCTTGACTTTGGAGGAACATGGGAGGATAATCTTCCTTTGGTGGAGTTTGCCTACAACAATAGTACCAAGCCACCATAGGCATGGAACGCTTTGAAGCTTTATATGGAAGATCATGCCGATCACCAACTTGTTGGTGGGAGTCTACAGACAAGCTCATACTTGGACCAGATATGATTAGAGAAACTTTAGAGAAAGTGGACTTGATACAAAGAAGAATGAAGACTGCCCAAGATAGACCGAAGACCTACGTAGATAAAAGAAGGACCGACCTTGAGTTTGAGGTTGGATACAGGGTTTTCCTTAAAGTATCTCCTTTAAGGAACGTCGTTCGCTTTGGATCTGCAGGAAAGTTGGTACCAAGATTTTTCGGGCCGTTTCCTAACATTGAAAAGATTGGAAAGATGGCTTACAGGGTAGAGCTGCCCGAAAAATTGGTTGGAGTTCATAATGTCTTTCATGTTTCTCACTTACGAAAATGCTTACACGAGTCTGCGGAAGTGGTGGAACTAAGCATATTAGAGGAAGTAGAAGTAGAACGAGATGCGACTGTGAGAAGAGTTCCAACTCATATCTTGGGTACAGAAGTCAAAAAGCTACGCAACCGCGAAGTCAAACTTGTTAAAGTTCAATGGAGTGACGCTGAGGAAGACGCGACATGGGAGACTGAGGCCAAGATACACGCAGCCTACCTTTTTCTTTTTGAGGGTACATCTTTGATCTCTTTTTCCTTAAGTTTATTCATGCTCATATCTATCTTTTTTAAGTATTTCCTTAGTTCTATTTTTGATCCTTAGGTAGAAACAATGGATGTAAACATGTATTTGAAACATGTTATGATTGATGGTTGCAAGTGATTGCTAGTGGTTGCTCGTGGATGCATATACACACATTAAGTGTTAGATCAGCTCAGTCACTTTCATATTGCATATGCATATATGTACTTGTATATGATTGAAACTTGATGTGTTATCATGTGGATGTTGCATTTGTATGAATGATTGTGCAATCATGTAGAAAGTATGATTAGGGATGATTGCATACATAATGGACTCATGGCACCGACATGACACGCATTAAGGAGGTCAACTGAATTAGTAGACCGCCTGATTTTGCATTAGGTAAGGACATGTACACACATTATGCATATGATCATGAAGCATTAGAAGTCTTTCTAAGGACACTGGACGCCTGTGTTTGATGGATGAGTAGATGGACGATTGGATGATAGGATATATGTTCTTCTTGACTCAAAGATTTCGAGGATGAAATCCTTTAAGGAGGGGAGAATGTAACACCCCATATTTTTTGTAAACATTAAAGTAACAAATTAAAGAATAATTAATTACAAATGTGAGAATTAAGGGAAACTGGTTAATCCATTGCGTTCGTCTCGGAATTCTGCTTGAGATAGAGTCCGAGTGTGTGTTATTCGGACTCCGTATGAAGGAGTTATGAAATTCAAAAACCCCATAGCAGGCTGGCTGGGAAATTTCCCGCCCAGAAATCAGGTCAACCAAGGGGTCGACCTGGGAGTCAACCTGGGTCACATAGGTCGACAGGGGGTTGACCTAGGGGTCGGCCTGGGGGTCGACCTCCCCCTCGGGCCGGATCTGAAACATGACGTATTTCTTTGAGTGACGATTTTCTGATTCATTAGGGCTTGTGTGGCAAGTTCTAGCTGGTTCTCTTAGGTTTGAATGACTTTGATTGGCCCTAGGTTGATCTATCGGCTCGTATTTAATCGAACTTCTATATAAGCACCTAAATCTAAAACCTAAGCCATACAAAAATATTCCTAGAGTTGTCATGCTGTCAATACTCAACCTAAAGTAGCCGCCATTCTCCTTCAACTAGAAAGCAAGTTTGAAACTATGAATTAAATCTAATTCAACTAAGAGAATTCAACTCTACAACGAAGGAGAGCTATTCAGTTTCAGAATACAGATCCCAGAACACAAGACTAGTCTCCTTTTTGTAAGTCCAGTTATCATTTAGACCTAAATGATAATAGAATCGTGACTAAAATAACTGGAT
Source organism: Allium sativum (assembly GCA_030737875.1). Lineage (NCBI taxonomy): Eukaryota > Viridiplantae > Streptophyta > Magnoliopsida > Asparagales > Amaryllidaceae > Allium > Allium sativum. Next base: position 847,942,444 of record CM060922.1, on the reverse strand, counting down.
ATAGAACAACGCCTAATGTAAATTTATGCCTATCCTTTTTGTTAAAACTGAATTGATTAAGACTATGACTCCTATCACGTTAAGTTTGTGATCATGTTGTATGTAATTTGATGATGAAACTACCATGTTAAATGCTTGGCAATGAACCTATACGTTGTATAATTTGGCGATGACACATCATGTTGTATAATTTGGCGATGGCATATCATGTTGTATAATTTGGCGATGACATATCATGTTGTATAATTTGGCGATGACATTTCATGTTGTATAATTCGATGATGACACCTGTATGTTGTATGTCAATTTTGGAATTTTGCTATGTTTATGCAAGTTCAACCATGTTCACATATATGACTAGAACTACATGCTAATTTGCATGTTCACAACTACATGCCTAATTTAAGTTTATGTAGTTCTATGTAAAACCCCTATTTTATGATTCATGTTGAGTAGATCTAAATTTGCAAGTTCATGATAAAATGTAAATTGTTCTATGCTGAATTCATATGACACATGTGTAGTTAGATCCATATTTTTATGATGTTGGAATATTACATGTTCCTCTTTTTCCCCTTTTGTGTATGATTTAGGCTATGTAGCGAGCCTAACATTTTATGTGATTTATGCTAAAGTTTAACGGGGGTAACGTTAGGGAAAAACATGAAATTACATGTAATTGGTATATTTGACCCGTAATCATGTAAATGGTTTATGGCATAAAGTGGTATAATTTTTATACCAAAAATTATGAACTTGATTTAAAGGGAAAGTGGGGATTGGCTTGAATGACAATAATTTACATATAAACATAAAGAGGTAAATATGTAAATTTATAAAAGACGAATATGCCTAACCCGATGTTAGATTGAGTTACGGTGTAAGACTGTCCGGAACCACCCAACACATCCAATAACCATAACAATATATATCTAATGTGAGAGGTTAGTGCATTGAGCCCAAAAGAACCCGAGGTTAGACTGAGTTGCGGTGTAAAATTTCCTGGACCCGACCGACACATCCAGTGACCGCAAAAATACATGTCTAATGTGAGTGGTTGGTGTTTTAATGAATGAATTAAAGCTAAGTCAAGGAATGGTAGGGTTAAGTTAATTAAGGCAACACTTAACCAATACAACATGTTAAATAAACTGATGGGTGGGGTTAGGTTAACTTGGACACTTAACCAATTTAATGTTGATTAGGAAATCCTAGTAACGAGGACCCATTTCAATAGTAACCCACATAGATGTATCATGGTACCCTAAACTAGGCAGGGTGGGGCACGGTTACTGGGCTGATTATAAGCAGTCAAAACGAAGACGGTTGGTGCGTCAGTGTAGGTTCCGACGGAGTACGGGCGTGCACGTACTCCGAACTGGAAAAAGCAGGCACTGGGCATCAGTAGTTATACACTGTGCATCTTGAATTATGTTGGGCTGCCACCATAGGATTTGATACACCCCACGGTGAGACCAACACAGGCATCTACAATCGAGCGGGGCCGTATGACACAGATGGTAAATGCGTGCGAGTAGGAGCTGATCGATAAAAAGGGATCACTGGGTTTGAACTCATGATGATGGTTGAAATATCTAGTAGGTGCAGAGAATATGGATATGAGTGCGATAGTATGATTAGTTTATCTTTCCTTGTTTATCTTGCCTTATCCTATGTTACCTTGTTTCTTTGTTATTGTCATGCGTCCAGTTTATTCATGTCATGGTTCTCTTACCAGTTTACATGCTGAATAATCAGTGGACTTACCAGACTCATGTCTGACCCATTTTTCTTTCGCTCTCTTTTCTTCCGTTTCCCCCCTCCCCTCAGGTAGCCAGGGAGGGAATGGCTCAGCTTAATTCAGACCGTTCATCTTTCCAAGCTTGAAGACTCTGTGATGTATGGCTTGGAACCTCTTATATTTGGCTATGGCTTTGGACACACTACCATTTCAAGATTTATGCAGTTTTATTTGTGTTTTATGCTTCTTTATGTTATAATCAAGACAGAGATTTTGATGTAATGATTCGGAAGTTGTTTTGAGATAGTTTGCTGTAATGTTTTTTTTGTTATGAACCACGTATGAAATATATTTAGTTTTTCCGCTGCTTATATATGTTTGTGTTGTAAATTATCTGTGTCTTTTACCTATAATGCTCCACCAATGTTAAGGCATTCCCTTTGTGGGTGACCTTAATGGAGGTGGGGTGTTTCAGGTAGCCTTCAGGTGTACATCTACCGTGAGGATTCCACCTCAATTTGCCTAATTGCCATGAACATGTTAGATGTACCTTTACTACCCTACCGATCGACTCCCTACTTGTATTAATTTCTCTTATGTCTGTGTCAATCGGCCCTCTCTTGCATGTAGATACCCTGTGCTGGTCCCACCATAAGGTGTATCAATCCTTATGATAGCAACCCGACATGATTCAAGATGCACAATGTATAACTGCTAGCACCCAGTGCCTGCTTTTTCCCACTCTGGAGTACGTGCACGCCCGTAAATCGTCGGAACCTGCACTGACGTACCCCTTGCTGTTGTTTTGACCGCTTATAATCAGCCCAGTAATAATGCCCCACCCTGCCTAGTTCAGGGTGCCATGATACATCTATGTCGGTTACTGCTGAAATGGGTCCCCGTTACTGGGGTTTCCTACTGGTTTAGTTTGTGGGCCTATATATACAAATATTACCCACCTACACGAGATGTACTTAACCCTCCCACCGATTCAAGCATGTTTATTTAATGGTTAAGTTTTGTGGGCCTATATTTACTAATATTAACCACCAATCCAATATGTACTTAACCCTCCTTCTGGTTCAAGCAAGTTTATTTAATGGTTAAGTTTTGTAGGCCTATATTTACTAATATTACCCACCAACCCGATATGTACTTAACCCTCCTACACATTATGTCATATTGGTTAAGTGTTGTCCATTCAGGTTAACTTAACCCACCCATACATCATGTCATGTTGGTTAAGTGTTTCTTATTAAAATAACCCTCCTCACTTATCATGTTGGATTGTTTAAGTGTTTCCTATTAACTTAAACCCATTCGTCCATAAGTTATATTGGTCGAGTGTTTCTTGTTAACTTAACCCCTTGTGTTCATAATGTTGTATTGGTTAAGTGTCATCAATCAATTCAAGTTACTTAACCCCATGTGTTCATCATGTTGTATTGGTTAAGTGTCATCAATCAATTCAAGTTAATTAACCCCACTTGTTCATCATGTTGTATTGGTTAAGTGTCATCAATCAATTCAAGTTGCTTAACCCAGTTACTCGTCATGTTACTCTAGTTAAGTGTTGCCTTCTTGCGTTAACTTAACCCTACCACCAATCAAGTTATATTGGTTAAGTGTTGCCCTCTTGTTTTAACTTAACCTTACCACAAATCAAGTTATATTGGTTAAGTGTTGCCCTCTTGTTTTAACTTAACCTTGCCGCAAATCAAGTCATATTGGTTAAGTGTTTCTTATTAATTAACCCTACCCATTCATCATGCTATACCGGTTAAGTATTTCCTATTAACTTTACCCTAGTCATTCATGTTATATTGGTTAAGTGTTTCTCATTAACTTAACCCTAGTCATTCATGTTATATTGGTTAAGTGTTCTTATGAACTTAACCCTAGTCATTCACGTTATATTGGTTAAGTGTGCCTATGAACTTAAACCTGGTCATTCATCGTGTTATATTGGTTAAGTGTTCCAATGAACTTAACCCTAGTCATTAATGTTATATTGGTTGAGTGTTCCTATGAACTTAACCCTAGTCATTCATCTTGTTTATTAGCATTAATTGATTTATTAATGCATTCATTAGCATTATTTGATTTATTAATGCACCAACCTCTCACATTAGATATGTGTTGTTGTGGTTACTAGACGTGCCGGGTGGTTCCGGGCAGTTTTACACCACAACTCAATCTAACCTCCGGTTTTTCTTGGGCATGATGCACTGACCTCTCACATTAGATAGGTGTTATTGTGGTTACTGGATGTGCCGGGCGGTTCCGGGCAGTTTTACACCACAACTCAATCTAACTCGGGTTAGGCACATTCGTCTTTTCACTAATTTACATATTAACAGTTTATATGTAAATTATTCACAATTGTTGTCAATTTCAGATTATGTCACATTTTCCATAAATGTCCAAGTCTAGATTTATATGCTAATTATCCCAACCAGTCAGATTCCAATTCTTAAGTTATGCCCAACAAAGCTAATTGCAAGTTATGGCCCCCAAATTCAGATTTCAAGTTATTACTCAAAATAGGCTACACCTAATCTTCCCAAGTTTGTAACAACACACATGCTCCAAAATTACAATATTCATTATACTTGGCATCCCAAATCAATAGTTAGGCCAAATCTAGATTTAATGTTCCAATTTACATTTTACGCCCAATCTAGATTTAGTGCTCAAGTTACCCCAAATTCGCAAAAATAACAATTAAGCCCAAAACTTGATTTATATGCCAATTTCATACTTAGTCGTTCATGCCAATTTTAGGTTCAGTACGTCAAATTACATATTAATGTCAAATTACCCCAAACTGCATCTTAACAGTCATGCCATACTACATGTTCCAATTTATGCCAAATAATGTCAATTCCATGTTATACCCAATTACCCCCGCATTCATAACGTACGTATTTCGAGTTTTAACTCAATATTCATGAAATATGGGGAGAAGCAAGATGGAACATCGTAAGGATGGGCGTAGTCATATGATGAAAAGAACTATTGGTCCAATAAACTTGATGTACTAAAAAGACAAGTTTTGCATAGAATACATCGCAGGCATATAGCTATGATATGAATATAGTCATATGATGAAAAGAACTATTGGTCCAATAAACTTGATGTACTAAAAAGACAAGTTTTGCATAGAATACATCGCAAGCATATAGCTATGATATGAATATCATCATGAATCATCACGAGCATGTGAACTTAAAGAGTATTACAATTCCGATATGCAATAAGGAGAGATATGATTAGAGCAATTTCATAGTCAAAAATGATTCCCAAAGATATATATATATATATATTAAAGCACATATTCAATGAAAGGATAGCTTACATCAGGCATATTCTCATATTCATTTTATTACATGTCACAATTAGATTTAGGTGTTCAAATCTAAAAAGTAACTGACTTACAAAACAAAAGCAAATATCTTATTTTCTGGGATCTGTTTTCTGAAACTGAATAGCTCTTTTTTGATCTAGACTAATTGTTCTTCTAATTTAGATTTGATTTGATTCATAGCTTTAATCTTGCTTTCTAATTGAAGGAGAATGGCGGCTACTCTAGCATGACGGCTCTTGGTATGAATTTGTGTGTGGTTTAAGGTTTAGATTTAGGTTGCTTATATAGAAGTTTGATTTAATAAGAGCCGTTAGATCAACCTAGGACCAACCAAAGCCATTCAAACCTAAGATAACCAATCAGAACATGCCACACAAGCCCTAAAGACTCAAAAAATCGTCACACAAAGAAACACGTTAGGTTTCAGATCTGGCCCGGGGGGAGGTCGACCCCCTGGTCGACCTATGTACCCAGGTCGACCCCCAGGTCGACCCCCTGGTCGAGCTGGTCTCTGGGCGGGAAATTTCCCGCCCAGCCTACTTTGCGGTTTTTGAATTTTGAAACTTAAATTTTAATTTCGGGCTGGTTTTATTATTTAAATTCCTGAAACTTCTAAGTGCCATAACTTTCTCATACGAAGTCCGATTTATGAAAACTTGGACTCTATTCCAAGCAAAATTAGAGATGAATGCAATGGCGTGATGCGTTTCCCTTAATTCTTCATTTCAAAATTAAGTATACTTTAATTTGTTACTTTAATGTTCACAGAAAATACGGGGTGTTACATATATGCTGAATATATGTGTATGTATGTATTTAACACCTTGTTTCTCTTCCATTATCTAAATTATTCTAACTAGCCTAAGATAGCAGTTTGAATAGTTATGTGTTATTTTCTGATTTGCTTCTTATTATTAATTATGCCATGAATTGAGTATTTTAATATAGGAATTAGGCATGTATACCTTTTATGTGAACAGGATTGACAATTTACACTGGTAAAACATTTCCTAATTCGAACGGATTTCTGCCACAAGGACAAAAAAAGAAAAAGGTTTGCTCAAAAGGACAACACCCAAAATTTTTTCCCAAAAGGACATTTTGTAGTGTAAATGGTGAAATCCAGGAGGGCCCCTAGTTTTTCCACTTTACACTAAAAGTTGGACTTTTGAGCAAATTTTTTGGTTCTTATCCTTTTGAGCAAACTTTTTGCTTTTTTTGTCCTTCACACAATTATAACATGTATTAAATTATATATTTATATAATGTAATCAACGTAATCTAACGTAATAAATACGTTAGTTTAAGCTTAGAAATTTGAAATGTCCCTATATGAATTGTTGCTTTTGTATGTGTGTATAAATGGCTTATATATTTAATAATGACACATAAACACGAGTTAAGTCATCACTTGTGGTAGAAGTTTGCCCAGAACCAACCAGAAAATCCAACAACCACAAGTGAGTTTGGCTAATGTGAGAGGTCTGGTGCCATGAGCCATTAAACTTAGTACACTATGACACGAGGTTAAGCCTGGTTGTAGTAGAAGCCTGCCCAGAACCGCCTGGTATATCCAATATCTATAGATAGTTGGTTTAATGTAAGACCTCTATTGCATATAAATACTTATTATGTATTTAAATAGGTAGGCTAACTACCCGCCTTTAGAAGGTCTTAAGTGGTTGACTTTCTTCTTATCTAGTTCTGGTCTTAAGTAGTTAGGACTAGGACTGTTCTGAGAGTTATTCCTTGGATTTGGACTAAAGTCATGGACCCTCCCTTATTAGATTTGAAATGGTCTATGGGTCCTCCTTTTCTAAAGTGGTTTAGTCATGTCAATAACAGAGTATGGTAGTTTACCGGAATGTCCACTTCCTCTAAGAGTTTTGTGAGGCCAACCTAGGTACAGGTTTGGTATACATCGGAGATAGCATGCAATTTAATTAACTAACCGTCTAAGGTAAGTCTTAAGCGGCATAGGTCTACTACCATAATATCAGCTAAGTAGTAACATGAAGCGTCCGCTGGAGAGGTCTTAAATGGCTATATGCGATCCTACCCCAAACCGGTACTAAGCGGCGAGATACTACTTCACATATTACTTGTGAGAATATATATGTATGATGTTGACATGTTAGAATGGGGTCCTAAGTGGCTAGGGTCCTCCTTAGGGTCCTGAGAGATCACAAGAATCCACCCATAATAAATATACTAGAATGAGCCTCAAGTGACCGAGAATGCCTAAGTCATTGGGTCTTAAGTGATCGTTGATCCACCCTAAATGCATTAATGAAGGTCTTAAGTGACTAATTTGGATGTCCACCTCAATAATTAAAATATTCCTTTGTGTGTGTGTTTGTAGACATACGTTGTAATGTATAACATGCCAAATTTAGAGTATAGTCTTTAAACATATATTATTTTCCATCACCAGAACTTTATGTTCTGACCTCCCTCCTCTTAACATATAAACAGGACGGGTTAGTGGGACAACATGGATCAATGATACCTTGGAGATGGAGCATAACGATGGAGGATGCATAGCTATTAGTCATTATAGAAATATTAGTATGTTGGAATAATTAATGTTCATGTACATAATATTGCATGAGACTTGTTGCAATTAATATTTATGATGGTTTTAAACTAATGGTACATTTATTTTAAGTTATTATTTTTTTTCCCTTCCGCTGTGTGAGATTCTGATTTCGTTTTAGTATGCTCTATAATATCTGTTATACCATTTCCTTAAAGGAAGCAACGATCCATTTAGAATGACTCTAAGTTTCGATTTTCCATTTTGGTTCGAAATTTAGGCCCATTCCGGGTAGGTTTTTACATTTGGTATCAGAGCATAGGTTACTCGATTATGAGAAATATATTCATATAAGAGGCGTACTATATATTTTAAAAAAGGATTTTTAAAAGTTTTACAATATGTATATTTACAGTACGCATATCTTTAGGAATTAACATCTGTACGTCTTTTTAGGAAAGACTTGGCATTAAATTCTAGAGATAATCTAGAGGCTATATAGTGATATAGCAACTTCCTTGACAATTCAGAGGCCTATAAGCATACAAGGAAGGTAAAGATGAGATAGTGAAAAGGAAAGAAAGTCCCAAATTTAATAGACACTTAATGGAAATCAAGTAGTGATTTAACTATCATTTATGGAAAAGACAACAGCAAAATGAATAGAAAGAGTTTGGAATAAGTGTCCATTAGGTTAGCCAGTAATTAGGACAAATTAATGTCCATAGTTTAAGAATATACTAAGGTTTCCAAAAAACAGAAGGATATCTTTAGTTAAATAGAATATACTTCTGTATTTGTAAGTATGGAATTTTGAAATTCAAAAGAGCAACAAACGGTCGATAAGTAAAAATGGAAAATACCAAGGAAGTATTTAAAGCCATTTATGCGTAGGTATTAATATTCGAATCTAAGTTAAATGTCTGTAAGAATGAGCATCATTCAAGGAATAAAACGCACACAATGGACATTTACAGAAATAAAGCTTAGGAATGTCAAGAATTAGAAAATAGTAATGTGGAAGAAAAGACTTAATAAAAGGAATATACTTCCATAAAATAGCATGTCAGAAATTTAAACAAAAGACCAAGAATATTTAGAAACCCATCAAGATGAATTTTTGACATACTACAAATTATTTTAAAGAGGACATTTTTGAAGAGCCGTTTATCCTCTTGTATGGGGACTTGAATTACATAATAATTCAAAAAAACAGGGTTATAAATTTTCATCAGTTCTACAATTAGATAAACACTAAATATGAGTTTTAGCAAAAATAGAAGATGAAAAGGTAAATGTAAATGATTCAGACAAGAGCTTTAATGGAAAAGAAATTAAATCAACAAGCAATAAACAATTCAAATGGTTAATTTGTAATTGTCATGGTCTTGATGTAACATGCTTTTAAAGTTTAGATTTGAAATTATTCTTTTCTTAAAATCTAGTACAGATTGTGGTAATAAATTAATGTTTAATCGAAAAGAGAAAGAAGACAAGACATATAAGCATGGTAAAACAAACGTCGTTGACATACTCAAATAAAAGTGAAAAGATAGTAAATTTATTTACTAAAATTGGGTAGAATTGGATTATTAAAATCCTCATAAAGTGAAAAGCATTCGAGAAGATAAGAGCACTAGGAGTAGTATAAATGATAAAAGACTACCCTAGGATGTAATTTAGTAATTTGGAATTTGTTTATGACCATAAAATTTAATTTTAAAGATCCCTCACTAAGCAAAGAGTAATGAATAGTTATGTTCATTAAGGACTTTATATATATATATAAATGAGAGTTTTAAGTTTAGTGCTCCAATGAATACAGTTTAATGTTTCAAAATATATTTGAAAGTAAAAGATTAAACTAAAAATATAGATATGAATAGAAGAACTAATTACTAATTAATTTGATGCTAAGAGATTTAGGTCTCATATTCAACTAGAAATGAACATTTATTTCAAAAAAAATTGTCATTTTGAAATTCATTAATGACTGATGTCCTGTATGCGAAACAAAAGATAAATGTTATAATAACGAAAGATATTTTACTCTTAAATTAAGAAATTATGGGTGTGTTGTAAATATTTGTAAAATGTTAAAATTGAGATATTCATTTGGAACGTTTTACAAGAAATAAAGAGGTCGTTTAGCTTTATTGAGTAATGTTTCAAATGTGTTATTGTGTGAAGTAATAATGCATTTTGAAAATGTAATAATAAATGTCAATTAGAGAGTTTTAGCAAAATTAATTTTCGCCTGATTAAATTTTGACATTCAATTAAGATTTTATTTTTAAATAGAATTAGCTTTTGTTTTCATGCAAGACCTTAAAACATTTATCGTTTATCATTCCTGTAAAGTATTAATGACTGGCATTCAACATATCAATAAATTTAAGCATTAAAAAGGAAATCATTTTGCTCTTATTGTAAGACATTTAGTGAGTGTTTTAAAAATGTTAAATAGGGACATCGAATTTCTTTTTGCAACATTTTTGGAATCCTTGGAAAGAAAATGCTTTTTTAAAAATAGGCATGCATTAATATATTATTCAATAAGAAATAGAACGTGGAAAGTTGTACTACTCTTAAAAATCAAAGATTTATAAATGTATAAACAATGTTTTCAAAACATTACAAACCTAAAAAGAGACATTCATTGGACATTGTTTCGTAAAAAATAAAAGAATTATATTTTTAAAGTGGAAATTCAAATTTTAATGCTTCAACATTTAAAAAGGCATTGAATGCGAATTTTTGGAATTCAACGAACCTTAATAAATTTTTGTCATAATGGAATATACATACACGCATACAAATGACAGTAGCATAAAAATGAATTTTAGTGTCACTGTTGAGTCTTATACTATTACGAATGAAGTAGATTTAGTAGTAGTAAATTTGGAAAATAAATTTAGAATAGAATAAATTATACAACTAAATATGGAAATTTTACTGCCAGTCACAAAAAGGTTTATATATTTGAAAAGTTGGTGAATTCTATAGATCTCTAGAAATAATATTTGGTTGTAAACTAAATTGCCTGTGCTAGTTTAATGAAGAATCAATACGTTAATAACCATATCAAACATTTGGCAATATATATAAATAAAGGTATTGGTATAATGTAGACAATGTAATTTGTGATTTTCGAGAATAGAATTCATGAAAATTAATTGTGAATTTAGTGGACAGTGAATTTGTAATTAATTAGATCAAAATGAAATTTTGGGGACTGATTTAAAAGACAAATTGGTTTGAAGAAAATGGATATATTTCAAGCTTGAAGGATCCTGATGGAATAAAATAAGTGTTCTGGGAATGGTCTAGTGGTGTGTGTGTGTATATATATTAATGTATGGACCACATTTATAAAGATGACAAAGATGAAAGATTTAAAGGAATGAATTTGCATCTCATGGATTCCAAATGGAATATTAGACCTTAAAACTATTTAAACGATTTAATTGTAAGAGAAAACTTCCAAAATAATTTTTATGTCATGATCGTTAGTGGTTCCCCTTTATTGATTGGATAAGAATAAGTAATAAATCCCTATTGTGCATGAGATGTTGGGATATAAAACCCTTATTAAATTATTAAGATAAATGTGTAAGTAAGATGAAGAACCTCATGGGAACATTCAACCTAGCGACTTATTATATACGAAATCTAGAAGTTAATAACGGAATTGGATTTATTGCCTACTTAGGGGAAGTGTATTGGTCTTGTGAATTTTGGAAATTTAGCCTTATGGAATGCCACCCTCAAGAATAAGAACATAAAGTATGAGACCAAGGAAGAGGATTAATTATTGAATTTATATTAGCTTTTTTTAGTTTGAATATGACCGTTTTTTGGTTTGCTTAAGGGTATTTGTTTATTTTTTATAAATTAGCACTTTTGTCGTTATTCACAAAAAAGCTATATTTAAAATTATGATGAATATGCTCAAAGAGAAAAGGATGTGATATGTAATTTTTCGTGTTTGTAGGAAATTACACTATCCATCCACAATAAAATGATACTCATTGCTTGTAATTTTAAATATGTCAATGTTGTTGTTTAGGCAAATTTATGAAAATTAAAACAAAAGATGTTAATCGAATTTGAATTCCAACAAATTGGAGCATAGGAAAATATTCTAGTCATTACTGTAGATTAAACGTTAATTAGATAGATCTTGAAATTTGATTTAAGAAATTCTTTTTGGGTCAAAATTCCCCTGAAGACTGGAGAACAAAACGAAGACAGCCAAAGCTTTGGGGGTAAGAGGAAGGATCTGCAGCATTAGCCTCTTAGATAAAAGGAATACTAGTAATATTTATAGGAGTAACATAATTATCTTTTTGGAAATTGGTGGGCGCTCTTGAAGAACTTCAAGAATGCCACTTAAAATACCAAAGTTTTGATGGAATGAACATTGACAAATTTCTACTCGAATCAAATTTGTGGTTAGACTTTGGAAAATGTCTAATTTGATCAGGTAACTTGTGAAGGATAAAAAGTTGATATTGTGTCTTGGGCTTTCCTAAAGTTAGGGAGATATATGATATTATAAATTGGAGAAGTCCATAAATTTTTTATGTTTGATATGATACCTTAAATGTATAATGAATTTTGGTAGGGCCTAATCAAGAAATGAGGACAAAGACGGAACCTGGGAAATCTTGTGCCACCATGGATATTCAGGAGCACGGGAGTTCAAGACTCCTCATTATTTAGTTAGATTGGTTCGGGTAATGTAAGGAGAAAATTCGAGAGAAGGCATGAAAATTTAAAAGAATGTGGCCTCCCTTGAAATTTTCGGACCTCTGGTTTTATCGTGGTTGCTAGATTGGATGGTAGGAGATGGCTACAACACAAATGCACCGAGTACTCATATAATAATTATATGCATGTTAAGGTGTTTTGCATATATACTGCATCACTTGTTACACATACTCATTAAGATTGAGCTCACTTTAGAAAGTCTGCAGTTCATATTCACTGTGAGTCATGGATGTTTTACAGATGTATTCAAAATAACATAGGTGTTAACATGGTTGTTTAGAGCGAGTTGTGTTTTTCGCCCCTTCTGACAGACTTAAGAACAAATTCTATTTTAAGAAGGGAAAATTATAACACCCCATAAAAAAATAGAATAGGGAATTAAATAATAATAATAATAAATTAAATAAACAATAAATGTAAGATAAACAGAAAAATGGAATTTTGGACAATCAAGAATTTATCCACGAAAATATTATATTTGTGTTCATGATGAAATTCTAATACATTTTCATATATATTATGTTGAAAACGGTGTCCGTGTGAAGAAATTATATTTAATGAAGCCATATGGTAAATGTATACATATACGTGTTTGAATTAGTAATGTATATAAAAATCTAAGGGGTATAACGACATAATAAGAATAATTAATCATTCCCTTAGGTAGATTTGAATTTCAAACATAGATAAGAACCAAGAAATAAAGAATATATCACATAAGGATAAGAATTAGTAATAAAAGTTAAGCAATAAATAAATTAATTAACAATATGCGCCACCATGCTCGTTGGGCGTTTTTTCCTCTGAGCGGCCGACCGCCCTTCATAAGGAGTGTCGACCGCCTGGTGCGGAGCAGGCCCAATGAGAGTGGTTTGGGTTGGTGTTTAGGATGGTTTTATAGAATGAATAGCTTAGATTAATTTATCTTAATCTAACGGATACCATTCATTTACACACCTATAAGTACCACCTAACTTACCGTACAATTCTTTAAACCCTCTCATTCTCTATGCCTCCATTCTGCTGCTGATATTCCGAAAATTAGGTTGACATAGGTTTCTTCTTCTATCCCTAATCTATTTCTTTTCTAATTCTATTTAGATGTTACTTAGGAATTTCTACAATTTATATATGAGATTCGAATTTATAAGATTCTCTTATATAGATTTTTAGCAATATTGAAGAAAGATGTTTGCACCATTCAAATTAGTGTTATTTCCTTTACCTAAATCACTATAAGTGAAAATAATATTGTTTAAGTTGAATTCTATATTTTGTCGATTTTATATTGATTGTATGCATAAGGAGGTTTGGTTTCATGATAACCTCATAATGCAAACCCCCAAATCTCTTATTTTTATCCATCACAAAGTTGTTAATCAATATTTTGGGTTTGAGAATTGTTTGGGTTATGTTTGAGGAATAGTTTGGTTATTTTACTTTTGTTTAATTAGATTTGCCTCTTTGTATTCAAAAAGTGTTTGTGTTGTAAAAAGATTAAGAATTGGTTTGGTTTCATTATTGGGATAGGTTTAGATTCCCGCTCTAAATTGGAAAATTTGAACGTATTCAAATTTAAAATAATCAAATGTTAATGTTTTTGCGTACAACATAGAAAAGGGAGAATTCAATACAAACAAAAGTTAATGTATATATGTACGTATATACGCATATGTATATATGCATAGATTCTGAATATGTATGTATGTATTTAACACCTTATTTCTCTTCCATTATCTAAATTATTATAACAAGCCTAGGATACAAGTTTGAATAGTTATGTGTTATTTTCCCATTTGCTATTTGTTATTAATTATGCCATGAATCGAGTAGTTTAATATGGTAATTGTTGACGTAAAAAGTTGGTCACTAGTGATAATCAACCCCTAATTGTATGGAGACAACATGAATAATGATTATAAGATACAAAAATAGTAAAGAAAATGGGGAGCACACACAGAATTTTTATAGTGGTTCGACAAAGACTGTGCCTACGTCCACTTTATATGTATTACTTTTGCTTTTTGATAACAAGTACCATGCTTTTTCTCTGTTTGAAGAAATGTGAGAGATGAGAAGTTTTGGTGGACAAAGCTTAGAGTGCTTCAGCCTCTGGAGTGCCGAAGAGATCAGAAAGAAAAGTCCTCCCTCCTTCTTTGAGCTTTGAGGTATTTGTAGGTGGAGATGGCGAATTGGGCTATTGTGACATGGCCCAGCCTTTTCGGGAAAGCTTGGATGCGTGGAGTCCATTCCTTGGTTAGAATAGCAGCTGGAAGACTGATTCCACTATTCATAAATACTATCTTCCAAAGTTGTGGCTTACATGACATCCACAGTGAGGTGTATCAAAAGTAGAGCTTTGTTCGGATATGGTTGACCGCCTTTACTTCCTCGAAAGTTGGGCTAAGCATCGGAATAGCTCAGTTGAATATTTCCATGCTGGTTCGAGATATTCGGCCGATGCGCTTTGTATGGGAGCGAGATACTCGGTCGACTGAGACAATGATTCTCTTGGAGTGAGTCATCAGTTGATGAGAATTGGCTTAGGACAATATCCGACTGTTCTAGGCCGAGCTTCCGCTGGGCTTCCTAAAGCATGATTTATCTGATTCGGCTGATTGTGCATTTGGGCTTCGATCTGGCCCGTCGCGGCTTTTGCCAAAAAAAGGGTTAACACTGCCCCTTAGAATGCATCTACTTCAGTAGAGGGAGGTTTGTTCTGAAATATGAATCAAAGCATAATCGCTCGAGCAGCTATGGTCGCGCCAGACCATATTAAGGCCAGAAATCCGACGGCCCCGATGTTGTATTAAGGCCAGAAAACCAGCGACCGAACTAAGTCGTATTAAGGTCGGAAAATCGACAACTATCGGGAACCATATTAAGACTGAGATGATGATCACCGTCTGTATGAGAATTAGTTCCTACAAATACAAAATATGCCACTCTCAATCTAGAGAAGGATGATGGGTCGATCATTTTATTTCACTTAGCTTTAAGGGTTGGAGAGTATCATCCGTACTCGGCTTAGTGGGGAGCATTAACCATACTCGGCTTAGAGAAGTGGCGAGCATTATCCATACTTGACTTAATGGCGAGCATTAGCCATACTCGGCTTAGAGAGCTGGCGAGCATTATCCATAATAGGTTCGAATCCTACTTGGGGAGATTTGATTGATTCTTAATTTCATTAAAGAATGAAGAATTGAATAAAAGGGCTCGCTTTGACCATTAGGGGTAGGTAACCCGTTCCTTTCCTTTGTTTCTATTGCATTCTATCTCATCGTATCACATTCTATTTTCGGCTTAGAGAGGTGGCGAGCATTATCCATACTCGGCTTTTTTTATGCTCGACTCATGTTAAATTGGTATATCCAGCGAGCAGTAAATGCTCGTGTGCAAATAGAAGGGTGAATATAATCCATACTTGGTTTAAGATTTCTACCATACTCGGCTAGTAGAGCAGGTTTTCGGAAATAGTGGCGGGCTTTCGCATGGACCACATTAAAGAAAGGGGGCGAGCATCATCCATGCTCGGCTTAGAGTTTCAAAACATGATCCATGTTTGCAAAATAAAATTCATAGCAGCTAAAGAATTATTACAAAGAAAAGAAATTCAAGAGCACAACGGTTGATTCCAGAGCATGCCTAGGAGCTAAATCCTAACCCTATACATGTGTACATCAAGCTGTCCTTTTTATTGAAATAAATACATTGAAATAAGAAAACATCTAATTAATGATAATGCCATGAGTGCTAGTCTCAGGGTCCTTTCCGTTTCTAGGAGATCGAAGACCGACCAGAGGAGCTTGGGAAGAAGATCACGGCGACATGGCTGGGGGGCGCTTCTTAACATACTCGGGAAGCTCCCCTCGCCTGACTCGATCCTTGATGAGATCGCGTAGATGCCGACATTCATCGGTGCTATGTCCAGCTACATTATGGAATACGCAATGTTTGCCAGATTCGAGTTCCATCTGGGTTGGTTCTCGTCGAGCTGGTCTCGGTGTGGGAAGGGACCCTCGTATGTCAAGTTAAATATCGAGCAGAGAGGAACTGAGCTCGGTGTACTAGTCGTACTTATTTTCGATTCGAGATCATATGTGACACTTGTTCTTTTCCGGGGCCTTTCCTCTTCCTTTATTCTGGCCGTTGCTATTGAATGGACCTTGTCGTTTGGCGGCTAGGACCTCAAGGCTCTCCATCTCAATGCTAGCGTCTTCGTGTCGGAGGAATCGCTTGGCCTCGGAATAGAAGTCATCTATATCCTTGGGGGATCTCTGGTTAAAGAGGTTGAGAATTCTGATCGGTTCTGAACTTTTGCAATGGCAGCCATAAGTACCATCGATGGCTTGGGCTGATCAACTGACGCTACTGCCGCGTTGAGCCTTTCGAGGAAGGATCTGAGCATCTCCCCTGGTCGCTGCTTGATGGTGGATGAAAACATTACGCTTTTTGGCCGAGAGATATGTACTTTGAATTGCTCGATGAAGTGGGTGACAAAGTGTTCCAACTGCTGATCGACTCCGTTGTTAGCTGCCGAAACCACATACCGGCTATATCTGTGAGGAAGAGCGGGACGCACTTTGCCATGACGTTGGTTAATGCACCAAGTACTTCCATGTGTCGCATGTATCGCATGAGGAGTATGGTCGAGGTAGTGCGACCATTGTATGGTTCAATAAATGGGAACTTGAAGTCCAGAGGGTTTCAGGAGTTTGTGATTTCTCTAGTAAAGGAGCTGTGATTGACATTAACTATGTCCTGCAGTGAGGAAGTGCCCCGAGTGAAACGTCGAATGATACTCGCGATCTAGCTTACATCTCCGAGAAGTTGTTGCTATGAATTCAATTCTGCATTTAGGAGAGCTTCGATGCGAGGATTTGAAGCACGCTCGGAAGGGCGGCCGTTGGCTTTGCTCGGCCTCCGAGAGTTGAGTGAAGGTGAGAGTGAGGGTGTGCTCCGATAGGCGGTTCTGGTAAGAATGGCCCCTTTTGAACCTGATGAACATTGGGTCGAGTCATACCCATGATAGATGGTCTAGGCTGATCCGACATAGCATGTGATGTTCGGAGCTCGGGGTTGCCCCCCTTAGGAGCGAGGTTAGAAGGGTCGGGGGTAGCGTTTTCTTCCGCTACGGTGAGGACCGGTATGGTAGGGTGGTCTCCCTAGTTCAAAGGGAAGGCTGCACTTGCTCTTCGTTGAAGGGGAAGAGTGGTTAGACTAGTCTGCAGTAAGATTCCGGGTTGTAATGGAAATAGCATCGATTCTAATGGACTCGTTAATCGCTCGATAGGCATGAGAGGTCGAGTTGTTTCCCAGAGTAGAGGCAAAGTATTCGACCGATCTAGATCTTGATCACGAGCCTCCTAGGGTTCTGCTGCTGCAGCTGCGCTAGTCGCTGGAAGCGATACTCCTGGCTGCGATTGGTTGGGAAGTAGAGCTGATGTCGTTCGAGGAGTTTACCATGAGATGTCATATGGTCTCTGAATTTGACCATGTCGTCCTGGGTAATAAATCGAGACATATCTTCATGAGAGGAAACTTCGTGGATTGCCTCCGTAGCATTGGTATAGGCTGTGTCGGTGTTCGCGGGAGAGAGGATGTTGTATCTTTCTTTGCTTGTTCGCTATGGACAAAGACAAAAAGATGTCGCTGCACATGTGTTCCCCTACCTGGCGCACCAAGTGTTGACGTCAAAAGTTGGTCACTAGTGACAATCAACCCCCAATCGTGTGGAGAGCACACGAATAATGATTATAAGATACAAAAATAGTAAAGAAAACGGGTAGCATACACAGAATTTTTATAGTGGTTCGGCAAAGACTGTGCCTACGTCCACTTTATATGATTACTTTTGCTTTTTGATTACAAGTACAATGCTTTTTCTCTGTTTGAAGAAATGTGAGAGATGAGAAGTTTTGGAGGAGAAAGCTTAGAGTGCTTCAGCCTCTAGAGTGCCAAAGAGATCAAAAATAAAATTCCTCCCTCCTTCTTTGAGATTTGAGGTATTTATAGGTGGAGATGGCGACTTGGGCTGTTGTGACGTGGCCCGGCCTTTTCGGGAAAGCTTGGATGTGTGGATTCCATTCCTTGGTTAGAATAGCGACAAGAAGACTAATTCCACTATTCATAAATAGTATCTTCCAAAGTTGTGGCTTATGTGGCATCCACAGTGAGGTGTATCAAAAGTAGAGCTTTGTTTGGATGTGGTTGACTGCTTTTACTTCCTTAAAAGTTGGGCTAAGCATCAGAATAGCTCAATTGAATATTTCCATGCTGGTTCGAGATATTCGGCCGATGCGCTTTGTGTGGGAGCGAAATACTCGGTCGACTGGAGGAACGATTCTTTTGGAGTAAGTCATCAGTTAATGAGAATTGGCTTGGGCCAATATGCGACTATTCCGGGCCGAGCTTCCGTTGGGCTTCTTGAAGCATGATTTATCTGATTCGGCTGATTGCGCATTTGGGCTTCGATCTGGCCCGTCGCAGCTTTTTCCAAAAAGAGGGTTAACATGAATTAGGCTTGTATACCTTTTATATGAACATGATTAGCAATTTACACTGTTAAAACGTTTCTTAATTCAAATGGAAATTAGCACTTATAGCACACATTAAATTATATATTTATAGAGCGTAATCAAACATAATAATGACGTAATAAATAGGTTAGAATAAGGTTCGAAATTTGAAATGTCCCCATATGAATTGATGCTTTTGTGTGTGTATAAATGACTTATTTATATTAAATAATGACATACAGACACGAGGCAAGTCGTCATTTGTGATAGAAGTCTGCCCAGAACAAAACAACAAATCCAATAACCGCAAGTTAGTTTGGCTAATGTGAGAGGTCTGGATGCTATGAGCCATTAAACTTAGTACATAATGACAAGTGGTTATGCCCTCTTGTGGTAGAAGCCTGCCTGGAACTGCTTGACATATCCAGCATCTACGTTAGTTGGTTTAATGTGAGAGGTCAAGTGTGTGTATATATGCATATTTATTATGTGTATTAATAGGTAGGCTTACTACCTGCCTCGAGAAGGACTTAAGTGGTTGACTTCCTTCTTATCTAGTTTAGGTCTTAAGTGGTTACAACTTTGACCATTCTGAAAGTTTATTCCTTGGATTTGGACCAAAGTCATGGGACCGTCCCTTATTAGATTTGAAGTGTTCTATGGGTCCTCCTTCTCCAAAGTGGTTTAGTCATCGCAAAAACGGAGTAGGGTAGTTTATCGGAATGTCCACTTCCTTTAGGGGCTTTGTGAGGGCCAACCTAGGGACAAGTTTGGCATACATAGGACGTAACATGCAATTTAATTAACCAACCGTCTAAGTGAATTCTTAAGCGGCATAGGTCTGCTATCTAATATCAGTTAAGTAGTAACATGAGGCGTCCGTCGGAGGGGTCTTAAATAGCTATATGCGGGACTACCCTAAACCGGTACTAAGCGGCAAGATACTACTTCTCATATTACTTGTGAGAATATATATGTATGACGTTGACATGTTAGGATGGAGTCTTAAGTGGCTAGGGTCGACTTAGGGTCCTAAGAGATCACAAGAATCCACCCTTAATAAATATACTAGAATGGTCCTTAAGTGACCGAGAATGTCCACCATGTTGGGTCTTAAGTGATCGCTTATCTACCCTAAATGCATTATTGAAGGTCTTAAGAGACTGATTTGGATGTCCTCCCCATTAATTAAAATATTCCTTTGTGTGTGTGTGTGCCTGTATGTTTCGTAGACACACTTTGAAATATGTAACCTACCAGATTTAGAGTATAGCCTTTTAACACATATTATTTTCAGTCGTCAGAACTTTATGTTCTGACCTTCCTCCTCTTGGTATATAAACATGACCGTAGGTGGGAACGCTTGAATCAATGATACCTTCGAGATGGAGCCTAACGATGGAGGATCCATAATTATTGGGCATTATGGAAATATTATTATGTTGGGATAATTAATGTTGATGTACCTATTATTGCATGAGACTCGTTGCAATTAATATTTATGATGGTTTTAAACTAAAGGTACATCTATTTTAAGTTATTATATTTTATCCCTCCCGCTGTATGAGATTCTGATTTTGTTTTAGTATGCTCTATAATATCTATTATACCATTTCCTTAAAGGAACCAAAAATCCATTTAGAATGGTTCTAAGTTTCAATTTACCATTTTGGGTCAAAATTTAGGCCCATTTTGGGTGGTTTGTTGCACACCCATTATGATTTTATGGGTCCTTTTTCTGTATAGATTGTCAAAAATTCAGGTTCGTATGAGAGATATGTTGTAGAGACAAAATTAGACGATAGGATCGACCCGACCGATAGCTAGGTCAACCTACGCATTAGACGGGTCGACACGCCCTACGTTCGAGCGCAGATCGTGCCCAGGATTGAGAGTAGCAGGTCGTACATGTTTTTCCTTACATTTGCCGAGTTGAGTGTTTTTATTTATTTGTTTTTATAACTAAGATGACATAGAAAGTTTTTATTGATTGCATGATGTGGCTGATCTAGAAATTTAACAACCTAAGATTCCCGGCCAAACCTATAAATAAACTCCTAGAACAAACTCATTCCTCATAACACAAATCTCTACCAACCTGGATTTTTTCTTTATGAGACTGACTGACCTAAAAATTTTAGAGGAAAAGATTGATTAAAATAAATATTTTATATGTACACATAATATATCTTTTTGGAGATGGGATCTCTACGGGTCATGGGGGAATGCTTTGGACCACAATGAGTTTTGTAATTATTTGGATTTTCGATAATTTAGGAATATAGGATTCCTAATAGTTATAGAATTTTCTATAGTTTTTCATTTAGTTTTCTTACAAATTAATTAGTTTTCTGTAAGTTAGTATTTTACGTAAGTCTTTTTCTCTAAATTTGTTTTCTATACTTTTTCAATCTTTTTCTTATAATGATAATTTTTTAAGTATTATAGGATATTTTTTCAGTATTCTTCCCTCCTTCTCTATTTTTCAGTTATTTTACAGTTTATATACCTAATTGTTGTATATACCTAAAACACGCCTGATTTTGTAAATGTTGGTATAGTGACAACAAATTTAATCCGATGAATAATTTAACCCTATTTATTTTGCTCCTGCAAAAAATAGAATTAAAGAATAATTTCGTAAATGTGGATAAATAATGTTCATAAAATATAGGATTCTAAATGAAAAGGTGAAATAAACAAATTAAAGTAGATTTGCAATTAAATTATGACATAACTGTAATTGAAAAAGACTAAACATGTTTGCAAAGTAGTATTATGATAATTTGTACAGACACACATAAAAATCATAATGGGAAAATAGAACTTATTTGCAAATATAACTATAATATGAAGTCTATAGTTGAATGAAATTATGGAAATGCTTATTATTGACATGAACTTAAAATGGAGGTTAAGTTAAATAAGCATGTATTTATTATGGTCCATTCCAGTAGCAACATGCTAATTTGGGAAATTAAGCAACATAAGTTAATAAGCATTTATTAGTTATGGTCCATTCCAACACCACAGGAGATGATTGGGGAAAATTAGTGGCCAATTAAGTTTAATAAACAGATAGTGATGGTCCGTACCAGCAGAAAATGCCGAAATGTAAAGATAACCAACTAATAAATAAATAGCGATAGCCTGCACCAACAACAAATGTCGAACCGTCATAGATAACTGGCCAATAGATAAATAGTGGAGTTTAGCACTAGTGGCAAATGACGAATTATGGCAGATAATCGACCTAAAGACAAAGCTCAATCATAGGGACTCTAATGGGGGTGCAACTAGGATATTGTTCGAAGTAAGCAGGCAGCGGAAGATCTGGCACTTTTGCTTAATTGTGGTAGATAAACGGCTCAATGCTTGTACCCGCAATGCTCAGGAGGTAACACGCTTGGCAAATTATGGTAGATAAACGACCAATTAGAAGAAGGATCTCGGGTCAATGCGTACCAACTATAGCCGAGTTTGTAGCTACATAAAATTGTGGTAAAAAGACATTATGGATCCTTACGCTAGATATATTTTTATTTAAAGGGTGAATATACGTACAAGTGATTTTAAAGACAAGATCCATTTTATATTTGGGTAGGGTTGATTTAGTGTACCGGTACCGACTACTAGATTAGTTTTATGGTAGCAAGGTTGCTAATCGATGGGTAATATTCGGAAATTATCCTAATTATGTATATATCATTCAACAATTAAGAAAGTGCAAAAACTCAAATCTAGTTGAACTACATAAACAATTGAACAAATTTATACTCATACTATTTAAGTATATTTCTTTGTATGTCATTCCAATATGTAAATCTTTTATAGTTACACATGGACACTTACCCTATTTAGCTCTAGAACTATTATTGAGTCTATCTTCCAATATCACTCAATCATAATAATTATATCACTCACCATGCTTTATGTCTGACTCACTCCTCTTTCTTACTTTTTCTTTCCCAGGATAAGCTTGTTGGGTGGAAGTGATTAGTGTGGATTACTCATAAGATCTTTCTTGGATACTCATCATTGTTGATGTATCCATCTTTTATTTCTTTTGCATTTTACTTCATGGAGTTGGTTGCACTATTGATGACTTTGGGGTTATTCATTTCGTTATAGTCTGATTATGACCGAGATTTTATATTTATAAGACGTGTGACAATTGTTTTGTGAAACTGTAATAAATAAGTAGCCTTTGAATAAATACTTTGTTCCTGCTATAAAATATATCTCTGATGTAACAATTATTTTTGTGTCTTAGGGATTGTAGTCTCCGCGATATATTTCATTATACCTATAACGCTCTACATTACCTAGCATGGCCCTACTTTGAGAATTGTTAAGGATTGTAGGGTTTTACGGTGTACACGAGCCGTGAATGAGGAGTACCCAAACATTTAGTCGTTTTTAACTAATTCTATGTACCAGTACCGATCCATAAGGGATGGACCGGTAACGGTCATTAGAGAAAATGGACGTGAGTTCCACGATGGAAATTGTCATGGTCGCTAGAGGTACTGGTTCGTCAATAACATATATAGGGTAGAAGTTATCGACGAAGCGGTATTGGTTCCTCGATTTTGAACTTATGCAGGAGTGGTCAAAGGCGAATGCAATAGGCAACTCAAGATGGAATGAGGCTGCAAGATAATTTTCACTGGATCCGTGGTTCTCTATTAACCCTTAATGGATCGCAATTACCAGTCATTCGATATCAACGTATTTAAGGCTTTAGTCGGTAATAGCCAGGTGATTGCTTGTTATGGATGCTAATCTTGCTTGTTTTTCCTTTTCTATTTTTTTGGGTAGACTATCATCGTAGGATACTGAAGAGAAGCAAAGATTAGAAATCATGTTCTGAGTATTGTTTAGTTCCATGTTGTTGAGTAACATATATATTATGTGATTACTATATGCTAACTCTTTGGTTCTAGGGATGATTCGGGTGAAACTTGAACTATCTAATGTCATATTTTCCTGTACAGTTGTTGATAATTATTTACCACCTTGTGGTTCTCATCAACGATATTGTTGAGTAGACTGAGTAGCATGTGACATATTTGATGATGATGCTGTTGAGCGATGATGAGATGGAGGTTGGCACATAACTCTTCTTCTATGTTACAGCTATTTAGACAATTTTTTATATTTTGATTGTTATAGACTCTGATGAGGGATGCAGCGAGGCTTGCTATATTCAGATATTGAGATGTATTGTATGAATTCTGAGGTTTTATGGAGATGGGGTTTCCTGCTTTACCTTGCTTCACCGCTATATTTAATGTATATTTTATAATTATATATTATCCATGTGTTGTGAGTTATACAACAGGTTGTGTTATCAATTCACTTTCCTTAATGCTCCTTCCATATCGGCCTGGCGCAACATTCATCACCCTACCGGAGGTATGGGATGGCTGTCACACTTGGTATTAAAGCTTTGGTTAATCGGTTTTATCAAAATTTGAGAGAATAAATGCATACGAGAGTTTTATTTGTAATTTGATTTGGATGATAACTATATTATCTATATGACATATATTATGGTAGATTAGTAAGCACTTGAGCATCATTTCTGCCTTTCTTTGAGTTGGATCGATCATTCTTATTTCAGATAAAGAATGGGTCACTGAAATACGAGGAACTAAGCTAGGAATGAGCCTACTTCTGGAGGGGCAGAAGGAGATGGTTGATAGGGAGCCGTTTTACCCAATTGTATAAACATGGTTGAGGCCATGACGACATCGATCATGAGAAGGATACCTACTCAAGAATCGTCTGTAGATGGCGGTGCTCCTACATTGGCACCTAGGGCTATTGATTTCTCCAAGCTATGTAAGGATTATACTTCTCTGGTTGGAAGCTATTTATTGGGACTGAATCTTCGATTGTAGTCCAGAATTGGTTGATTGGTTGTGTT
Source organism: Allium sativum (assembly GCA_030737875.1). Taxonomy (NCBI): domain Eukaryota; kingdom Viridiplantae; phylum Streptophyta; class Magnoliopsida; order Asparagales; family Amaryllidaceae; genus Allium; species Allium sativum. Next base: position 847,917,574 of record CM060922.1, on the reverse strand, counting down.
TGAATCTGCGGAGACTTGGGGATCGCGAAGGCAATGAAGAGGAATCTTGCGTCAAGGCAACTTTAGAGTTAATTTATAGATTGGTGGAATTCTATTACTCTTGAAATTTTGGAGGGCCAGATAACTTGGGAATATTTAAGACGTTGTTTGAGGAGAAGTCCGTTTCTATGGTTTATAAGCGATTGTTTTCAAGAGATTTGTTGAGTTGGATAAAGAAGGGAAGCCTACTGTTGAGAATGTAGCCAAATTTGAGGCTTTCTCTACGTATGCATGTTCTTCTACTGAACCTCTGTATCAGGAGAATGAGAAATTTACCATGGGGTTGGATGAGTATTTTAGATAGAAACTTATGGATCATATTGAGTATCCATTTCAGAAGTTAGTCGAGAAACTTTGAGGCATGTGAGTTTGTTCCCAAAGAATGATGAAGTTGTTGTTGACAATAAAGAACAATAAAAAGTGGAATAGAAAGAGGAAGTTACGTCAACATGGGAAGAATAGCCAGAAGAAAACATAAAGGTGATGTTACCTCCTTTATTTGTCATGAGAAAGGTCATTATTCTATGGGTTAAAAAGCTTTTAAGACGTAAAAGAAGTGTTTCAACTACGATGTGCAGGGAATATTAAGAAGATGTCTAGAGACGCCAAAGAATAAGCAATTGTAAAGGCATATGCATTGGATGTTGTGTAACACCCCATGTATTCTATAACAGTGAAATTCACAAATTAAAGTATAATTAATTTCAAATCAAAGAATTGAGGGAAACGGGATATGCCATTGCGTTCGTCTCGGAATTCTGGTTGAGATAGAGTTCGAGTTTGCGTAAAACGGACTCCGTATGAAGAAGATATGGCCTCCGGAAGTTTCAGAATTCGGTTTAAAATTCGAACAGACGAAAACAACTCAGAAAAACTAATTCAAAATTCAAAATCGGGCCCAATTTGCCAAGGCGGGGAAATTCCCGCCCAAGGCACCCAGGTCAACTTGGCAGTCGACCTGGGGCTAGCCAGGTCGACTGGGCAGTCGACCTGGGTAACCCATGTCGACTGTCAAGTCGACACGGTGTCGACTGGGGTGTCGACCTAGTCCCTGAGCCAGGTCGAACCCAGCCCACCCTGGCTGGCCTAGTCTGTATTTGGTCGATTTTCTGAGCCTTGCCTTGTCACTAGGGCTAGGTGTCAGCTCCTGGTTGGTCCCTCCTTTGAAGGAACGGCTATTATTAAACCAAGCTTCATCGACGGTCTAAATCAACTCACAAACTCTATAAAAAGGACCTAAGACTAACCCTAATTCACACAAACTAAAATGGAGATGAGACCGTCATGCTGCTGAGGAGAGACTAAGGATAGCCGTCAGAAATTGGGAGACAATTAGGAGATAAATCAAAAGCTTAAAGCAACGTTAATTGAATCAAAGCAGCGCCTACAACAAAGGATAGCATCTCCAAATTCAGAATCCTGAATTGAAGATTCGTCATACGTTGTAAGTAGAGTGCTATTCCGATGTGAATAATTAATTGCGTTTGATTTGTGTAAAATGCGAAATGGAATTGTGGCGATAATAATATATATTTGTATGTTATTTTGATTCTAACGATTTGGAAATGCTACGGTATACGATTGGATTCATACAAGTATATGATTTATGTTGACAACCATATGTTGTGGAATTTTAATTGGAATTCATGCAAGTATATGATTCGTTATTATGCTAATAAGATGTACATACTTTTATGATCACTTTTAGTGTGTAATTGGACTAGGCTAAGTAATATGATTTATATGAATCTATGTAGAAATTGGCAAATCATACTTTTGTGTTAGAAACAAAAGTAAGCACCTTTATGAACATGACTAAACTATGTTTGGTATTATGCCTAGTTGAAACATGTTTTAGGCCTAAGTTGTTATCAAAACCATATGGTGATATATGTGACACAATTAACTTAGATTTACATCCCAATTGCAAGTTTACAATGATTCATGTTTAAGTATTATTTATGCCATGATTACATGAATAGAATGATTCATGTTTAAGTATTATTTATGCCATGATTATATGAATAGAACGATTCATGTTTAAGTATTGTTTATGCCATAATCATATGAATAGAACGAATCATGTTTAAGTATTGTTTATGCCATGATTATATGAATAGAATGATTCATGTTTAAGTATTGTTTATACCATAATTATATGCTGTTACAATTGCAAGTTCACATGTGCATACTTTATGTTAATTGAATCGTTCGTTGCAAGTTCATGCGTTCACACTCCCCTCTTTCATGTTACCTTATAAACACCATGTTATAAGCCTCCCCTTTTCATATGGCTAAATTGGGTTTAAATATTAAACCTAACACACCTTACATTGTAGCAAACGTGTAAAACGGGGGTAATGACGTTTGGGTTAAAATATAGAACATATGTGTTGGCATGTTTGACGCATGCCAACAACCTTGAAAAACAATTAAGTGGCATAAATAAATTTTAATCAATAAAGATGAATTTGAATAATGGGCCGCAAATATTTACATATAAAAAGAAAAGAGACAAAATATGTAAATGTAGAAAATACGATGTGTTTAACCCGAGGTTGGATTGAGTTGTGATGTAAACCTGCCCGGAACCGCCCGGCTGTCCAGTAGTCACAACAATACCTATCCAATGTGGGTGGTTAAACACAGAGCCCAATAAGGACCCGAGGTTAGACTGAGTTGTGGCGTAAGACTGCCCGGACCCAACCGGCAACAGGCAACCACAACAATACCTGTCTAATGTGAGAGGTCGAGGCTTTAATAAGACAATTAAGGCTGAGTCAGGATTGATAGGATTAAGTAAACTATATTAATACTTAATCAAAATGGAACATGCTAAACTATACAGACTGATTGGGGGTTAGGTTTATAAAACACTTAACTAACTTAGCATGTTGGGTAGAAATAGAAAACCTAGTAGCGGGGGACCCTTTTCAGCAGTAACCCTACAAGGTGTATCAGGATACCCTGAACTAGGCAGGGTGGGGCACGATTACTGGGCTGACTGTAAGAGGTCAAATCGACGGCGGTGGTGCAGCAGTGTAGGTTCTAATGGGGTGCGGGCGTGCATACACTCCGGTGTAGAAAAATAAGGCACTGGGCACCAGTAGCATACCTGTGCATTCTAGAATTGTGTCGGGCCGCCACCATGGGACTTGATACACCCCATGGTGGGACCAGCATAGGTAACTACAACAACGGGGGCCGTAAGACACATGTAACTATGCGAGTAGGAGCCGATCATCAGAAAAGGATCACTTCACCCTGATTATGGGGTGCCTGTTGGGAACTAGTTTGTACGGGTACAGAGATTAATATGGGGTACAATAGTATTCGACCCTAGACAACTTAACTTAGTTTATTATGCTCTCCCATTTCCAGTTTATGCTTATCATACCCAGTTTTTTATTCATAGAAATAATAGTCCTAGACTTACTCAGCCTTTATGTTTGACTCTACTTTTCTTTCGCCTTCTTTTCTTTCGTTTCCCCCCCCCCCCCCAGGTCCACAGGGAGGGAATACCGCAGCTTGACCAGTTTTCACATCCATCTTGAAGAGAAAGAATGTATTGCTTGGATCTTTTCCGTTTTGGACTATGGCTTTGGACAGCAATTATGGGACTTTTGCAGTTTATTTTTGTTTTCTTTATGCTTCTTTAAATAATGTAATCAAGACAGTTTTGAAGATGTTATGTTTATGGAAGTATTGTAAGACAATTATGGCATGGTTTGTGTAATACGTATTTTAATGAAATAAAAGTTGTTGTTGTTTTCCGCTGCTCAAAAATGTGTTCTTATATCTGTCTTGTATATCTGTGACTTATACTTATAAACCTCCACCAAAATTAGGGCATTCCCTTTGAGAGTGACCCTAACGGAGGTGGGGTGTTTCACTTGGTATCAGAGCATAGGTTTACCAGATAAGATAAAAAAATTTGAAAATTTATTTTCAAAAGAAAATTTAAAGAAGCATTTTTAAAAGATAAAATATTATATTTTAAAAAGGCAAAGTCTCCCAAAGCCATAGGTACTATCTCTTAACCTTCGTTTTGAATCTATCCTTTTTGTTTCAGCATGTCCGAAGAACTTAACTTGCCAGAGGGTGTACCAATACCTGGTTGGTTTAGACGGTTCTTAGAAGCAAGGGCCACTCAGCCAGGTCCTACCGTTCCTCCTCCCCTAGCTGCAGGAAATCATCCAGCTGCAGCAGCACCTCTTCCTCCACCTCCTCCGCGGGGAAACACTTTTGCTAAGATATGTAAAGATTTTAAAGCTATGGGAGGAAAGGATTTCCATGGAACTGAGTCCTTCGTGGCAGCTAGAAATTGGCTGAAAGAAACCGAGGACTAATTCATCATCTTTGAGGTAGAAGATAGGAAGAAAGTACAACTGGCAGTATGACTACTAAAAGGTGAGGCTTCCTACTGGTGGGAATTCACTAATGCAGAAAGACCAGTGGAAACATGGGAGGACTTTAGGGCAAGGTTTGAGGCTAAATTTCTCTCAGACGCGGAAAGGAGTTTGCAGTTGGAAAATTTCTTATTTCTTAAGCAAGGGAACAAGACAGTCAAAGAATATGTTAATCAGTTCGATGAGCTGACTAGGTTCGGACTGGACCTAGTCAACACCCCGCACAAGAAGGCTCCCCGTTTTGTCAAAGGGATGAATGATCCATTACACAGTTTGGCTATGACCCATATACCTATGGGAGCTACGTATGAAAGATTGGTACATATGGCATTGCTGAACGAAGAGGATAAGGGCAAGAAGGAGACAAAGGCAGAAAGCTCTCAAGGGAAGAAAGAGGGTTTACAGCCTAAGAAGACAGACTTTAAGAAGGGCGGGAAAGACAACAAAGAGAAAAGGAAGTGTAATTTCTGTGGCAAAGTGGGGCACTTAGTGAAAGATTGCCGGAAAAAGAAGGCCAAGATGAATGGCGGTTTCTTTTCTTGCGGTGAGACAGGCCACATGGCAAAGGACTGCCCAAAGAAATGAGGACAGGGGCAGAGGGCTGGATCCACCTCAGGGGCACAGGTTCATGTTCTAGAGGCGCCACCTCTGCAACAGCGAGGTATAAATACTTCTGTAGAAAGTGTAGTTTAGATTTATGATCACCCCGTTCGCACTTTATTTGATTTTGGCGCATCACACTCCTTTATCTCGTCTGCTTTAGTAGAATCTCTGCACCTAAAAACTAGTATGGTAGAGGACCCCTTAATTGTTTCAAACCCAATTGGGGGCCCGGCTCATTTGTCTATGATCTGTGTGGGATTGAAAATTTCTATTCTAAGCATAGAATTTAAATGTAATGCCTTTGTTTTGGGCTTTTCGTGATATGGTTTGATTTAGGGCATGGATTGGCTATCCAGTAATGGGGCCATCCTTGATTGTGAGAAAAGGGTTGTTAGGCTCCTGACCCTGCTCGGTAACACTTTGGAAATTTCTTATAATCCCTCGTATGCGGTTATGCTTAGTTATCTTGAATCGCTAGATGCCTCTGTTGAAAATTTGCAATCGGTTAGAGTGGTCCGGGAATATCCGGATGTCTTCGAAGAGGTTAAGGGCTTGCCTCCGAAGCGGGAGATAGACTTCCGCATATATCTTGTAGATAATGCAAAGCCCGTTGCGTTTCCCGTTAGACACATGGCTCCACGGGAAAGGAAAGAGCTCAGTAAACAGATTAAAGAGCTTCTAGAGAAGGGGTTCATTAGGAGGAGCATTTCAGAATGGGGCGCTCCAGTGGTGTTCTCTACAAAGGCGGATGGTTCACTCCGTCTATGTGTTGACTATAGGGAGCTCAACAAGCTAACGAAAAAGAATAGGCACCCTCTCCCCAGAATTGATGATCTGTTTGATCAACTTGTAGGAGCGTCTGTCTTCTCCCAACTCGATTTAGCGACCGGTTTTCATCAGCTAAGGGAGGCTGAAGATAGCATTGATAAAACGGCATTCAGAACCCCAGATGGCTTCTTTGAATGGTTTGTCATGCCTTTCGGCTTGACAAACGCACCTGCTTACTTCGTGGACCTAATGAGTAGGGTATTCAGAGATTTCCTCAATAAGTTTGTAGTGGTCTTCGTAGACGATATCCTTATCTTCTCAAAGAGTGAAGAGGAACACGCTCAGCACTTGAGGGCAATCATGGAAACTCTGCGAGTCCATCAGCTAAAAGCCAAATTCTCCAAATGCCACTTTTGGAGAGAAGAAGTGAAGTTCCTTGGGCACATAGTATCCAAAGAAGGGTTAGTAGTGAACCCTGCTAAGGTAGTAGCGGTGCAGGATTGGAAGACGCCAAAGAACGCAACAGAAGTCCGAAGCTTTCTCGGGCTAGCAGGCTTCTATCGAAAATTCATCAGAGACTTTGCAAAGATATCAGCTCCGCTCACAAAGTTGACCAAGAAGAATTTAGTGTTCCATTGGGACTTGGATTGCGAGTTTGCTTTCCAGCGACTGAAAAGGGCTCTTACAACAGCCCAAGTTTTAACGTTGCCAGATGGAAGCAAGATGTTCACAGTTTATACAGATGCATGTGGGACAGGGCTAGGCGCCATCTTAATGCAAGAAGGAAGGGTAGTAGCTTATGGCGGGAGACAATTGAAAGTGCACGAAAAGAACTACCCGACCCACGATCTTGAGTTAGCTGCCATCGTCTTTGCACTCAAGTCTTGGCGACACTATCTCCTAGGCGAGAAGTTCGAACTTTACACTAACCATAAATCGTTGAAATACCTTTTCTTGTAGAAGGACCTTAACTTGAGGCAACAAAGATGGATGGAGTTTCTTGCCTCGTATGATTTCGAGATCTCCTATACTCCGGGCAAAGGCAACGTAGTGGCAGACGCGTTGAGACGAAAGAAACTGACCCTAAGCCCGCTGTTTGTTGAAAGACAAAGCCTAGAGTTTATAGCCAGTTTTGACTTTAGGCCCTCCTCCGATTTTGTACCAGGCTTGCTAGCATCTCTCGAAGTACGCCCGACTTTAGTGGACTCAATAGGGATAGCACAACGCGAAGACCCTCAGCTTGTGGAGACGATTGATAGGCTAATTAGGGGTGAGACTTCAAGTCACCTCAACAGATACTCCATCGACAATAAGGGTTGGCTGAGGCGAGACGGAAGACTATGCGTCCCACAAACAAGGGATTTAGTAAAGAAGGTTCTCGAGGAAGCACATCACTCCAAGATGACGATACATCCGGGCGGAGATAAAATGTACAAGGACATAAAACGAACTTTCTTTTGGAACGGCATGAAGAAGGACGTGGCAGATTTCGTTTCTAAGTGTATGGTGTGCCAACAGGTTAATGCAGAACAGAAAAAGCCTGGCGGTCTGCTACATCCTCTAGAGGTCCCGCAGTGGAAGTGCGATAGCATCTCAATGGACTTCATTGATGGGCTGCCTAGGTCAAGGAGAGGCAACACTAGCATTTGGGTAATAGTGGATAGGCTTACTAAAAGCGCCCACTTTTTACCTGTCAAAAGTAAAAGAACTGCCTCATCTCTAGCATCTCTTTACCTCAAGGAAATTGTTCGACTCCATGGAATAGCATCCAGCATTGTTAGTAACCGAGACCCTATCTTCACAAGTGAGTTTTGGCGGAGTCTACAAGAAGCGGTAGGCACACAGTTATGCTTGAGCACAGCCTATCATCCCCAAACCGACGGCCAAACAGAAAGAGTGAACAGAGTTTTGGAGGACCTTTTAAGACTGTGCGTCCTTGACTTCGGAGGGACATGGGAAGACCATCTTCCTTTGGTGGAATTTGCCTACAACAACAGCTACCAAGCAACCATCAGAATGGCGCCCTTTGAAGCTTTATATGGAAGACCGTGCCGGTCGCCCACTTGTTGGTGGGAGTCTACTAATAAGCTCATACTTGGACCAGATATGATCCGAGAGACTTCAGAGAAAGTAGACTTAATACGAAGAAGGATGAAGACGGCCCAAGACAGACAAAAGTCCTACACCGACAAGAGGAGGACCGACCTTGAATTTGAGGTTGGGGACAAAGTTTTTCTTAAGGTATACCCGCTAAGGAACGTTGTTCGTTTTGGAACCACAGCAAAGCTAGCACCAAGGTTCGTAGGGCCATTCCCTATCATCGAGAAAATTGGGAAAATGGCCTATAGAGTAGAGCTACCCGAAAGATTGGCCAGAGTTCACAACGTCTTTCACGTTTCACATCTCCGAAAATGTCTACATGAGTCTACTGAAGTGGTAGAGCCAAATATCCTAGAAGAAGCTGAAGTGGAACGCAAAGCAACCGTAAGGAAAGTTCCAATCCGCATATTAGGAACGGAAGTGAAGAAGCTACGCAACTGCGAAGTTAAGCTCGTCAAAGTTCAGTGGAGCAACGCCGAAGAAGATGCAACTTGGGAAACTGAAGCTAGAATATGCGCAGCCTACCCTTTTCTTTTCGAGGGTACATCTTTGATCTTTCCTTTTTCCTTAAGTTGCGCTTTTATCTATCTTTTTAGGTATATCTCCTCGACCTTATCTTCTAGGAAGAAACCCTTTGGATGAAAACATGTAATTGAAACATGTTATGGATGATGGTTGCAAGTGGTTGCAAGTGATTGCTAGTGGTTGCTCGTGGTTGCATATACACACACAATCTAGGTTTTAGATCGGCTCAGTCACTTCATATTGCATATGCATATATGTTTGCATTCGTATATGGTTGAATTTTAATGTGTTGTCATATGGATGTATCATTTGTATAAATAATTGTGCACTCATGTAGAATCATGAATAGGAAAATTTGCATACATAATGGATTCATGGCACTTACATAACTCGCATTAAGGAGGTCAACTGAATCAGTAGACCGCCTGATTTTGCATTAGATAAGTACATGTACACACACGCACTTCGCATATGATCATGAAGCATTAGAAGTCTTTTAAGGACAATGGATGCTCGTGTTTGAGGGATGAGTAGATAGATGTTTGGATGTTAGGATATACATTCTTCCTAAACTTGAAGATTTCGGGGATGAAATCCTTTTAAGTGGGGGAGAATGTAACACCCTGTGTATTCAATAACAGTGAAATTCACAAATTAAAGTATAATTAATTTCAAATCAAAGAATTATGGGAAACCGGATACGCCATTGCGTTCGTCTAGGAATTCTGCTTGAGATAGAGTCCGAGTTTGCGTAAAATGGACTCCGTATGAAGAAGATATGGCCTTCGGAAGTTTCAGAATTCGGTTTAAAATTCGAACAGACGAAAACAGCTCAGAAAAACTAATTCAAAATTCAAAATAGGGCCCAATTGGCCAAGGCGGGAAAATTCCCGCCCAAGGCACCCAGGTCGACTTGGCAGTCGACCTGGGGCTAGCCAGGTCGACTGGGCAGTCGACCTGGGTAACCCGTGTCGACTGCCAAGTCGACACGGTGTCGACTGGGGTGTCGACCTGGCCCCTGAGCCAGGTCGAACCCAGCCCACCCTGGCTGGCCTAGTCTGTGTTTGGTCGATTTTCTGAGCCTTGCCTTGTCACTAGGGCTAGGTGTCAACTCCTGGTTGGTCCCTCCTTTGAACGAACGACTATTATTAAACCAAGCTTCATCAACGATCTAAATCAACTCACAAACTCTATAAAAAGGACCTAAGACTAACCCTAATTCACACAAACCAAAATGGAGATGAGACCGTCATGCTGCTGAGGAGAGACTAAGGATAGCCGTCCGAAATTGGGAGACAATTAGGAGATAAATCAAAAGCTTAAAGCAACGTTAATTGAATCAAAGCAACGCCTACAACAAAGGATAGCATCTCCAAATTCAGAATCCTGAATTGAAGATTCGTCATACGTTGTAAGTAGAGTGCTATTCCGATGTGAATAATTAATTGCGTTTGATTTGTGTAAAATGCGAAATGGAATTGTGGCGATAATAATCTATATTTGTATGTTATTTTGATTCTAACGATTTGGGAATGTTATGGTATACGATTGGATATTTGCAAGTATGTGATTTGCGTTGGAAGTTAACAACGAAATGGAATTGTGGCGATAATAATCTATACTTGTATGTTATTTTGATTCTAAACGATTTGGAAATGCTATGGTATACGATTGGATTCATACAAGTATATGATTTATGTTGACAACCATATGTTGTGGAATTTTAATTGGAATTCATGCAAGTATATGATTCGTTATTATGCTAATAAGATGTACATACTTTTATGATCACTTTTAGTGTGTAATTGGACTAGGCTAAGTACTATGATTTATATGAATCTATGTTGAAATTGGCAAATCATACTTTTGTGTTAGAAACAAAAGTAAGCACCTTTATGAACATGACTAAACTATGTTTGGTATTATGCCTAGTTGAAACATGTTTTAGGCCTAAGTTGTTATCAAAACCATACGGTGATATATGTGACACAATTAACTTAGATTTACATCCCAATTGCAAGTTTACAATGATTCATGTTTAATTATTATTTATGCCATGATTACATGAATAGAATGATTCATGTTTAAGTATTATTTATGCCATGATTATATGAATAGAACGATTCATGTTTAAGTATTGTTTATGCCATAATCATATGAATAGAATGAATCATGTTTAAGTATTGTTTATGCCATGACTATATGAATAGAATGATTCATGTTTAAGTATTGTTTATACCATAATTATATGCTGTTACAATTGCAAGTTCACATGTGTCTACTTTATGTTAATTGAATCGTTCTTTGCAAGTTCATGCGTTCACACTCCCCTCTTTCATGTTACCTTATAAACACCATGTTATAAGCCTCCCCTTTTCATATGGCTAAATTGGGTTTAAATATTAAACCCAACACACCTTACATTGTAGCGAACGTGTAAAACGGGGGTAATGACGTTTGGGTTAAAATATAGAACATATGTGTTGGCATGTTTGACGCATGCCAACAACCTTGAAAAACAATTAAGTGGCATAAATAAATTTAATCAATAAAGATGAATTTGAATAATGGGCCGCAAATATTTACATATAAAAAGAAAAGAGACAAAATATGTAAATGTAGAAAATACAATGTGTTTAACCCGAGGTTGGATTGAGTTGTGATGTAAACCTGCCCGGAACCGCCCGGCTGTCCAGTAGTCACAACAATACCTATCCAATGTGGGTGGTTAAACACGGAGCCCAATAAGGACCCGAGGTTAGACTGAGTTGTGGCGTAAGACTGCCCGGACCCAACCGGCAACAGGCAGCCACAATAATACCTGTCTAATGTGAGAGGTCGAGGCTTTAATAAGACAATTAAGGCTGAGTCAGGATTGATAGGATTAAGTAAACTATATTAATACTTAATCAAAATGGAACATGCTAAACTATACAGACTGATTGGGGGTTAGGTTTATAAAACACTTAACCAACTTAGCATGTTGGGTAGAAATAGAAAACCTAGTAGCGGGGGACCCTTTTCAGCAGTAACCCTACAAGGTGTATCAGGATACCCTGAACTAGGCAGGGTGGGGCACGATTACTGGGCTGACTGTAAGAGGTCAAATCGACGGCGGTGGTGCAGCAGTGTAGGTTCTAACGGGGTGCGGGCGTGCACACACTCCGGTGCAGAAAAATAAGGCACTGGGCACCAGTAGCATACCTGTGCATTCTAGAATTGTGTCGGGCCGCCACCATGGGACTTGATACACCCTATGGTGGGACCAGCATAGGTAACTACAACAATGGGGGCCGTAAGACACATGTAACTATGCGAGTAGGAGCCGATCATCAGAAAAGAATCTTTTCACCCTGATTATGGGGTGCCTGTTGGGAACTAGTTTGTATGGCTACAGAGATTAATATGGGGTACGATAGTATTCGACCCTAGACAACTTAACTTAGTTTATGATGCTCTCCCATTTCCAGTTTATGCTTATCATACCCAGTTCTTTATTCATAGACTGAATAGTCTTAGACTTACTCAGGCTTTATGTCTGACTCTACTTTTCTTTCGCCTTCTTTTCTTTCGTTTCCCCCCCTAGGTCCACAGGGAGGGAATACCGCAGCTTGACCAGTTTTCACATCCAGCTTGAAGAGAAAGAATGTATTGCTTGGATCTTTTCCGTTTTGGACTATGGCTTTGGACAGAAATTATGGGACTTTTGCAGTTTATTTATGTTTTCTTTATGCTTCTTTAAATAATGTAATCAAGACAGTTTTGAAGATGTTATGTTTATGGAAGTATTGTAAGACAATTATGGCATGGTTTGTGTAACACGTATTTTAATGAAATAAAAGTTGTTGTTGTTTTCCGCTGCTCAAAAATATGTGTTCTTATATCTGTCTTGTATATTTATGACTTATACTTATAAACCTCCACCAAAATTAGGGCATTCCCTTTGAGAGTGACCCTAACGGAGGTGGGGTGTTTCATGTTGTGTCATCTTCCTCGAGAGCTCCAATTGCAGCAGATAAGGGTAAGAGTGTGGGTCTGCAAGGTTTTCTTTCTGTTAGAGAAATTTTTGTTACAGTTTTGTTTGATACTGGAGTATCGCAGTCTTTTATCAGTATGAGCTAAGGTGCAAGTTAGGTTTTTAACCTCAGATTGTTGATAGATCATTAGTTGTGACTATCCCAGTACGAGGATCGTTTAGTCTTTATATGCTTTGTCGTGGTCTAGTCTGATCGATTTACAATTACTTATTTGTGTATTATTGCTTTGTTTTGAGCATCACTGGGTTTGGGATTATCTTGGGTATGGGCTGGCGCAAGAGATATGTGACCATATTGAACTGCTAGAAGCTCAATGTGACACTCGAGAATGTAGAAGGGCGAATGGTTGTGATACACTACCTACTAAAGGACTGTGTCCTAGTCCTCTTTTTATATTTTCTCGCAATTCCATGGTATGGATTCTCATCTGTGCCGATTGTTAGAGAGATATATAATGGTCTAGACGGGGTCAAAGGACCACAGCCGCAAAGGGAAATTGAGTTTTGATTGATCTTGTGGATGGGGCCAGACCTATTGTTATGCCTCTTAGGTGAAATATTATACCCTTAAATTGATAATATTGTTCACGAATTTAATTAGAAAAATTAAATGGTAATAACGTGGTGAAGGAGGACATGAGATTTGTGCTTAATAAATTAACAAATAGATTGGCCTTAGAAACAAATGAGCTAATCCTTAAATGAGGGGCATATGAGAGGGGAAAATGGGTAAACTTTCGACCTCTATATCTACTCATATCCTAACACATTTTCTCACTTTTTCGTTCATTCTAAAATATTTAAATAGTACTAAGGTAGCCGAATGTTAAAGCTAGGAGGAAGGGAAGAGAAAAAGCTAAGATATAGATCCAATCATGAAGTCCAATCAAAGATATAGATTCAAAGCTATAGGTATCGATAACCCCTTAGCACACGTCCCGTAGCAAAGTCCAATCATGAAGTCAACTCGTTGGTTCCCATCTGGATCCTGAGTTCTGACTTCTAATCTGGACTACCTTTGAATCTCAGGTTTAGTCATTATCCCGTTCGCACTTCAGTTTCCATTCGTGTCCATATTTCAGCTTAGATATGCTCGATTCGTGACTCCTTCATTCATGGCGCTACGATTCGTGACCAGCTTCCTTGGCTCATGGATTGCCACTCCTAGCTTTAGTTCGTGTCTTGCCCTCCTGTCCTTGACTCGTGATGGCTTCTAGCTCATAATGTATCGTGACCATCTGGTTGGTTCGTGGCAATGCTCCCCTGGTGGCTCGTGGTCCAGTCCGTGGCTTCTTGCTCTGGCATATCTCAGCTCACGATCCTCAAGGCGATCGACTCGTGGACGCTCCGCTCGTGGTGATCAAACTCGAAGAGGTAAGGAACATCTAGCGACTCGTGGTGTATAGTGCTCCACGGCTCATGGTACATGGGCTCGATCCAGTCGGCTCGTGGGGAAGGACTCAGATCGGGTCGGTTCGGGTACGGGAGATCCAATCCGGTCCGGGTCAAATTCCTACAACTCTTCCTACGACTGTTTTACGCTATACAACGGCGTTTTAGACTATTCTAACTGCTCTAATCAATCGCAAAACATACCATACGGTCATAGCAACATAGGGAATCAACCATAAACACCAAAACAACAATCTAATGTATTAAAATGGATCAAACATACCCAAAACCCATATTTTCCCCTTAAGCATGTTTAAGAAAATCTAATGATAGGATTAGCAAAACTTAACCAAATTTACCCAAACTTCTAATAGAGTTATAAAACGGTGTTTAAGAATTTCTAAACATTTTTCCAGAATTTAATTATGTTTAAATTCGCTAATTAACACTGATTACCCTTAATTAACCATAACTAGTGTAATAACAAGGCTAATCACTCACCTTTGCCACAATTAAAACTTTCAGAACTGAAACTCCTCTGATTTGGGCAAATACCAATGTCTAACAGCAGCTCCAACCTTACTTTGGTGGTATTTCTCCTTAATTTGGTGTAGATCAGGCTAATCCTTGATTAAACGGTGATTAGAAATGATTCTAGAAAGTGGAGGCCGTTGCTAGGATTTCTAAGAGGTAAATGGCACCTGGAAAACTGAAATAGAATGAAAACCTAACTCATTTCAGCCTCCCCATAACCCTAATCCCGAAATGGGTTATGGGCTCATTCACTAATCACCTCATTTGGCCCGGTTAAGCAGTTTTTCACCTTCTAAACCTTATTTCAACCGTATCTCCCAAACGGTACGTCTGTTGTTCACATGTGACCACTCTACGAAAAGCTAAACCATCATCCGAATCTAATGGAAGTGGTTTCAGGTCAAAACTCCTGATCAATCAAAAGTTATGGCCAAAACAAGATCAGTTAAAGGAAAAATGGTCATTTAAAAATCGGCAAAAATCGTGAACATGGGAAATAACCCCAATAGTCGTATCCTAATGTTACATGACCATACGACTTCGTTTGTGAAAGAAAGAAATATTCTACGATCCTTCAATGCGTAGAATGCGGGTCGTTACAGTCCAATTAGGTTTATTCCCCGTACATCGAAATGCCGTGGACTTGAGATGGTAATCAAGTCATTTGGAGCTAAATGGGTTATAAAAGAATACCTTCGGCATTTCTCACATTTCTTGACATACTCAGTTGCTTAAAATATTCCTTTGTGTGTTTGTTTATAGGCATACATTGAAATATATAACAAGACAAATTTAGAGTATAGTCTTTAAACAGATATTATTTTCCATCACTAGAACTATGTTATGACTTCCCTCCTCTTAACATATAAACAGGATGGTAGGTGGGGCCGCATGGATAATTGATACCTTGGAGATGGAGCCTAATGATTGAGGATCCATAGCTATTGGGTATTATGGAAATATTATTATGTTGGAATAATTAATGTTCATGTACCTATTATTGCATGAGACTCATTGCAATTGGTATTTATGATGATTTTAAACTAAAGGTACATCTATTTTAAGTTATTATATTTTATCTCTTCCGTTGTGTGAGATTCTGATTTCGTTTTAGTATGCTCTATAATATATGTTACACCATTTCCTTAAAGGAACCAGCGATCCGTTTAGAATGACTCTAAGTTTCGATTTTCCTTTTTGGGTCGAACTTTATGCCCATTTCGGGCGGGTTGTAACATTTGGTATCAGAGCATAGGTTACTCGATTACCAGAAATATATTTGTATAAAAGGCATACTAGTTATTTTGAAAAAGGATTTTTTAAAGTTTTACTATATATATTTAAAGTACGCTTATCTTTAAGAATTAACATCCGTACGACTTTCTAGAAAGGACTTGGCATTAAATTCTAGAGATAATCTAGAGGCCATATAGTGATATAGGAACTTCCTTGACAATTCAGAGGCCTATTAGCATACAAGGAATGTAAAGATGAGATAGTGAAAAGGAAAGAAAGTCCCAAATTTAATAGACAGTTAATGGAAATCAAGTAGTGATTTAACTATCATTTATGGAAAAGATAAGGGAGAAATGAATAGAAAGATTTTGGAACAAGTGTCCATTGGGATAGACGGTAATTAGGAAAAATTAATGTCCATAGTTTAAGAATATACTAAGGTTTTCGAAAAAACGGAAGGATATCTTTAGTTAAACAGAATAAACTTCGGTATTGTATGTATGGGATTTTGAAATTCAAAAGAGCAACAAACGGTCGATAAGTGAAAACGGAAAATACCGAGGAAGTATTTAAAGTCATTTATACATAGGTATTAATATTCGAATATGAGTTAAATGTCTGTAAGAATGAGCATCATTCAAGGAATAAAACGGACACAGTGGACATTTATAGAAGCAACGCTTAGGAATGTCAAGAATTGGAAAATAGTAATGTGGAAGAAAAGACATAATAAAAGAAATATACTTCCGTAGAATAGCATGTCAGAAAATTTAAACAAAAGACCAAGAATATTTAGAAACCCATCGAGATGAATTTTTGACATACTACAAAATTATTTTAAGGAGGAAATTTTTCACGAGTCGTTTAACCTCTTGTATAGGGACTAGAATTACATAATAATTCCAACTGTGAAAAAAAGGGGTTATAAATGTTCATCGGTTCTTCAATGAGATGAACACTAAATATGAGTTTTAGCGAAAATAGAAGATAAAAAGGTTAAATGTAAATGTTTGCAGATAAGAGCTTTAATGGAAAAGAAATTAAATCAACAAGCAATAAACAATTCAAATGGTTAATTTGTAATTGTCAGGGTCTTGATGTAACATGCTTTTAAATTTTAGATTTGAAAATATTCTTTTCTTAAAATCTAGCACGGATTGTGGTAATAAATTAACGATTAATCGAAAAGAGAAAAAAGACCAGACATATAAGCATGGTAAAATAAACGTCGTTAACATACTCAACTAAAAGAGAAAAGATAGTAAATTTATATACTAAGATTGGGTAGAATTGAAATAATAAAATGCTCATAAAATTAGAAGCATTTGGGAAGGTAAGAGCACTAGGAGTTGTATAAATGATAAAAGACTACCTTTGGAAGTTATTTTGTAATTTGTAATTTATTCATGACCATTAAATTTAATTTGAAAGATCCCTCACTATGCAGACAAAAGAGTAATGAATAGTTATGTTCATTAAAGACTTTCAATATATATATATATATATATATATGTGTATATAAATAAGAGTTTTAAGTTTAGTGCTACAATGAATACAGTCTAATGTTTCAAAATATATTTGAAAGTAAAAGAATAAACTGAATATATATATATATATATATGAATAGAAGAATTAATTGCTAATTAATTCGATGCTAAGAGATTTAGGTCTCATTTTCAAATAAAAATGAATATTTATTTCAAAAAAAATTGTCATTTTGAAAATCATTAAAGATGGATGTCCAGTACACAAATAAAAAGATAAGTGTTGGATTAAGGAAAGATATTTTACTCTTAAATTAAGAAATTATGGGCGTGTAGTAATGTAACAACCCGGAATTTTGGCAATATAAATTAATTATTCAAATTCCAAAATAGGAATTTCTGCAAATTATGGAATTCGGCCGTGAGACTTTAATCGTTGCATTCGTCTCAGAATTCTGGCCAATTATCATGTTTGGAGTTTCGCGAACGAAGTCCGAATGAAAAAGTTACGAACGAAATACAAAAACAGACAAAAAATAAATAAACAGAATATTTAATAATTTACCTAGTGTAACCCAGCCGACCTAAGCAATCTGGTGCCCAGGCGGTCGACATGGGGTCGACCGCCCATATCGACCTATTGGGCGTCAGATCGCCCAATGACGGCTAGGTCTTGAAGGGTTAGGTTAATTTTTATATATAACGAATGGACTGATATAACTTAAAACTAATCCGACGGTTCTAGGCCATTTCCACCCCGATAAATAAAGGGGTTGAGCCTCATTCTTTTCCTCTCAAATCAATAGAGGCATGGGAGCTTTGCCATTTTTCTTCCTCTTCTAACCTAATTTCTAAATAAAATATATACATATATATGCCAAATCAAATAAAATTCATATGGAATTGGGAAGATTGATATATTCAATAGTAGAGGATGCTCAATGATAGAGTCTTCGCTCTCTTCCCTTTTTCTTACATTTCTATAGATCTAGAATTTTCCTCTTTCTAGATAAATTGTGGATTTAAAAGAATTTGGGGATTGTAAGTCTAAAGGGTTCAAAACTGAGAAATTGGAAGCTATAAGGTGAGTGGAAAATCTACTAACACAATTATTATGACTTATCTATTTCGTTTAAATCCACTCTATGTTTTATACCTACCAGATATATTTATTTAAATAATTGTGTATTGTTGGTAACCATCAGATCTGATTATGAATATGGTTAAAATTGGTAAACGGTAAGTTGTGATTATGTGTAACATGAATTATAGGATTCTTAAATATTTTCCCCACATATCCCTACAGTTATGTCATGAAATATGTTATACATGTTACATAGCACTGTGGATTTGGAAATAAGTCCCATTAAACATAAATTTGCTGTAGTTATGTTCCAGATCTTTAGTGTAGTGCTTAAATATGAAATATGTGAATTTGGATAAAACGATGAAATTTGTATATCATCTGATTGTAAGGATAAAAGAAATATTCTTGATTATATTCAATGTTGTTTGGTTTTGGCATATGCATTGTAAAATATGCCATTTTTCTCCTTAAATATAAAGAGGCATTATTTTGGAATCACAAGAAGTATCACAAAAAAGATATAAAAAGGGAAAAGTGGTGCAAAGCTACATACAAATATAAATACATATATTTGTGTGTAATTCGCATCGAGTATTCCAACATATACATATTACATACGTTTCTTGTGATTTGGAAATATGTCAATTCCACAAAATAGGCATTATTTACAATGATTACGGCTAACGGTCCTTTGTGAAGCTTGAAACCTTTTGGCAAGTTTGAATATGAAAAGGAAATGTTTGGTTAATTGACTAGACCAAATCATTAACTTAAAAAGAATAATAATAAAAAATAACTACGTTGACCGCAAGAAAACATAAAAATAAATTTACACATATTACCCATCCAAATCAGCGTAAAACAGTGAAATGTACATCGTATGGAATGTTTGGATGATCGTATATGTAACACCCCACCTCCGCTAGGGTCACTCGCAAAGGGAATGCACTAGTTTTGGAAGAGCGTTATCGAGGTAAACAATCACAGAAATATTACAAGACAGACATAAATAAAACAGCGGAAGAGTCAAAAGATAAATTTCATTACTTTCAAAAAAGTCAAAGCCTTTTTCATCCAAAGTACCAAATAGCCAAAGTCATCATTTTCCATTACAACAAATTTTGTCTTGCATAAATAAAGAAGCATAAAAGCTTAAAACAGCAAGAATAGCATAATTCCCCAAGAAAGCAGAAATGCAGCCATAGTAGAGCTCAAGATCAAACCATACATGAGCTGAACCGAAAGCAAGAGAAATCCAAGTTAAGTGCTAGAGTTTCCTCCCTGAGAACCTGGGGGGGAGGGGGGAACGAAAGAAAAAGAGGCAAAAGAAAATGGGTCAGTCATAAAGACTGGTAAGTCCTAGCGACTTTCAGCATAAAAACAGGTAAAGGTAACATGACATGTATAAACTGAAAGTAAACATAAGGATGCTGTCAGTATGGGCAAGATAGACTAAAATAACATGACAAATCAAGTATAAATCAAGTATAGCATCGCATGTTCAAGATTCGCTGCACCAACTGTACTAGTATCCCAAACCCATGTCATATATTAACCATGAAATGATCCCTTGGCCCGATATCATGAAATGACCCATTTCGGGGTCCTACGGAACGATCCATTAATCGATCGGCTCCCTACAAGTTCTAGCTCGTCGTGTGTCTGTGTCATACAGCCCTATCATGAATGTAGTCACCTGTGCTAGGTCCACCATAGGGTGTATCAAGCCCTAGGGTACCAACCACCGACACGAATCAAGCACGCACAGTGTAAACCTACTGATGCCCAATGCCTGCTTTTTCAACTCCGGACAACGTGCACGACCGTAGTCCGCCTGAACCTACACTGGCGCACCAACTCAGCCGTTGTTCTGGTCGCTTACAATCAGCCCAGTAATGCCCCACCCTGCCTCGTTCCAGGGTACGATGATACATCTAAGTGGGTTACTACTGAAATGGACCGCGTAACTAGGGTTTCCGTCCAATAGGTTAAGTGTTGTCATTTAAATTCGTGACTTAACCCTTATCAGTCTAGCATGTCAAGTTAGTTAAGTGTTGTCTTTCAATTTCATGACTTAACCCCACTAATCATGTGTCAAGTTGGTTAAGTGTTGTCTTTCGTGATCATGACTTAACCCTATCATGTGGCATTAATTCATTAATGCACCCCACCTCTCACATCAGACCTGTTGTTGTGGTCACTGGATATGCCGGGCGATTCTAGGCAGATTTACACCACAACTCAGTCTGACCTCGGGTTTCAAGCGCGATATGACCAACTACCCACATTGGGTCCTATGGTTTGCAGTCACTGGATTTGTTGGGCGGTTCCGAGCAGAATTACACTGCAAACTCAACCCAACCTCGAGTTGGCCATTTTGAAGTTCATTCTACTGTCATGTCCATGTTCAAATTTCATGTCAAGTTTGTGTTAAGTTTCATGGCAAGTTTCATGTTAAGTTTCATGTCAAGTTTCATGATTCATGTTCATAACCAATTCATCTTTTGCCTAATCTACCCAAATCGTATTCCCATCGCACGTAAATGTGAATCGATCTAGATTACAAGTAAATCCAAAATAAAAGGGAATAACATCAAAACTATAATAGGCAAAAGAACGAGCACAAGGTGTTAAATCTAGCATGATATAGCTTGAGATAATTGGCTATAACATCGCTGGCATATAGAATAATAGTCCCAAAACATTAGGATTATAAATCTAGCATAATAAGGTGACAGTCATGATAAAGGTGATAATCCAAACTTGTGAAAATTAGATTGATTCAACATCATAGGCATGATAATACTATGGACATGAAGGAGTTTGATTTACAACATGAATAGGTCCAAACTGATTTCATAGCAATATTCCCAAATGTCAAGATCCAAGATGGAAACTAGAATAGATGTGAATCGATTATCATACTTAAGTCCAATTTCACTTTATCTCATGTCCAAATTACAATTAACAAGTTTAAATCTCAAAGTAACTAGAACTTACAGAGCGTGGATCGAGAATTTAGAAAGCAGAATCGAAGCTCTAGTCGAACAACCCCAATATGCAATTGCTAGCCATAGTCTTTAAGAAATAGTCTTTGTGTTTTATTTTAATTTATTTATTTCAATTATTTCAGAGGCAGCATAAGGACATAATAAAATGGTGTAAAGAGAACGGGGTTAGGGGGCTGTTTATATAGGATTAGGCGAACTAATCTAGACTGAAAACGAGACCAAAAACATCAGAATGAACCCAGGCTCAAAACTGGGTTTCGGCACCAGGTCGACCCCCAGGTCGACCTGGCCCCTGGGAGGTCGACCATAGTGTCGACCCCCAGGTCGAGCTGGTCCTGGGCGGGAAAATTCCCGCCCAGTCTGCGTTGGGGTTTGAATTCAAATTTCGAATTCGAGCTGTTTTTCAGTTCTGAAAATCCTTGAAATTTTGGAGGGTCATATCTTCCTCATACGGAATCCATTTTTTGAAAATTCGGACTCATTTCCAAGCAGAATTTCGAGACGAGCGCAATGGCGCAACCATTTTCCCTGATTCTTATTTTAAAATTTAATTCTGCCTTGATTTATGGTTTTAACATGTTATTAAAATTCGGGTTGTTACATTCTCTTCTCCTTAAAGGGTTTCGTCCCCGAAATCTTCAAGATAGGAAGAATGAATCCTATCATCCAATCAACCATCTACTGAACCATCATCCACAAGCAACCATTGTCCTTAAATGATTTCTAATGCTGTATGAATTTATGCAAAAGTGTGTATTTGTACTTATCTAATGCAAAAGATCAGGCGGTTACTGATTCAGTAGACCTCCTTAATGCAGAATATGCTAGTGCAATGTATCCAACATGTATGCAATTTCCTAATATAATATCTACATGAGTACACAACAATTCATCCATATGCAACATCCATATAACAACATATCAAATTTCCATTCATATACAAGTATAAGCACCCATGCATATGCAATATGAAATATGTGACTGAGTCAATCTAGTGCCTAATGTGTGTTATGCAACACTAGCAACTACTTGCAACCACTTGCAATCATCAACCATAACATGTTTCAATCACATGTTTACATACAAAAGGGTTCTACCTAAGGTTCTCAAGATAGGATCGAGAAGATAACAAGACAAACATGGATAGAAAAAGCATGTACATGATACGAAGGTATGTAAATTTATAGGAAAAAGAGATCGAGAATGTATCCTCAAAAAGAATTGGGTATAGCGCACTTATCTTATGTTCGGTTTCCCAAGTTGCGTCTTCTTGGGCTTCACTCCACTATACTTTAACTAGCTTGACTTCTCGATTCTTAGCTTCTTGATCTCCGTTCCTAAGATACAAATCGGAACTCGCCTCAATGTTACTTCTCTTTCCACTTCTACGCCTTCAAGGATGCTTGGCTCAACCACTTCGGCAGACTCATGTAAGCACTTTCGGAGATGCGAAACGTGAAAGACATTGTGTACTCCGGCCAACCTCTCGGGTAACTCTACCTTATAGGCCATCTGTCCAATCCTCTCAATGATAGGGAACGGTCCTACGAACCTCGGTGCTAACTTTCCAACCGCTCCAAAGCGAACCACATTGCGTAAGGGAGAAACTTTTATAAAGACCATATCTCCGACTTCGAACTTTAGGTCTGTCCTTCTCTTGTCCACGTAGGATTTCTGTCTATCTTGGGCCGTTTTAATCCATCTTTGTATCAACTCAACCTTCTCGGAAGTGTCCCTTATCATGTCGGGTCCAAGTATGAGCATGTCTGTCGACTCCCACCAACAAGTTGGTGACTTGCACGGTCTTCCATGTAAAGCTTCGAATGGTGCCATTCCTATGCTAGCTTGGTAACTATTATTATACACGAACTCAATGAGAGGTAGGTGATCTTCCCAAGTACCACCAAAGTCAAGAATGCTTTGTCTCAACAGATCCTCTAGTACCCTATTTACCCTTTCAGTTTGTCTTTCCGTCTGTGGGTGATAGGCCATGCTTAAACTTAGTCGTGTACCAATTGCTTCTTGTAAACTATTCCAAAATTCGCTAGTGAAAATCGGGTCACAATCGCTAACTATACTAAAAGGAACTCCGTGCAACCGTACTATTTCTCGAAGGTATATAGACGCTAGCCATGATGCGGTCCTCTTGCTCTTCACAGGAATGAAGTGAGCGCTCTTCGTGAGTTTATCTACTATAACCCATATGCTAGTATTTCCCTTCCTTGACCTAGGCAATCCATCCGTGAAATCCATCGAGACATTCTCCCATTTCCACTGCGGAACCTCCAAAGGATGCAATAGCCCACCGGGCTTTTTCAACTCGGCCTTTACTTGTTGGCACACCATGCACTTAGAAACGAATCCCACCATGTCCCTTTTCATCCCGTTCCAAAAGAAAATGCGCTTCATATCCTTGTACATTTTATCCCCTCCGGGATGTATAGTCATCTTCGAGTGATGCGCCTCTTTGAGAACTCTCTTTACTAAGTCTCCCACTTGTGGGACACATAGTCTACCATCACGCCTTAGCCATCCCTTGTCATCTATGGCATTCCTACTGAGGTGACTTGACATCTCACCTCTAATCAACTTGTCCATGATCTCGACTATCTGTGGGTCTTCCTTCTGTGAAGTCCCTATTTCTTCTAGAAGCGTAGGCCTTAACTCAAGAGATGCTAACGTGCTAGCCAATGACTCAACAACAAGTGTGAAATCAAAGGTTGCTATAAACTCTAGACTTTTCCTTTCAACAAACAAAGGACTCAAAGTCAACCTTTTCCTACTTAGCGCATCCGCCACCACGTTACCCTTGCCAGGGGTATAAGATATATCGAAGTCATACGATGCCAAGAATTCCAACCACCTCTGTTGCCTTAGATTCAAATCTTTTTGCGAAAAGAGGTACTTAAGTGATTTGTGATCGGTATACAACTCGAACTTCTCACCTAGAAGATAGTGGCGCCAAGACTTAAGTGCAAAAACAATCGCGGCCAATTCCAAGTCATGTGTGGGACAGTTTTTCTCATGAACTTTAAGTTGTCTACCCCCGTAGCATATCACTTTCCCTTCTTGGATTAGGACAGCGCCTAATCTCGTGCCACACGCGTCTGTATACACCGTAAACATCTTACCTCCATCGGGTAATGTCAAAACTGGAGCTGTGGTAAGGGCTCTCTTAAGCCTTTGAAAAGCAACGTCACACTCTGTGTCCCATGCAAAAGCTAGGTTCTTCTTCGTTAACCTAGTAAGAGGGGATGAAATCTTAGCAAAGTCCTTAATGAACTTCCTATAGTAGCCCGCCAAACCAAGAAAGCTTCTCACTTCCGTTGCGTTCTTAGGAACTTTCCAGTCTTGCACCGCAACTACCTTTGCGGGGTCCACAACTATACCTTGCTTAGAAACTACATGTCCAAGAAACCGAACTTCTTTTCTCCAAAAATGACACTTAGAGAACTTAGCCTTTAACTCGTGTGCTCTAAGCGTATCCATGACTTCCTTGAGATGTCTAGCATGTTCTTCCTTATCCTTTGAGAAGATCAAAATATCGTCCATGAAGACCACCACAAACTTGTTAAGGAACTCCATAAACACCCTACTCATCAAGTCTATGAAGTACGCGGGTGCATTCGTCAAACCAAACGGCATGACGAGCCATTCGAAGAAACCATCCGGAGTCCTAAACGCAGTCTTGTCAATGCTATCCTCAGCCACTCTAAGTTGATGGAATCCTATAGCTAGATCGAGTTGAGTGAAAACGGACGCTTCTAGAAGCTGGTCGAACAAGTCGTCGATTCTTGGTAGTGGGTGCCTATTCTTCTTAGTCAGCTTGTTTAACTCATGATAATCTACGCATAGACGAAGCGAACCATCCGCCTTAGTAGCGAATACCACCGGAGCACCCCATACAGAAATGCTTCACCTAATGAAATTTTTCTCAAGCAACTTCTTAACTTGCTTACTAAGCTCTTTTCTCTCTCGCGGGGCCATGTGTCTAACGGGCAATGCAACTGACTTAGCATTATCAACAAGATATATACGGAAATCTATCTCTCATTTAGGGGGTAACCACTTAACCTCATCAAAGACATCGGGATATTCTCGGGCTACCCTTACTGATTGAAAATCATCGATAGACAAGTCAAGAGATTCTAGATAACATAACATGACAGGACCCATAGGGTTACAAGAAATTTCAAGGGTATTACCAAGGCGAGTCACGAGTCTAACTACCCTTCGTTCACAATCGAGAATGGCTCCATTATTGGACAACCAATCCATGCCTAGAATCAAACCGTATCCCATAAATTCGAGAACATAAGCATTAAACGTGAATTCTAAGCTTAAGATAGAAATCCTCAAGTCCACACAAATCATAGATAAATAAGCGGAGCCACCAATTGGATTTGAAACAATAACGGGATCCTCAACTAGACTTGTACTTAGGTGCAGAGTTTCAACAATATCAGAAGAAATGAAAGTATGCGATGCACCAGAATCAAACAAGGTTCGAACAGGATGATCAAAAAGATAGACTAAACTTTTGACAGAAATATTTCTACCTCGTTCTTGCGGAGGTACCGTGAGAGCGTGGACTTGTCCTCCAGAAGAAGGTCCAGCTCCCTGCCCTTGCTTCCTTGGGCGGGCCCTAGCCATGTGTCCTGTCTCACCACAGTGGAAACAACCACCCATCTTCCTTTTCTTCTTCCTGCAGTCTTTGACCAGATGTCCAGGAATGCCACAGAAATTACACTTTCTCTTTTCACGGGGTTTGTTGTTCTTCCCGCCTTTCTTTGGATCAGCCTTCTTGTTCTGTGACCCTTCCCCCTTCTTATCTTGAGGCACTTCTGCTTTTGCCTCATTCTTGCCTTTGTCTTCCTCATTTAAGAGTGTCATGTCTACTAACCTTTCGTAAGTAGCCCCCATAGGTATGTGGGTCATAGCTAAGCTGTGAAGTGGCTCATTCAATCCCTTGACAAAACAGAGAGCCTTCTTATGAGGAGTATTCACTAAGTCCAGTCCAAACCGGGCTAGTTGATTAAATTGATTGACGTACTCCTTGACCGTCATACTTCCTTAATTAAGAGATAAGAACTTTTCTAGCTATAGACTTCGTTCAGCTTGTGAGAGGAATTTCATCTCAAACCTTATCCTGAAATCCATCCATGTGTCAACAGGTCTTTCAGCATTAGTGACTTCCCACCAATAGGAAGCTTCGTCTTTGAACAACCATACTGCCAATTGTATCTTCTGCCTATCGTCCACCTCGAAGATAACGAACAGATCCTTAGTTTCTTTGAGTCAGTTCCTCGCTTCTACGAATGATTCGGTTCCATTGAAATCCTTTCCACCCATGGCCCTAAAATCTCTACAGATCTTTGAGAAAGCATTTGCACGAGGAGGAGGAGGAACCACTGCAACTGGAGGAGGAATATCTGCTGGGCCTGCATCATTGGCCCTAGCCTCTAAGTACCTCCTGAACCAGCCAAGTATTGGCACACCCTCTGGAAGGTTAAGATTCCCATACATGCTGAAATGAAAAAGAAGAGATTCAAAATGAGGAAACAAAGGATAGTGCTAATGCCTTTTGGGGAATAGCCTTTAAATAAAACAAAACTTTTCTTGAAAAATGCTTCTTTGTAAACGGTTTTGAAAATAGTTTTAGATGGTTTTAAAAACTTTTGCCCAGTCTGGTAACCTTCTGCTCTGATACCAAGTGTAACACACCCCACCTCCAAGGGAATGCACTAGTTTTGGAGGAGCGTTATCGAGGTAAACAATCACAGAAATATTACAAGACAGACATAAATAAAATAGCGGAAGAGTCAAAAGATAAATTTCATTACTTTCAAAATAGTCAAAGCCTTTTTCATCCAAAGCACCAAATATCCAAAGTCATCATTTTCCATTACAAAAAATTCTGTCTTGCATAAATAAAGAAGCATAAAAGCTTAAAACAGCAAGAATAACATAATTCCCCAAGATAGCAGAAATGCAGCCATAGCAGAGCTCAAGATCAAACCGTACATGAGCTGAACCGAAAGCAAGAGAAATCCAAGCTAAGTGCTAAAGTTTCCTCCCTAAGAACCTAGGGGGGAAACGAAAGAAAAAGAGGCGAAAGAAAACGGGTCAGTCATAAAGACTGGTAAGTCCTAGTGACTTTCAGCATAAATACAGGTAAAGGTAACATGACATGTATAAACTAAAAGTAAACTTAAGGATGCTGTCAGGATGGGCAAGATAGACTAAGATAACATGATAAGTCAAATATAAATCAAGTAAAGCATCGCATGTTCAAGATTCGCTGCACCAACTGTACTAGTATCCCAAACCCTTGTCAAATATTAACCAAGAAATGATCCCTTGGCCCAATATAATGAAATGACCCATTTTGGGGTCCTACGGAACGATCCATTAATCGATCGGCTCCCTACAAGTTCTAGCTCGTCGTGTGTCTGTGTCATACGGCCCTATCACGAATGTATTCATCTGTGCTAGGTCCACCATAGGGTGTATCAAGCCCTACGATGCCAACCACCGACACGAATCAAGCACGCAAAGTGTAAACCTACTAATGCCCAATGCTTGCTTTTTCAACTCCGGACTACGTGCACGACCGTAGTCCGCCTGAACCTACATTGGCGCACCAACTCAGCCGTTGTTCTGGTCGCTTACAATCAGCCCAGTAATCGTGCCCTACCCTGCCTAGTTCCAGGGTACCATGATACATCTAAGTGGGTTACTGCTGAAATGGACCGCGTAACTGGGGTTTCCGTCCAACAGGTTAAGTGTTGTCATTTAAATTCGTGACTTAACCCTTATCAGTCTAGCATGTCAAGTTGGTTAAGTATTGTCTTTCAATTTCATGACTTAACCCCACTAATCATGTGTCAAGTTGGTTAAGTGTTGTCTTTCATGTTCATGACTTAACCTTATCATGTGGCATTAATTCATTAATGCACCCCAACCTCTCACATCAGACCTGTTGTTGTGGTCACTGGATATGCCGGGCGGTTCCGGGCAGATTTACACCACAACTCAGTCCGACCTCGGGTTTCAAGCGCGATATGATCAACCACCCACATTGGATCCTATTGTTTGCAGTCACTAGATTTGCCGGGCAGTTCCAGGCAGAATTACACTGCAAACTCAACCCAACCTCGAGTTGGCCATTTTCAAGTTCATTCTAGTGTCATGTCCATGTTCAAATTTCATGTCAAGTTTGTGTCAAGTTTCATGGCAAGTTTCTTGTTAAGTTTCATGTCAAGTTTCATGATTCATGTTCATAACCAATTCATCTTTTGCCTAATCTACCCAAATCGTATTCCCATCGCACGTAAACATGAATCGATCTAGATTACAAGTAAATCCAAATCCAAAATAAAAGGGAATAACATCAAAACTATAATTGGCAAAAGAACGAGCACAAGGTGATTAATCTAGCATGATATATCTTGAGATAATTGGTTATAACATCGCTGTCATATAGAATAATAGTCCCAAAACATTAGGATTACAGATCTAGCATAATAAGGTGATAGTCATGAAAAAGTGGTAATCCAACTTGTGAAAAGTAGATTGATTCAACATCACATGCATGATAATACTATGGACATGAAGGAGTTTGATTTACAACATGAATAGGTCCAAACTGATTTCATAGCAATATTCCCAAATGTCAAGATCCAAGATGGAAACTAGAATAGATGTGAATCGATTATCATACTTAAGTCCAATTTCACTTTATCTCATGTCCAAATTACAATTAACATGTTTAAATCTCAAAGTAACTAGAACTTATAGTGCGCGGATCGAGAATTTAGAAAGCAGAATCGAAGCTCTAGTCGAACACTCCCAATATGCAATTCCTAGTCGTAGTCTTCAAGAAATAGTCTTCATGTTTTATTTTAATTTATTTATTTCAGAGGCAGCATAAGGAGAGAATAAAATGGTGTAAAGAGAATGGGGTTAGGGGCTGTTTATATAGAATTAGGTGAACGAATCTAGACTGAAAACGAGACCAAAAACATCATAATGAACCCAGGCTCAAAACTGGGTTTCGGCACCAGGTCGACCCCCAGGTCGACCATAGGGTCGACCTGGCCCCTGGGAGGTGAGACCATAGTGTCGACCCCCAGGTCGACCTGGTCTTGGGCGGGAAAATTCTCGCCCAGTCTCCACTGGGGTTTGAATTCGAATTTCGAATTCGAGCTATTTTTCAGTTCTGAAAATCCTTGAAACTTCGGAGGGTCATATCTCCCTCATACGGAATCCGTTTTTCGAAACTCGGACTCGTTTCCAACCAGAATTTCGAGATGAACGCAATGGCGCAACCCATTTTCCCTGATTCTTATTTTAAAATTTAATTCTGCCTTGATTTATGGTTTTAATATGTTATTAAAATTCGGGTTGTTACAGTATAAGGTTCAATTGTGGAATTATATTTAATCCATTTTGAATTAATGTATTTTTGGTGACCAATTGTAGCGATCAATATAATTAATTGTTATAAATAAGACAGCAAATTAAATAATCACTTTAACAATGATTGATTTAGGGAAAATAAACGTGATAAGAAGATGGTTACAATTCCTAAAATCAATTGGGATAAATGTTGTAAACCCCAATTAGGAAATTTGAATTATAAATGCATTTAAACACGAGATTAAATTCAACTTGTGGCGTAAGCCTGCCCGGAACCGACTGGCAAGTCCAACAACCACAGGTAGTCAGTTTAATGTGAGGTGTCGAATGCATAAATATAATTGTGTTAAGCCACGAGGTTAAGTTCACTTGTAGTAGAAGCCTGCCCGGAACCGACCGGCAAATCCTGCATCCACAGGTAGTCAACTTAATGTGAGAGGCCTAATACCTAAATGTGTAAATATATAAAATAGTCAAACAATAAATAAATGAATGAATAAGAATATAACATTGTCTGTTGGGGTACAACAAATAGATAACTAGGGACTGCTAAATAGTTACCTTAGGAAAGTATGAACGTTAGAGTCATAAAGGTCAATGAAAAGGAAATAAAAGGAAAGGGGTGTTATAGGGGAATTTATGATTGTTGTTTAAACACTAGGTCCAAATTAAGGGAGTAATTAATTATCCAAGGGAAAAAGGAGTATAACCGTTCTTATTAATAGTGATTGAAATAAAAAATATAGTTGAACTTAGTAGGTTAATAACATAAGATATTATTAACCATATAAACCCATGACGCAAATAAATGGTGTACATATAGTATTTCTATATAAAGGGACTAAACGAGAATGACTTAATAACGTAGCCTACTTTATCCCAAAAAGGGAAAGGTGTTAAAGGCAAATGGGGTACAAACTAATAACCTTCGCGTATAGTCCGCTTCCTGGGTCCTAAAAGGCTAAGAGACTAAGGTTGAGGAGTCCACCAGGTAATAGGTCCTCCAGTTTAGGGGGATTAAACTGCATGTGTCGTATTGCTTGCCCAAACCTGGAAACTTAAAATGTCAGATATAGCCACCTATCCTATGGGAAGTAATAAGCGACCAAGGGGGTTAATATGGTCAGGTAGAAGGTATAGCGAACAATAAAATGCCATCTCTGACCTTATATGGTGCAAAGGGTATATGCGCAAATGACGGAAGCCTTAACTAGTAGGTCCCGTAGCTAGTGCTCTCTAGTTTGTGTTAGCGATGAAGGTATTATCGAGGATTAATAAATGACCAACAGGTCCGCCTAGGGTCTTAAGTGATCAGGGAGAATCCACCCTATCTATCATTGATAGTGAGGCATTAAATACTAAAGGATAGCAAATATATAGATAGAAACCCCGTAATTAGGGGTTCAACCTTGATATAGTGAACCAGTTAATGTAATGACCCGCATTTGCAAAGGGTTTATAATTAATTAATTTAATTATATAAATAGTGATATAGTGAAATAAATGGTCGTGGAATTAAATAACGATGAATATTTAATTAAAATAATAAATTAAATAATATATTTAATTCTGAAATAATCGGAATTGGCTGAAATGGCGATATGATGTGAACTGGATCATCTGTGATATTTAATTCAGTTTTGAATTGAATTAGAATAACGAATATATTATAGAAACGACAGTTTTAACGTATAATTATATTATAATTAAAATTGAGCTTGAAATGGCGCTGCAGTTCGCGATTTAGCGATTAGAACTTCAACTGAATGTACAGGATTCGTTTTAAGCCGGATTTATGTGAAACAAGAAACGTGTGGAGCTGGTGGAGTATATCTTTCTAGTGGAAGAGAAAAATCGGGATTTCGTCGTGTAGATTTTGATTTATGTCCAAATCAAATTTCTAGAAAAGTCGTTGTGGAATTCCTTTGTATTTCGTAACGCTTTATATTCGTTATAAAAGGATTTTTCAATGTCAATTGAATATCGATTCAATCCGGACTCGGAATAGCGAGTAAACAATTATACTGGAGCTGTATGATATTCCTCTGTGAATATATATACGAAAATATAAATTTATTAATATTTTGTTTAATTATATTTAAATATATTTATATATTTAAATGGGTCATCCGGAGCTTTAGAAATAGCCAGCTTTACAAACGAGTTCAGAATTTGACGAAACTGGTTTTACTGGATCCAGAATATTAGAATATAGCAGTATAGAAAATTTCGTGGAATTCCGGGTTGTTTTGAAGTCGTTGCAAGCTTAGAGAGTAAACAAGAATATAATTGAATATTATATTAAAAATATCCTAAGAAAATATCTCCATCCTTTTCCACTATAAATAAGACTTAACTACTAACTCCTGTAACCTAAATCCTTCGTTCATCCTTTCTGTAAATAATAAGGCTGCCACTTACCTCAAATCTTTGGAAAACAAATTCAAACGCAATACTCAATTAAATCGCTAAATGTCGGATCCTTTGGCTTCGTGGAAGGGTGGGCATCAATTTGGGGTGCACTGTATTTTGTGCGACATCATTTACTGAGGCTCCAAGATTTTGACCAGCGAGCTAGGGCTAGGATCGGTCGACGATGGGATGAGGGATGGACTGAGGCGATTGGATTGTTGAACTCAGTGTGGCGCAGAGATTCGACTCGTGGGCATTTGGTTGAACTCGGTGATTGTTTTGGTGGATTGCGACATCAGTTTTGGCTATAGGCGGATCTTCGAAGGGCACCGGATCTGATGAGGGGGAGCAAGCTAGGTGGGGTTTCCGATGGTGATTCAGACAGTGGTGGTTGCGCCGGAGGGTGATGACCGACGGGGTGGTGAGGTGAGGTCAAAGGCAGTCAACGACGGGTGTTTTTAATTCCTAGAACCGAAACGAGCAATTGGGGAAGAAGCCTAAGGAGCGGGCCTGGGTATTTTATAAGGTGATGGGCCGGAAATCCAAAGTTAAGCCCAATAAACATTTAAGTGTTTAATTTATTTAAATTTGTATAAAATTGTAAACTCAATATCTCGGTCATACTTAACCAGAATTCAGCGAAACAAGATCCGCTGGGATCGTATGGACGGACACTACCCAATGGAACTGACTGGGAGTGGATTGGAGCTAGTCTGAATTTATGGCGAAATAAATTGTTTGATCCAAATCAAATAACAGTTTATCGTTCTTTAACGATGAACTGCAAATGCGAGTAAATCTCACTAACTCTGAAAGGTTTATAATTTCATGTTGTATTTTTAGAACTGTTAAATATTGGCTGATTGATTGTGTGTTGACTGTTTGATTGAACTGCTAGACAGTTAGTTGAATTTCTATATTGATTCTGTTTAACAAAATATATCATATGGAACTGAAAGTGATTTTATCTATATTATTTGACATCTGTGATGCAGGGAAACAGGTTGGAGGAATCCAACTGGATTCCTCAACATTTATTTTACTGTGATTCATATATTGTAATATATGATGTGATATATAATCTGTTGTCAATTATATGTGTTTGAACGATATTGGTCATCGTGATTTGATGTGTTAAATATCATAACATACCGGAATGGTGAAAAGGGAATTTTCAAAATGAATATTGAAAATAGATTATTTATAAAATCAAAGGATTTTATAAAAGAGATAATATTTATAACAATCAAAGGAGATTTTATAAAAGGAATTATTTATAAATGGAATATTTATAAATAGAAATTTATTTATAAATAGAAATTTATTTATAAATGGATTGTTTATAAATAGAAAATTCTTAGAAATGAAACCCTAAAGGAATTATTTGCAAACCATTTGTAAATAGATTAGAACGAGAAAGGTTTGTAAACCATTTACAAATCAATTAGAAAGAGAAATGTTTGTAAAACCTTTACAAATGAAATCGAAAAGGAGATATTTGGAAAACCATTTACAAATAGAATTAAAAGGGAAACCATTTGTAAAGTGAAGAACCGTTACTAAAAGTAAATCTTTATAAATGAATAGTTTATTCGAAAAGGAGTTATCGAATATTAGTTATTCGAATAGAGTTAAATCGAATATGGTATTCGAAGGGAGTCAATCGAATAAGGTATTCGAAAGTTAGTAAATCGAATATGTTATTCGAAAAGGGGTTAGTCGAGTCGAGTTAGCTGAATAGAGTTAATCGAATATTAGTTTATTCGAATAGAGTTAAAGGAAAGGAATTATCGATTATTAGTTAATCGAAAGGAATTATCGATCATTAGTTAATCGAAGGACTCATCGATTATAGTTTAATCGAAAAGAGTTATCGATTTTTTTAATCGAAGTGAGTTATAGAATATTGGTTATTCGAAGGAGTTATCGAAATTAGTTATTCAATGGAGTTAATCGATTAGAGTTAAAATAAAGGAGTTGATCGAATATAGTTTATTCGAATAGAATCAATCGAGTTAATCGAATATTAGTGATTCGAAATAGAGTTAAATAGGACTTATCGAATATTAGTTATTCGAATAAGAGTTAAATAGAGTTATCGAATATTAGTTATTCAAATAGAGTTAAATGGAGTTAAAGGAATAAATCGAATATAGTTTATTCGAATAGAAATAAAGGAGTTAATCGAATTTGGTTTATTCGAATAGAGTTAAAGGAGTTATCGACTAGAGTTAAATCAAATAGAGTTAATCCAATAGCGTTAGTCCAATAGATTTAATTGATAAGGGTTAATCGAATAGAGTAAATTGAATAGAGTTATCGAATATACCTTATCGAAGGAAAGAATTATCGAATAGAGATGATTCGAAAGAGAGTTACGTAAGGAAGTTTGTTAAAGAATTAAAGGGCGAACTTTGTCTATTTCAAGGTTAGAAACGTTGTTCAGTTAAGGTCTGAGAGGTAGTATTACCCTAACTTGATTGACTTCATTTTTAAGTAAGGAATGGTTAAGGTTCGATAGTGAAGGTGGGTTAAAGGAATTTAGTTAATAAGCGTAATGGTTTGAGTTGGCATCGCGATGGTTTGTTTAAAACATCTGTCTAAGTCCAATGAAGGAGTTTTGGAAATGTTTTCCAACTAAAAACCAGAAATGTTTTCTGATATAGAAAACAAGAAATGGAAATGTTTTCTAATGGTAATAACATATATTTTCTAAATTTAGAAAATAAGAAATGTTGAATATTGGGAAACAGGTGATAAGTAAGTTAATGAACTAAGGAAAAATATGTATATATATATAATTGATGATTGATTGATAGAATTTCCATTTGGAAATGATATCGTTGTTTGCGCACCTGTTTTTATTCGATAGTTAAATCACAGACTATCGAAGTTTTGACCATTTTAACGTTGTTAATATGGAGAGACCGGTTGGATTATTATCCAAAGAACCACTCTGTATTGGCATAAGCGTTGCGAATCATATATGCCAAAGATAATTGAAGACGGAGTAAAGTGCAAGGGCTATTGTATAAGTCTTAGATAACAGTGCCTAAGATGGATGTACTGAATAGTGCCTTCGGTTCATCCTGTTCCTGGATGACTTGTATGGATGAATGTCTGACAGAGTATTTCCAGAAAGGTCACGTACATTGATTTCTTCAACCGTACCAAGAGTGGAAGCGGAGAAGGAAACTTCTTTTAGCTGACACGTAATGTATGTTTGTAGACGTCAATCGGTGATTCGATGGATTTGACGATGTAACATTCGAAGTGAATCTGGTGTGATGATAAAGCGTAGCTTCTAGCCTCATCATCCGGTAAATGAAAGAAATCGGGCAGGCAGCATGGCTAAGTCGGTCGCTCCGAAGTAGGGTGTATAATCACCTGATCTAGAGTTTCATTTACTTCTAAAAATCTATTGTTGATGCTGTTCCATTCGGGAAACGGTTGCTGATCCCAACCGTTGGTGATATACATTCGATACACTCAAGCGAAATGAGTGGTCGGTCATGTGTGGCCAGGTTGCAAGATGTTCTTGTTGAACCTAGTGTATTCCTTTCTAGAGGTAAACTAGCGAAAGGTGGTTCCATACCTTGTCATAGTTGGAAATCCATTTACCCAATACGTGCTTACGGTTTTGATTATATATTATATATGTAGAAAGTGAGATGAAAGCGTTTCTGCTAGATGATTATTATATTATGGTTGATAGACATTATTATAATATCAAAAGGTTTTTGATATAAAGATAATTGGGATTCTCATAAGGGAAAAACCCGTTCCGTTATACGGCATGGTCTTATGAGATATCGTTTACTTGTTCAAACTGTTTTAAACTGTTTTACTCATACCGGTCCATGTTGCGTGCTTGGGGCATGTGTCGCATGATAGGGGGTTCTCGCTTTTCGTTAGGTGGCGAACGGGAGACTCTTACCCCTACATGTCCCGAAAATGAGGGTTGGTTGTAAAGTCGAAAGGCTGGCCGTAAAATGTGGTGTTGGGGTACCAATGTAAGCCACAGTGGGGTATTACCTTGCTGCTTCGGGATGATGAGGAGAGGATGGTTGCAAAGCCTACTTGAATCGGATTTTTGGGTCATTACAGTTGGTATCAGAGCTTAAAGTTAAGTGAATTACCTTGGCTCTGTGGCGTGACTTAGTAGAGATAGGGTTAGTAATACCCTAGATTAAGTTTGAGTGTATATATATACGAGTGAACGTATTTGTTATTGATATAAAAATGGTTTTATATTGTGAAGATTCATTGGTTGAGTTGTTTATGGGTTCTGGTCGATCAGTTTGATCCACTGTATCAGTAGGAGTTTATAAACACTCAAATACGATGGGTCGACACGATATGTTTTGAAAAGAGAGTAAATTAAAATAAGTTTACCCAATGTATATCTTGATATAGAGAAGATATATATATCAAAATTATAATATAGTGGATATATTAGTTGTTATTATAATCGAGTAAGGTTTAAAATTAAATGGTTATGTAAATAACCAATCAGAATTCATATAACTGAAATACGTGAAATCAAATGAGTAGAATCTGAAATTTTAAACTAGAAATTGAGTTAAAACTGAATTGGATAAGTGTTTGTAAATGGATTTGGATTAAGAATAAGGAAAATTTAAGATCCTTGGAGATTTTAAATTGTTTTACAAGCAGTATGAATTATATTTTGAAATGAATTTCAAAGTGGAAATGTTTAGAAATGGTTTTATAGTATTGAAATCACTTCGATCGTTGGAAAATAGATTCTGATGATGACAGCTGCATCATCAGTATTCATTTTCGAGTTGTAAGTGACGAATTACTACCAGAGATTGAATTTGTTTTGGGAAAGACAAGTTGTGCTGAATTTCAAAATGGGATTTATAATATAGAATTTGAACAATAGAATTTGATATATAGATTTGAATAATAGAAGTGATATAAAATTTGAATAGAAATTGAATAGAATTAACTAAGTCGAAGAGGAATTAGTTAATGGAATTTTGAATTTGAAGTTGAACTTTGAAAGGTGAATTGGATTTGTAAATGGATATTCAAAATCGAATATAGAACTTAAGTTTGAAATTTGGATTCAAATTAGTTAATAAGCAAATTAAAATATATTTGAACATGTCATGTTCAAATATAAAAGTGAAATAGACTAAAGAGTTAATTAGCAACTAAATTAACAAATTGAGTAAAACGATCAGGTATAGTTAAAATAGATTGGGCAGGTATAAATATACATGAGATAGGTATGGATAAGGTATGAAGGTATATAAATAGAATGCCCGACAAAAAGGTATGTATTTAATTCACATATGAGATTTTATGCGCCGTATCGGCTAGCCGCTTGGCTTTTTCTTTTTCTTTTTGGATTGGTGAGGGCCATGGGAGGCTATGTGAAATATTCTGATGCTCCTTGTACAAAGGAGGTTATGGAGAATTTTTTCGGGAATTTAAGGAGTTAGAATATTTGTAAGATAATTTGATAGTTAGAAATCAACGTATCGATATATATATATATAGAAGTCGATAAGGAAACGAACTTAGAAATAGAATAGTAAAATCAAAAAAGAAGACTAAGAATAAAATCTAGTAAGAATAGAAAGAGGAAGCGTATACGTGTTTAAAAGTGAATAAGTAGTTGTATGGTATTGGTTATTCGAGTAAGTAGTCATATCTATTTTGACGTTATAAACGTTATTCAGTCAAGGTCTGAGAGGTAGTTATACCCCAACTTGATTGATTTCATTATTAACAAATAAATAGTAAGATTTCAGGCTCGAAGATCAGTGTTGAATAAGAGTTAGTTGAATATAGTATTTGGGTTGTCGTAACGATGTTTTACACAACATCCGTTTTAACCCAAATAAGTGTAAGCTTGGAAATATAATAAAGAATATTTCCTAAGTATAGAAATAAAAGAGATCGGAAAAGAGATAAGTAATTGGAATATTTTCCAATTATAAATAGCGTATATTTTCTAAAGTTTAGAAAGTAAAGGAAGGCGATATTCGGACATGTTTTCCAAATAACATAAAAGGCCAATATGGTTATTGAAAATATTTGGTCAACAAATATTAATAAAGAAATAGAGAAGTGATTTAACTAATGGAATATTAATTAAGGGCTCAGTGACATGTTCAAAAAGGAAAAATTGATTTTTGAAAAGAGTAAACTGTTTAAAAACTCCCAGGGAAAGACTGTTTGAATTAAAAACAAATTTAACAGAAATTTGTGAAAGCAAAATTGAATTAAAGTAAATCCAGTAAAGTGGTAACTGAGATTGAATTAGAATGATATCAAGACAAATTGGATTGTGAGATTCAAATTTGAAGTGTAATGTGATAATCAAGTTAAGAGTTGGGAATCGAGAAGAAACTCGAGTTGAAATGATATTTGGCTCGGATATAAGCGAATGGTTGTGTCATGAATAAAAGCAGACTGGAATTTGATTGGGATGACCCTTGTATCCGTTGAATTGATAACCAGTAGAAAGGATATAATGATATGCCGACAAAAGGTACAAGTTTATATTCCTATTGGATATAAGATTTATGAGCCGAATTAGCAAGCCACTTGGCTGTTTGATTTTCTTTTGGGATGGAGATGGCCCAGAGAGTCGAGTTGGAGTTTGACCTATTGACCAGTACAAAGGAGGTGCTGGCGGAATTTTTCGAAAAGTTAAGGTGTTAGAAAATTTTCAGGATTTTTGAAAATTTTCGTTGATAAGAATTAATTAATAATTTAATTGAAATTAAATTGGTTCAGTTGAAACTGAAGTTAAGAAGTGAACAAATATGTTCTAACCAGTCGATAGGGTCGTTCTCTACCTTAGCAATTTCGAGGACGAAATTATTTTAAGTGGGGAAGATTGTAATGACCTGCATTTGCAAAGGGTTTATAATTAATTTATTTAATTATATAAATAGTGATATAGTGAATTAAATGGTCGTAGAATTAAATAATGATGAATATTTAATTACAATAATAAATTAAATAATATATTTAATTCTGAAACAATCAGAATTGGCTGAAATGGCGATATGGTGTGAACTGGATCATCTGTGATATTTAATTCAGTTTAGAATTGAATTAGAATAATGAATATATTATATAAACGACAGTTTGAACATATAATTATATTATAATTAAAATCGAGCTTGAAATGGCGCTACAGTTCGCGATTTGGCGATTCGAACTTCAACTGAATGTACATGATTCGTTTTAAGCCGGATTTCTGTGAAATAAGAAACGTGTGGAGCTAGTGGAGTATATCTTTCTAGTGGAAGAGAAAAATCGGGATTTCGTCGTGTAGATTTTGATTTATGTCCAAATCAAATTTCTTGAAAAGTCGCTGTGGAATTCCTCTGTAATTCGTAACGCTTTATATACGTTATAAAAGGATTTTTCAATGTAAATTGAATATCGATTTAATCTGGACTCGGAATAGTGAGTGAATAAGTATACTGGAGCTGTATGATATTCCTCTATGAATATATATATATGAAAATATTAATTTATTAATACTTAATTTAATTATATTTAAATATATTTATATATTTAAATGGGTCATCCAGAGCTTTAAAAATAACCAGTTTTACAAACGAGTTCAGAATTTGACGAAACCGGTTTTACTGGATACAGAATATTAGAATATAGCAGTATAGAAAATTTCGTGGAATTCCGGGTTGTTTTGAAGTCGTTGCAAGCTTAGAGAGTAAACGAGAATATAATTGAATATTATATTAAAAATATCCTAAGAAAATATCTCCACCCCTTTCCACTATAAATAAGACTTAACTACTAACTCCTGTAACGTAAATCCTTCGTTCATCCTTTATGTAAATAATAAGGCCACCACATACCACAAATCTTTGGAAAACAAATTCAAACGCAATACTCAATTAAATCGCTAAATGTCGGATCCTTTGGCTTTGTGGAAGGGAGGGCATCAATTTGGGGTGCACAGTATTTTGTGCGACATCATTTACTGAGGCTCCAAGATTTTGACCAGCGAGTAAGGGCTGGGATCGGTCGACGATGGGATAAGGGATGGACTGAGGCGATTGGATTGTTGAACTCAGTGTGGCACAGAGATTCGATTCGTGGGCATTTGGTTGAACTCAATGATTGTTTTGGTGGATTGCGACATCGGTTTTGGCTACAGGCGGATCTTCGAAGAGCACCGGATCTGACGAGGGGGAGCTAGCCAGGTGGGGTTTCCGATGGTGATTCGGATGGTGGTGGTTGCGCCGGAGGGTGATGACCGACGGGGTGGTGAGGTGAGGTCAAAGGCAGTCAATAGCGGGTGTTTTAATTCCTGGAACCGAAATGCGCAATTGGGGAAGAAGCCTAAGGAGCGGGCCTGAGTATTTTATACGGTGATGGGGCGGAAATCCAAAGTTAAGCCCAATAAACATTTAAGTGTTTAATTTATTTAAATTTGTATAAAATTGTAAACTCAATATCTCGGTCATACTTAACCAGAATTCAGCGAAACAAGATCCGCTGGGATCGTATGGAAGGACACTACCCAATGGAACTGACTGGGAGTGGATTGGAGCTAGTTTGAATTTATGGCGAAATAAATTATTTGATTCAAATCAAATAACAGTTTATCGTTCTTTAACGATGAATTGCAAATGTGAGTAAATCTCACTAACTCTGAACAGTTTATAATTTCATGTTGTATCTTTAGAACTGTTAAATATTGGATGATTGATTGTGTGTTGACTGTTTGATTGAACTGCTAGACAGTTAGTTGAATTTCTATATTGATTCTGTTTAACATAATATATCATATGGAACTGAAAGTGATGTTATCTATATTGTTTAACATCTGTGATGCAGGGAAACAGGTTGGAGGAATCCAACTGGATTCCTCAACATTTATTTTACTGTGATTCATATATTGTAATATATGATGTGATATATAATTTGTTGTCGATTATATGTGTTTGAACGATATTGGTCATCGTGATTTGATGTGTTAAATATCATAACATACCGGAATGGTGAAAAGGGAATTTTCAAAATGAATATTGAAAATAGGTTATTTATAAAATCAAAGGATTTTATAAAAGAGATAATATTTATAACAATCAAAGGAGATTTTATAAAAGGAATTATTTATAAATGGAATATTTATAAATAGAGATTTATTTATAAATGGATTATTTATAAATAGAAAATACTTGGAAATGAAACCCTAAAGGAATTATTTTCAAACCATTTGCAAATAGATTAGAACGAGAAAGGTTTGTAAACCATTTACAAATCAATCAGAAAGAGAAATGTTTGTAAAACCTTTACAAATGAAATCGAAAACGAGATATTTGTAAAACCATTTACAAATAGAATTAAAAGGGAAATCATTTGTAAAGTGAAGAACCGTTACTAAAAGTAAATCTTTATAAATGAATAGTTTATTCGAAAAGGAGTTATCGAATATTAGTTATTCGAGTAGAGTTAAATCGAATATGGTATTCGAAGGGAGTCAATCGAATAAGGTATTCGGAAGTTAGTAAATCGAATATGTTATTCGAAAAGGGGCTAGTCGAGTCGAGTTACCTGAATAGAGTTAATCGAATATTAGTTTATTCGAATAGAGTTAAAGGAAAAGAATTATCGATTATTAGTTAATCGAAAGGAATTATCGATTATTAGTTAATCGAAGGAGTTATTGATTATAGTTTAATCGAAAAGAGTTATCGATTTGTTTAATCGAAGTGAGTTATAGAATATTGGTTATTCGAAGGAGTTATCGAAATTAGTTATTCAATGGAGTTAATCGATTAGAGTTAAAATAAAGGAGTTGATCGAATATAGTTTATTCGAATAGAATCAATCAAGTTAATCGAATATTAGTGATTCGAAATAGAGTTAAATAGGAGTTATCGAATATTAGTTATTCTAGTAAGAGTTAAATAGAGTTATCGAATATTAGTTATTCAAATAAAGTTAAATGGAGTTAAAGGAATAAATCGAATATAGTTTATTCGAATAGAAATAAAGGAGTTAATCGAATTTGGTTTATTCGAATAGAGTTAAAGGAGTTATCGACTAGAGTTAAATCAAATAGAGTTAATCCAATAGCGTTAGTCCAATAGAATTAATTGATAAGGGTAATCGAATAGAGTAAATTGAATAGAGTTATCGAATATACCTTATCGAAGGAAAGAATTACCGAATAGAGATGATTCGAAAGAGAGTTACGTAAGGAAGTTTGTTAAAGAATTAAAGGGTGAACTTTGTCTATTTCAAGGTTAGAAACGTTGTTCAGTTAAGGTCTGAGAGGTAGTATTACCCCAACTTGATTGACTTCATTTTTAACTAAGGAATGGTTAAGGTTCGATAGTGAAGGTGGGTTAAAGGAATTTAGTAAATAAGCGTAATGGTTTGAGTTGGCATCGCGATGGTTTGTTTAAAACATCTGTCTAAGTCCAATGAAGGAGTTTTGAAAATGTTTTCCAACTAAGAACCAGAAATGTTTTCTGATATAGAAAACAAGAAATGGAAATGTTTTCCAATGGTAATAACATATATTTTCTAAATTTAGAAAATAAGAAATGTTGAATATAGGGAAACAGGAGATAAGTAAGTTAATGAACTAAGGAAAAATATGTATATATATATGTGATTGATGATTGATTGATAGAATTTCCATTTGGAATTGATATCGTTGTTTGCGCACCTGTTTTTATTCGATAGTTAAATCACAGACTATCGAAGTTTTGACCATTTTAACGTTGTTAATATGGAGAGACCGGTTGGATTATTATCCAAAGAACCACTCTGTATTGGCATAAGCGTTGCGAATCATATA
Organism: Allium sativum; assembly: GCA_030737875.1. NCBI lineage: Eukaryota > Viridiplantae > Streptophyta > Magnoliopsida > Asparagales > Amaryllidaceae > Allium > Allium sativum. The sequence continues at coordinate 847,874,683 of CM060922.1, read as the reverse complement.
TGCCAAAGATAATTGAAGACGGAGTAAAGTGCAAGGGCTGTTGTATAAGTCTTAGATAACAGTGCCTAAGATGGATGTACTGAATAGTGCCTTCGGTTCATCCTGTTCCTGGATGACTTGTATGGATGAATGTCTGATAGAGTATTTCCAGAAAGGTCACGTACATTGATTTCTTCAACCGTACCAAGAGTGGAAGCGGAGAAGGAAACTTCTTTTAGCTGACACGTAATGTATGGTTGTAGACGTCAATTGGTGATTCGATGGATTTGATGATGTGACATTCGAAGTGAATCTAGTGTGATGATAAAGCGTAGCTTCTAGCCTCATCATCCGGTAAATGACATAAATCGAGCAGGCAGCATGGCTAAGTCGGTCGCTCCGAAGTAGGGTGTATAATCACCTGATCTAGAGTTTCATTTACTTCTAAAAATCTATTGTTGATGTTGTCCCATTCGGGAAACGGTTGTTGATCCCAACCGTTGGTGATATACATTCGATACACTCAAGCGAAATGAGTGGTCGGTCATGTGCGGCCGGGTTGCAAGATGTTCTTGTTGAACCCAATACAGATGTATATTTCAAGTTATGTTATATATATTATATATTATTCGTTCCGCTATGAGGTTCGTGTTACTCTGATGTTGTGTTCTTCTTCTTCTTCTTCTTCTACTTCTTCTATTCTAAGTTTCTATCTTATCTTTCCTCACCCTCTATTTTCTTTCTATTAATTTCCTGATTTTCAGTTTAATTTGGGGTTGGACTTGTGTTTTTGGTTAGCTCAAATTGGACCGGATTTTCGGGTCATTACAGTTAAGCTCTGGTACAAAGGTTTCACAAAAATATGTGAAAATGTCCTATCTGGGTATTATAATTTAGGGATACTACTCTGGCAAGAGTAGTAGAGTTGCGTGTAAACATTAACAAGGTTGGTTTAGAATCATTAACCTTGTCGGGCATACAACTTGGATTGAACCAAACCGAATATATCTATGTTATATTCTGTATTGTACATTTCTTAGTCACCAGAACTTGTTGTTCTAACCCCCCTCCTCATTAAAACCTCCCAGGTTTCCAAGAGAAGGTCGGGTTCTCATAGATGATTAAGTTTGTCTTTCGGTTCTCGTTCTCTCTCATGATCGGTATTGGCAAAGTGACGAACTTTGAAAAAGGTAGTTACTTGAGTTAATACTAGTTATCCTATTTTTGTTTCTGCTGTGAGTTTTCTTTATCGTACTCTGATTATGTTCGTGCTCATTTGTTGCAAGTACCACATATACACGCTCCATGCTTGGACGTGTTCTAGTTTTCTTTTTTGTCAAAATTTAGGTATAGAAAAGTGTGGGATGTTACATTTGGTATCAAAGCCTAGGTTAAACGATCAGAGAAATTCGGAATCATGAGAGAACGTAATTAGATTTTCTTTTTTGTTTCTCTTCATCTTTCTTACTCGACTTAATCTATTTCGACAATAAAAATGAGTCATGGGCCGAATTATATAAAACGAGCCTTGGGCGACTAAGAGTTGAAATGTGTTGAGTTCGGGTTCTTAGCCGTTTCTGCCTTACCCGACAGTACGTTGGCAATCTCATCATGAAGAGCATCAGGACGACATACGGTGGATTCCATTGATTCAAGATCTGGAAACTAGAATAAAATATATGACAATATAAAAAGCTAGCTACAACCGAGAAAATCATAAATTCCTGGTCCGGTTTCGTTGGTAGTACTAGTTAATACCATTACTTGATCCAAAGCGGAGAAAAAAGCCCACATTAATATGTCGTATCCATTTCCGAAATATAATTACAAGGTATATCCATTTGTTGCTTCGTTAAATTTCCGAATCTACCTTTGTTGAGATATTCAATTGAGTTCTTGGCCTTGTATTCAAGGAAATTTAATTATAAAACTATTTGGAAAAATAGAAATGAATTTCAATGGTTTTGGAATACGATTTCGGAATTTATGAAGATATGGTTTTAAAATTTAATCTATTCGTGTTTCAAAATATTAGAGCCATTGTGTAATTTTAATAAATGTTATCTGATTGGTATGAAAGATGGATTTACAAATGACAAGGAGTATGCCACTGAACTTGAAAATAATAAATATCTATTTTTTTTAATTTGTAGTGTCCCTTTTCCTATCTATATTGGATAATTTATTGAAATTACCGCAATTAATCCTTAAGATTATAATGCACTAACATCTTTGAACATGTAAAGGTTTGAAATATAAACTGGAATATAAATAATAGTAATAACAAAATGGATTTGTAAATATGAAACCGTTAGTTTATAATAAATTCCATTGTTGGAAAAGTACTAAGTTTTTCTTCAGAAAGGCTAAGGAAAATTCTTCGTCCGGATTTTTGGAGTATTCGATTTTGTGAATCATCAATTTGTTATCAGCTAAGTAAGGAGGAAATCCGTTTTAATTTGTATTATGGATTTCTAGCTGAATTATTTTTAGAATTCGTTCGTTCATTGTGTAGTAGCAGCGTCGTTGCTGAGACTATACATCCTTCAAATTAGTTCGGAGTTTAGCTATGGTATTTGATACCATCGTGATGAGGATGATTGTTTTTCGGATCGCGATAAATCTTAAAAGATGATGCAAGACAATTAATATTCTAATCCGGCCAAATAAGGTCAAGGTCCAGCCTCTATCCAAAGCCCATTTGGTAGTTGATTGTTTAGTGCTATATTAGGACGGTGAACTAGATAATGAGTTTTGATACAACTTGGACCTAGGACTCAATCATAAAAGTTGTATCCAAATTACCTTTTAACTTCCTTCTTTCATCCTTTCTTCCTCATCTAGTCGAACCATATTCCTATTCTTCTTATTGTCGCCTTGTCTCCTCCTTTTCCGTGTTTGTTTGCGCATTAGGTCTTACCTCACTAGTACTCCAAGATTTAACTTTTTCTCTCCGAACATTTCTTGGTCTATAACACCTAGTTGCACAATTCGATCTCACTCATACCATGTAAATCTCATCCTTGGGTAGAGATCATTTGGTTGGATCGGAATGAGAAAAAGGGTCTTAAATATCTGGCAAGACATTAGGGCTTGCACCGACCTATTTCTTCGAGATCTTAGAATAAGATTTGTGTTTGTGCTGCATCCAACTTTGCTATACCTTATTCGAATAGCCTCTTTTTGAGGAATTCGTGTTGAACATGGACTTGAAAGTTATTTTGTTTGACCGACTTTGGAGATTTTGTGGCAAATCTATTTTTCTTGATCTCGGTTCTTATGTTAGGTAATCTATGTTCGAACTGCCTATATAGACGTGTGACCCATTTAGCACAACGTTCTATAAATGGGAAGCTATGACTAGATTTGTCTCATGATGCGAGAATTAAATCCTTTGCTTAATCGATGGCGTAACCATCATTTGGTGCCGCATTATATTCGGTTCAGCTTGCTGCTTTTACTTTGTTGTCTCATTGAGTTACTCTTTTTAAATTCACCTATCAATTTTGTCTTTTGACAATATTTGGTGGGTTTCCATGAGAAGTAGTTTTGTGGTAGGTTTCTTTTCTCATCATAAATTCTCTCTTAGAAGAGATGCTGATGTGGGAACCTCCACTAACACCAGTAGTGTTTGAAACAAGAGATTGAGCATTTTGCTACCATGATATGGTTAATCAAAGGTCATAAAAATTTGTTTTAGCTTCAGCCGCGGAGCAAGGCATCTTATTGTTTATAGCCATTGTTTTGGGAGTTTTGATGTTGTTTTGTTGTTATCCCTTTCCAGCATTGGGTTCTTAGTTGTGGTGAATCGTGCTTGTAACTTTTAGTGTTGTTTAAATTGCACGACTTTGGTTAATGCGATTTCTATATTTGGAGATATTTTATGTAATTCACGCATGCCTGTTTGATTGAAATCACATTTTCGTATCTAAACTAACAGTTGTTGTAGAGCTGGAAAGAATAGAATTCTGTATTGGATAAATTTTAGCAAAGGACCGGTTTTATGTTATTTTTGTCACATGTACATAAATAAATAAATTAAGGCTCCTTGTTAAAGCTAAAATTTATTTCCGTCATTTTGTGGGTAATTTCAGTTTTCGCATTTTTGGCTTAACTGACTTCCTTTTTTGCAAACATGTGACATGAATTGTTTAAATTTCCGCAAATTTCATTTTTGAAAGTTTACGGAAAATGTTGTTTAAAAAAAACATTTTTCTATCATTTTCTTATTTTATAGGAAAATGAAACGGTTTTGGAAGGAAATTTCAAAATAGACATGACAAGTTTTCAAGCGGAAATTTACTTTTATGAAAACTTTCAATTTTTGCTCACATGAACGGTGTAAGGAAGATTTTTGGATGCTTTGTGTGCATGTTGTAGTGGTGCAATAGGACCGATAATACAATATAAACATTAACGATAACAAGGGAAAGGTTGTTTTAGCCTTGGAAACGTTGTTTCCATACCTTGTCAACGATGCGCGCGAGCAATAAATTAACTCATTTTAGTTTTAGAGATTGTTTTAAGCTTCCTTTACAGTCTACAGTTGGAAATTATTTGGGTGTTTCGGGTGGCTGAGATTAAAATTCCACTATTGGATGGGAAATGGAATATTTGTGAGCGGAGGAAATGTTAAATTCTTTACCTTAATTTTCTTTTTCTGGTTTAGGAGAAGTTAAATGGTAAATGATTAGATTGCATACGTTTTGGATGGTAGTGTTTGGATGCAATAATTGTTTGCTTCACACTTCTATTCATAGTTGTGTGAAGGTTGTGAATGAAAAATAATTTCAAAATTTGCATTCATATTGAACTGCCAGTATATTTAGGATGGTCTGCATCATGTTTTCAAAATTATTTCAAAAAGTTTAGTGCAACCAAATAGGAGGATCCGATTAGAATCATCTTGCATGAATGTTTTTGGTTGAAGTTGCATTATGTACACCATGCACATATATACATGGTTCTAAATTGTATGTACACAAATTGGTTGTGTAGCATAGGATTGTAGGCGTCAGAATTTCTGGGCAAAATTCTTTTTAGGGAGGAAAGAATGTAACAACCTGGAATATTGACGATATAAATTAATTATTAGAATTCCAAAATGGAATTTCTGCAAATGATGGAATTTAGCCGCGAGACTTTAACTATTGCATTCATCTTGGAATTCTGGTCAACTTTCATGTTTGGAGTTTCGCGAACGGAGTCCATATGGAAAAGTTACGAACGAAATACGAAAACGGACGAAAAATAAATAAAATATTTAATCAATAATTTACCTAATATAACCCAGCCGATCTGGGAAATCTGGTTGTCAGGTGGTCAACAAGGGGGTCGACCGCCCCGATCGACCTATTGGGCATCAGATTATCCAGTGGCAGCTAGGTATTGAAGGGTTAGGTTAATTTTTATATATAGAATGGACGGACATAACTTAAAACTAATCTGATGGTTCTAGGCCATTTCCACCCCTATAAATAAAGGGGTAGAGCCCCATTCTCTTCTATTCAAATCTATAGAGGCAGCGGAGCTCTACCATTTTTCTTTCTCTTCTAACCTAATTTCTAAATAAAATATATTCATATATATATACACAAAATCAAATCAAATTCATATGAAATTGGGAAGATTAATAGATTCAATGGAAGAGGATGCTCAACGATAGATTCTTTGCTCTCTTCCCTTTTTCTTACATTTCCACGGATCTAAAATTTTCCCTTTTCTAGATAAATTGTAGATTTATAAGAATTTGGGGATTCTAAGGCTAAAGGGTTCAAAACTGAGAAATTGGAAGCTACAAGGCGAGTGGGAAATTTACTAATACAATTATAATGACATATCTATTTCATTTGAATGCACTCTATGTATTATGCCTATTAGATCTGTTTATTTAAATAACTGTGTATTGTTCGCAACCATCAGATCTGATTTTGAATATGGTTAAAATTTGTAAATGATAAGTTGTGATTATGTATAAAATGAATTGTAGGATTCTTAAATATTTTCCCTACATAATCCTACATTTATGTCATCAAATATGTTGTACATGTTACGTAACACTGTGGATTTGGAAATCAGTCCCTTAAACATAAATTTGTTGTAGCTATGTTCCAGATCTTTAGTGCAGTGCTGAAATATGTGAATTTGGGTAAAAAAGATGAATTTTGTGTATCATGTGATTGTAAGGATAAAAGAAGTATTCCTGTTTAAATTCAATATTGTTTGGGTTTTGGCTTAAGCATTGTAAAGTACGTCTTTTTCCTCCTTAATTATAAAGAGGCATTATTTTGGAATCACAAGAAGTATGACAAAAAGGATTTAAAAAGGGAAAATTGGTGCAAAGGTACAGATAAATATATATATCTGTATGTTATTTGCATCGACTATTCCAATATATAAATATTACATATATTTCTTGTGATTTGGAAATATGTCAACTTCACAAAAAAAGGCAATATTTAAAATGATTATCGCTAACGGTCCTTGTGAGACTTGAAACCTTTTGGCAAGTTTGAATATTAGAAGGAAATGTTTGGTTAATTAATTAGACCAAATCATTAATTTAAAAAGAATAATAATAATAATAACTACATTGACCTCAAGAAAAATAAAAATAAATATGTGACGGCCCGCCCCGCACCAGTCGACATTTCCCATAAAAGTGCGTTGTGCCGATGTCCAATCAGCACGGGACGGTCGCCAAAGAAAGAAAAGGGAAGGAAACTTAACAGTGGACTAACAAAGAACCTGTAGAATGTCTCACATCGCATGGAATAAAATATAATAATAACATACTTTGACATAAAGCGGGCGAGACAGTGCATAAGCTGAAAACTAAACATCATAGCAGTGGAAAGTCCAAATACGGCTTATGTTCTACATCATCATTATTACAACTTTTGAAAACTGTCTCTAGAGCAAGTAAGGAAGGTACACAACTAATGCCTAAAGCAGTGACCAGCAGCGACACAGGGAGAATATATGTAGGTAATACGTAGGAGCCTCCTGCTCGTCTCCGGTACAGCTACCCGTGTATAATCACCCGACATGTCTCTAGTCTGCCCGTTTAAGAGCACCCAGAGTAATAAGAAGAGAGATAAAACTCTGGGTCAGACAAAAGTCTGGTATGAGTGATAATGCAGCAAAACAGAATAATAATAGGTATACTAAACCATACCTGAACCTGGACCTGCAACCAAAGAGTTAGCACAACATACCGCTCAATACTCTAAGGTGCCACTAAACATAAGGTATAAAGATACGGGGAGGGGGTGTGCATGTCATAGTGATGTCAAACAATCAAGCATATCAACCATCCTCACATCTCTCACTCAGTGCGTAAAGCATACGATATCCACCGCTTTGATCACCCAAATCCTTGCTATGATCACTCTGCCCCATGGAGTCATGGTGACTCCACTGCACTTATCCATAGCCACTAGTCCTTGCTATGTCCACTCTGCCCCATGAAGTCATGGCGACTTCACTGCACTGGCTCATAGCCATGCTACGATCACTCTGCCCCATGGAGCAATAACTACCTCACTGCATTGATCCGTAGCCTAACATCCGTCTTGGTGGTGAATCAAAGTTATGGACATCGATAGCCCCTTAGCACACGTTCCGCAGCAAAGCCTAACTCATGAAGTTAAATCATTGGTTCCCAACTGGATCTTGAGTTCTACTTCCTATTTGGACTACCTTTGCGTCTCGGGTTTTGGTTGAATTGGAGTTGGTTTTCAGAAGAGTCGTCGCGTAATAGGAGTAGAGTCCCAAACTATGTTCGGTTCGGTCTATCCAGTTCGGTTCGGTATATATTGCTCAAGCTCCTCATTCGGTTTAGCTTAATTCTCCTCCTTCGGTTCGGTTCGGTTCTTGTTCACCTCCTCCATGCGGTTCGGTTCGGTCTTGTCGAGTCGACCCAATCAGTTGCTCTAGCTCCTTTCACGTCGATCTGATCCTGCCTTCTAGCTCTAATCCGATCTGATCCCCACGCCAAGCTCCAACCCGAACCCAAATGCAACACGATCCCAATGGCCTTCCTTATTACACTTTTTCATTTGTGTGTTGCTGAAGATGTCCACACTCCGGTTCGGTTCGGATATGTCCGATCCAATCCCCTATCCCGATCCGGATCTCTGCATCATTTCCAGCAAGCTTGTGTCGTCTATTCTCGCCACACGACGGCATTTTCAACCATTCTAACTTTAATAAACAATCAAAAGACATCCCAAATAGTAGCAATAACATGCATAATCAATCAAAAACATCAAAACATCGATCACATAGATTATTTTAGATCAAACATACCTAAACGACATGATTTTCCCCTTAATTCCCTTAAGCATGTTTAAACAAATTTTAATGATAGGATTAGCAAAACTTAACCAAACTAACCAAATTTTCTAACAGAGGCCTAAAACAATATTTCAAAATTTATAAATACTTTTCCAGAATTTAATCATGTTTAAATTCGCTAATTAACACTAATTACGCTTAATTAACCATAATTAGTGAGGAACTTTGCAAATCACTCACCTTAGCCACAAACAAAATACCAAATCTGAAATTATCTTCTATTTTGCGCTGTCTCCAAGGCTATACAGCAGTTCTGACCTTGCTTTGGTACTATTTCCCTTTGATTTGATGTTGCTAAGCTTAATCATTAATTAGAAAGTGGTTTAGAGGTGTTCTAGATGTTGGAGGCCATTACTAAGTTGAGAGGGATGATAAGTGGTGGCTGAAAAATGAGAAAAGGGTGTTCTCTAAACCCTAACAGCCCTTAAATACTCCAATTCCCGAAATCCCTCTCTGGGCCTAGCTGTTAATTACCCAATTAAGCCCGGATAAGCTGTTTTTCACCTTCTAAACCTTAATTCAGCCATATCTCCCAAACGGTAAGTCCGTTTTTCACATATGACCACACTACGGAAAGGTAAACCATCATCCAAACCTAATGGAAGTGGTTTCAGGTCAAAACTCCTTTCCAATCAAAAGTTATGGCCGAAACGAGATCAGCTAGGGGCAAAACGATTATTTAAAAATCAGAAAAAAATCACGAACATGGGAAATGACCCCAATAGTCGTCTCCAAAAGTTACTTGACCATAGGACTTTGTATGTGAAAGAAATAAATATTCGACGATCCTTCGATGCGTAGAATGCGGGTCGTTACATTCTCCGCACCTTAAGAAATTTCATCCTCGAAATTTCATCCTCGAAATTTCTTAACCCTAAACATACAAAGGATCCCGCATGCCTACCAATCATTTACAAAACAATAAAGCATACTAAACAACACAACAAGCCTATCCTAGCATGCGGTTTACTAATAAGGGAGTACTATACCGATATAAAAACCTTACCAGACAAAGAGTTCTGGATACTTCCTCCTTATGTTCTCCTCTGTTTCCCAAGTACAGTCTTCCTCATCATCACCCTACTAAAATTTGACTAGTCTCACCGCCATCCTTCGAAGCTGCTTCGTATCGTCCCCAACGATACGCATAGGCCTACGGTTCCCAACCGCCTCGGGTTCAATCTCGATATCGTCCAACTGATCTGGTGAAATAGTCACACTAGGGTCGTGCACTAATTTCCTTAACTGGGAAACATGAAATATGTTATGAACTCCTGCCATCTTCTCTGGTAATTCAACTTTATATGCCAAATTCCCAATTTGCTTGAGAACTGGGAATGGTCCGACAAATCTTGGTGTTAACTTGCCTCTCCTGCTAAATCGTATCATGCTCTTTAACGGAGAAATCTGGACAAATACCAAGTCGCTAATGGAGAACTTTAAATCTCTTCTCCTCTTATCAGCATAACTCTTTTGCCTATCTTGGGCAGCCTTCATTCGTTGTCAGATAACTTTTATCTTATCTGAGGTTTCTCGTATCACATCTGGCCCAAGCACAAATTTCTCACCGGTTTCTAACCAACATGACGGTGAGTTGCACGGTCTTCCGTACAAAGCTTCGAATGGAGCCATACTAATACTAGATTGATAACTGTTATTATATGCAAACTCTACTAGATGCAAATGGTCATCCCATGATCCACCAAACTCTAATATGCAAGCTCTCAAGAGATCTTCTAATACTCAATTCACCCTCTCTGTCTGACCGTCAGTTTGAGGATGGTATGCTGTACTGAGATGTAATTCTGATCCTAACGCCTCTTGTAAGCTCTTCCAAAATCCACTAGTAAACAACGGATCTCGGTCACTCACAATGCCTTAAGGTACTCTATGAAATCTCACTACCCATTTCATATATAGCTCAGCTAACTTAGCTGCCGTTCTATTCGACTTGACGGATATAAATCTTGCACTCTTGGTCAGTTGGTCCACAATCACCCAAATGCCATCATGGCCCAATCTAGTCTTTGGTAACCCATCAATGAAATCCATTGAGACTTGTTCCCATTTCCATTCTGGAATTTCTAGTGGTTGCAACAAACCACTAGGCTTCTTTTGCTCAGCTTTAACCAACTGGAAATTCATGCGTTTGGATATAAACTTCCCAACGTCTCTTTTCGTCCCTTCCCAGTAGTAGGTCTGCTTCATGTCTCGATACATCTTGTTACCACTGGGGTGTATAGTCAGTATTGAGTGATGACATTCTCTAAGCGCTTCATCTCTCAATCCATTGACATTGGGTACAACTAGTCTTCCATTCTTCCTAATCCATCCATCTCGATAAAGCCCATACTCGTTTATCTCCACATCGATGCCCATATCTAACTTGGAGATGATTTTCAATAAGTTAGGATCGTCCCTCTGACTGGAACCAATCCGCTCAATCAAATTGGGTCTGACGTCAAACTTGCTAATACTTCTGGATCCAATTCGCACTTTGGTCTGAAATCATACCCAGCGATGTACTCCAGTTGCTTCCACTTAAGAAACATAGCCCCTAAACTGGCATGTCTTCTACTCAATGCATCAGCTACCGCATTGCCCTTTCCTGGTGTATATGCGATATCGAAATCGTAGGAAGCCAAGAATTCTAACAATCTTTGTTGTCGGAGGTTTAGATCCTTTTGAGAGAAAAGATACTTTAATGACTTATGGTCAGTAAACAACTCGAATCTTTCTCCCAAGAGATAATGTCTCCACATCTTTAACGCGAACACGATCGCTTCTAATTCTAAATCATGTGTAGGCTATCTTCTCTCGTGCGGTTTCAATTTCCGACTTGCATAAGCTACAACCCTACCTCCTTGCATCAGTACAGCTCCTAGTCCGGTACCACATGCATCTGTATATACCGTCATCTCGTCATTCCCCTTAGGAATGACTAACACTGGTGCACATGTCAACTTTTCCTTTAGACTCTTGAATGCATTCTCACACTTTTCGTCCCAGACGAAAGCTTGATTCTTCTTAGTCAACTGAGTCAACGGTGCTGCTATCTTGAAGAATTCTTGGACAAACTTACGATAATATCCAGCTAACCCCATAAAACTTCTTACGTCTGTAGCATTCTTGAGCGTAGACAAATCTTGTACCGTAGCCACTTTCGTGAGATCCACGGCAATACCATTCTCTGAAACAACATGGCCCAAGAATCTCACTTCCCTCCTCAAGAAGTGATACTTAGAAAACTTTTCTTTCAATTGGTGTTTTCTTATCACCTCCATCACTATCCTTAAGGATTCCTTGTGTTCTTCCTCTGTCCTCGAATAAACAAGTATATCGTCCACGAACACAAGAACAAACTTATTCAACTGATCTCTAAATACTCTATTCATAAGATCCACAAAATACGCTAGAGCACTGGTTAACCCGAATGGCATGACCAACCACTCATAAAATCTAGACGGCGTCCGAAATGCCATTTTAGCTATACTCTCAGCTTCCACTCTAAGCTGATGAAAACCTGTCGCGAGATCCAACTGGGAGAACACTCTCACGCCACTCAACTGATCAAACAAATTATCTATCCGTGGTATAGGATACTTATTCTTCCTCGTTACCTTATTCAACTTGCGGTAGTCCACACACAAACGAAAGGAACTATCCGCCTTGGTAGCAAATACAACTTGTGCTCCCCACTCAGAAACACTTCTTCTGATAAATCCCTTCTTCAAAAGATCACTTACTTGCACCCTGAGCTCTCGCTGCTCCCTTGGTGCCATACGACGAAGTGGCATCACTATAGGTCTAGCATCTTTCACTAAATCAATACGAAACTCAATCTCTCGGTGTGGTGGAAGTCCGGTCACTTCCTCGAAGACGTCCGGATACTGGCCAGCCACGGTCACATCTGACAACTCATCATACGAGATGTTGAGGGAATTTAGAAAACTAGCCATTAACCCATCACTAGGTAGACCACCAAACACTACCCTCTGCCCATCATCATCTCTAACTGTCACCAAAAACCCTCACAGTCTGCCACCACCCCGTATCTTTAGAGCCAATTGACTCCCAAAATAATGCCAAACCCAGTAAAGCCCAGAACAAAGCAATCACAAACAAACATGCATCCATGACTCGATAAGACCACATTACGACAAATCATACAAAGGCTAGTCGAACCACCAATTGGGTTCGTCACTATTAAAGGTCTATCGACCATCTTGGGTTCCAATCCCAACCTATCAACCAGGTCACTAGATATGAAGGAAACGGGAAGCTCCGGTATCAAACAATACTCGAACAGGAACATCATAAACAGAAAGCATACCTTGAATGACGACATTCTTTCCTTTCTCCACCGCAGTTGGGGCATTCGACGAAGAAGGAACAAAATTGATAGCATATGCTTTCACAATATGCTTTTCTTTAGGGGTTACGGACACTTATCCTTGTGGTGTACCACTTGGCCACAGTTGAAGCACTTCCTATCCACTGGCTTGGCCTGACATTCTTTGGCATAGTGGCCCTTCTTACCACAACTGAAGCACTCAACATCTTTCTTATTCTTTTTCTTCTGGCCATCCTTGGTCTGAATCTGCTTTCTCTTATTTCGAGAACCATTCTTGCCACCACCGCTTGCTTGCGGCTTTGGCTCCTCTGCAAATGCAACCTCAGTTTCCAACTTGGGGTATAGACTCTCTGATCTCAAAGTTTTCCCCACAATCGATTCAAACGTCTCATCAATGTGGTTAATAAGCCTTTCCCCCAAGTACTTATCCAAGCCTGTTATGAACTTCTCATTTTTCTTCTTGGGGTTGTCAATGAGGGATAATCCATACTTCGATAAAGTATCAAACTCAGCAATATACTCCGAGACTGCTCTACCATTCTGCTTAAGTTTCAGAAATTTTCTAAATAATTCTGACTTCTGAGCAGCAGAGATAAACTTATCGCTGAAGCGAGCCTTAAACTGATCCCAAGTAACCTAATCCTCAGGGGTAGCTGCTTTAATAGCATTCCACCAATTCATCACCTGTCCTTGCAGCTGATAGGATGCTAGCTTTCTCTCCATCGTGTCCTCGATACCCAAATCTTCGAAGATACGCTCACAGCTATCCAACCAATCTTGAACATCCATGGCTGATTCCGTTCCGTGGAACGACTTTCCACCAAGACGAGTGTAATCCTTGCATAGCTTGGCGAAATCGGCCCTTGGCGCCTCACCGCTGCACCACCACCATTAGCAGCATTAGGAACTGCCCTCTGAACGTCCCTAAGAATTTCTCTCACGAAGTCAGTGAACATAGTCCTCATGTGAGGAACATTCCCATTATTTGCTCCTTTACCAGCACCCCTCGTATATCGGCTCATCGTTCAATCTGTAAAGAGAAACAATTAACCATCCTCTTTATGGTGTCAGTGCAATGCGACTTCATCCTTAGTTATACTAATGGTATATATACGTATAGCTTTTGAGAACCAAATTAGTCACAAATATGCACTCTCATATACATATTATCTCTCTGGTATCTTCCCCTAGGTTAACTACGCAACCTAGAGCTCTGATACCAAATGTGACAGCCCGCCCCATACTAGCTGACATTTCCCATGAAAGTGCGCAATGCCGATGTCAAACCAGCACAGGACGGTCGCCAAAGAAAGAAAAGGGAAGGAAAGGAAACTTAACAGTGGACTAACAAAGAACCTGTAGAATGTCTCACAACGCATGGAATAAAATATAATAATAACAAACTTTGACATAAAGCAGGCGAGACTGTGCATAAGCTGAAAACTAAACATAATAGCAGCGGAAAGTCCAAATACAGCTTATGTTCTACATCATCATTATTACAACTTTTGAAAACTGTCTCTAGAGAAAGTAAGGAAGGTACACTACTAATGCCCAAAGCAGTGACCAGCAGCGACGACACAGGGAGAATATATGCAGGTAATATGTAGGAGCCTCCTGCTCGTCTCGAGTACAGCTACTCGTGCATAATCACCTGACCTGTCTCTAGTCTGCCCGTTTAAGAGCACTCAGAGTAATAAGAAGAAACATAAAACTCTAGGTCAGACAAAAGTCTGGTATGAGCGATAATGCAGCAAAATAGAATAATAACAGGTATACTAAACCATACCTGAACCTGGACCTGCAACCAAAGTGTTAGCATAACATACCGCTCAATACTCTAAGGTGCCACTAAACATAAGGTATAAAGATACGAGGGACGGGGTGTGCATGTCATAGTGATGTCAAACAATTAATCATATCAACCATCCTCACATCTCTCACTCAGTGCATAAAGCATACGATATCCACCGCTTTGATCACCCAAATCCTAGCTATGATCACTCTGCCCATGGAGTCATGGAGACTCCACTGCACTGATCCATAGCCACTAGTCCTTGCTATGTCCACTCTACCTCATGAAGTCACGACGACTTCACTGCACTGGCTCATAGCCATGCTACGATCGCTCTGCCCCATGGAGTAACATCTACCCCACTGCACTGATCCGTAGTCTAACATCCGTCTTGGTGGTGAATCAAAGTTATGGACATCGATAGCCCCTTAGCACACGTCCCGCAGCAAAGCTCAACTCATGAAGTTAACTCATTGATTCCCAAATGGATCCTGTGTTCTACTTCCTTTTTGGACTACCTTTGCGTCTCGGGTTTTGGTTGAATTGGAGTTGGTCTTTAGAAGAGTCGTCGCGTAATAGGAGTAGAGTCCCAAACTCGGTTCAGATCGGTCTATCCAGTTCGGTTCGGTATGTAGTGCTCAGGCTCCCCATTCGGTTCAGCTTAATTCTCCTCCTTCTGTTCAGTTCGGGTTCACCTCCTCCATGCGGTTCGGTTCGGTCTTTTCGAGCCGACCCTATCAGTTGCTCCAGCTCCTTTCACGTCGATCTAATCCTGCCTTCTAGCTCTAATCCGATCCGATCCCCACGCCAAGCTACAGCCCGATCCCAACTCCAACACAATCCCAATGGCCTTCCTTATTACCCTTTTTCATTTGCGTATTGCTGAAGATGCCCTCACTCCGGTTCAGTTCGGATATGTCCGATCCGATCCCCTATCACGATCTGATCCGGATCTCTGCAGCATTTCCAGCAAGCTTGTGTCGTCTATTCTCACCACACGACGACGTTTTCAACCATTCTAGCTTTACTAAACAATCAAAAGACATCCCAAATAGTAGCAATAACATGCATAATCACTCAAAAACATCAAAACTTCCATTTGTTGCAGGTACCATATATACACGCTCCATGCTTGGATGTGTACAAGTTTTGATTTTTGTTAAAACTTGTCTGCTGAAAACTGTGGGGTGTTACAAGTAAATATTTGTAAAACGTTAAAATTGAGATATTCATTTGTAATGTTTTACAAGAAATAAAGGGGTCATTTAGCTTAACTGAGTAATGTTTCAAAAGTGTTGTTGTGTGAAGTAATAATGTATTTTGAAAATATAATAATAAATGTCAATTAGACAGTTTTAGCAAAATTAATTATTGACTAATTAAATTTTGACAATTAATATTTTATTTTTAAATAGAATTAGCTTTTTTTTTCATGCAAGACCTTAAAACATTTATCATTCATGTAAAGTCTTAATGACTAGCATTCAACATATTTATAAACATAAGCTTTGAAAAGGAAATTCAGTTCGCTCTTATTCTAAGACATTTAGTGAGTGTTTTCAAAACATTAAACAGGGACAACAAAATTTCTTATTGCAACATTTTTGAAATCCTTGGAAAAGAATGCTTTTTGAAACTAGACATGCATTAATATTTTATTTAATAAGCAATAGAACGTGGAAAGATATACTACTCTGAAAAACCAGATATTTATAAATGATTAGACAGTGTTTTCAAAAAATTACAAACCTAAAAAGATATATTTGTTAGATATTGCTTAGTAAGAGAAAAAAGAATTATATTTTTAAAGTGGAAATTCAAATTTTAATGCTTCAAAAGTTTAAAAGGCATTGAATGCGAATTTTTGGAATTTAGGAAACCTTAATAAATTGTTGTCATAATGGAATATATATATATGTACACACACATACAAATGACAATAGCATACAAATGAATTTATTTAGTGTCACTGTTGAGTATTATACTATTACGAAAGAAGTAGATTTAGTAGTATAAATTAGAAAAATAAATTAGGATAGAATAACTTATACAACTAAATTTGGAAATTTTAATGTTAGTCCCAAAAAGGTTTATATTTGAAAAGTTGGTGAATTCTATAGATCTCTAGAAATAATATTTGGTTGTAAACTAATTTTCCTATGCTAGTTTAATTATGAATTAATACGTTAATAAGTGTATCAAACGATTGGCAATATATATAAATAAATATATCGGTATAATGTAGACAACGTAATTCATGATTTTTGAAAATAGAATTCATGACAATTAATTATGAATTTAGTGGGCAATGAATTAGTAATTAATAAGATTAAATGAAATTTTGGGGACCGATTTAAAAGACAAATTGGTTTAAAGAAATGAATATATTTCAAGGTTGAAGGATTTTGATGGAATTAAATAAGTGTTCAGGGAATGGTCTAGTGGAGGGGGTGTGTGCATATATATTAATGTATGGACCACATTTATAAAGAGGACAAAGATGAAAGATTTAAAGGAATGAATTGTCATCTCATGGAATCCAAATGGAATATTAGACCTTTACACTATTTGGACCAGTTAATTGTAAGAGAAAACTTCCAAAATAATTTTTAGGCCGTAATCATTAGTGGTTCCCCTGTATTGATTGGATAAGGGTATAAATGGGATGTAAGTATAAATCCCTGTTATGCATGAGATGTTGGGATTCAAAACCCTTATTAAATTCTTAAGATAAATGTGTAAGTATGAGGAAGAACCTCATGGGAACATTCAACCTAGCGACTTACTATACACGAAATCTGGAGGTTAATAGCGGAATTGGATTTATAGCCTACTTAGAGGAAGTGCATTGGTCTTGTGAATTTTGGAAATTTAGTCTTATAGAATGCAACCCTCAAGAATAAGAACATAAAGTATGGGATCAAGGAAAAGGCTTAATTATTGAATTTGTATTAGCTTTTTTTTAGTTTGCATATGACTGTATTTTGGTTTGCTTAAGGGTATTTGTTTATTTTTAATAAATTAGCCCTTTTGTC
This sequence comes from Allium sativum, assembly GCA_030737875.1. Classification (NCBI taxonomy): domain Eukaryota; kingdom Viridiplantae; phylum Streptophyta; class Magnoliopsida; order Asparagales; family Amaryllidaceae; genus Allium; species Allium sativum. Next base: position 847,857,162 of record CM060922.1, on the reverse strand, counting down.
GTTATTAAAAAAAAGATATATTTAAAATTACGAGGAATATGCTCAAAGCGAAAAGGATGTGTTGTGTAATTTTTCGAATCTGCAGGAAATTACACTATCCATCCACAATAAAACGATACTCATTCCTTGTAATTTTAAATATGTCAATGTTGTTGTTTGGGAAAATTTATGAAAATTAAAACAGAAGATGTTAATCAAATTTTAATTCCAACAAATTGGAGCATAGGGAAATATTCTAGTCATTAATATAGAATAAACATTAATTAGTTAGATCTTGAAATTTTATTTAAGAATTTCTTTTTGGGCCCAAATTCCCTTAAAGACTGAAGAACAAAACGAAGACAGCCAAAGCTTTGGGGGTAAGAGGAAGGACCTGCAGCATTAGTCTCTTATATAAAAGGAATAATAGTAATATTTATAGGAGTAACGTAATTATCTTTTTAGTAATTAGTGGGCACTCTTGAAGAACTTCAAGAATTCCACATAAAATACCAAATTGTTGATGTGATGACCATTGAAAAATTTCTACTCAAACCAAATTTGTGGTTAGACTTTGGAAAATGTCTAATTTGAACAGGCAACTTGTAAAGGATAAAGAGACGATACTGTGCCTTGGGCTTTCCCAAAGTTAGGGAGATATATGATATTATAAATTATAAGATTCCATATAATTTTTATGTCTGATATGATACCTTCACAATATAATGAATTTTGGTAGGGCCTAATCAAGAAATGAGGACGAAGACGGAACATTGGAAATCTTATTTCACCATAGATATTAGGGAGCACAGGATGTCGAGACTCCTCATTATTCAGTTAGATTGGTTCAGGTACAGTAAGGAGAAAGTTTGAGAGAAGGCGCGAAAATTTAAAAAAATGTGGCCTCTTTAGAAATTTTTGGACTTCTGGTTGTATCGTGGTTGCTAGATTGGATGGTAGGAGATGGCTGCAACACAAATGCACCAAGCACGCATATAAAAATTATATTCATGTTAAAGTGTTTGCATATATACTACATCACTTATTACGCATACACGTTAAGTTTGAGCTCACTTTAGAAAGTCTACACTACATAATCACTGTGCGTCATTGATGTTTAATAGGTATATTTAAAATAACATAGGTGTTAACATGGTTGTTTAGAGCAAGTTGTGTTTTTCGCCCCTTCAGACAGATTTCGGGACGAAATCTATTTTAAGAAGGGGAAGGGGATAATAAGCTGTAACGACCCTGAATTTTCAACTTTTATATATACATTTATCGTTAAGATAAATATTTTTAGTGGGGTTCGATATAGAATTTGAAATTTTATTTATTTTTGAACATAGTTGATTTTATCTGGAATTCAATGTATAAATTGGATGTCAAATTTGGTTTTGAGCATATAAAGAGAATTCCTTTGTATATTGAAATTTTATATGGATGTTTGCTGGAAAGGGTAAATTTATTAGAATATTTCTATTTTTGATTGAGTTAGGTTTGACGTCGAAGAAATGTGTGTGTATATATTTGATTTGGAATTTATCTACTTTGAAAGTAGTACGAGTTTACTCCTAATTTAATTCTTTTGTAAATTCATAGACGGCTTGACATTATTAATTAATTTGTACTACAATATTTTCATACATAAACGTACCTTGTACTCTTTCCAATTATTATGAACGTTTGTCGAAATAGTTAACTTAAATTTAATGGTTTACGGTTATATTTGAATTTAGCGATTTTCTATCTTCTATTTGTATTTAGCTTTGAAATTAATTTATTTAAACAACAAAAGTTGCAATCTAAATAAGTTGTAATTTATCGTCTGCAAAATTTGATTTTAGGATATACGTTGAAGTTTTAATTCAAATAGTTAACTTATTTTATACAATTTTGAAACTGATTTCGAAAGATAAGCTTTGAAAGTATTTTCAAAATTGGATGTTGATTGGTTTATATAAAATACCATTATCTTAAATTCGCCATTGATAAATTATGTGCGATTATTTCATCGTTTGGCTAATTTAAGTTCAATGATTAAGAAACGTTCGATGTGGGTAAAATGGAAATAAATAAATTTTGAGAACATTTTATTTATAATTTATTCAAGTTTAAATCATTAAGCAACTTGCAACATGGTTAACAAAATGTAAAACTGGTGCAACTGAATGCCTTACTTACTGGTCAACATTTGGAATTTAAAACTGAACCATATCTTGCAAAATCTTGCTGAATATTTAGCAGCAACATCCAAAAATCTTATACTGAAATCCTTTACCATTTGTCCTTGTTTAGGTGCAAATGCAACAATTGCCACTATTCTCCTTTGAATAAATTTTACGTTGAGATTTTGTTGGATACTGATCCCCTGGCTTCCTATTATAAAACTAGCATAGGCTTCTTCCATTCATTCACCATAGAAAATCTCCTTCCATTTCCTTTATATTTTAAACAGCCGAAATGCTTTCCCAAAACAATTTATCAGATCGTTTCCCAAATCAGTTAATTTCCCCACAAGTTGAAATCCCCAAATTTAATCATCGTAAGTACCCATAATCGATTTGTAAAATGGCCAAGCCATCTCGTGCTCCGTTGACTGTCCATTGACCTCGCCATGGAATCACTCCACCCAAATTAGCACCGCCGCCCTTCTGCTCGCAAGCAAGCCGCTTCTGTTGCCACTTGAGACCACCGCTTCCACCCCATCTGATTGTTACTCCACCTCGCAGCTTCTACCATCGTCTAAATGGCGCGTAGTTCGAGATAGTCGGTGTCAACCCTTGGCAGTGCCTGATCTCGTTTGGAGCTGCTGTGGTCTCATCACCGGCTCGTGCCAACGCGGGTTGCATCAATCAAGGCTAAGCACCATTTTCTAGTGTTTTGCCACTTCTGAACAGCGTTGTTTCTTCTGCCGACCAAACTCAGGTTTTACTTGCGATTAAACTTGTTACAAGTTTCCACCTCGTTTACACTGAATATATTCTGTTGAAGTTATTGTTTGTGGTCTCTACCATCTATTCGGTTATGACAAATATGTCGGTCATTACACTTCCTTTAGGTTCACAGTTACAAGGGAGTATGGGTTTGACTAGAGAATTTTGGACTCACGCATGCATTTGCATGTTAATTTGTATTCATATTCATTCACTGTTAAGTTGATGTTAAGTTGCATTCACTTTCATTTTCGGTGTCATGCGAAATTAGACCATGTACATGCATAGTAATTTAGTTGGTTTACTGTCGTCCTGTGGTTGCTGGATAAACACTCAAATTTGCTGGTGCCTGGGTTTCATTGCCTAGCATGTACGCTCTTTATTTTGCTTCATGAATTATCTTACTCCTTACTTCAGTTGTGTCAAGGGTGTCGCCCATTCCGGTGTATCCTTTTTGCCATTTTTGTAGTCGTTAGTAGTATAGCAGTATAGTCAAGACTCCTCTGTTTGAGCATGGTATTTATGCATGAAACATACACATCCAAAATGTTTAAATATTCCAGTCCTGCTTTCCTCATATAAGTGATGCATGTTCTATTGTTATTTTAGAAATGCAGGCTCTTTTGCAATTAGTCCCATAGACTTTTGCTACCTTTGTAGTCTACTATCAGGAATTGGCTTACAGTCCTTTGTTACCCAAACACTTTGGTCATTTGCTGTTATACATACCCTTACATATATACGCCTACAGTTTGCATGGGGATGTATATTATTTGCCACCATTTAATCGCGGCCAGTAGGATTACTTCACTGTTGGCTGCTAATCAAGTTGCATGTTTATGTAACATTCTTGTCCTTTACGTTTATTTGAAAAATTACTAATGCATGATGTACACCTCACCTTGACTCTTGAAACAAAAATTTATAATAACCTGACTTTGTAGCAAGCCATACCGTCCTATACAATTTAAATAGTCCAACTTGTTTAAGATTTCTGGAAACACTTTAGTGCATGCATACTTATTTTGGCATCTGGAGCATGAAATGTCTTGACCACGCCACCATACCCTTCCGCTGCTACTTATCCTCTTGTAGATGCATGCACATTGTTTCATTTCATATTTCAGCGTTATGTTATTATCGGAGTATCTTTTGCTTTTACGTTTTGTTGTCTTGTGGTATTGACTATGTTTGCATGCATGTTAGCAGTTCACTGTTATGCTCACATGCATTGGTTTGGTTAATTTGCATGAATTAATCTCATCTCATCATTCACATACATTAGTTCAGTAGTTCATTTTGCATACATCATTCAATTTATATATTGCCACACCAAATTTGGACACATGATTACCATGCCTTCTGCTAGTCTTCACTACCACCCATCTTATTTTGTTGCATGTCAGTGTTCCGACCTCCTATGGTATAAATTCTCAGTAGTTCGCAATTATATTTGGGATTAAACTATATGTGATTAAAGAAGTGTGCTAACTTGAAATAAGTTTAATCCTGACTCGGGTGTTTTGTGTATTTTGCATGGGACTCCCCTTTCAAGTCCCAAGTGTTCCAGGTTAAAAGATAACAGCTCGCCCACTGGAGAGGACGTATAGATGCTCGCGCGCGCTAGGCTCGACAAACAGTAAATTTACTTGAAGAAGTTCATGTACACATATTTCATTTTAACTTCCGCTGTACAAATCGTCAAACTCTGATATTTATGAGAAAATTTATTTCGCTACAATTATTGTACACTGTGATTCTATATTGATCCTGTTTAAACCGTGTAAACCAAAACCAATCTGTCGTTTTGAACATTTCGAGTTGGTTAAATACTGATTTGAGACGGGCAAATTGGCAGGTCGTTACATTTGGTATCAGAGCTTTGGTTTATACAAAGCTTGGCTTATTTGGTTTAGAAACTCATTGGAAATAAGGTAGAAATACCTTAGAATGAGTGAAATTTGATGCTAGAATCAGCGGATTTCGAAAAATTAAAATTTTTGGAAGAGATTTCGAAAAAAAAGTATTTTGATAGTAATTTTGGAAAATAAAATATTTTAGAGGGAATTATTTTCGAAACTAAAACTTGTTGTTGAAATGATTACTTAAAATCTTTTTGTAATAAAGATTTCAGAATCCATCGACGAGTCTTTCGAATCATCGGAAAATAAAACGAAATGGGTTTTTCCAAGTGTTTTTCTAAATTAATATTAAAGGTTTCGTGAGAAAAATATTAACAATAATAAAATATTTGAAAGGGATTTGAAAATAAATATTTTCGAAAAATAAAAGCTTTTGGGTAAAGATTTTCGAAGTCAATCGACGAGTGCCCGAAATTATCAAAGGTGAGTAATAAGTCAGTTTTACCATGTGTTTTGAAACTTCCAATAGGTTATTTTTAAATAAGAGAAGAGAATTTTTTTTCTGAAAAATCAAGACAAATACTTAGTATGGATTTTTGAATGGTACTTTGAAACTTGGTAATTGAAATGCGACGATACTCGACTTGAGGAACGGTGGTTAAAACGAGAGCTGAAATTGGACGGGAGTTGACTCCGATAAAATTGAAATTTGGTATTAATATGTCCTATCTTCATTTAAATCATTTTGCTTAAAAGTAATCTTGTTTTACAAATTTTCAATCATTGTTTACTCAAATTACTTCTCAAAATTGGTAATTTTTTACGTATAACTAACTTTCTATTTTATTTTTGGTGTTATTATATTTTATCTTTCATCTTAACTATCTTAAATTACATTTAGTTATTTAGTTTTGATTATTGTCTAAATTATTTGTGTGACGGCCTGGATTTTCGCTCGATCCGAATCAGTCGTTAAACCGATCTAGACCGTTCGAAACCCCTGAACGTTGAGAACAGGACAAATCAGAACACAAACAGAAGGACATTTCATTGCTATTACAACAATTCCATCAGATACAAGAATATACAGAGTATAAATGAATAAATTACATTCGATACTTATCAGAGATTACAATAAATTACATAGCAGCGGAAAATAATACAAAGCACAACTGAAGGTGATATACGGATACAGAGCTTTTTGGATATCATTCCAGCTGTAAACCAGGATCCTGTGAATATAAATCTGCAAAACCAAAACTACTAGCTGCCCGTGCGGAAAATAGGGGCACCCAGAGTTTAGGTTAAAACAATAAACTCCAGGTCAGTCATGTGACTGGTGTGAGAACTAAAACAGTTATTAATCTTTATTTTTAAAGTTAGGTAAATCAAGGGACCACGCCGTATAACACGGAACGGGTTTCCTCCCAAGAATACCAGTGCATAAAACAAACAGCGCAATGCTAAATAAAGAAAAATGAAGCTGTTATAAGACCCAGGTCCTATCACACAATGCAACGCAAGCCGGAGGATAGGGTTTTACCTTATAACAGCCAAACATGCTTGATACGTTTAAAACAAATCATTTGATACTATAATAAGTGTATAGTGTCAAAACAATTTCAATCATAAATATAAATCATAGGTGGCATAGCTACCATCTACTATGTCGCCATACTAGTTCTACAATTAAAGACGAATTACACGTATTGGAAATTGGATTCCATCATGAGTCGAGGCAAGGGGCAAGCTCCTCTCCGCGTTCGAGACACTCTAGCAAATGCTCAGGACTACGCACTCTGGGCAGCCACTTGGATCGGTTGGGCCGGTCCTCACTTACGTTAGAGGATTATTTATGCCTGAACACACGTTTCCCGGTCCTTACAGACCTATAATCGAGGCGCCTCATTCCAACAACCACAAAGGTGAAAAGTATATAAATGTCAGGGCTGGTAAGTCACTGACACCACCAAAGCTAGAAAGAAACGTCGTGTTCTCCCAACGGTCCGTATCCCGTTTTTAACTCATACCGAGGTGTGAGGCTCGCGAATTCACGTCATACACAAAGCTGCCACGTAGGCTGTGCTTTGATCATCAACCACAAGACTTTGCTTTTCAACAGAAGCCTTGATCATTGCATCTTAGCGTGCCACACAGGCAATTCATGCCATGCGACTGATGTCCATCGATATATAACCTCTAAGCTCGTACGTCTCAGAGAAGGGCGTTAAGCAAGAGAATAAATTCTCCGCCGCCAAACAGATATATATTTAACAGAAATCAATCAACACAGAATAAAATCCAATGTCAGACACACAATCCATTTACAAGTCCGTTCTGGGTCTGAACGAAACCGGAGGCACTTTCCTCGCATATCCATCCATCTCCAAGTACGTCTGGACGACCACCAACTATTTCCATCCTCTTGGGTGTACAGCCCAATCAGGATCGTCGGTAATTATCCAAACGATGTGAAGACTTCCGGTCTTCGACCACCGTCTTCATCTTCGACATATCGTCGAATCGGTTATTCAGAATGGGTATAAACCCGGACTTTCCGAACAACCCGCGTATATTAAAAACAAATGTTACACAAACACAACATACGCCTCATTCCAATTCATTAGTCACTAACCGTAAATCAACAAGAGAACAATTTCCCAAATATTAACCCTGAAGGCCGAAACCAACATCAGATCAATACCCAGGAAACCATTCTTCTTAGCCAACCTACAGCTAGTTTCTAAATTCCACATTCTTAGGGAAAGGTTCCCATTAATTTTATCCAAGATAAATTCTTTAAAATTTATCCTGTAAACTTCCTTTGGATGTCATTTAAAACCAAATTATGTTTTTTCCAACTAGTCGAGATTAGCGAACCGTAACGAAGTAATTGTTTATTTTATTTCCCAATCCCAACCTATTCATCCCATGAAGCAAAACTGGTAATACTCCATATCTAACACCGTGGTGTTATCGGTAAAATTAATTACCATTTCACGTTCAAATCTAATTAAAGACTTAACTATCGCTTTGGAGTAAAACTGGTAATACTCCATTCCCGCTTATTTCTAAATTTGATAATTTAGATTATAGATTCACATTTCAATCTAATTGCAGATTCGTTAGAACTCCTTTTACTGGGTTAAAGAACTAGGTGTTATTTAAAACACAGTTCACGACAAACCCAAATCACATTCTATTTGTTATCGGGTTAAAGAACTAGTGTTATTTAAAACACTGTTCACGATAAACCCATTTCAAATTCAATCAAATATATTAGAAATTCCGATTATTTAAAACCCCTTTTTAAATCTAATTTATTTATTTAAAAATAATTGGGTTTGAAATTTAGTTCAAAACTAGTTCATTTCGATAAAAATCTATTTTTATCTTTTCAATTATGGAGTTTTTCACCCCAAATTTTCCCAAATCATTTCTTATGATTTTACACAATTCATTACTATTTTTAATAATTTTATTAAGGCCCATACAATCGATTTCCAACAATGGCCATCGAATTGCACTTACAGCGACCTTTTTCAAATTTGATTTGGCCGTATCTCCAAATCCAACCGTTAGATTTTGAATTTCAAATATTCGTTAGAAAGCTCTTTTCGATACGAACCCAACGGTTCCGGTTTTAGGAGAATCCGACGGTCGGATCTCCCGTAATGTCCGTTTGAAATAAATGGTCTAAATTCACGAACTGCCGCGACGCGGCGCGTTCTATTCAGGCCATTATATTATATATATAATATATATAATATATATTTCGTCGATTTCTATTTAAAATGAATTATATAAATAGTTTTAAATTCGTTTCAAAAGCAATTTCAACTTCCATTTCATTTCAAATCAAAATTGAATTCTCCTTTATAAATTCGTTTTAAAATTCATTTCTATTCAATTCAAATTTCAATTCAATTTGAATTCATTTCACTTCATTTTAAATTCAATTCGAATTCGTTTTCAATTCAATTCAATTTCGAATTCGTTTTCAATTCAATTCATTTCGAAATCGTTTTATATTCAATTCATTTCGAAATCGTTTTATGTTCAATTCATTTCGAAATCGTTTTATGTTCAATTCATTTCGAAAACGTTTTATGTTCAATTCATTTCGAAATCGTTTTATATTCAATTCATTTCGAAATCGTTTTATATTCAATTCATTTCGAAATCGTTTTATGTTCAATTCATTTCGAAATCGTTTTATGTTCAATTCATTTCGAAATCGTTTTATATTCAATTCATTTCGAAATCGTTTTATATTCAATTCAAATTTCAATTCAATTTGAATCAAATTCATTATTTATTCAATTGAAATCAAATTCGGTTTATATTCAATTCGATTCAAATTTCATTTCAATATATACGATTTCGAAATCACTTTTTAATATTCATTTTAAAATGAATAAAATCGATATAAATATCGTTCACTTCAAAATGGCGTCAATCTAACCAACACGGCTTCATATATTTCTATTTTCAAATATTCTATTGCAAAAATTTCGTTTCAAATATTTCTTTTCTAATATTTCTTTTCAAATATTTCTTTTCAAATATTTCTTTTTGTCAACACACGACTAATCTCAATGAATGAGTACCGTCCACGTGTGACTACTTTTGTTAAATTATTTCGTTCAACACATGACTAATCTCAACGGATGAGTACAGTCAACACATGAACCTTTATTTTATATTGATAAAGATATAAATTTTATTATAAAAATATTTCGTTCAACACATGACTAATCTCAACGGATGAGTACAGTCAACACATGAACCTTTATTTTATAGTCTTTATTTTTCTAAATTGGAATGAGGCCCAATCAATTACCATATAAAGTTAATTATATGGATTCCATACCACACATGTATATAATAGCAACGATAAATAGTCAACCATCAACCAAAGTGCACTACACTGTATAAGCATCAAATATAGATATCTAACGCTTATAACAGCCTGTCAATCAATCGATCGACATATTAAATCAATCAGGATGAGTGAACTTCAAATTTCATCCCAACACCCGTGTGGGGTTTCAAACAATCAAACACAGATTTTATTTGTGCAGTTGGGCGATGTGTAAAATTTATCGTCCCAATCAATGTCCTTCAAATAGGTGTACATAAACAAACCGTCTGGTCTGTAAATGAATATTTTATTTTATTCACTTTCACGTTAAAAATTATATTTTTAACGATAAAACATTTTATTTTAACATATGAATATCTATTCAGTTCATTCTTTAAATAAAATGATATTTTTATTTTCCTAACATATTTTAGAAAAATTCGGCGGCATAACGGCACGATACTAGAAACGGGACGAGGCCTAGCCTTATCCCCGGTCTAGTGAAGGCCCACGCCATTCACCCATCAATCAAATCAATTCATTTCACCAAACAATTCAATTTCAAATCAAATCATTCTACTAATTTATGCAACCAAACAAACAAGTCCATGGTCTATGGACGATTGTGTCGGGTGCTACTAAGCACCGTCTGCATCCTAGTATATATATATAACTAGAAAATGAAATTGAAAGGTGAGAAGTTCTCACTTATAGCTATCCAACCATCTTGACTCTTCATTGATAGAAATCTTCATCGTTATTGCATCTTCGTCATCCTCGTTGCTCGTAGCCACTACATATATAAAAATCACACATTTTTATATTTTGATGTCTTTAAAATAAAAATCACATTTTTATTTATTTACTTTCAATTTAAAAATCATATTTTTATCATTGCTTCATACATTTAACAATCGAATTTTCACTCCGCTATTCAATATATAAAAATCGAATTTTTATTATGCTATTCAATATATAAAAATCAAATTTTTACTTCGCTATTTTCCATATAAAGATTTCGCCTTTTCTTAAAATAAAGATTTGGCCTTTATAAAAACATAGACTTCGCCTTTTCAAATTTAAAGATTTCATCTTTATAAAAATCTCATTTTTATTTTTCTACACATATAAAGATGATATTTTTAATATTCCTATCATGTAAAAATTATATTTTTAATTCTCTACCTAACCAAAAATGACATTTTTACATCTTCTATATAGTAAAGATTATATTTTTAATACTTTAAAAATATAAAAATCATATTTTTATCACTTTAAAAATATAAAAATCATATTCTTACACCTTCTACATAATAAAAATTCCGTCTTTTTTTATTTAAAAGGTTTCGCCTTTTCTAATATAAAAATCTAATCTATTTCACTTTCAAAATCTAATCTTTTTTCCATATGAATTTCTATTTTTACTTCAATGCCATGTACAAATAAAAATCAAAATTCTTTTCTGTTAAAAATCTAAACTATATACTATATAAAATAAAAATCTAATTTCAGTTTTTAAAATAACTAATCACCTAAATAGGTGAAGACAAGAAAATCGAAATAAAAGGAAATAAAGGGGCTCACAGTTGAAATCTGGAAGAGGGGGGTCTTCCTTGCTGACATCGGATTGGTGGGGGGTGCGCTCGCTGAGGTGGCGCCGGAGTTTGGCGTTCGTCGGTCGGTTCAGGTGGCGATTGCGGCGGGTTAGGGCTTGGTGCGGTCTTCGTTCAAGGAGAAGAGAGAGGACAGGGAAGGGGGAGGGACCAGCGACCATCGATGGAGGCGGCGCCCCTCCGTTGGTGGCGCGATGGACTGCGAGGGGGCGACGGGATTCGAGGTCGTGTGGGTTTTTTTCTTTTTTTTTTCTCTTTTTTTTTCTGTTCTGTTTTGAAATTAATTGAACGGGGGGCTGAGGAGTTTAAGGGAGAGAGAAAGGAGAGATTTTTTTTTTAATTTTAAATTCTAAAAGTTGACTTTCACATACGACCTCGAAACGAGACCCACCGCCTGTCGCCCATAGCGTTTTACCCCCATTCCGAACACAATGGGATATGTATCGTAGGCTGATTCGGCTGTTGCAATCAGTTTCCGTTAAATTTCCATTTAAATCACTATATTGAATTTTAAACGTACATTTCTATTTACCGGGGTCACATACTGACTCGAAAAATTTCAGAAAAATATTCTCTAGCTTCGTATTGACGATACGGTCCTAACAAAACTAGTTTCGTCGAATTCTGAGACCGTTAGAAAAATGGCCAATTTCCAGTCGATTAAAATCAACTGAAATGGTCAAACACGTTTTCCTTTACCACGCTCACATACTGATTCGAAAAATTATGAAATTTGGAATCTAGCAATAACTTGACACTGCGGACCCAACAAAACTGGTTTCGTCGGAATCCGAGGTCGTTTGCAAAATGTCTATTTTTAAGGGCCTGAATTCCATAGCGACTATTCAGAATTTTCAACTGGACATATCTTTTGATTCCCGCTATGAAATTTTGATTTTTCGGATTCGTTGGAAAGATATTATCAATTAGATCCTAATGTTTTTGGTTTCACTAAAATCCGGATTGTTTTGCACCCGGTACATTCAATTGAAGCTTGAAATCGAATTATCGAACTACCGCGCCATTTTCAATTCTATTTATAATTATAAATAATTATTTATATTCTAACGACGACGCGTATAAATATATTCGTTCTAATTATATTCAAAATAAATTTCTCGACGATATTATTCAAAATAATTCATTTTAAATAATCAAAATTCGCTAAAATTGCCAAAATAAAAATTTTAAACTGGCCCAGATTTTCGGGTTGTTACAATCTCCCCCACTTAAAACTTTTCGTCCCCGAAAAGGAACAAAGTCGAAAGTGGTTTGATTAATCAATTCTATGTTCGATCTGGCTTCCATTCTCCAACTTTTCAGTTTCTGAGAATTTTCAAAAATTTGGCTAACACCCTAAATTTTCGAAAAATTTCGCCATAACCTCCCCTGCACCGGGAGCATCGGGGAATTTCAAATAGCTTCCCCGGTCCTTCTAATCTCAAAAAGCAAAAGAAAAAGCCAAGCGGATAGCCAATAGGCTCATAAAATCATCATCACCCAAACAAAACAGTAAATTATATAGTAAACATGTACCTATTTGTCGAGCAAACAAATTTTATTCTTCGGCTCTAGCCTCCTTGCTATGACCTGTTCAATGTAAGTACAAGTATATGCGAGGAAATGCGACCAAATTTCAATATAGTTCAATATTTGATTCAATTAGGCATAATGGTTCAAAATTTTCAAACAAATAGACAAACAACACAAACATCAATCAATTAGTTGAATTAACGTTTTAAATTCATAATTTTGATATATATACTGAAAATCATGTTTTTGATGCCAATTCACAACAAAGTGTTCTAGCTATATAAGTTTTGGTTCTCACACCAGTCTAATGGAAATATATAGATATCACACCTTCGTCACTCGAAAATAAATTCTGACGACGAGTACTCAACCATCAGAATCATCTTCGGGCCACTAGAGTATGATTTCATATCTATCTAGTATATTAAAACCTCGAATATACGTTCATGACGCGTATATGCAAAATCTTTATATACTCGATTGTCCATATTCAAAAATAAATAAATATTCAAATACGTTTTAAAAAGGTTTAAATTTCAAAACAAAATGGTTTTCATTTGGAAAATATACTCTTCACACTCGTTCTAGGATACTACTGATCCTATCTCTAACGAGTCATTCTAATTGGATATTACTAATCCAATATCTGATGAATTCTTTCGTATGGTTCTAATGTGTCTTGTTCTCGAGCTCTGTAAACCAAAGCTCTGATACCAACTGTGACGGCCTGGATTTTCGCTCGATCTGAATCAGTCGTTAAACCGATCTAGACCGTTCGAAACCCCTGAACGTTGAGAATAGGACAAATCAGAACACAAACAGAAGGACATTTCATTGCTATTACAACAATTCCATCAGATACAAGAATATACAGAGTATAAATGAATAAATTACATTCGATACTTATCAGAGATTACAATAAATTACATAGCAGCGGAAAATAATACAAAGCACAACTGAAGGTGATATACGGATACAGAGCTTTCCGGATATCATTCCAGCTGTAAACCAGGATCCTGTGAATATAAATCTGCAAAACCAAAACTACTAGCTGCCCGTGCGGAAAATAGGGGCACCCAGAGTTTAGGTTAAAACAATAAACTCCAGGTCAGTCATGTGACTGGTGTGAGAACTAAAACAGTTATTAATCTTTATTTTTAAAGTTAGGTAAATCAAGGGACCACGCCGTATAACACGGAACGGGTTTCCTCCCAAGAATACCAGTGCATAAAACAAACAGCGCAATGCTAAATAAAGAAAAATGAAGCGGTTATAAGACCCAGGTCCTATCACACAATGCAACGCAAGCCGGAGGATAGGGTTTTACCTTATAACAGCCAAACATGCTTGATACGTTTAAAACAAATCATTTGATACTATAATAAGTGTATAGTGTCAAAACAATTTCAATCATAAATATAAATCATAGGTGGCATAGCTACCATCTACTATGTCGCCATACTAGTTCTACAATTAAAGACGAATTACACGTATTGGAAATTGGATTCCATCATGAGTCGAGGCAAGGGGCAAGCTCCTCTCCGCGTTCGAGACACTCTAGCAAATGCTCAGGACTACGCACTCTGGGCAGCCACTTGGATCGGTTGGGCCGGACCTCACTTACGTTAGAGGATTATTTATGCCTGAACACACGTTTCCCGGTCCTTACAGACCTATAATCAAGGCGCCTCATTCCAACAACCACAAAGGTGAAAAGTATATAAATGTCAGGGCTGGTAAGTCACTGACACCACCAAAGCTAGAAAGAAACGTCGTGTTCTCCCAACGGTCCGTATCCCGTTTTTAACTCATACCGAGGTGTGAGGCTCGCGAATTCACGTCATACACAAAGCTGCCACATAGGCTGTGCTTTGATCATCAACCACAAGACTTTGCTTTTCAACAGAAGCCTTGATCATTGCATCTTAGCGTGCCACACAGGCAATTCATGCCATGCGACTGATGTCCATCGATATATAACCTCTAAGCTCGTACGTCTCAGAGAAGGGCGTTAAGCAAGAGAATAAATTCTCCGCCGCCAAACAGATATATATTTAACAGAAATCAATCAACACAGAATAAAATCCAATGTCAGACACACAATCCATTTACAAGTCCGTTCTGGGTCTGAACGAAACCGGAGGCACTTTCCTCGCATATCCATCCATCTCCAAGTACGTCTGGACGACCACCAACTATTTCCATCCTCTTGGGTGTACAGCCCAATCAGGATCGTCGGTAATTATCCAAACGATGTGAAGACTTCCGGTCTTCGACCACCGTCTTCATCTTCGACATATCGTCGAATCGGTTATTCAGAATGGGTATAAACCCGGACTTTCCGAACAACCCGCGTATATTAAAAACAAATGTTACACAAACACAACATACGTCTCATTCCAATTCATTAGTCACTAACCGTAAATCAACAAGAGAACAATTTCCCAAATATTAAACCCGAAGGCCAAAACCAACATCAGATCAATACCCAGGAAACCATTCTTCTTAGCCAACCTACAGCTAGTTTCTAAATTCCACATTCTTAGGGAAAGGTTCCCATTAAATTTATCCAAGATAAATTCTTTAAAATTTATCCTGTAATCTTCCTTTGGATGTCATTTAAAACCAAATTATGGTTTTTCCAACTAGTCGAGATTAGCGAACCGTAACGAAGTAATTGTTTATTTTATTTCCCAATCCCAACCTATTCATCCCATGAAGCAAAACTGGTAATACTCCATATCTAACACCGTGGTGTTATCGGTAAAATTAATTACCATTTCACGTTCAAATCTAATTAAAGACTTAACTATCGCTTTGGAGTAAAACTGGTAATACTCCATTCCCGCTTATTTCTAAATTTGATAATTTAGATTATAGATTCACATTTCAATCTAATTGCAGATTCGTTAGAACTCCTTTTACTGGGTTAAAGAACTAGGTGTTATTTAAAACACAGTTCACGACAAACCCAAATCACATTCTATTTGTTATCGGGTTAAAGAACTAGTGTTATTTAAAACACTGTTCACGATAAAACCATTTCAAATTCAATCAAATATATTAGAAATTCCGATTATTTAAAACCCCTTTTTAAATCTAATTTATTTATTTAAAAATAATTGGGTTTTAAATTTAGTTCAAAACTAGTTCATTTCGATAAAAATCTATTTTTATCTTTTCAATTATGGAGTTTTTCACCCCAAATTTTCCCAAATCATTTCTTATGATTTTACACAATTTATTACTATTTTTAATAATTTTATTAAGGCCCATACAATCGATTTCCAACAATGGCCATCGAATTGCACTTACAGCGACCTTTTTCAAATTTGATGTGGACGTATCTCCAAATCCAACCGTTAGATTTTGAATTTCAAATATTCGTTAGAAAGCTCTTTTCGATACGAACCCAACGGTTCCGGTTTTAGGAGAATCCGACGGTCGGATCTCCCGTAATGTCCGTTTGAAATAAATGGTCTAAATTCACGAACTGCCGCGACGCGGCGCGTTCTATTCAGGCCATTATATTATATATATAATATATATTTCGTCGACTTCTATTTAAAATGAATTATATAAATAGTTTTAAATTCGTTTCAAAAGCAATTTCAACTTCCATTTCATTTCAAATCAAAATTGAATTCTCCTTTATAAATTCGTTTTAAAATTCATTTCTATTCAATTCAAATTTCAATTCAATTTGAATTCATTTCACTTCATTTTAAATTCAATTCGAATTCGTTTTCAATTCAATTCAATTTCGATTTCGTTTTCAATTCAATTCATTTCGAAATCGTTTTATATTCAATTCATTTCGAAATCGTTTTATATTCAATTCATTTCGAAATCGTTTTATGTTCAATTCATTTCGAAATCGTTTTATGTTCAATTCATTTCGAAATCGTTTTATATTCAATTCATTTCGAAATCGTTTTATATTCAATTCATTTCGAAATCGTTTTATATTCAATTCATTTCGAAATCGTTTTATGTTCAATTCATTTCGAAATCGTTTTATGTTCAATTCATTTCGAAATTGTTTTATATTCAATTCATTTCGAAATCGTTTTATATTCAATTCAAATTTCAATTCAATTTGAATCAAATTCATTATTTATTCAATTGAAATCAAATTCGGTTTATATTCAATTCGATTCAAATTTCATTTCAAAATATACGATTTCGAAATCACTTTTCAATATTCATTTTAAAATGAATAAAATCGATATAAATATCGTACACTTCAAAATGGCGTCAATCTAACCAACACGGCTTCATATATTTCTATTTTCAAATATTCTATTACAAATATTTCGTTTCAAATATTTCTTTTCTAATATTTCTTTTCAAATGTTTCTTTTCAAATATTTCTTTTTGTCAACACACGACTAATCTCAATGAATGAGTACCGTCCACGTGTGACTACTTTTGTTAAATTATTTCGTTCAACACATGACTAATCTCAACGGATGAGTACAGTCAACACATGAACCTTTATTTTATATTGATAAAGATATAAATTTTATTATAAAAATATTTCGTTCAACACATGACTAATCTCAACGGATGAGTACAGTTAACACATGAACCTTTATTTTATAGTCTTTATTTTTCTAAATTGGAATGAGGCCCAATCAATTACCATATAAAGTTAATTATATGGATTCCATACCACACATGTATATAATAGCAACGATAAATAGTCAACCATCAACCAAAGTGCACTACACTGTATAAGCATCAAATATAGATATCTAACGCTTATAACAGCCTGTCAATCAATCGATCGACATATTAAATCAATCAGGATGAGTGAACTTCAAATTTCATCCCAACACCCGTGTGGGGTTTCAAACAATCAAACACAGATTTTATTTGTGCAGTTGGGCGATGTGTAAAATTTATCGTCCCAATCAATGTCCTTCAAATAGGTGTACATAAACAAACCGTCTGGTCTGTAAATGAATATTTTATTTTATTCACTTTCACGTTAAAAATTATATTTTTAACGATAAAACATTTTATTTTAACATATGAATATCTATTCAGTTCATTCTTTAAATAAAATGATAATTTTATTTTCCTAACATATTTTAGAAAATTTCGGCGGCATAACGGCACGATACTAGAAACGGGACGAGGCCTAGCCTTATCCCCGGTCTAGTGAAGGCCCACGCCATTCACCCATCAATCAAATCAATTCATTTCACCAAACAATTCAATTTCAAATCAAATCATTCTACTAATTTATGCAACCAAACAAACAAGTCCATGGTCTGTGGATGATTGTGTTGGGTGCTACTAAGCACCGTCTGCATCCTAGTATATATATATAACTAGAAAATGAAATTGAAAGGTGAGAAGTTCTCACTTATAGCTATCCAATCATCTTGACTCTTCATTGATAGAAATCTTCATCGTTATTGCATCTTCGTCATCCTCGTTGCTCGTAGCCACTACATATATAAAAATCACACATTTTTATATTTTGATGTCTTTAAAATAAAAATCACATTTTTATTTATTTACTTTCAATTTAAAAATCATATTTTTATCATTGCTTCATACATTTAACAATCGAATTTTCACTCCGCTATTCAATATATAAAAATCGAATTTTTATTATGCTATTCAATATATAAAAATCAAATTTTTACTTCGCTATTTTCCATATAAAGATTTCGCCTTTTCTTAAAATAAAGATTTCGCCTTTATAAAAACATAGACTTCGCCTTTTCAAATTTAAAGATTTCATCTTTATAAAAATCTCATTTTTATTTTTCTACACATATAAAGATGATATTTTTAATATTCCTATCATGTAAAAATTATATTTTTAATTCTCTACCTAACCAAAAATCATATTTTTACATCTTCTATATAGTAAAGATTATATTTTTAATACTTTAAAAATATAAAAATCATATTTTTATTACTTTAAAAATATAAAAATCATATTTTTATCACTTTAAAAATATAAAAATCATATTCTTACACCTTCTACATAATAAAAATTCCGTCTTTTTTTATTTAAAAGGTTTCGCCTTTTCTAATATAAAAATCTAATCTATTTCATTTTCAAAATCTAATCTTTTTTCCATATGAATTTCTATTTTTACTTCAATGCCATATACAAATAAAAATCAAAATTCTTTTCTGTTAAAAATCTAAACTATATACTATATAAAATAAAAATCTAATTTCAGTTTTTAAAATAACTAATCACCTAAATAGGTGAAGACAAGAAAATCGAAATAAAAGGAAAGAAAGGGGCTCACAGTTGAAATCTGGAGGAGGGGGGGTCTTCCTTGCTGACATCGGATTGGTGGGGGTTGCGCTCGCTGAGGTGGCGCCGGAGTTTGGCGTTCGTCGGTCGGTTCAGGTGGCGATTGCGGCGGGTTAGGGCTTGGTGCGGTCTTCGTTCAAGGAGAAGAGAGAGGACAGGGAAGGGGGAGGGACCAGCGACCATCGATGGAGGCGGCGCCCCTCCGTTGGTGGCGCGATGGACTGCGAGGGGGTGACGGGATTCGAGGTCGTGTGGGTTTTTTTCTTTTTTTTTTCTCTTTTTTTTTCTGTTCTGTTTTGAAATTAATTGAACGGGGGGCTGAGGAGTTTAAGGGAGAGAGAAAGGAGAGATTTTTTTTAATTTTAAATTCTAAAAGTTGACTTTCACATACGACCTCGAAACGAGACCCACCGCCTGTCGCCCATAGCGTTTTACCCCCATTCCGAATACAATGGGATATGTATCGTAGGCTGATTCGGCTGTTGCAATCAGTTTCCGTTAAATTTCCATTTAAATCACTATATTGAATTTTAAACGTACATTTCTATTTACCGGGGTCACATACTGACTCGAAAAATTTCAGAAAAATATTCTCTAGCTTGGTATTGACGATACGGTCCTAACAAAACTAGTTTCGTCGAATTCTGAGACCGTTAGAAAAATGGCCAATTTCCAGTCGATTAAAATCAACTGAAATGGTCAAACACGTTTTCCTTTACCACGCTCACATACTGATTCGAAAAATTATGAAATTTGGAATCTAGCAATAACTTGATACTGCGGACCCAACAAAACTGGTTTCGTCGGAATCCGAGGTCGTTTGCAAAATGTTTATTTTTAAGGGCCTGAATTCCATAGCGACTATTCAGAATTTTCAACTGGACATATCTTTTGATTCCCGCTATGAAATTTTGATTTTTCGGATTCGTTGGAAAGATATTATCAATTAGATCCTAATGTTTTTGGTTTCAATAAAATCCGGATTGTTTTGCACCCGGTACATTCAATTGAAGCTTGAAATCGAATTATCGAACTACCGCGCCATTTTCAATTCTATTTATAATTATAAATAATTATTTATATTCTAACGACGACGCGTATAAATATATTCGTTCTAATTATATTCAAAATAAATTTCTCGACGATATTATTTAAAATAATTCATTTTAAATAATCAAAATTCGCTAAAATTGCCAAAATAAAAATTTTAAACTGGCCCAGATTTTCGGGTTGTTACAATTTTTGTTCAACTTTTTTGTAAATATAGTATCTAAACCATTTTACTTAATTCTCTTGTTTTATATTACACTATACGCATATAGCCGTTAAATATATATATATATACATATATATATATAATATAATTTTCATCTGCATTTCTAACATTTTACTTTTAACTTAGTTACTTGTATTTAACAATTTATATTACTTTAATTTGACCTACTTATTTATTTCAGTATAAGTTAATTTCTTTTCAACTATTATATTTACTTATTATATACCAAATATAATACAATTTACTTTACGATTTTATTTAGACTATTTTATCAAAATTATTCTATACGTAACTATTTATATGATTTATAATTAGTCTTTACTCAACTTGTTTATTCCAACTTATGATTTTAAAACCTTACTATTTTACGCAAACTATTTTTGTAAAGTATGCATTTTGATCCAAGTAGTTTGGTCCAAATAAATTGTATATAAAACTCGATTGAATGACGATGTGTAAAGGTGTACATCCGAGAAAGATGATATTTAATTTGAAAATGTGAGTTTAGATTTTTGAAGTGAATATCGAATTGATTTAGGGAAAAGATTTTTGGGATTGAAATGAAAATTCTCAAGATAATCAAGATAAAAGTTTTGAAACTTATATATGAACATATAAGGAAGCAATTAACTCGAAAGTTTTGGAAATTTATATGAAATTGAATCTTATATAGGAAAATATATAAGAACGAAATGTGAGAATATGATTTGAAAATTTTATGGACATTTGATAAGGAAGTCTCGAAACTGGTGGAATTTTTTTTACACAAGAATACTGTTAGAACTTTAGGAATGAATCGAATGGAAATTACTTGATAAGTAATCACTCATGATAAGAAAAAAAAAATGGAATACAGTCTACTCGAGTGAGAAATGAACGAAAATTTCAAGTATCCCATAAATGAACTGCTGGTATTTGTATCCTTGTGTGCATTTGACTTTCCCATCTTAGCCTAGGATAATCAATTAAACTCAGACCCTTTACTCTTGAGTAATGACTTCCATAACCTTATTTGGTTCCGAAAATTTTGAAATCAATGTTTTAGAATTAACCGTGAACAATACTAGTTTGAAATATGTATATGCTAATCAGAGTAGCATAGTGGAAGCGTGATGATATTTTAAATAAAAAAATTACGAATTTTCCCGATGGTAGGAAAATGTGAACTGTTGGATCTAGATTAACCCTAGAGAGGGTGAATAGGGTTTATTGAAAATTAAGCGAGATATAAAAAAATATCAGATCACAGAATGCAGCAGAAATACAAAGCAAAAAGGAAATAACACATAGAGATACGCAGCTTCGGCAAGACTCTGCCTACTGCTGCATTCCTAAAGTTTCTACTAGGTGATAGAACAGATCCCGCTTGCAAGACCATGTAAACTTGCGAACCCCTCGCTCCTATTCTAACCCTACGCTCAAAACTCTAGACTGCTCTATATCCCCTAGACCAGATTTCCCCTAGTTTTACAAACGCTAGTAAACTGCCAGTTAACACCCTAACTGGATTCCCCTAGAATTTTACAGACTCTAGAAAACTGTTTGAACGATTACAAAAGAAATAAACAATAAAACCCCCTTTGTCTAAAGTAATATAGGCCTGCCACTTTGCTTTGTCAAAAAAAACTTGCTCTCCTCTTTGTTGATGGTGGCTGAGAAAATAAAGTAGGATTTTGCCCCAAATCAATTCAACTTCGATTGAAAAAAAATGATTCTCTGATGATCTTTAACGTTGTTCTTCGTCGATGATTTGGCTGAGGTTGCGATCGAAAACAAAGTTAGTAGTATTGATTTGAACTTGTTTTCTTTTTGAGTTGTTGCATTGGTTTTTCGATGCAATAATGCCTGTGATGAAGTGGGGATTAAATAGTATTATAGAATCCTATTAATGCTCTGATTTCAACTAGTGCCTTGGCTTCGATTTTGTGTTGCCCCATTTGAATGCTCTGTAAATTACCTTCTTTGTTGCCAAGTTTGAATTTGAGTGATTTAAAAACTTTGTCGTGAATAATTTGTTGATTGCTGGAAATACATTGAACCTTAAAAGAAGAATTCCTCACTGATTGTGTATTTGTGGAAATGTTTGAGAGCATGTTTCCTGAAAATTAAAAACTGACATGAACATCTTAGGAAATATTTCAAAGACCTTGCCAAATATGTCTCTCTGGTTTCTTAAACAAAACATTTTGCTTGATTGATGCTATAGAAACTCTCGTCAAAAATGTTTTTCCTAAAAAGTTTTCTTGCCTAGTACCATACTGGAAAAAAACTTGTTTTCAGGAAATTTACAACTTGCCATAAATTGCCACTTGATTTCTTTGCTGGAAAGATGTAATTACTTGCCAAAAAAATGTTGTTCACTGATTGAGTACTTGCCACAATATTTATTCATTTCTGAAAAAACAATTGTATATGATTTAGGAAATCATTCAATTGTTTTTCTTGGCCCCGAATAAAATCCTTAAATGCATGAAACATTAAAGAGTTTTCAATTTGATTTTTGTCAATTCTGGAAACATAAAAAATGTTTTATTGCCAAAGGTATCTTTGTCCAAAACATGTGTGCTCTTGTGTGATTTAGACAATCATTTAAAAACTGTATTTTGCCATAAAGACTTGAATTGTGGTTTTATGGAAACTGATTTGTTGTGCATGATTTGTCCTACCTTTGATCACTCTTCTTCACCATTGTTGTCCATATTCATGTGTTGCACCGCATGCAAAACAATATTCACATGCATTGAAGTTGCTCCATGTTCATGCAGCTTATTCACTTAAAAAATTGCTGTGTTGGGTTGTATGTGTACGCAGGCCTTGACATTGTTCTTTGTCAATGTGAATGCGTACTTGCCAAAAATAAACTTTTTGCCATGCTTCTAAAAAACTGAAAACATTTTTGAGAATGTTCTTGCCGAAAAACTGTGCTTGTTGATGAAATGAATTGCCTTTTTATATTTTTCCAAAAATGAGACATTAAAGTTAAAAAGAAACTTCCCTTGTATACTTTCTGAATTGCTCGTACATATATTTGTGTAAACCTTCCATGTTTTTCACTAGTCCATTATTTTGTACATGCTTGACCATACTTGATCATACTGGTTCATGTTGACTTGAGGTATCACCCTGACATGATGTTGCATGCATGCTTGTTGGCTTATCCCCTGCTTGTATGTTCCTACAAAATAAAAATGTTTTCTAAGTTAGATTCTGTATGTGCTGGATTTTTCAAATCAGGAAACTGCTTTTTGATTGTGTATTATTGCACCATGCAATTATGAATACATGCATGATAAAAAAATGTTTTATCCAAATCTTTTCTTGGAAAATTTTACATTTGCCAAGATTGCAAGCTTAATCTCTTTCCTGCTTTTGAACCTGTGACTTTTCTTTTCAAATTTCAAAAGAGATTCCCTTTTTTTTTACCCATTTGAACATGAAAAGAATTCTTTGTTGCCCCACTGAACCACTACATGTATATTTTCATCAAATTAGTTCACTTGAGCCTTGCATGTTGTATAATGTTGCTTTTGGTCTTTTTTTTAACATCTTGCTTGAAATGAAGATTGCTTTGTAGTTGCCAAATTTTCACATGTTCAAAAAATAATAATTGAAACATGCACTTTTTTATTGTTGTACACTTGTGAACATCACCTGCTTGCATACCTGGTTTCTTGCTTTGTTCTTTGGTTTGATGATTTGTATTAGTATCATTGTGGGTTACTTGGACAGAAAAAAATGTTGTTCCTCCTTTTTTGTGTTTCATAATTGCAATGTGAATGAGTGAAATGTTGTAGTGAGACAATGACTATATTTGTGATGAGCGTTTGTGATGAGGAACAAATGTACAGAACGAGAAAAATTGTACTGATATTTGTAATAAACGAATTTGATTGAAATAAAATATTATTTTATTGTGTTCAAACAAATTTACCTATCCTATTCAGTTTATATACAAGTACAGTATCATGTGAATGTATATGAAGCGTGAAATACTAGTGAAGTGTACAAATAGTGGACTTGTAAAACTGTACAGTTTGAAAATTGAAATAAAATATTATATTTAAACAAAATACTATGTAAATATCTGAATGTATGTACAGCTGTATTTTATTTGAATATAAACATTATATTTCTGTCTATGATGATATACGAAAACAGTAATGTAACACCCCGTGTATTCTATAACTGTGAAACTCACAAATTAAAGTATAATTAATTTCAAATCAAAGAACTAAGGGAAACGGGATACGCCATTGCGTTCGTCTCGGAAAAATACACGAAATAGAGTCCGAGTTTTCAAAAAACGGATATCGTATGAAGAAGTTATGGACGAACGAAGTTGGGCGAAAAACCGGAGAAGGGTCAGAATGCACTGGCGCACTTGGGAAGTGCGCCAGAACAAAAATGCACTGGCGCACCTGTGAAGTGCGCCAGTACATTTTTGACCTGGCGCACCTGCCAAGTGCGCCCAGGTCAAAAATGACCCCTGGCCAGGTCTGGTCTAGCCCTGGCTGGCCAGGTCTGGGTTTGGCCGATTTTCAGAAGCTTGCTTTGTCATTAGGGCTAGGTGGCGGGTTCTAATTGGTCTCTCTATCTAATGAATGGCTATGATCAATCCAAGCAACATCAAGGGTCCTAATCAGTTCCTAACCTCTATATAAACAACCCTAGACTAAACCCTAATCTATTCATTCAAATTAAGAACATAGCCGCCATGTTGCTGAGGAACGACTAAGAGTAGCCGCCAACTAGAGAGAGGATTAGGGAGAAAGTTATAAAGCCTAAAGCAATTCAAGCAACCTAAAGCTAATCAATTCAACAAAGGAATCATATCTCTTAATTAAAGAATTCGCCGCAACCATTGTAAGTAGAGTATTACTTTGGTATGAATAAACAATTGTGTTGGTTTGTATGCTTGAATTGTGGCAATAAAGTTATTCATATCAGTTTGAAATATTATATACGTCTGGATATTTATGAATTATGTTATTCATGTTATAAAGAACTACATGCGGTAGTTCTATGCAAATATACGTTTGGAATATTCGCAAATTATGTGACCTATGTGAAGCTACATGTATGTAGTTGATTGAAATTTCATGCAAGTTTGGGGCTTTGTTATTATGCCATCATGATGTATATTTTTGTGCATAAATCATTTGCAAGTAATTGAACAAGTTTGGTTGTTATAGTTCATATGAAACTATGTTGGAATTTTGACACCATAATCCATGTATTAAGGCATGCTTTTGCAAAACTTATGAATATGGCTAGGCTATGAATGATATTTGGCATAATTGAAATCCATGATTAAGTCTATCTTGTTTAAAAGAATTATATGATGACATATGTGAGACATGGCTAGGTTAGACTCAAAAATCCCTTTTTGCAAGTTTAAAGCAAACACCATGATTAGGAATCTTTATGCATAAGTATATTTATACCATCGTTATGTGATTAGACTTAAATCATGATTAAGTTGAACTATGCTTTTGGTGTTAGTAACAAAGTATTCCCTTTGTAAACATGTAGAAACCTTATGAACATGACTTGTTTATATTTATGCCATGTTTATGCTAGAAGTATTTATGCCATGCTTATGTTTGACATTATGCCATGTTTATGCTAGAAGTATTTATGCCATGCTTATGTTTGACATTATGCCATGTTTATGCTAGAAGTATTTATGCCATGCTTATGTTTGACATTATGCCATGTTTATGCTAGAAGTATTTATGCCATGCTTATGTTTGAC
Source organism: Allium sativum (assembly GCA_030737875.1). Taxonomy (NCBI): domain Eukaryota; kingdom Viridiplantae; phylum Streptophyta; class Magnoliopsida; order Asparagales; family Amaryllidaceae; genus Allium; species Allium sativum. Next base: position 847,831,055 of record CM060922.1, on the reverse strand, counting down.
ATTATGCTATGCTTATGCTAGAAGTATTTATGCCATGCTTATGTTTGACACTATGCCTAAATAAAAATATAGGTTCATGTGTCAATAATGATATCTCAATTACAAGTTCACATGCTTTGATTCATGTCACCTATGTTACCACTATGCAAGTACACCAGTTTCTATTATGTATTTCCAACGTCATATGCAAGTTCATGCGCTCACCTTCCCCTCTTTGTGTATGTAATCACGCCATAAGCCTCCCCTTTCGCATGGCTAAATTGGGCTTTAAAAGGCTAAGCCCAATATATATAAACGGACGTGTAAAACGAGGGAAAATAACGTTGGATTAAAATTAATTAATGAATGAATGAAAATATGAAATAGAAGGGCCCAAATTCAAGTATGGGTTGGGCTCATGATTGGTGTAACCTTTACACCATTAACTTAATAATGGGCCGCGAATATTTACATATAAGAAATAAAGAAGAATGACAAAAATATGTAAATGTAGAACATACGATGTGTTTAACCCGAGGTTGGATTGAGTTGTGATGTAAACCTGCCCGGAACCGCCCGGCTGTCCAGTAGTCACAACAATACCTATCCAATGTGGGAGGTTAAACATGGAGCCCAGCAAGGACCCGAGGTTAGACTGAGTTGTGGCGTAAGACTGCCCGGAACCAACCGGCAACAGGCAGCCACAACAATACCTGTCTAATGTGAGAGGTCAGGGCCTTAATAAGACAATTAAGGCTGAGTCAGGATTGATAGGATTAAGTGAACTAAAGACTTAATCAAAATGGAACATGCTAAACTAAACGGACTGGTGGGGGTTAGGTTAGAAAACACTTAACCAACTTAGCATGTTGGCTAGAGATAGAAAACCTAGTAGCGGAGGACCCTTTTCGCAGTAACCCTACAAAGGTATCATGATACCCTGAAACTAGGCAGGGTGGGGCACGATTACTGGGCTGATTGTAAGAGGTCAAAGCGACGGCGGTGGTGTAGCAGTGTAGGTTCTAAGGGAGTGCGGGCGTGCACACACTCCGGCGCAGAAAAATAAGGCACTGGACACCAGTAGCATACCTGTGCACTCTAAGGTTGTGTCGGGTTGCCACTATGGGACTTGATACACCCCATAGTGGGACCAGCATAGGTAACTACAGACATCGGGGGCCGTAAGACACATGTAACTATGCGAGTAGGAGCCGATCATCATAGAATGGATCACATCACCCTGGTTATGGGGTGCCAATTGGAAAACTAGTTTATATGGGTTCAGAGATCAACATGGGGTACGATAGTATATTCGACCCTAGACAACTTAACCAAGTTTATAGTGCATGCCCACTTCTTGTTTATACTTATCATACCCAGTTCTTTATTCATAGACAAAGTAGTACTAGACTTACTCAGGCTTTATGTCTGACTCTACTTTTCTTTCGTCTTCTTTCTTCCGTTTTCCCCCCCAGGTCCTCAGGGAGGGAACACAGCAGCTTGACCTACCTCAACATCCAGCTTGAAGAAGAGAAATGTATTGCTTGGACTTTCCTGTTTTGAACTATGGCTTTGGACAATCCACTATGGGGCTTTTGCAGTTTATCTATGTTTTATTTATGCTTCTTTAAATAATGTACTCAAGACAGATTATGAAAGTGTTATGTTATGTTTTTGGAAAGGATGTTGTTGTAACACGTATTTGACTTTATGAAATAAAAGTTTGTTGTTCTTCCGCTGTTTACAAATATGTGTTCTTATATCTGTCTTGTATATCTGTGACTTGTACTTATAAACCTCCACCAAAATTAGGGCATTCCCTTTGAGAGTGACCCTAACGGAGGTGGGGTGTTTCACTTGGTATCAGAGCATAGGTTTACTAGATAAGATAAAAAGTTTTGAAAATTTATTTTCAAAAAGGAAATTTAAAGAAGCATTTTTAAAAGATAAAAATATTATTTTAAAAGGCAAAGTCTCCCCCCCCCCAAAGCCATAGGTACTATCTTCTATCCTTCGTTTTGAATCTATCCTTTCTGTTTCAGCATGTCTGGAGGCCTTACTCCCCAGCTGCTGACGCTTTCACTCCTCCTCCTCCACGTGAACCAGCAAGCGGAAGAGTCCCAGAGTAGGAAGACGAATAATAGTCAAACAAGAAAGGATCGTAACAGTAATAATAAGAAACAAGAAAAAAGGAAATGTAATTTTTGTGGTACGGAGGGGCACTTAGTAAAGGACTGCCGGAAAAAGAAGGCCAAGGAGAATGGTGGGTGCTTTTCTTGCGGTGAGACGGGCCATAGGGCTAAGGACTGCCCAAAGAAACGAGGACAGGGGCAGGGGTCTGGATCCACCCCAGGGGCACAGGTTCATGTGCTAGAAGCACCACCTTTGCAACAGCGAGGTACAAATACTTCTGTAGAAAGTGTAGTTTATCTTTATGATCACCCCGTTCGCACTTTATTTGATTCTGGCGCATCACACTCCTTTATCTCGTCTGCTTTAGTAGAATCTCTGCACCTAAAAACTAGTATGGTAGAGGACCCCTTAATTGTTTCAAACCAAATTGGGGGCCCAACTCATTTGACTATGATCTGTGTGGGATTGAAAATTTCTATCCTAGGTGTTGAATTTCAATGTAGTGCCTTTGTTTTGGGCTTTTCGGGGTATGGTTTGATTTTGGGTATGGATTGGCTATCCAGTAATGGGGCCATCCTTGATTGTGAGAAAAGGGTTGTTAGGCTCCTAACCCAGCTCGGTAATACTTTGGAAATTTCTTATAATCCCTCGTATGCGGTTATGCTTAGTTATCTTGAATCGCTAGATGCCTCTGTTGAAAATTTGAAATCAGTTAGAGTGGTCCGGGAATATCCGGATGTCTTCGAAGAGGTGAAGGGCTTGCCTCCGAAGCGGGAAATAGACTTCCGCGTATATCTTGTAGATAATGCAAAGCCCGTTGCGTTGCCCGTTAGACACATGGCTCCACGAGAAAGGAAAGAGCTCAGTAAACAGATTAAAGAGCTTCTAGAAAAGGGGTTCATTAGGAGGAGCATTTCAGAATAGGGCGCTCCAGTAGTGTTCGCCACTAAGGCAGAAAGTTCATTTCGCTTATGAATGAGTTATGGAGAATCACCTTAGTAAGTACATTTGGCAACATAGTTGACATTTGTTTATTTTCTAGAGATAATTCATCTATGTGGAATACCTTCTAGTAAGTTAACAAGATCCAAGATTCACTAGTGAATTTTGGAGAGAGCTTGCATGGGACCATGAGTACGCAGTTAGGCTTGAGCCAAGTATACTAGAAGGAGAATAAGTGAAAAAGGAACGAGAGGCAAGGGTTCCAACTCATATTTTGGAAATAAGAATTAAGAAACTACGAAATTGTGAAGTTAAAGGCAGACAAAGCATAATGGAGTTAAGCTCAAGGAAATGCGACTTAGAAGATTGAAGACTAGATTCGTGCATGCTATCTTTTGTGTATATCCTCTCGGTCCTATTCTTAATCCAATTTCTGTTGCAAACCCCATAGGGAGTATGACTCATCTGTTAGTAACACATGTTGGGGCTCGAGGGTGTTCATTGGTTTGACTAAAGTTTTTGGGTTTTATAGGATACGGGTTGGTCTTAGGAAGGGACTCCCTTGTGACCTATGCTTAATTTCCTAGAATCATATATGGTGGTTGGGTTGAGTAATTCTTTGGGTGTCAGTCTGATGTTGATTTCGGTCTTCGGGGCTGATGCTTAGAGAGTTCTTCTCCTAATCAATATATATGTGGCATAGATTTCCAGTTTTGACATTGCCTAATGAGCACAAAGTTTTTACTTGTTTCTATCATTCGACTATACCTTTAGGTAGGACCATTCCCTATCATCGAGAAAAATTGGAAAATGACCTATAGATTAGAGCTACCCGAGAAGTTGGCTGGAGTCCACAACGTTTTTCACGTTTCACACCTCCGAAAATGTCTACATGAGTCTGCTGAAGTGGTAGAGCCAAATATACTCGAAGAGGCCGAAGTGGAACGCGAAGCAACCATAAGAAAAGTTCCAACCCGCATCTTAGGAACGGAAGTGAGGAAGCTATGCAACCGTGAAGTCAAGCTCGTCAAAGTTCAGTGGAGCGACGCCGAGGGAGACGCGACTTGGGAAACTGAAGCTAGAATACGCACAGCCTACCCTTTTCTGTTCGAGGGTACATCCTTGATCTTTCTTTTTCTTAAGTTGCGCTTTTATCTATCTTTTTAGGTACATTTCCTCGACCTTATCTTTTAGGTAGAAACCCTTTGGATGGAAACATGTAGTTGAAACATGTTATGGATGATGGTTGCAAGTGGTTGCAAGTGATTGCTAGTGGTTGCTCGTGGTTGCATATACACACACAATCTAGGTTTTAGATCGGCTCAGTCACTTCATATTGCATATGCATATATATGTTTGCATTCGTATATGGTTGAACTTTAATGTGTTATCATATGGATGTTGCATTTGTATTGAATGATTGTGCACTCATGTAGAATCATGAATAGGAAAATTTGCATACATAATGGATTCATGGCACTTACATAATTCGCATTAAGGAGGTCAACTGAATCAGTAGACCGCCTGATTTTGCATTAGATAAGTACATACACACACACTTTGCATATGATCATGAAGCATTAGAAGTCTTTTAAGGACAATGGATGCTCATGTTTGATGGATGAGTAGATGGATGATTGGATGTTAGGATATACATTCCTCCTAACTTGAAGATTTCGGGGACGAAATCCTTTTAAGTGGGGGAGAATGTAACACCCCGTGTATTCTATAACTGTGAAACTCACAAATTAAAGTATAATTAATTTCAAATCAAAGAACTAAGGGAAACGGGATACGCCATTGCGTTCGTCTCGGAAAAATACACGAAATAGAGTCCGAGTTTTCGAAAAACGGATATCGTATGAAGAAGTTATGGACGAACGAAGTTGGGCGAAAAACCGGAGAAGGGTCAGAATGCACTGGCGCACTTGGGAAGTGCGCCAGAACAAAAATGCACTGGCGCACCTGTGAAGTGCGCCAGTACATTTTTGACCTGGCGCACCTGCCAAGTGCGCCCAGGTCAAAAATGACCCCTGGCCAGGTCTGGTCTAGCCCTGGCTGGCCAGGTCTGGGTTTGGCCGATTTTCAGAAGCTTGCTTTGTCATTAGGGCTAGGTGGCGGGTTCTAATTGGTCTCTCTATCTAATGAATGGCTATGATCAATCCAAGCAACATCAAGGGTCCTAATCAGTTCCTAACCTCTATATAAACAACCCTAGACTAAACCCTAATCTATTCATTCAAATTAAGAACATAGCCGCCATGTTGCTGAGGAACGACTAAGAGTAGCCGCCAACTAGAGAGAGGATTAGGGAGAAAGTTCTAAAGCCTAAAGCAATTCAAGCAACCTAAAGCTAATCAATTCAACAAAGGAATCATATCTCTTAATTAAAGAATTCGCCGCAACCATTGTAAGTAGAGTATTACTTTGGTATGAATAAACAATTGTGTTGGTTTGTATGCTTGAATTGTGGCAATAAAGTTATTCATATCAGTTTGAAATATTATATACGTCTGGATATTTATGAATTATGTTATTCATGTTATAAAGAACTACATGCGGTAGTTCTATGCAAATATACGTTTGGAATATTCGCAAATTATGTGACCTATGTGAAGCTACATGTATGTAGTTGATTGAAATTTCATGCAAGTTTGGGGCTTTGTTATTATGCCATCATGATGTATATTTTTGTGCATAAATCATTTGCAAGTAATTGAACAAGTTTGGTTGTTATAGTTCATATGAAACTATGTTGGAATTTTGACACCATAATCCATGTATTAAGGCATGCTTTTGCAAAACTTATGAATATGGCTAGGCTATGAATGATATTTGGCATAATTGAAATCCATGATTAAGTCTATCTTGTTTAAAAGAATTATATGATGACATATGTGAGACATGGCTAGGTTAGACTCAAAAATCCCTTTTTGCAAGTTTAAAGCAAACACCATGATTAGGAATCTTTATGCATAAGTATATTTATACCATCGTTATGTGATTAGACTTAAATCATGATTAAGTTGAACTATGCTTTTGGTGTTAGTAACAAAGTATTCCCTTTGTAAACATGTAGAAACCTTATGAACATGACTTGTTTATATTTATGCCATGTTTATGCTAGAAGTATTTATGCCATGCTTATGTTTGACATTATGCCATGTTTATGCTAGAAGTATTTATGCCATGCTTATGTTTGACATTATGCCATGTTTATGCTAGAAGTATTTATGCCATGCTTATGTTTGACATTATGCCATGTTTATGCTAGAAGTATTTATGCCATGCTTATGTTTGACATTATGCTATGCTTATGCTAGAAGTATTTATGCCATGCTTATGTTTGACACTATGCCTAAATAAAAATATAGGTTCATGTGTCAATAATGATATCTCAATTACAAGTTCACATGCTTTGATTCATGTCACTTATGTTACCACTATGCAAGTACACCAGTTTCTATTATGTATTTCCAACGTCATATGCAAGTTCATGCGCTCACCTTCCCCTCTTTGTGTATGTAATCACGCCATAAGCCTCCCCTTTCGCATGGCTAAATTGGGCTTTAAAAGGCTAAGCCCAATATATATAAACGGACGTGTAAAACGGGGGAAAATAACGTTGGATTAAAATTAATTAATGAATGAATGAAAATATGAAATAGAAGGGCCCAAATTCAAGTATGGGTTGGGCTCATGATTGGTGTAACCTTTACACCATTAACTTAATAATGGGCCGCGAATATTTACATATAAGAAATAAAGAAGAATGACAAAAATATGTAAATGTAGAACATACGATGTGTTTAACCCGAGGTTGGATTGAGTTGTGATGTAAACCTGCCCGGAACCGCCCGGCTGTCCAGTAGTCACAACAATACCTATCCAATGTGGGAGGTTAAACATGGAGCCCAGCAAGGACCCGAGGTTAGACTGAGTTGTGGCGTAAGACTGCCCGGAACCAACCGGCAACAGGCAGCCACAACAATACCTGTCTAATGTGAGAGGTCAGGGCCTTAATAAGACAATTAAGGCTGAGTCAGGATTGATAGGATTAAGTGAACTAAAGACTTAATCAAAATGGAACATGCTAAACTAAACGGACTGGTGGGGGTTAGGTTAGAAAACACTTAACCAACTTAGCATGTTGGCTAGAGATAGAAAACCTAGTAGCGGAGGACCCTTTTCGCAGTAACCCTACAAAGGTATCATGATACCCTGAAACTAGGCAGGGTGGGGCACGATTACTGGGCTGATTGTAAGAGGTCAAAGCGACGGCGGTGGTGTAGCAGTGTAGGTTCTAACGGAGTGCGGGCGTGCACACACTCCGGCGCAGAAAAATAAGGCACTGGACACCAGTAGCATACCTGTGCACTCTAAGGTTGTGTCGGGTTGCCACTATGGGACTTGATACACCCCATAGTGGGACCAGCATAGGTAACTACAGACATCGGGGGCCGTAAGACACATGTAACTATGCGAGTAGGAGCCGATCATCATAGAATGGATCACATCACCCTGGTTATGGGGTGCCAATTGGAAAACTAGTTTATATGGGTTCAGAGATCAACATGGGGTACGATAGTATATTCGACCCTAGACAACTTAACCAAGTTTATAGTGCATGCCCACTTCTTGTTTATACTTATCATACCCAGTTCTTTATTCATAGACAAAGTAGTACTAGACTTACTCAGGCTTTATGTCTGACTCTACTTTTCTTTCGTCTTCTTTCTTCCGTTTTCCCCCCCCAGGTCCTCAGGGAGGGAACACAGCAGCTTGACCTACCTCAACATCCAGCTTGAAGAAGAGAAATGTATTGCTTGGACTTTCCTGTTTTGAACTATGGCTTTGGACAATCCACTATGGGGCTTTTGCAGTTTATCTATGTTTTATTTATGCTTCTTTAAATAATGTACTCAAGACAGATTATGAAAGTGTTATGTTATGTTTTTGGAAAGGATGTTGTTGTAACACGTATTTGACTTTATGAAATAAAAGTTTGTTGTTCTTCCGCTGTTTACAAATATGTGTTCTTATATCTGTCTTGTATATCTGTGACTTGTACTTATAAACCTCCACCAAAATTAGGGCATTCCCTTTGAGAGTGACCCTAACGGAGGTGGGGTGTTTCAAGTAAAGTAACAAACACATTTAAAATAATAAATATTTGGTTTTTATCATCAAACAAAAAATCATATAATTATGTATACAACACCGTTATTTACAACAATCTCCCCCTTTTGATGATGACAAACAAATATAAGATTCTGAGCACAATAAATGTGTTTGACAGTGAATATTGAACTCCCCTTATTTATTAGCTCCCACTACAGCAGAAAAACTCCCCTATAACTGTGCATGACTGTAATAACCCGGAAATGCGAGCCAATTTAAAAAATTTATTTTGGCAATTTTAGTGAATTTTGAATATTTAAAATGAATTATTTTAAATAATAACAACGAGAAATTTATTTTGAATAGAATTCAAACGTATATATTATCCAGATCGTCGTTATAATATAATTAGTTATTTTAAATTATAAAAGGAATTGAAAATGGCGCGGTAGTTCGATAATTCGATTTCAAAGTTCAAATGAATGTACAGGATTCAAAATAAACCGGATTTTAGCAAAACCAAAAATAATATAATCTAATTGAGAAAATCTTTCCAACGAATCCGAAAAATTGAAATTTCATAGCGGGAATCAAAAGATATGTCCAGTTGAAATTTCAGAATAGTCGCTATGGAATTCTGGCCCTTAAAAATAGGAATTTTGCAAACGACCTCGGTTTTCGACGAAACCACTTTTGTTGGATCCGCAGTGTCAAATTATTGCTAGGTTTCAAATTTCATAATTTTTCAAATCAATATGTGAGCGTGGCAAAGGAAAACGCGTTTGATCAGTTTTAGTTGATTTTAATCGACTGAAAAATGGCCATTTTTCAAACGGTCTCAGAATTCGACGAAATTAGTTTTGTTAGGACCGTATCATCAATACGAAGCTAGAAAATATTTTTCGGGAATTTTTCGAGTTAGTATGTGGCCCCGGAAAATTGAAATGCGCGTTCAAATTCAATATATAGAGTTATATGTAGATTTTGACGAAAACTGATCGAAACGATCGAATCGGCCTACGATACATATCCCATTGTGTTTGGAATGGGGGTAATTAGCTATGTACGACAGGCATTGGGTCTCGTTTCGAGGTCGAAAATATAAGTTACTTTTTAGAAAATTTAATAATAAAATATATATTTATTTATATATAACTACTCTACCTTCTCTCTCCCACTCAGATCGAAGAATTAAAATAAAAAACGTAAAGGGGGGAAACCGCTCGTCGCCGCCCCCCCTTCGTCGATGGCGCCACCGCCGAGACACACTCCACCACCGCACTCCCCAGGCCCCCCTCCGTTCTCCTCAAACTCGAAAACCCCCCCTCGAGAACAAAGACCACCGAACCCCCATGGCGGAGACCGCCGCGCCCGACTACCCACTGCCACCCTGGAACGACGACTTCCCTCCCCCTGTTAACGACTGCTGCACCATCCCAGATCCAGCGATGGCCACTCTTCGACGAAATGAAACCCTAAATTTCAATGTAAGCTTTCTTTGATTTTATTTATACAAAGTTATCATTTTATATATATATATATATATATATATATACACACATATATATATATATATATACATATATATATATACATATATATATATACATATATATATGAAGTTCTCATTTTCATGAATGTAAAGTTCTCATTTTAATGAATATAATGTTTATAAAAATAAGGTTTTCATGAATGTAAAAATAGGATCTTTAGCTATATAAAGACCTGATTTTTATGGATATGAAGTTATGATTTTTGTTTAAATGAAGATTTGAATTTTGGGAAAGAAATGATTTGATTTTTTTTAAACACATAAAAAAGTGATTTTTATATATAGGGCAAAGATATAAAAATGTGATTTTTATATGAGTAACACTATAAAAATATAATTTTTATATGAGTAGAGAAGTAAAAATTTGATCTTTGTATAAAAGGAAGCGTTATAAGGATATATAATTTTTATATATAAGGTGCCATTATAAAAAACGTGTTTTTTTAATTGAACATCATATTAAAAATATGATTTTTACTATGAACAGCGTGACAAGGATTATGTTGGAAGTACGGGAAAATCCAGATGTTCAGAAATTCAGAAAAGAAACGGGAGGAGTGGATCCCTTGGTGAGAACTTCTCACCTTTAATTTAATTTTCTAGTTATATAAATATATACTAGGATGCAGACGGTGTTTAGTAGCACCCGACACCCGTCGTCCACATACCATGGACGACTTGTATGCTTGTTTGTTTGATTTTGCTGTGTAGTTGATTGTGTGATGTGATGTGAAATGAAAATAAAATATTTATATAGTTAAAATATTTTATAATTGAAAATAGATTTTTAAACGTGTATTTAAAATGAAATAAATAGTTATAAACAAATCGAACGATTTGTTTATATACACACATTTGACTGATATTGATTGGGACGATAAATTTTACACATCGCCCAACTGCACAAATAAAATCCGTGTTTGATTGTTTGAAACCTCACACGGGTATTGGGATGATATATGACATACACTAATCCCAATAATTAGTTGTATGTCGATCGATTGATTGACAGACTGTTATGAGCGTTGAATGTTTATATTGGATGCTTATACAGTGTAGAATGCACTTTGGATGATGGTTGATTATTTGTCATTTGATATATACATGTGTTGTATGGAAATCCATAGAAATAAAATCTATGGTAATTGATTGGGCCTCATTCCAGTTTAGAAATAGAATATTTGAAATAGAATATTTGAAAGTAGAAATATTTGAAAAAGAAATATTTGAAATAGAATATTTGAAAATAGAAATATATAAAAGCCGTGTTGATTAGATTGATGCCATTTTGACGTGAACGATATATATATCGATTTTATTCATTTCATAATGAATATCGAAAGTGACGTCACAATCTGATATTTTGAAATGAATTGAAATTCGAATTAAATTGAAATGATTTGAAATTCAAATTAAATTGATATGATTTGAAATTCGAATTTAATTGAAATGAATTGAAATTTGAATTAAATTGAAAAGAATTGAAATTCGAATTAGATTGAAATAGAATTGAAATCGTTTTGAATTGAGTTTAAAACGTATTGAAATTGAACTGAAAATCGATTTGAATTGAAATCAATTTGAAATGAATTTAAAACGAATTTGTAAGGGAAAATTCAATTTTGATTTGAATTTGAAAAGGAAGTTGTAATCGTTTTGAAAACGAATTTAAAACAATTTATAAAATACGTTTTAAAAGGAAATCGACGAAGTATATATTATACATATTATATATATAATATAATGGCCTGAATAGAACGCGCCGCGCCGTGGTAGTTCGCGAATTTTGACCATTGACTTCGAATGGATATTGCGGGAGATCCGACCGTCGGATTCTCCTAAAACCGGAACCGTTGGGTTCGTATCGAAAAGAGCTTTCTAACGGATATTAGAAATTAGAAATCTAACGGTTGGATTTGGAATTATGTCCAAATCAATTTGGAAAAGGTCGCTGTAAGTGCAGTTCGATGGCCGTTGATGGAAATCAACTGTACGGGCCTTGATAAAATTATTAAAAATAGTAATAATTTGTGTAATATCATAAGAAATGATTTGGGAAGAATCGGGATGAAAAACTCCATATTTGAAAAGATAAAAATAGATTTTTATCGAAATGAACTAGTTTTGAACTAGAATAGTAATTTTTTTATTTTTAAAATAAATAAATTGGATTTGAAATGGTTTTGAAAATAACCAGAATTTCCAATAATTGAATTGGAATAGATTTGAATCGAAATTGTCTTCGGAATATTTCGATGTTGGATTTCGTGATGATACAGATATTGTTATGGGAATTTGAAAGATATATTTATATCGTTATTTCCAATATGATATTTGTTAGTCGTAGAGTTTGATATTGAATATAAGCCTATATAATTTCTATTCAGAGCCTTGTATTTAATATCAAATGTGATTTGGGTTTGTCGTGAATGGTGTCTTCATTAACACTGTTCTTAAGCCCAGTTGAGAAAAAGATTAAATCTTTTTATTTAGATTTAATGAAGTGTACCAATTAAATAATATTTAATTGGAATTGAATTGGAATTGATTTTTGGGTTTATCGTGAACAGTGTTTTAAATAACACTTGTTCTTTAACCCGATAATTAATGGAATGTGATTTTGGGTTGTCGTGAATGGTATCTTCAATAATACTGTTCTTAGACCCAAAGAAGTTAAGAAAATCAGAAACTAACTGGAGATTAGTTAAGTTGAATGGTTTCTGGGGTATTGATCTGATGTTGGTTTCGGCCTTCGGGGTTAATACTTAGGGAATTGCTCACTTGATAATTTACGGTTAGGGACTGATTGAAATGTGATGTGATTTTGGGGTTTATCGTGAACCGTGTTTTAAATGGCTCTGATTCTTTAACCCAGTTACAGATTAAAACTAAGTGGAGTTTTAATGAATCTTTAATTAGATTGAAATGATCGAGAATGGAGTATCACCAGTTTTGCTCCAGGCGATAGTTAAATCTTTAATTAGATATGAACGTGAAATGGTAATTGAATTTACCGATAACACCGTGGTGTTAGATATGAAGTATTACCAGTTTTACTTCATGGGATGAATAGGTTGGGATTGGGAAATAAAATAAATGATTACTTCGGTGTGGTTCGCTAATCCTGACTAGTTTGAAGTGATATTTAAAAGGAAGATTAAAGAATAAATTCAAGGAATTTATCTTTGATAAAATTAATGGGAACCTTTCCCTAAGAATGTGAAATTTAGAAACTAACTGTAGGTTAGCTAAGTAGAATGGTTTCCTGGGTATTGATCTGATGTTGGTTTCGGCCTTCGGGGTTAATATTTTGGGAATTATTCTCTTGATTAATTTACGGTTAGTGACTGATGAATTGGAATGAGGCGTATGTTGTGTTTGTGTAACACTTGTTTATTATATACGCGAGTTATTCAGAAAGACCGGGTTTATCCCATTCTGAATAACTGATACGACGATAAGTCGAAGGTGAAGATGGTGGTTGAAGACCGGAGGTCTTCACGTCGTTTGGATAATTACTGATGATCTTGATTGGGCTGTACACCCAAGAGGAGGAAACAGTTGGTAATCGTCCAGACGTACTTGGAGATCGATGGATATGCGAGGTACTAGGTGCCTCCGGTTTCGTTCAGACCCAGGAAGGACTTGTAAATGGACTGTGTGTCTGACATCGGATTTCATTCTGTGTGACTGATATCGGTTGCATAGAGTGGTTTGCCTGTGTGGCATGCTAAGATGCAAATGAGCAAGGCTTCTATTGAAAAGCAGAGTCTTGTGGTTGATGATCAAAGCACGGCCTGTGTGGCATAGCTTTGTGTAACGTGAATTCGCGAGCCTCACACCCGGTTGTGAACTAAAAATGGGAGAAGGACCTCAGGGAGGACATGCGTTTCTTTCTAGCTAGAAGTGGCGTCAGTGGTTTTACACGCCCTGACGAGTTTGACTTATGTGGTTGTTGCTGTTGCGAGGCGCCTCGGTTTCATCGGACGATCCGGGTCCGATGGAGTCATTTGTTGGCTCATTTGCGCCTCATAGGGCGGGGAGACGTAGTGTTCAGGATTTCATCTAATCCACATCGGTGGACCAGCCGTGTCGCTCCAAGGGTCGATGCATTCTGTCCCTGAGACATGGTAGGCTAGATTGTCTCGAATCGGTTGAGGACGATCCCTTGCCTCAGTTCATAGATGGAAATCCAATTTCCAAATACGTGATAATTCGGTTTTAGTTGTAATCCTACATATGGCGACATAGTGGAATGGGGCACTCATGCCGTCTATGATTGATACTTATGATTTGAAGTTGTTTTATACACTATACACTTATTATAGTATCAAAAGATTTGTTTTAAACGTATCAAGCATTCTTTGGCTATTATAAGGGAAAACCCTATCCCTCGGCTTGCGTTGCATTGTGTGATAGGACCTGGGTCTTATAATAGCTTCATTTTTCTTTATTTAGCATTGCGCTGTTGTTATATGCACTGGTATTCTTGGGAGGAAACCCGTTCCGTGTTATACAGCGTGGTCCCTTGATTTACCTAACTTTAAAATAAAGATTTACAACTATTTTAGTTCTCACACCAGTCACATGACTGACCTGGAGTTTATTGTTTTAACCTAAACTCTGGGTGCCCCTATTTTCCGCACGGGCAGTTAAGTTTTGGTTTTGCAGATTTATATTCATAGGATCCTGGTTTACAGCTCGAATGATATCTGGAAAGCTTTGTATCCGTATATCTCCTTCAGTTGTGTATTGTATTATTTTCCGCTGCTATGTAATTTATTGTAATCCCTGGTATTTGATAAATGTGTAATATTGATTTATACTCTGTATATTCTTGTATTCTGATGGAATTGTTGTAATATACAATGAAATATTCTTCCGTCTACGTTCTGTTGTGGCTTGTTCTCGAAGTATCCGCTCTTTCCTTCACGGGGAAGTTACGGGTCCTTACATCGTGGTATCAGAGCTTTGGTTTACAAAGCTCAGAGAATAAGGCACATTAGAACCATACGAAAGAATTCATCAGATATTGGATTAGTAATATCCAATGGAATGACTCGTTAGAGACGGGATCAGTAGTATCCTAGAACGAGTGCGAAGAGTATATTTTTAAAATGAAAAAAATTTTGTTTTAAAATTTAAATCGTTTTATTCTTATTTGATTATTTATTTTATATTGAATTTGGACAATCCAATATATAGAGATTTTGCATATATGTCTTGCAAACGTGTATTCGAAGTTTTAATGTATTGGATTGTTATAGAATCGCACTCCAGTGCCCGGGGATAATTCTGGTGACGGGGCACCATTGCCAGTATTTATTTTCGAGTTACGAAAGTGTGATTTCTATATATTTCCAATTGACTGGTGTGAGAACTGAAAATAGATAGGGCTTATTGTTATGATTTGGCATAAAAAATCTGATTTTTGACTATGTATCAAAGTTATGAATTTCAAAAGATAATCAACTAATTGATTGATGGTTGTGTTGTTGATTATTGGTTGATTTATTAAAATTTGTACCATATAGCCCAATTGAAACAAATAGTGAATTGTATTGAAATTTATCGCATTTGCTTGCAGATACATATACTTACATTGAACAGGTCATAGCAAAGAGGCTAGAACAGAAGAATAAAATTTTTTGCCCGACAAATAGGTACATGTTTACCATAATTTACTGTTTCTTTTGGGTGATGATGATTTTATGAGCCGATTGGCTAGCCGCTTGGCTTTTTCCTTTTCTTTTTGAGATCAGAGGGCCTATATGGCAATTTCGGGATTTTCCCGGTGCTCCCGGTGCAGGGGAGGTTATGGCGAAATTTTTCAAAAATTTAGGGTGTTAGCCAAATTTTTGAAAAATTTGAAAAGTTCTTAGAAACTGAAAAGTTGAAGAACTTAAGCGATAATGAAAATATCGAAAGTTGAGTTGATTAGTTAAACGACTTTCGACTTTGTTCCTTTTCGGGGACGAAAAGTTTTAAGTGGGGGAGATTGTAATAACCCGGAAATGCGAGGCAATTTAAAAATTTTATTTTGGCAATTTTAGTGAATTTTGAATATTTAAAATGAATTATTTTAAATAATAACGACGAGAAATTTATTTTGAATAGAGTTCAAACGTATATATTATCTAGATCGTCGTTAGAATATAATTATTTTAAATTATAAAAGGAATTGAAAATGGCGCGGTAGTTCGATAATTCGATTTCAAAGTTCAAATGAATGTACAGGATTCAAAATAAACCGGATTCTAGCGAAACCAAAAATAATAGAATCTAATTGAGAAAATCTTTCCAACGAATCCGAAAAATTGAAATTTCATAGCGGGAATCAAAAGATATGTCCAGTTGAAATTTCAGAATAGTCGCTATGGAATTCTGGCCCTTAAAAATGGGAATTTTGCAAACGACCTCGGTTTTTGACGAAACCACTTTTGTTGGATCCGTAGTGTCAAATTATTGCTAGGTTTCAAATTTCACAAATTTTCAAATCAATATGTGAGCTTGCAAAGGAAAACGCGTTTGATCAGTTTCAAATGATTTTAATCGACTGAAAAATGGCCTATTTTCAAACAGTCTCAGATTTCGATGAAATTTGTTTTGTTAGGACCATATCGTCAATATGAAGCTAGAAAATATTTTTTGGGAATTTTTCGAGTTAGTATGTGGCCCCTGTAAATTGAAATGCGCGTTCAAATTCAATATATAGAGTTATATGTTGATTTTGATGAAAACTGATCGAATCGGCCTACGATACATATCCCATTGTGTTCTGAATGGGGGTAATTAGCTATGGACGACAGGCGGTGGGTCTCGTTTCAGGGTCGAAAATAAAAGTTACTTTTTAGAAAATTTAATAATAAATTATATATTTATTTATATATAACTACTCTACCTTCTCTCTCCCACTCAGATCGAAGAATTAAAATAAAAAAAAAGTAAAGGGGGAACCGCTCGTCGCCGCCCCCCCTTCGTCGATGGCGCCACCGCCGAGGCGCACTCAACCACCGCACTCCCCAGGTCCCCCCCTCCGTTCTCCTCAAACTCGAAACCCCCCCCACCCCCCCCCCGAGAACGAAGACCACCGAACCCCCACGGCGGAGACCGCCGCGCCCGACTTCCCACTGCCACCCTGGCACGATGACTTCCCTCCCCCTGTTAACGACTGCTGCACCATCCCAGATCCATCGATGGCCACTCTCCGACGAAATGAAAACCTAAATTTCAATGTAAGCTTTCTTTGATTTTATTTATACAAAGTTATCATTATATATATATATATATATATGAAGTTCTCATTTTCATGAATGTAAAGTTCTCATTTTTATGAATATAATGTTTATAAAAATAAGGTTTTCATGAATGTAAAAATAGGATCTTTAGCTATATAAAGACCTGATTTTTATGGATATGAAGTTATGATTTTTGTTCAAATGAAGATTTGAATTTTGGGAAAGAAAATGTAACACCCCGTGTATTCTATAACAGTGAAATTCACAAATTAAATGTATAATTAATTTCAAATCAAAGAATTAAGGGAAACGGGATACGCCATTGCGTTCGTCTCGTAATTTTGCTTGTAATAGAGTCCAAGTTTACGTAAAACGGACTCCGTATGAAGAAGTTATGGCCTCCGGAAGTTTCAGAATTCAGTTTAAAATTCAAACAGACCAAAACAGCCCAGTAAAACCAATTCGAAATTCAAAATCGGGCCGGATTGGCCAGGGTGGGAAAATTCCCGCCCAAGGCACCCAGGTCGACTTGGCAGTCGACCTGGGGCTAGCCAGGTCGACTGGGCAGTCGACCTGGGTCACCCGTGTCGACTGCCAAGTCGACACGGTGTCGACTGGGGTGTCGACCTGGCCCCTGAGCCAGGTCGAACCCAGCCCACCCTGGCTGGCCTGGTCTGTGTTTGGTCGATTTTCTGAGCCTTGCCTTGTCACTAGGGCTAGGTGTCATCTCCTGGTTGGTCTCTCCTTCGAACGAACGACTATTATTAAACCAAGCTCCATCGACGGTCTAAATCAACTCACAAACTCTATAAAAAGGACCTAAGACTCACCCTAATTCACACAAACAAAAATGGAGATGAGACCGTCATGCTGCTGAGGAGAGACTAAGAATAGCCGTTAGAAATAGAGAGACAATTAGGAGATAATTTGAAAGCTTAAAGCAACGTCAATCAAATCAAAACAATGCCTACAACAAAGGATAACATCTCCAATTTCAGAATTCAGATTCCTGAATTGAAGATTCGTCATACGTTGTAAGTAGAGTGCTATTCCGATGTGAATAATTAATTGTGTTTGATTTGTGTAAAATGCAAAATGGAATTGTGGCGATAATAATCTATATTTGTATGTTATTTTGATTCTAAACGATTTGGGAATGTTGTGGTATACGATTGGATATTTGCAAGTATGTGATTTATGTTGGAAGTTAACAACGAAATGGAATTGTGGCGATAATAATCTATACTTGTATGTTATTTTGATTCTAAACGATTTGGAAATGTTATACGATTGGATATTTGCAAGTATGTGATTTATGTTGGAAGTTAACAACCATATGTTGTGGTATTTTATTTGGGATTCATACAAGTATATGATTTATGTTGACAACCATATGTTGTGAAATTTTAATTGGGATTCATGCAAGTATATGATTCATTATTATGCCATTATGATGTACATACTTTTATGATCACTTTTAGTGTGTAATTGGACTCGACTAAGTACTATGATTTATATGAATCTATGTTGAAATTGGCAAATCATACTTTTGTATTAGAAACAAAAGTAAGCATCTTTATGAACATGACTAAACTATGTTTGGTATTATGCCTAGTTGAAAACATGTTTTAGGCCTAAGTTGTTATCAAAACCATATGGTGATATATGTGACACAATTAAGTTAGATTTACATTCCAATTGCAAGCTTACATGAAAAGAATGATTCATGCTTAAGTATTGTTTATGCCATGATTATATGAATAGAATGATTCATGTTTAAGTATCGTTTATGCCATGATTATATGAATAGAATGATTCATGTTTAAGTATTGTTTATGCCATGATTATATGCTATTACAATTGCAAGTTCACATGTACCTAATTTATGTTAATTGAATCGTTATGTTGCAAGTTCATGCGTTCACACTCCCTTTTTTCATGTTACCTTATAAACACCATGTTATAAGCCTCCCCTTTTCATATGGCTAAGTTGGGTTTAAATGTTAAACCCAACATATCTTATATTGTAGCGAACGTGTAAAACGGGGGTAATGACGTTTGGGTTAACATATAAAACATATGTGTTGGCATGTTTGACGCATGCCAACAACCTTGAAAAACAATTAAGTGGCATAAATAAATTTTAACCAATAAAGATAAATTTGAATAATGGGCCGCAAATATTTACATATAAAAAGAAAAGAGACAAAATATGTAAATGTAGAAAATACGATGTGTTTAACCCGAGGTTGGATTGAGTTGTGATGTAAACCTGCCCGGAACCGCCCGGCTGTCTAGTAGTCACAACAATACCTATCCAATGTGGGTGGTTAAACACGGAGCCCAATAAGGACCCGAGGTTAGACTGAGTTGTGGTGTAAGACTGCCCGGACCCAACCGGCAACAGGCAGCCACAACAATACCTGTCTAATGTGAGAGGTCGAGGCTTTAATAAGACAATTAAGGCTGAGTCAGGATGGATAGGATTAAGTAAATTATATTAATACTTAATCAAAATGAAGCATGCTAAACTATACGGACTGATTGGGGGTTAGGTTTATAAAACACTTAACCAACTTAGCATGTTGGCTAGAAATAGAAAACCTAGTAGCGGGGGACCCTTTTCAGCAGTAACCCTACAAGGTGTATCAGGATACCCTGAACTAGGCAGGGTGGGGCACGATTACTGGACTGACTGTAAGAGGTCAAATCGACGGCAGTGGTGCAGCAGTGTAGGTTCTAACAGGGTGCGGGCATGCACAAACTCCGGCGCAGAAAAATAAGGCACTGGGCACCAGTAGCATACCTGTGCATTCTAGGATTGTGTCGGGTCGCCACCATGGGACTTGATACACCCCATGGTGGGACCAGCATAGGTAACTACAACATCGGGGGCCGTAAGACACATGTAACTATGCGAGTAGGAGCCGATCATCAGAAAATGGATCACTTCACCCTGATTATGGGGTGCCTGTTGGGAACTAGTTTATATGGGTACTGAGATTAATATGGGGTACGATAGTATTCGACCCTAGACAACTTAACTTAGTTTATAGTGCTTTCTCATTTCCAGTTTATGCTTATCATACTCAGTTCTTTATTCATAGACTGAATAGTCCTAGTCTTACTCAGGCTTTATGTCTGACTCTACTTTTCTTTCGCCTTCTTTCCTTTCGTTCCCCCCCCAAGGTCCGCAGGGAGGGAATACCACAGCTTGACCAGTTTTCACTTCCAGCTTGAAGTGAAAGAATGTATTGCTTGGATCTTTTCCGTTTTGGACTATGGCTTTGGACAGCAATTAGGGGACTTTTGCGGTTTATTTATGTTTTCTTTATGCTTCTTTAAATAATGTAATCAAGACAGTTATGAAGGTGTTATGTTTTTGGAAGGATTGTAAGACAATTATGGCATGGTTTGTGTAACACGTATTTTGATGAAATAAAAGTTGTTGTTGTTTTCCGCTATTCAAAAATATGTGTTCTTATATCTGTCTTGTATATATGTGACTTATACTTATAAAACTCCACCAAAATTAGGGCATTCCCTTTGAGAGTGACCCTAACGGAGGTAGGGTGTTTCACTTGGTATCAGAGCATAGGTTTACCAGATAAGATAAAAAGTTTTGAAAATTTATTTTTCAAAAAGAAGATTTAAAGAAGCATTTTTAAAAAGATAAAATATTATTTTATTTTAAAAAGGCAAAGTCCCCCAAAGCCATAGGTACTATCTCTTATCCTTCGTTTTGAATCTATCCTTTTTGTTTCAGCATGTCCGAAGAACTTAACTTGCCAGAGGGTGTACCAATACCTGGTTGATTTAGACGATTCTTAGAAGCAAGGGCCACTCAGCCAGGCCCTACCGTTCCTCCTCCCCCAGCTGCAGGGAATCATCCGGCTGCAGCAGCACCTCTTCCTCCACCTCCTCCGCGGGGAAACACTTTTGCTAAGATATGCAAAGATTTTAAAGCTATGGGAGGAAAGGACTTTCATGGAACCGAATCCTTCGTGGCAGCTAGGAATTAGCTAAAGGAAACCGAGGACTTATTCGTGATTTTTGAGGTAGAAGATAGGCAGAAGGTACAACTGGCAGTGTGGCTACTAAAAGGTGAGGCTTCCTACTGGTGGGAAGTCACTAATGCATAAAGACCAGTGGAAACATGGGAGGACTTTAGGGCAAGGTTTGAGGCTAAATTTCTCTCAGACGCGGAAAGGAGTTTGCAGTTGGAAAAATTCTTATTTCTTAAGCAAGGGAACAAGACAGTCAAAGAGTATGTTAGTCAGTTCGATGAGCTGGCTAGGTTTGGACTGGACCTAGTCAACACCCCGCACAAGAAGGCTCTCCGTTTTGTCAAAGGGTTGAATGAGCCAATACACAGTTTGGCCATGACCCATATACCCATGGGAGCTACATATGAAAGGTTGGTTCAGATGGCATTGCTGAACGAAGAGGATAAGGGCAAGAAGGAGACAAAGGCAGAAAGCTCTCAAGGGAAGAAAGAGGGTTTACAGCCTAAGAAGACAGACTTTAAGAAGGGCGGGAAAGACAACAAAGAGAAGAGGAAGTGTAATTTCTGTGGCAAAGTGGGGCACTTAGTGAAAGATTGCCAGAAAAAGAAGGCCAGGATGAATGGTGGGTGCTTTTCTTGCGGTGAGACAGGTCACATGGCTAAGGACTGCCCAAAGAAACGAGGACAGGGGCAGAGGGCTGGATCCACCTCGGGGGCGCAGGTTCATGTGCTAGAGGCGCCACCTCTGCAACAGCGAGGTATAAATACTTCTGTAGAAAGTGTAGTTTATCTTTATGATCACCCCGTTCTCACTTTATTTGATTCCGGCGCATCACACTCCTTTATCTCGTCTGCTTTAGTAGAATCTCTGCACCTAAAAACTAGTATGGTAGAGGACCCCTTAATTGTTTCAAACCCAATTGGGGGCCCGGCTCATTTGTCTATGATCTGTGTGGGATTGAAAATTTCTATTCTAAGCGTAGAATTTAAATGTAGTGCCTTTGTTTTGGGCTTTTCGGGATATGGTTTGATTTTGGGCATGGATTGGCTATCCAGTAATGGGGCCATCCTTGATTGTGAGAAAAGGGTTGTTAGGCTCCTGACCCAGCTCAGTAACACTTTGGAAATTACTTGTAATCCCTCGTATGCGGTTATGCTTAGTTATCTTGAATCGCTAGATGCCTCTGTCGACAATTTGCAATCGGTTAGAGTGGTCCGGGAATATCCGGATGTCTTCGAAGAGGTGAAGGGCTTGCCTCCGAAGCGGGAGATAGACTTCCGCATATATCTTGTAGATAATGCAAAGCCCGTTCCGTTGCCCGTTAGACACATGGCTCCACGGGAAAGGAAAGAGCTCAGTAAACAGATTAAAGAGCTTCTAGAGAAGGGGTTCATTAGAAGAAGCATTTCAGAATGGGGCGCTCCAGTGGTGTTCGCTACAAAGGCGGATGGTTCACTCCGTCTATGTGTTGACTATAGGGAGCTCAACAAGCTAACGAAAAAGAATAGGCACCCTCTCCCCAGAATTGACGATCTGTTTGATCAACTTGTAGGAGCGTCTGTTTTCTCCCAACTCGATTTAGCGACCGGTTTTCATCTGCTAAGGGTGGCTGAAGATAGCATTGATAAAACGACATTCAGAACCCTAGACGGCTTCTTTGAATGGCTTGTCATGCCTTTCGGCTTGACAAACGCACCTGCTTACTTCGTGGACCTAATGAGTAGGGTGTTCAGAGATTTCCTCAATAAGTTCGTAGTGGTCTTCGTAGACGATATCCTTATCTTCTCAAAGAGAGAAGAGGAACATGCTCAGCACTTAAGGGCAATCATGGAAACTCTGCGAGTCCATCAGCTAAAAGCCAAATTCTCCAAATGCCACTTTTGGAGAGAGGAAGTAAGATTTCTTGGGCACATAGTATCCAAGGAAGGGTTAGCTGTAGACCCAGCTAAGGTAGTAGCGGTGCAGGATTGGAAGACACCAAAGAACGCAACAGAGGTCCGAAGCTTTCTCGGGCTAGCAGGCTTCTATCGAAAATTCATCAGAGACTTTGCAAAGATATCAGCTCTGCTCACAAAGTTGACCAAGAAGAATCTAGTGTTCAATTGGGACTTGGATTGCGAGTTTGCTTTCCAACGACTGAAAAGGGCTCTTACAACAGCCCCAGTTTTAACACTGCCAGATGGAAGCAAGATGTTCACAGTTTATACATATGCATGTGGGATAGGGCTAGGCGCTGTCTTAATGCAAGAATGAAGGGTAGTAGCTTATGGCGGGAGACAATTGAAAGTGCATGAAAAGAACTACCCGACCCACGATCTTGAGTTAGCTGCCATCATCTTTGCACTCAAGTCTTGGTGACACTATCTCCTAGGTGAGAAGTTCGAACTTTACACTGACCATAAATCGTTGAAGTACCTTTTCTCGCAGAAGGACCTCAACTTGAGGCAACAGAGGTGGATGGAGTTTCTTGCCTCGTATGATTTTGAGATCTCCTATACTTCGGGCAAAGGCAACGTAGTGGCAGACGCGTTGAGCCGAAAGAAACTGACCCTAAGCCCGCTGTTTGTTGAAAGACAAAGCCTAGAGTTTATAGCCAGCTTTGACTTTAGGCCCTCCTCCGATTTTGTACCAGGCTTGCTAGCATCTCTCGAAGTATGCCCGACTTTGGTGGACTCAATAGCGACAGCACAACGCGAAGACCCTCAGCTTGTGGAGACGATTGATAGGCTAATTAGGGGTGAGACTTCAAGTCACCTCAACAGATACTCCATCGACGATAAGGGTTGGCTAAGGCGAGACGGAAGACTATGCGTCCCACAGACAAGGGATTTAGTAAAGAACGTTCTCGAGGAAGCGCATCACTCCAAGATGACGATACACCCAGGCGGGGATAAAATGTACAAGGACATAAAAAGAACTTTCTTTTGGAACGGCATGAAGAAGGACGTGGCAGATTTCGTTTCTAAGTGTATGGTGTGCCAACAGGTTAAGGCGGAACAGAAAAAGCCTGGCGGTCTGCTCCATCCTCTAGAGGTCCCGCAGTGGAAGTGGGATAGCATCTCAATGGACTTCATTGATGGGCTGCCTAGGTCTAGGAGAGGCAACAATAGCATTTGGGTAATAGTGGATAGGCTTACTAAAAGCGCCCACTTTTTACCTGTCAAAAGTAAAAGAACTGCCTCATCCTTAGCATCTCTTTACCTCAAGGAAATTGTTCGACTCCATGGAATACCATCCAGCATTGTTAGTGACCGAGACCCTATCTTCACGAGTGAGTTTTGGCGGAGTCTGCAAGAAGCAGTAGACACACAGTTATGCTTAAGCACAGCCTATCATCCCCAAACCGACAGCCAGACAGAAAGAGTGAACAGAGTTTTGGAGGACCTTTTAAGACTGTGCGTCCTTGACTTCGGAGGGACATGGGAAGACCATCTTCCTTTGGTGGAATTTGCCTACAACAACAGCTACCAAGCAATCATTGGAATGGCGCCCTTCGAAGCTTTATATGGAAGACCGTGCTGATCACCCACTTGTTGGTGGGAGTCTACTGATAAGCTCATACTTGGACTAGATATGATCCGAGAGACTTCAGAGAAAGTAGACTTAATACGAAGAAGGATGAAGATGGCCCAAGACAGACAAAAGTCCTACGCCGACAAGAGGAGGACCGACCTTGAATTTGAGGTTGGGGACAGAGTTTTTCTTAAGGTATCTCCACTAAGGAACGTTGTTCATTTTGGAACCACAGGAAAGCTAGCACAAAGGTTCGTAGGGCCATTCCCTATCATCGAGAAAATTGGGAAAATGGCCTATAAATTAGAACTACCCGAAAAACTGGCTGGAGTTCACAAAGTCTTTCACGTTTCACATCTCCGAAAATGTCTACATGAGTCTGCTGAAGTGGTAGAGCCAAATATCCTAGAAGAAGCTGAAGTGGAACGCGAAGCAACCGTAAGGAAAGTTCCAACCCGCATATTAGGAATGGAAGTGAAGAAGCTACGCAACCGCGAAGTCAAGCTCGTCAAAGTTCAGTGGAGCGACGCCGAAGGAGATGCAACTTGGGAAACTGAAGCTAGAATACGCGCAGCCTACCCTTTTCTTTTCGAGGGTACGTCTTTGATCTTTCTTTTTCCTTAAGTTGCGCTTTTATCTATCTTTTTAGGTATATCTCCTCGACCTTATCTTTTAGGAAGAAACTCTTTGGATGAAAACATGTAATTGAAACATGTTATGGATGATGGTTGCAAGTGGTTGCAAGTGATTGCTAGTGGTTGCTCGTGGTTGCATATACACACACAATTTAGGTTTTAGATCGGCTCAGTCACTTCATATTGCATATGCATATACGTTTGCATTCGTATATGGTTGAACTTTAATGTGTTGTCATATGGATGTTGCATTTGTATGAATGATTGTGCACTCATGTTGAATCATGAATAGGAGAATTTGCATACATAATGGATTCATGGCACTTACATAATTCACATTAAGGAGGTCAACTGAATCAGTAGACCGCCTGATTTTGCATTAGATAAGTACATGTACACACACACTTGGCATATGATCATGAAGCATTAGAAGTCTTTTAAGGACAATGGATGCTCGTGTTTGATGGATAAGTATATGGATGTTTGGATGTTAGGATATACATTCTTCCTGAACTTGAAGATTTCGGGGACGAAATCCTTTTAAGTGGGGGAGAATGTAACACCCCGTGTATTCTATAACAGTGAAATTCACAAATTAAAAGTATAATTAATTTCAAATCAAAGAATTAAGGGAAACGGGATACGCCATTGCGTTCGTCTCATAATTCTGCTTGAAATAGAGTCCGAGTTTGCGTAAAACGGACTCCGTATGAAGAAGTTACGGCCTCCGGAAGTTTCAGAATTTAGTTTAAAATTCAAACAGACCAAAACAGCCCAGAAAAACCAATTCGAAATTCAAAATCGGGCCGGATTGGCCAGGGCGGGAAAATTCCCGCCCAAGGCACCCAGGTCGACTTGGCAGTCGACCTGGGGCTAGCCAGGTCGACTGGGCAGTCGATCTGGGTCACCCGTGTCGACTGCCAAGTCGACACGGTGTCGACTGGGGTGTCGACCTGGCCCCTGAGCCAGGTCGAACCCAGCCCACCCAGGCTGGCCTGGTCTGTGTTTGGTCGATTTTCGGAGCCTTGCCTTGTCACTAGGGCTAGGTGTCAGCTCCTGGTTGGTCTCTCCTTCGAACGAACGGCTATTATTAAACCAAGCTCCATCGACGGTCTAAATCAACTCACAAACTCTATAAAAAGGGCCTAAGACTCACCCTAATTCACACAAAAAAAAATGGAGACGAGACCGTCATGCTGCTGAGGAGAGACTAAGAATAGCCGTCAGAAATAGAGAGACAATTTGGAGATAATTTGAAAGCTTAAAGCAACGTCAATCAAATCAAAACAACGCCTACAACAAAGGATAGCATCTCCAATTTCAGAATTCAGATTCCTGAATTGAAGATTCGTCATACGTTGTAAGTAGAGTGCTATTCCGATGTGAATAATTAATTGCGTTTGATTTGTGTAAAATGCGAAATGGAATTGTGGCGATAATAATCTATATTTGTATGTTATTTTGATTCTAAACGATTTGGGAATGTTGTGGTATACGATTGGATATTTGCAAGTATGTGATTTACGTTGGAAGTTAACAACGAAATGGAATTGTGGCGATAATAATCTATACTTGTATGTTATTTTGATTCTAAACGATTTGGAAATGTTATACGATTGGATATTTGCAAGTATGTGATTTATGTTGGAAGTTAACAACCATATGTTATGGTATTTTATTTGGGATTCATACAAGTATATGATTTATGTTGACAACCATATGTTGTGAAATTTTAATTGGGATTCATGCAAGTATATGATTCATTATTATGCCAATATGATGTACATACTTTTATGATCAATTTTAGTGTGTAATTGGACTCGACTAAGTACTATGATTTATATGAATCTATGTTGAAATTGGCAAATCATACTTTTGTATTAGAAACAAAAGTAAGCATCTTTATGAACATGACTAAACTATGTTTGGTATTATGCCTTGTTGAAAACATGTTATAGGCCTAAGTTGTTATCAAAACCATATGGTGATATATGCGACACAATTAAGTTAGATTTACATTCCAATTGCAAGCTTACATGAAAAGAATGATTCATGCTTAAGTATTGTTTATGCCATGATTATCTGAATAGAATGATTCATGTTTAAGTATCGTTATGCCATGATTATATGAATAGAATGATTCATGTTTAAGTATTGTTTATGCCATGATTATATGCTATTACAATTGCAAGTTCACATGTACCTAATTTATGTTAATTGAATCGTTATGTTGCAAGTTCATGCGTTCACACTCCCTTTTTTCATGTTACCTTATAAACACCATGTTATAAGCCTCCCCTTTTCATATGGCTAAGTTGGGTTTAAATATTAAACCCAACATATCTTATATTGTAGCGAACGTGTAAAATGGGGGTAATGACGTTTGGGTTAACATATAGAACATATGTGTTGGCATGTTTGACGCATGCCAACAACCTTGAAAAACAATTAAGTGGCATAAATAAATTTTAACCAATAAAAATAAATTTGAATAATGGGCCGCAAATATTTACATATAAAAAGAAAAGAGACAAAATATGTAAATGTAGAAAATACGATGTGTTTAACCCGAGGTTGGATTGAGTTGTGATGTAAACCTGCCCGGAACCGCCCGGCTGTCCAGTAGTCACAACAATACCTATCCAATGTGGGTGGTTAAACACGGAGCCCAATAAGGACCCGAGGTTAGACTGAGTTGGGGCGTAAGACTGCCCGGACCCAACCGGCAACAGGCAGCCACAACAATACCTGTCTAATATGAGAGGTCGAGGCTTTAATAAGACAATTAAGGCTGAGTCAGGATGGATAGGATTAAGTAAATTATATTAATACTTAATCAAAATGAAGCATGCTAAACTATACGGACTGATTGGGGGTTAGGTTTATAAAACACTTAACCAACTTAGCATGTTGGCTAGAAATAGAAAACCTAGTAGCGGGGGACCCTTTTCAGCAGTAACCCTATAAGGTGTATCAGGATACCCTGAACTAGGCAGGGTGGGGCACGATTACTGGGCTGACTATAAGAGGTCAAATCGACGGCGGTGGTGCAGCAGTGTAGGTTCTAACGAGGTGCGGGCGTGCACACACTCCAGCGCAGAAAAATAAGGCACTGGGCACCAGTAGCATACCTGTGCATTTTAGGATTGTTTCGGGTCGCCACCATGGGACTTGATACACCCCATGGTGGGACCAGCATAGGTAACTACAACATCGGGGGCCGTAAGACACATGTAACTATGCGAGTAGGAGCCGATCATCAGAAAATGGATCACTTCACCCTGATTATGGGGTGCCTGTTGGGAACTAGTTTATATTGGTACAGAGATTAATACGGGGTACGATAGTATTCGACCCTAGGCAACTTAACTTAGTTTATGGTGCTTTCTCATTTCCAGTTTATGCTTATCATACTCAGTTCTTTATTCATAGACTGAATAGTCCTAGACTTACTCATGCTTTATGTCTGACTCTACTTTTCTTTCGCCTTCTTTCCATTCGTTTCCCCCCCACCGCAGCTTGACCAGTTTTCACATCCAGCTTGAAGAGAAAGAATGTATTGCTTGGATCTTTTCCGTTTTGGACTATGGCTTTGGACAACAATTAGGGGACTTTTTCAGTTTATTTATGTTTTCTTTATGCTTCTTTAAATAATGTAATCAAGACAGTTATGAAGGTGTTATGTTTTTGGAAGGATTGTAAGACAATTATGGCATGGTTTGTGTAACACGTATTTTGATGAAATAAAAGTTGTTGTTGTTTTCCGCTGTTTAAAAATATAGATTCTTATATCTGTCTTGTATATCTGTGACTTATACTTATAAACCTCCACCAAAATTAGGGCATTCCCTTTGAGAGTGACCCTAACGGAGGTGGGGTGTTTCAGAAAAGATTTGATTTTTTTTAAACACATAAAGAAGTGATTTTTATATATTGGGCAAAGATATAAAAATGTGATTTTTATATGAATAACACTATAAAAATATAAATTTTATATGAGTAGAGAAGTAAAAATTTGATCTTTGTATAAAAGGAAGCATTGTAAGGATATATAATTTTTATATATAAGGTGCCATTATAAAAAACGTGTTTTTTTAATTGAACATCATATTAAAAATATGATTTTTACTATGAACAGCGTGACAAGGATTATGTTGGAAGTACGGGAAAATCCAGATGTTCAGAAATTTAGAAAAGAAACGGGAGGAGTGGATCCCTTGGTGAGAACATCTCACCTTTAATTTAATTTTCTAGTTATATAAATATATACTAGGATGCAGACGGTGTTTAGTAGCACCCGACATCCGTCGTCCACAGACCATGGACGGCTTGTATGCTTGTTTGTTTGATCTTGCTGTGTAGTTGATTATGTGATGTGATGTGAAATGAATATAAAATACTTATATTGTTAAAATATTTTATAATTGAAAATAGAATTTTTAACGTGTATTTAAAATGAAATAAATAGTTATAAACAAATCGAACGATTTGTTTATATACACACATTTGACTGATATTGATTGGGACGATAAATTTTACACATCGCCCAACTGCACAAATAAAATCTGTGTTTGATTGTTTGAAACCCCACACGGGTATTGGGATGATATATGACGTACACTAATCCCAATAATTAGTTGTATGTCGATCGATTGATTGACAGACTGTTATGAGCGTTGAATATTTATATTGGATGCTTGTACAGTGTAGAATGCACTTTGGATGATGGTTGATTATTTGTCATTTGATATATACATGTGTTGTATGGAAATCCATAGAAATAAAATCTATGGTAATTGATTGGGCCTCATTCCAGTTTAGAAATAGAATATTTGAAATAGAATATTTGAAACTAGAAATATTTGAAAAAGAAATATTTGAAAAAGAAATATTTGAAATAGAATATTTGAAAATAGAAATATATAAAAGTCGTGTTGATTATATTGACACCATTTTGACGTGAAAGATATATATATATCGATTTTATTCATTTCATAATGAATATCGAAAGTGACCTCACAATCTGATATTTTGAAATGAATTGAAATTCGAATTAAATTGAAATGATTTGAAATTCGAATTAAATTGAAACGATTTGAAATTCGAATTAAATTGAAATGAATTGAAATTCGAATTAAGTTGAAAAGAATTGAAATTCGAATTAGATTGAAATAGAATTGAAATCGTTTTGAATTGAGTTTAAAACGTATTGAAATTGAACTGAAAATCGATTTGAATTGAAATCAATTTGAAATGAATTTAAAACTAATTTGTAAGGGAAAATTCAATTTTGATTTGAATTTTAAAAGGAAGTTGAAATCGTTTTGAAAACGAATTTAAAACGATTTATAAAATACGTTTTAAAAGGAAATCAGCGAAGTATATATTATATATATTATATATATAATATAATGGCATGAATAGAACGCGCCGCGGTAGTTCGCGAATTTTGACCATTGACTTCGAATGGATATTGCGGGAGATCCGACCGTCGGATTCTCCTAAACCCAGAACCGTTGGGTTCGTATCGAAAAGAGCTTTCTAACGGATATTAGAAATTAGAAATCTAACGGTTGGATTTGGAATTATGTCCAAATCAAATTTGGAAAAGGTCGCTGTAAGTGCAGTTCGATGGCCGTTTATGGAAATCGACTGTACGGGCCTTGATAAAATTATTAAAAATAGTAATAATTTGTGTAAAATCATAAGAAATGATTTGGGAAGAATCGGGATGAAAAACTCCATATTTGAAAAGATAAAAATAGATTTTTATCGAAATGAACTAGTTTTGAACTAGAATAGTAATTTATTTACTTTTAAAATAAATAAATTGGATTTGAAATGGTTTTGAAAATAACCAGAATTTCCAATAATTGCATTGGAATAGATTTGAATCGAAATTGTCTTCGGAATATTTCGATGTTGGATTTCGTGATGATACAGATATTGTTATGGGAATTTGAAAGATATATTTATATCGTTATTTCCAATACGATATTTGTTAGTCGTAGAGTTTGATATTGAATATAAGCCGAAATAATTTCAATTCAGAGCCTTGTATTTAATATCAAATATGATTTGGGTTTGTCGTGAATGGTGTCTTCATTAACACTGTTCTTAAGCGCAGTTGAGAAAAAATATTAAATCTTTTTATTTAGATTTAATGAAGTGTACCAATTAAATAATATTTAATTGGAATTGAATTGGAATTGATTTTTGGGTTTATCGTGAACAGTGTTTTAAATAACACTTGTTCTTTAACCCGATAATTAATGGAATGTGATTTTGGGTTGTCGTGAATGGTATCTTCAATAAAACTGTTCTTAGACCCAAAGGAGTTGAGAAAATCAGAAACTAACTGGAGATTAGTTAAGTTGAATGGTTTCTAGGGTATTGATCTGATGTTGGTTTTGGCCTTCGGGATTAATACTTAGGGAATTGCTCACTTGATAATTTACGGTTAGGGAATGATTGAAATGTGATGTGATTTTGGGGTTTATCGTGAACCGTGTTTTAAATGACGTTGATTCTTTAACCCAGTTACAGATTAAAACTAAGTGGAGTTTTAAGGAATCTTTAATTAGATTGAAATGATCGATAATGGAGTATCACCAGTTTTGCTCCAGGCGATAGTTAAATCTTTAATTAGATTTGAACGTGAAATGGTAATTGAATTTACCGATAACACCGTGGTGTTAGATATGAAGTATTACCAGTTTTACTTCATGGGATGAATAGGTTGAGATTGGGAAATAAAATAAATGATTACTTCGGTGTGGTTCGCTAATACCGACTAGTTTGAAGTGATATTTAAAAGGAAGATTAAAGAATAAATTCAAGGAATTTATCTTTGATAAAATTAATGGGAACCTTTCCCTAAGAATGTGAAATTTAGAAACTAACTGTAGGTTAGCTAAGTAGAATGGTTTCTTGGGTATTGATCTGATGTTGGTTTCGGCCTTTGGGGTTAATATTTAGGGAATTATTCTCTTGATTAATTTACGGTTAGTGACTGATGAATTGGAATGAGGCGTATGTTGTGTTTGTGTAACACTTGTTTATTATATACGCGAGTTATTCGGAAAGACCGGGTTTATCCCATTCTGAATAACTGATACGACGATAAGTCGAAGGTGAAGACGGTGGTTGAAGACCGGAGGTCTTCACGTCGTTTGGATAATTACTGATGATCTTGATTGGGTTGTACACCCAAGAGGAGGGAAACCGTTGGTGATCGTCCAGACGTACTTGGAGATCGATGGATATGCGAGGTACTAGGTGCCTCCGGTTTCGTTCAGACCCAGGACAGACTTGTAAATGGACTGTGTTTCTGACATCGGATTTCATTCTGTGTGACTGGTATCGGTTGCATAGAGTGGTTTGCCTGTGTGGCATGCTAAGATGCAAATGAGCAAGGCTTCTATTGAAAAGCAGAGTCTTGTGGTTGATGATCAAAGCACGGCCTGTCGCTCCAAGGTATGATGCGTTCTGTCCCTGAGACATGGTAGGCTAGATTGTCTCGAATCGGTTGAGGACGATCCCTTGCCTCGGTTCACAGATGGAAATCCAATTTCCAAATACGTGATAATTCGGTTTTAGTTGTAATCCTATATATGGCGACATAGTGGGATGGGGCACTCATGCCGTCTATGATTGATACTTATGATTTGAAGTTGTTTTATACACTATACACTTATTATAGTATCAAAAGATTTGTTTTAAACGTATCAAGCATTCTTTGGCTATTATAAGGGAAAACCCTATCCCCCGGCTTGCATTGCATTGTGTGATAGGACCTGGGTCTTATAATAGCTTCATTTTTCTTTATTTAGCATTGCGCTGTTGTTATATGCACTGGTATTCTTGGGAGGAAACCCGTTCCATGTCATACGGCATGGTCCCTTGATTTACCTAAATTTAAAATAAAGATTTACAACTATTTTAGTTCTCACACCAGTCACATGACTGACCTGGAGTTTATTGTTTTAACCTAAACTCTGGGTGCCCCTATTTTCCGCACGGGCAGCTAGTAGTTTTGGTTTTGCAGATTTATATTCACAGGATCCTGGTTTACAGCTGGAATGATATCTGGAAAGCTTTGTATCTGTATATCTCCTTCAGTTGTGTATTGTATTATTTTCCGCTGCTATGTAATTTATTGTAATCTCTGGTATTTGATAAATGTGTAATATTGATTTATACTCTGTATATTCTTGTATTCTGATGGAATTGTTGTAATATACAATGAAATTTTCTTCCGTCTACGTTCTGTTGTGGCTTGTTCTCGAAGTATCCGCTCTTTCCTTCACGGGGAAGTTACGGGTCCTTACAATGAGTGAAAAGATTTGAATAATAATGAATTTTCAAAATTAAAAATATTTATAAAATATTCACAGATAAATCAAAATCTTAACCCATTCTCCCCCTTTTGTTATCATCAAAAGGATATAGAATATAAAATATAGATGACAAATAACTAATAAATACAATATCAGCTTAAGAGGAAGAACGGTCATCATAAATCTCAATCAGTCAAACAAAAATCATAATAAACTAAGAACTAGTGGCATATTTCACATTGTAGAGAATAACGGATTTACGATGAATTTTATATAAAATGGAGAGAGTTACAAAAATTTGATTTCCAATTATTTTATAAAATTTAGCACAAAAACAGTGATGGATTTGGACTATAGTTAATAATTCAATTTAAGTGACAAAATCGTATAATCTCAAATCCCAATAGCTATCAATCAACAAATCATTATACTTCGTAAGATTTCAACACATTTCACAGATTAGAAAGATGGATTGATAGGTTGGTTACACCAAGGAGAATTTCGTATTAATTTCAATTTATAGCACAATATTTCCTTTTTCTTTTTATTTTATTTAAGAGCACACTGACCACACATAACCAGTGCTTGAATTTTTAAATGAGGTCAGTCGCAGCTTAAATTATAAGTTGTCTCATAACCATGCATGACCAAAGCTTGGATTTTTAATTGAGGTTAGAGACACACTTATGTATTAATTATATATTTATTGTTTTCAGCTTCAAAAGAAAAAACTCCTCGGTATATACAACCAATATGAATGACAGCAATGTGGTAGGTACAGAAATGGACTTTGAAATAAATTTCTAAATTAATTATATTATGAAATATGCTCGACTGTACCGGGATCATTGAAAATTTTCAATTATCACTAATTCTGAAAAATAACATAGTCCAATTTCTATCATAAATATCTTCACTATTTATTCAAAAAGTTTTTTTAAATATTAAACTCTCCACATTAATATTAAAAACATGACGGATGACACAATAATGGTAGATAAAGAAGATGGTCGTGAAATAATCACCAATTCAAAGATATTATAATAATTATTCAACCATCATGAAAATCTAAATAAAATCTCCTCTTGATGTGAAATATACTGCAGTCACAATTCATCACAATTTCAAAATCTAATAATAATTTTGATGAATTATAAATATAGTTCAATTTGGATATTGATTTCAATTTCTGAATGAATAGTCAATAAATAATTTTAAAATTGAAAATCAATTACAAGAGGGATTTGAAAGATCTACACAAGACATGAGAGATTAAAAATATACACAGCAAAACAAATTTAGTACCTCCACTTGATGTCTATATTAATGAGGATTGTAACAAGACACTGGAGACAAACAAGGATGTCACAGACAAAGGAATTTTAAGCACAAAGCCCAAATAGACAAGACTAACAAATCAGGCTTTTTTATTAGAGCAGCAAACAGTTCTTCTCAAAACAAGCAGTCATTTAAAGCATTTTTCAAATCAAGATCTTATAATCAGAACAACATGATAACCAATTTTAAAGCAGACTGGTCAAGATGATGGTCACATAAGATGATTCATGATACAAGATTAAAATACAGTTTATTTGAAATCATTTGAGAAATATGAAACTCTCAAGATTCGGTGAATCAATCACACCAGAATGTAAATTTCAGATTCAAGATATGTGTGTGATTCAATAAATCAATAACTTCAAATGATTTTAAACAAACATATATTCAAATCATATAATCATGAAATACCAATAAATTTCAAGACCCAAATTTTTCAAGGAATTTTTCAAAACAATTTCTGATAAGCGCATGAGTAATTTCATATCATTAACATCAAACTTAAGAAAATATTCATCATCCAGAAAATTAAAAAATAATTTATTTAAAATCACTTGAATCAATGTCAAGTTTTGAGATATAATGAATCAGTCACACAAAATTGAGAATTTCAAATTTAAGAGGTATGTGAGATTCAGAATATCAAGTATTTCAGATGATTTCAAACAAACAGATTTCAACCATAAAATGATCATGAATATAAGATGAAATTCTAGATGTATCACTGTAATTCAAGACATTTCAAAATATCTAAGCCAATCTAAAAAACAATGAAAATTTCACAACTGAGAAGTAGCAGTGTGCTGTAATGAGTATAATATTTCAATCTTTTCTAAAATAAATTAGAAGAAACTCAAAACAATAGAGGTGCGTGAATTTCCATTTAATTTTCAGATCTTCAAAAATTTAGAATTCACATTAACACTGTTATGGATTCAGAAAACAGAAAATAAACTTCAAAACAATTGCAAATATTTACAAATTTATATTCAAGATCTAAAAAAGATTAAAACATCAGATTTTCAATCAAGTGAAGCACATTTCCAGAAAATCAAGAGTTATGCAATTGGAAGTTAATGAAGCCCAAAAGAAGTTACAATGATATAACAGTGACAAATCAAAACAGAAAACAAAGAAAAATGAAAAAAAAGGGACAAAAGGAGAAATAAACAAAGAAAATAAAAACAGAGAATATTTACAAAGGTGAGTTTAGAGATCATACCAGAATCCAATGTAAATCAGAATCTCTAACTCAACAAATCTTGGCCAAGGAACTGTAAAGAATACAGAAATATAGAACAGCTTGAAATCAATCTCTTTTCAGCACAGTAGTTCCTCAACCTTCTTCGGTACCAAACAGTTGAAAGGATTGAGTGGTCTAACAAAATTTGTAGAACCACTCATAGTTTTGTTAACATCTTTCGGTACCCAAACTTATTTGTATAACAATCCATTTGAATCTACCTTTGTGCCCTTGGGAACCCAATCTATTTAAATTTAGTCCAAGTTGTTATTTCTTTTTGGGATCCAAGAATGATAAAATGGTTTGTTATAAAATGAACTCTTATTTTGTTTATGATTCAAAAAATCTTTTGAATTGCTTGAGTTTAAAATTTCAAAACAATCTTTTCCAAAACAGCTTGAAGTGTCTTCAAAATCATTTGAATTCAGCCTATCAAAACGATTGATATTCCCAAAACCAAGTCCACTTTTATTTCTCGATGAAAATTGATTTTTCAACAACATATTTAAGTATTTTTCACCGTTTGAAAATTTATCCAATGTTGTTTCAAGTTGTTGAATTTTAGATTTTAGATCACTATTTTCTTTCATTAAATCTGAACAATGGTTTCTAGTGATCTTACTCTTTTCAAAATCAGTTTTCGAAACCAAATTTTCATCTTTAAGATATTTAATTTTGGTTTGGGACTCAGCATTCTCAGATTCAAAATGTTTTCGACTTTTAGATTCAAATTTCTTGAAATTTTCAATTTCAGCTTCAAGCTCTTTGAAAATTGTTTTAGATTTCATAAAACTCTCCATTTCAAAAGATTTATGTTTGAAATTAACTTTATCCAACTCCTATTGCAAAGCATTATTTTTATGGATTTTCTCATCTTCATGACTTTTCAAAATCAAAATTTTGTTTTCAAGTTTTGTACGATTTTCATTAAGATGAGTTAAATCAGTTTTCAAATTCATACAATCTTTACAGTCGGAGTTTTCAAGTTTTAATTTCAAATCATTATTTTTGCATTGCAACTCAGAATTTTTAGATTTCAGAATTTTATTTTTCCATTGGAGACGATTTACAGTTTTACTTAAATCATTACAAAGAGAAACCAATTTTTCATTAGAAAAATCACCATCGTACGAATCATCATTAATAGCTCCAGTTAAGCACACATCTGAGTCTGAGTTAGTAATTGAGGGTTTTGATATGTTGTTGTCATTTCCATACAGCGTATTGAGAGTTTTCCAGATATCCTGCGCAGTTAAACAATGAGAGATAAATTTTAATTGATCATTGCCAAGATAGGAATAAATAATATGCATAGCATGAGCGTTGAAAACCTTATTCCTCTTATCTAACATATCTCCCAAATTTTCAATAATATTCCAATATTCTAAATTAACAGATTTCAAATAGGATTTCATTTCTGATTTACAAATCAAAAAATCTGTACCATTAAAAATAACAGGAATACGACTGGATTGACTCTCAGAAGGTTGACAACTAGGGATCACCATGACTCTAGAGTTAATAAAATAACCTGCTCTGATACCACTTGGTGTCTCTATTTATGAGGAATTTTATGCTCCCCGGTGGCCACCAAAGATACCTCAGACACTGGATTCACGTCCTGCATCTCGACACGGACAACCACCCACGGGCATGTAGGGGCAAGAGTCAATACTTCGCCACATGATCATACAGCGAGAACCCCCTATCCTGCTGTTACCCTAAACCAACTCTGATACCACTTGTTGGATCTAGATTAACCCTAGAGGGGGGTAAATGGGGTTTATTGAAAATTAAGCGAGATATAAAAAAATATTAGATCACAGAATGCAGTAGAAATAAAAAGCAAAAAGGAAATACCACATAGAGATACCCAGCTTCGGCAAGACTCTGCCTATTGCTGCATTCCTAAAGTTTCTACTAGGTGATAGAATAGATTCCGCTTACAAGACCATGTAAACTTGTGAACCCCTCGCTCCTATTCTAACCCTACGCTCAAAACTCTAGACTGCTCTATATCACCTAGACCAGATTTCCCCTAGTTTTACAAACGCAAGTAAATTTCCAGTTAACACCCTAACTTGATTCCCCTAGAATTTTATAGACTCTAGAAAATTGTTTGAATGATTACAAAAGAAATAAACAATAAAAACAATAAAACCCCCTTTGTCTAAAGTAATATAGGCCTGCCACTTTGCTTTATCAAAAAAAACTTGCTCTCCTCTTTGTTGATAGTGGCTGAGAAAATAAAGTAGGGTTTTGCCCCAAATCAATTCGACTTTGATTGAAAAAACAATGATTCGCTGATGATCTTTAACGTTGTTCTTCGTCGAAGATTTTGCTAAGGTTGTGATCGAAAACAAAGTGAGTAGTACTGATTTAAAATTGTTTTCTTTTTGAGTTGTTGCTTTGGTTTTTCGATGCACTAATGCTCGTGATGAAGTGGTGATTAAATAGGATTATAGAATCCTATTAACGCTCTGATTTTGACTAGTGACTTGGCTTCGATTTTGTGTTGCCCCTTTTGAATGCTCTGTAAGTCACCTTCATTGTTGCCAAGTTTGAATTTGAGTGATTTATAAACTTTGTCGTGAATAACTTTGTCGATTGCTGGAAATACATTGAACCTTAAAAGAAGAACTCCTCACTGATTGTGTATTTGTGGAAATGTTTGAAAGCATGTTTCCTGAAAATTAAAAACTGACATAAACATCACAGGAAATATTTCAAAGACCTTGCCAAATATGTCTCTCTGATTTCTTAAAAATAACATTTTTCTTGATTGATGCTGTAGAAACTCTCGCCAAAATTGTTTTTCCTAAAAAGTTTTCTTGCCTAGTACCATACTGGAAAAAAAACTTGTTTCTAGGAAATTTATAACTTGCCATAAGTTGCCACTTGATTGCTTTGCTGGAAAGATGTAATTACTTGGCCAAAAAAATGTTATTCACTGATTGAGTACTTGCCACAGTATTTATTCATTTTTGAAAATACAATTGTATATGATTTAGGAAATCATTCAATTGTTTTTCTTGGCCCCGAATAAAATCCTTAAATGCATGAAACATTAATGAGTGTTCAATTTGATTTTTGTCAATTCTGGAAACATAAAAAATGTTTTATTGCCAATGGTATCTTTCTCCAAAACATGTGTGCTCTTGTGTGATTTAGACAATCATTTAAAAACTGTATTTTGCCATAAAGACTTGAATTGTGGTTTTATGTAAACTGATTTGTTGTGCATGATTTGTCCTGTCATTGATCATTCTTCTTCGCCATTGTTGTCCAAATTTGTGTGTTGCACCACATGCAAAACAGTATTCACATGCATTGAAGTTGCTCCATGTTCATGCAACTTGTTCACTTAAAAAAAATTGCTGTGTTGGGTTGAATGTGTACACAAGCCTTGACATTGTTCTTTGTCAATGTGTATACGCACTTGCCGAAAAATAAACTTTTTGCCATGCTTCTGAAAAAATGAAAACATTTTTTAGAATGTTCTTGCCCAAAAACTGTGCATGTTGATGAACTGAATTGCCTTTTTATATTTTTCCAAAAATGAGACATTAAAGTTAAAAAGAAACTTCCCTTATATACTTTCTGAATTGCTCGTACACATATTTGTGTAAACCTTCCATGTTTTCCACTAGTCCATTATTTTGTACTTGCTTGACCATACTTGATCATACTGGTTCATGTTGACTTGAGGTATCACCCTGACATGATGTTGCATGCATGCTTGTTGGCTTATCCCCCGCATGTATGCTCCTACAAAATAAAAATGTTTTCTAAGTTAGATTCTGCATGTGCTGCATTTTACAAACCAGGAAACTTCTTTTTGATTATGTATTATTGCACCATGCAATTATGAATACATGCATGATAAAAAAATGTTTTATCCAAATCTTTTCTTGCCAAATTTTACATTTGCCAAGATTGCAAGCTTAATCTCTTTCCTGCTTTTGAAACTGTGACTTTTCTTTTCGAATTTCAGAAGAGATTCCATTTTTTTACCCATTTGAACTTGAAAAGAATTCTTTGCTGCTCCACTGAACCTCTGCATGTATATTTTCATCAAATTAGTTCACTTGAGCCTTACATGTTGTTGCATGTTGTACAATGTTGCTTTTGGTTCTTTTTTTAACATCTTGCTTGAAATAAAGATTGCTTTGTATTTGCCAAATTTTCACATGTTCAAAAAATAATAATTGAAACATGCCCTTTTTCACTGTTGTACACTTGTGAACATCACCTGCTTGCATACCTGGTTTCTTGCTTTGTTCTTTGGTTTGCTGATTTGTATTAGTATCATTGTGGGCTACTTGGACAGAAAAAAATGGTGTCCCTCTTTTTTTTGTTCCATAATTGCAATGTGAATGAGTGAAATACTGTAGTGACGCAACGACTGTATTTGTGATGAGCGTTTGTAGTGAGGAACAAATGCACAGAATGAGAAAAATTGTACTGATATTTGTAATAAACAAATTTTGATTGAAATAAAATATTATTTTATTGTGTTCAAACAAATTTGCCTATCGTATTCAGTTTATATACAAGTACAATATCATGTGGATGTATAAGAAATGTGAAATATTAGTGAAGTGTACAAATAGTGGAGTTGTAAAACTATACTGTTTGAAAATTGAAATAAAATATTATATTTAAACAAAATACTGTGTAAATTTCTGAATGTATGTACAGTTGTAGTTTATTTGAATATAAATATTATATTCCTGTCTATGATGATATTCGAAAACAGTACAGTAACAAACACATTTAAAATAATAAATATTTGGTTGTTATCATCTAACAAAAAAAATCATATAATTGCGTATACAACACCGTTATATACAACATGAACTTGTCGAACAAGATGTAATTTTTGAAATGAGAATGAATATAAAGTCCAATATGTTGTGCAATAGATTTTGAAATGAGATATGTTTTGGAATAATGTTTGAAAGGGAAAATATTCAAATGATTTATAAGATATGAATTTGAAGGTCTTGAAAATTTTATATTATAAGAATAAGAAATTTATGTAGAAATCACGAAAATGTTTGAAACAATTTGGAAATGGAAATTTGATCTAACGAAAGATTGTTATGACTTATGTATAAATTATAAACGGTTTTCATAGGCTTTTAAAATTTGAAAAGCTTGTTTGAATTGAAAGAACTATAAGAAAATCGTATTGATCAAATTTGATTTCCAATTGTTGAAAGGAAAATTTTATGGCAAAAATATATCTCTTAAAAGATATCAACTTATGCCAAAAAGGTTGTTTCGAAATAAATTGAAATTTATGAAGCTTGATATATAATGATCTTAAAGTCTTTAATTTAGAGAATTTGAAAGACTTGAAATGTTTGAATAAGATCATTAATTTCAAAAGTATAAAGCATAAGTTGTATGTTTGAAAGTTGAAATGTATATTTTCAGTTGTTTAAAATGGTTTTTCCAAGTTTTTTGGATATGATAAATAGTTTATAAATGTATTTATGAACTAAGAAAATTTCGATGACTTGAATCCCGATGTTTGAAATGTTCGAAAGACAACAATACTATGATTAAAAGTATTTGCGAATTATTGTTGTGAAATGATTTACAACTTTGGGATATGAAATGATTTGATATGTTTTCATGAATTCGGGTGACCTGTGACTAAAAGAAGGGTGTGTGTGATTTAGGGTAAGCAACCTAGGCATATATGGTGTCCGAGTCTGGATGAAAAACCGTTATATATATGTGCTCCATGATTTTGTATACGGAGGTCCGTGTCTGTATGAAAGCCGTGAGATACACTTCGCTTAAGATGACTCGATGATGGTATTTAGGGCTAAGCAACCTAGGCGTATATGGTGTCCGAGTCTAGATGAAAACCGTGAGATATATGTGCTTCACGATTTTGTACTTGGAGGTCTGAGTCTGGACGAAAACCGTGAGATACACTTCACTTGAGAACCCTCGACTATGGTCTGCTTTAGGTGTCCGGAGCGACCTTAATTATCTATGTTATTGTGTACGACGGGCTGTCCCTAGGCCTTACCATGGGAAACATGAGGAAATGAAACAAAATTTTGACTAGAAGTTGAAACAAGTATATTTAGTACTTGTATATTTTAGTCACGCGCCTGATCAACGCATGTCTAAAGTCTGCAAGAACTATGATGGACTTGTTAGGCTTCAAGTTATCAATTTTTTATCATACATGTTGAAAGCGATTTTGATTTTGAAATCCCGAAGTGAAGTATGATTCTATATAAAAATGGGATTCCAAGTTCAGAGAAATTATGTTAAGGCATTCAAATGTTTTGAAATTCATAAATAAATAAAAAAAATGTATATAGTATGTTATTTTTACTTATCTAATTTATTCATTTTACTTAACTTATTGTTTCACTGAATTATTATATTTTGCATTTGTACCTATAATTTATCCATTTCAAATTCTTATACTTACATTATTTTGCTATTTTAGCTTATTATCTATTTTCTACCAAGTATATTAAATTACGTCTATTTAACCATTTTATTGTAACTTTTAAAATTATCTTATATTAAACTCTTTGACTTTTTTTAAACCTACTTCTTATTTCAAAATAATTTTAAAATTTAAACTACTTTTAACTAAGTCATTATATACTTTGAACCTAACTTTCTTTTACATTATATAGCAAATTTCCTTATTAAATTATAATACATGATTTAATTTTCGTTTAGATAATTATTTTGATATCCAAAGGTTTACCAATTTAGTTCTATGGTAAATTTGGTATTTAATCCATTAAAAACCTTTTTGATAAGTTTACAAGCTTGTAAGAAATTACAAGTATTTTGATTTGATAACTTTTATTTATATTTTGTTCTAAAAAGTTTAAGTAAAATTTGTTTTACTTAAATATAATTTTTACAACTCTCCTTTTCGAGGACGAAAAGTTTTAAGTGGGGGAGGCTGTAACGACCCCGAATTTTTGACTTTTAAATATATACATTTATCATTAAGATAAATATTTTTAGTGGGGTTCGATATAGAATTTGAAATTTTATTTATTTTTGAACATAGTTGATTTTATTTGGAATTCAATGTATGAATTGGATGTCAAATTTGGTTTTGAGCATACAAAGAGAATCCCTTTGTAGATTGAAATTTTATATGGATGTTCGTTGGAAAGGGAACATATTAGCATTTGTTAGATAATTTAAATTTATTAGAATATTTCTATTTTTGATTAAGTTAAGTTTGATGTTAAAGAAATGTGTGTGTATATATTTGATTTGGAATTTATCTATTTTGAACATAGTTTGAGTTTACTCCTAGTTTAATTCTTTTGTAAATTCATAGATGGTTTGACATTATTAATTAATTTGTACTGTAATATTTTCATACATGAACGTACCTTGTACTCTTTCCATTTAGTATGAACGATTGTCAAAATAGTTATCTTAAACTTAACAGTTTATGGTTATATTTGTATTTAGCGATTTTCTATCTTCTATTTGTATTTATCTTTGGAATTAATTTATTTAAACTATAGAAGTTGCAATTTAAATAAGTTGTAATTTATCATCTGAAAATTTTGATTCAAGGATATACGTTGAAGTTTTAATTCAAATAGTTAATTTATTTTATACAATTTTGAAACTGATTTCGAAAGATAAGTTTTGAAAGTATTTTCAAAATTGGAAGTTGATTGGTTT
This sequence comes from Allium sativum, assembly GCA_030737875.1. Taxonomy (NCBI): domain Eukaryota; kingdom Viridiplantae; phylum Streptophyta; class Magnoliopsida; order Asparagales; family Amaryllidaceae; genus Allium; species Allium sativum. The sequence goes on along the minus strand of CM060922.1, from coordinate 847,787,314 downwards.
ATATAAAATACCATTATCTCAAATTCGTCATTGACAAATTTTGTGGGATTATTCATCGTTTGACTAATTTAAGTCCGATGATCAAGAAACGTTCAATGTGGGTAAAATGGAAATAAATAAATTTTTAGAACATTTTATTTATAATTTATTCAAGTTTAAATCATGAAGCAACTAGCAACATTGTTAACAAAATGTAAAACTGGTGCAACTGAATACCTTCCTTATCGGTCAACGTTTTTAATTTAAAACTGAACCATATCTTACAAAATCTTGCAAAATATTTGGCAGCAACATTCAAAAATCTTATAATGAAATCCTTTAACACTTGCCCTTGTTTAGCTGTAAATATAACACCTGTCATTATTCTTCTATGAATAAATTTTACGTTGATATTTTGCTGGATACTGGTCCCCTAACTTCCTATTATAAAACTGGAGTACCCTTCTTCCATTCATTTACTATAGAAAATCTCCTCCCATCTCCTTTATATTCTAAACAGTCGATGCTTTCCTAAAACAATTCATCAAATCATTTCCCAAATTAGCTAATTTCCCCACAAATTGAAATCCCTAAATTTAATCATCTTAAGTACCCAAAATCAATTTGTAAAATGGTCGAGCCATCTCGTGCTCCGCAGACCGTCCATTGACCCCGCCATGGAATCACTTCACCCAAATCAGCACTGCCGCCCTTCCGCTCGCAACCAAGCAGCTGCCATTGCCACTCGAGACCACCGCTTCCACCCCCATCTGATTGTTACTCCACCTCGCTACTCCCACCATCGTCTAAATGACGCGCAGTTCGAGATAGTCGGCGTCAACCCTAGGCAGCGCCTGATCTCGTTTGGAGCTGTTGCAGTCTCTTCCCCGGCTCCTGCCAATGTGGGATGCATCAATCAAGGCTCAGGGCCATTTTCTAGTGTTTTTCCACTTATGAACAACACTGTTTCTTTCGCCGACCAAATGCAAGTTTTACATACGATTAAACTTGTTACGAGTTTCCACCTCGTTTACACTGAATATAATCTGTTGAAGTTATTGTCTTTGGTCTCTACCATCTATTCGGTTATCACAAACATGCCGGTTATTACACTTCTTTTGGGTTCACAGTTACAAGGGATTATGGGTTTGACTAGATAATTTTGGACTCACGCATGCATTTGCATGTTTATTTTTATTCATATTCATTCACTGTTAAGTTGCATGTTAAGTTGCATTCACTTTCATTTCCTGTGTCATGCGAAATTGGACCACGTACATGCATTGTAATTTAGTTGGTTTACTATCATCCCGTAGTTGCTGGATAAACATTCGATTTGCCGGTGCCTGAGTTTCATTTCCTAGCATGTACCCTCTTTGTTTGTGCTTCATGAATTCTCTTATTCCTTGCTTCAGTTGCGTAATGGTGGCGCATATTCCGGTGTATCCTTTTTGCGATTTTTGGAGCCGTTATTAGCATAGCAGTATAGTCAGGACCTCCTCTGTTTGAGCATGGTATTTATGCATGAAACATAAACTTCCAAAATGTTTAAGTATTCCAGCCCTGCTTTCCTCATATAAGTGATGCCATGTTCCATTGTTATTTTTGAAATGAAGGCTCTTTTGCAACTATTCCCATAGACTTTCGCTGCCTTTGTAGTCTACTGTCACGAATTGGCTTACGGTGCTTTGTTACCCCTACACTTTGGTCATCTGCTGCTATACATAGACCCTTACATATATACGCCAGTAGTTTGCATGAGGATGTATATTATTTGCCACCATTTGATCACGGCCAGTAGGATTACTTCACTGTTGGCTGCTAATCAAGTTGCATGTTTATGTAACATTCTTGTCCTTTACCTTTATTTGACAAATTACTAATGCATGATGTATACCTCACCTTGACTCTTGAAACAAAAATTTCAAATTTTAATAACCTGACTTTGTAGCAAGCCATGTCATCCTATACAATTTAAATAGTCCAACTTGTTTAAGATTTCTCGAAACACTATAGTGCATGCATACTTATTTTGGCATATGGAATCTGAAATGTCTTGCCAGTCTTCATTGCTACCCGTCTTATTTTGCCGCATGCCAGTATTCTCAGCATTTCGCTATTATATTTGGGATTAAACCAATTATATTGTGTGATTATCGAAGTGTACTAACTTGAAATAAGTTTAATCCTAACTCGCGTGTTTGTGTTTTTTGCATGGGACGCTTAGGTCAGTCCCCAAGTGTTTCAGGTTAAAAGATAACAGCTTGCCCACTGGAGAGGACGTGATGACGTGGAGACGCTCGCACACGCTAGGCTTGTCAAACAGTAAATTTATTTAAAGAAGTTCATGTACACATATTTTATTTTAACTTCCACTGTACAAATTGTAAAACTCTGATATTTATGAGAAATTTTATTCCGTTGCAATTATTGTACACTGTGATTCGGTATTGATCCTGTTTAAACTATGTAAGTCAATAACAATCTGTTGTTCTGAACATTTCGATTTGGTTTAAATACCGATTTGAGACGGGCAAAATGCCAGGTCGTTACAACAACAAACCATAAAAAATATAATATACTAGAAAATTAAATAATAATAATAATAATAATAATAATATAGATAAACAATAAATGTAAGACAAACAGAAAAATGGAATTTCGAACAATAAAGAATTTAGCTATGAAAATATTATATTTGTGTTCATGATGAAATTCTGATACATTTTCATATATTGTATGTTGAAAACGGTGTCTATATGAAGAAATTATATTTAATGATGCCATACGGTAAATGTATACGTATACATGTTTGAATTAGTAACGTATATAAAAATCTAAGGGATGTAACGACATAACAAGAATAATTAAACATTCCCTTAGGTAAATTTGAATTTCAAAAATAGATAAGAACCAAGGAACAAAGAATACATCAAAGAATTGTAATAGATTCTGTAGTATATGGAATTATACTCCAGGCTTTTGGGGCATTTTTGCCTTTGAGCGGTTGACCACCGTTCATAGGGGGTGTCGATAGCCTGGTGCAGAGCAGGCCTAGTGAGAGTGGTTCGGGTTGGTGTATAGGCTGGTTTTTTAGAACAAATAGCTTAAATTAATTTATGTTAATCTAATGGTTACAACTCATCTACACACTTATAAATATCACCCAACTCACCTCACAATTCTCTAAACCCTCTCATTCTATGTGCCTCCATTTTCTATTGATATTCCAGAAATTAGGTTGAAAATCATTTCTTCTTCCGTCCCTAATCAATTACTTTTCTAATCTACTTCTATTTAAATTCTATTTGGGAAATTCTATAATTTATATATAAGATTCAAATTTATAAGATTCTCTTATATAGATTTGTTGCAAGATTAAAGAATGACGTTTGCACCATTCAAATTATTGTTATGTCCTTTGCCTAAATCACTTTGAGTGGAAATATTACTGTTTAAGCTGAATTATATATTCTGTCGATTTCATATTGATTTGTATGCCTAAGGAGGTTTTGTTTCATGATAGCATCATAATGCAAATCCCTCAATCTCTTATTTTTATTCGCAAAGTTGTCAGTCAATATTTTGGGTTTGAGAATTGTTTGGGTTATGTTTGAGGAATAGTTTGGTGAGTTTACTTTTGTTTAATTAGATTTGCCTCTTTGTACTCAAAAAGTGTTTGTGATGTAAAAAGATTAAGAATTGGTTTGGTTTCATTATTGGGATAGGTTTAGATTCCTATTCTAAATTGTAAAATTTGAACGTATTCAAATTTGAAATAATCAAATGTTAATGTTTTTGCATACAACATAGAAAAAGAGAGAACTCGATTCAAACAGAAGTTAATGTGTATAAGTACACACACACATATATATATGTATGTATATATTATGAATATGTATGTATTTTACACCTTATTTCTCTTCCATTATCTAAATTATTCTAACATGCCTAGGACACAAGTTTGAATAGTTATGTGTTATTTTCCATTTGCTACTTATTATTAATTATGCCATGAATTGAGTAGTTTAATATGGGAATTAGGCTCATATACCTTTTATACGAACATGATTGGCAATTTACACCGTTAAAATGTTTTTTAATTCGAAAGGAAATTAGCGTTTACAAAACACATTAAATTATATATTAATATAGCGTAATCAAACATAATAATGATGCAATAAATACATTAGAATAGGGTTAGAAATTTGAAATGTCCCCATATGAATTGTTGCTTTTGTGTGTGTGTATAAATGACTTATTTATATATGGGAAAAATGACATACAGACACGAGGCTAGTTGTCATTTGTGGGAGAAGTCTGTGCGGAACCAACCAACAAATCCAGCAACCGCAAGTTAGTTTGGCAAATTTGAGAGGTCTGTGTGCCATGGGCCATTAAACTTAGTACACTATGACATAAGGTTAAGCTCTCCTGTGGTAGAAGCCTTCCTGGAACCGCCTGACATATCCGACATCTACAGGTAGTTGGTTTAATATAAGAGGTTAAGTGTGTGTGTATATGCTGCTATTACGTGTGTAAATATGTAGGCTTACTGCCTGCCATGAGAATGTCTTAAGTGGTTGACTTTCTTCTTATCTGTTTAGATCTTAAGTGGTGACAACTAGGACCATTCTGAGAGTTTATTCCTTCGATTTGGACCAAAGTCATGGGACCCTCCCTTACTAGATTTGAAGCGGTCTATAGGTCATCCTTCTCTAAAGTGGTTTAGTCATGGCGATAACGGAGTATGGTAGTTTACCGGAATGTCCACTTCCTCTAGGAGCTTTGTAAGGGACAACCTAGGGATAGGTTTGGCATACGTAGGACATAACATGCAATTTAATTAACCAACCGTCTAAGGGAATTCTTAAGCGGCATAGGTCTACTACTGTAATATCAGTTATGTGGTAACATGAGGCGTCCGCCGGAGGGATCTTAAATGGCTATGTGTGGGACTACGCTAAATTGCTACTAAGTGGCAAGATACTACTCCTCATATTACTTGTGAGAATATACATGTATGACGTTGACGTGTTAAGACGGGGTCTTAAGTGGCTAGGGTCCTAAGAGTTCACAAGAATCCACCCTTGGTAAATATAAAAGAATGGTCCTTAAGTGACCAAGAATGCCCACCCTATTGTGTCTTAAGCCATCGCTGATCCACCCTAAATGCATTAATGAAGGTCTTAAGAGATACATTTGGATGTCCACATCATTAATTAAAATGTTCCTTTGTGTGTGTGTGCCTGTATGTTTCGTAGACTTGCTTTGAAATATATAACTGCTAGATTTAGAGTATAGTCTTTAAATACATATTATTTTCTATCACCAGAACTTTATGTTCTGGCCTTCCTCCTCTTAACATATAAACATAATGGTAGGTGGGAACGCTTAGATCAATGGTACCTTCGAGGTGGAGCATAACGATGGAGGATCTATGATTATTGGGCATTACTGCAATATTATTATGTTGGGATAATAAATGTTGATGTACCTATTATTGCATGATGGTTTTAAACTAAAGGTACATCTATTTTAAGTATTATATTTTATCCCTTCCGCCGTGTGAGATTCTGATTTTGTTTTAGTATGCTTTGTGTTAAAATCCAAATTAGATCTCAACACCAAAGGAGTGAAAAATTTCACTTCACCAATCGGTAAGAAAAGAGGTCGCAATCAAAACAAAAGTAAAGAGACATAAATTTTTATAGTGGTTAGATCTTAAGTAAGATCTACATCCACATTAATAGCAATTTCCATTATCAATTCAAGAGTTGCAAGTCTTGGATCACTCAAAAGTACATTCATATTGTTCAATACACAATAGCATCACTTTAATCAACACAAATCAACGAAAAAATAAGCGAATTCCACAATATGCAAGGAACATGTGGAGAATCTTTGGTCTTTAAGAAGCTTGATCAATTTTGTGAATTTTATGATGAACTTCACGTTTGATCTTCAATTAGAGGTCTTAGGAGAGATGGAAATCACTTAGAAATGATTCTGAAATAATTGGGCAGCCCTACGGGGTCATCAAATTCGGTCCCCCTTCGATGTAGGATTGAGGGGGGTATTTATAGGTGAGATTCAGGCCAGGTGGCAGTTCTGTAATTATCCAATACCTCCTTTAGCCCATCGGGCGACCAAAGAGCGCCAAAGCAGTGTCTTACGACCCAAATCCCTCAGGCGAAAGGCGGAACAAGTTAAGGTCGATGTGGGACGACCCAAATTTCATGGAGCGGCCTAGAACCTTCAAGTGGTATGGCGGCACGAGCTAAAGCAGAGCGAAGCGAGCTGATGGAAAGCGGAGTGGCCCAAGCTTTCATGGAACGGGTCAAAGTAGAGTGGTACGAACTATGGCTTGGTGGAGCAAATCGAAGTCTTTAATGGGCTAAAGACTTGAAGATCTAGGAAGCATAACGGCCTGGGAGGGTTTAATGACTCGAACCCTTGAACGACCTAGATAACTTGCTCTCCTGATTACGCTTCATTAGGTCGTTGGACGACCTTGGAATGATTGCAATGCGACCTCGCTTGCTTAGAACACAAACAACCCATGGAGCTTGGTGAACCAGAAAGCGGACGACCTAAGGAACCCAAACAACCTAAGGAGCTTGGCGATCTTAATACCTTCAAACGATCTAAGGTATGATTTAAATATATATCATTCGGGGCCTAAGGACTGACGACCCAATGATACGAAATGAGTATGACCTAACATTATATATTTGTAAACCATATTTTAGTGGGTTAACATTTTCCCCTTAAAGTTTGTATTTATTGAAAGTAATATAGACTTCGACTTTAACATGCTGAATAAATACTAGGTTGTGCCTCTTCATTTTCACTATTTGATCGTGCTGAGTCTTAGTTTGCCATGAAATTTAGGTTGTTCAAATCCTTAAATCGCTTTTGGTCACTAGTTCGCGCAAACCTTTAAATCGTTCTGGACCTTAGCACCCTAGCCTAGATTGTTACGAATCCTTAAGTCATTAATGGGCCTCGAATTTGAACTAGGCCCACTTAAGTCTTGTTCTTTTATATCTTCATTCTGGGTCGCCAATTTCTCTTTTATCTTCCTCCAGTTTGAAGCTCGTTAATGGCGGTCGGTCTCTGAAAACCAACCGGTCTTTCAATCAACGCCTTGAATCCAAAACATCATCGATTACTCTCATTAGACTGTCCTCGTTCAACCGATTTTGAAGTCTTCAAACTCTAGCGGTTCTTGCGACCCGATTCAAAGGTCATGCCACGCATATCCATAGCTTTTGCCATTAGAAACAGGTTCGACATTCTCCTTAATCTTCAAATTTGAATATGATTCAAGGATTTCTATTATGCAAGCTGTTTTGGATCGAATTTGACATCATTGTAACTTGAGAAATTGTGAATTATTGTAATTTGATCACATATCTTGATAATAAACTATGAGCATGATGATTTTGTATGACTTCATTGCTTGTTAACGAACCTAACTTGCAAACCCAAGCCTTATTAACTCTTTAACAGTTGTAGTGCTTGGTTGACTATTCCCATCCATATCTTTAGGTCGTTTTTAACTTAAATCTTTAGGTCGTTTGCGATCTAAACACATAGAAATAGGAAAATGACCTAAGGAACTGGATTGTCATTGCGACCTTAGATCAATGGGCATGGTTCTATGTTACTCGAATTCTCTAGGTCATTGGGCCGTCAAGATAACTCAAGATACTGCGTTTGCGTGATGACCTTGATCTTGGAGCGACCCAAAGGCCCTGACTTCCCGCACGACCTAAAACTTTAATATCCAAGGAGAACGACCTAAAGCCTCTGGTCATAAAGAACGACCGAAACACTTGAAGTTGCTTGGAATGATCTAAATTCCTTGAACAAGCAGCTTTAAACCTTTAAACTTTTGGTTTGTGTTTAATGCACACTAGATGCTCGATGAAACGCTCATGACATGTAATTTCTATTCATCCCATTGTTTTTGTTTCAAATTGCTTGATCATGCTTGAGCCCGTTGCACTCTGGCCTGTTATTTACCTTTAAATACCACTATTTGTGTAGGAAGTCTACCAGTCATACAAGAATTGGGGAGATTATGAGCAAGGAGAGCTCTCGGAAACGTCATAGATTGGTCAAGCTTCCCGCGCCTGATACTCAGATCGCTCCCGATCAACCCTCCTTGGCTACTTCCTTTGTAGCCCCACCTCTGGATGACCTTCAAACGATCATAAACATGCCTTGTTATACTCCTGAGCCGTGCAGTTCTGAATTTGCTGAACGATTCGAGGGTTGGTGTCTACAGGGGTTACATTTTGACTAATTTGACCTGGATATATAACCATCTGACAAGCGGCCAGTCCCCGATGATATGGATGTCATAAGAAATCACTCACTGGCACAACTTGTTGCTACTAAGGATTAGCTAGAGAAGCATTTTGACCTTATCAGGAACTATACTACATGCAAACTGGGTGCCTGGAATACATTCTCTTATGATCTTCAAAGACTAAACAGGGAGAACATTGATCGCTTCTCTACTTTAGAGAAGGACAAAGTTGCGCTTATCCAGGCTCTCAAATCCTGGGATAAGATTATTGCAGAATTAGCAAATCTTGAGGATAAGGAGGAATCAGCAAGTACGCCCCCTCCTCATATGCTTATGCAGGGAAACGACCTAGCGATGAAAAGAATTAGCAAATCCTATTTCACCTTTATTATTTCCTTCTATGCACTTAGGTTTTAGACCGGTTGTATATGCGGGTGCCGGCCTTCGCATACTATTCTCATGCTACTATGTGTCTGAAACCTCTGTGACAAACTTGTGATGTTGTGATGGAAATGCATTATGTAATGACCCGGATTTTTAGCGACTTTGGTTATCGACATAAACACGATGTCGATAACCAAAACATCGAAAAATCCTGGTAATTAGTGAAAGAAATTAGAGGGTGAGGAAAGATAAGATAGAAACTTAGAATAGAAGAAAAAGAAGAACACAATATCAGAGTAACACGAATCTCACAGCGGAACGAATATCATATAATATGTATAACATAACTTGAAATATACATCTGTACTTGAATATACATATCATTATCAAAGTACATCACTTACAACACAGTGGAAATAACTATAGCTATATGATCCTGAAGCCTCCTGCTCCAGCTCTTCAACTATATCTGTAAATCCCGACTACTTGACTGCCCATACAAATTTAGGCACCCAAGAGTTTAGGGAAAACAACAAAGTAAAACTCCGGGTCAGTCATGGGACCGGTGTGAGTAAAACAGTTAAAAACAGTTGAACCAGTAAACGATATCTCATAAGACCACGCCGCATAACGGAACAGGTTTTTCCCTTATGAGAATCCAAGATAACTTTATATCAAAAACCTTTTGATATTATAATAATGTCTATCAACCACAGTATAGATAATCATCTAGTAGAAACGCTTTCATCTCACGTTCTACATATATAGTATACAACTCAAAACCGCAAGCACGTATTGGGTAATGGATTTCCAACTATGACAATGTATGGAACCACCTTTCGCTCGTGTACCTCTAGAGAGGAATACACTGGGTTCAACAAGAACATCTTGCAACCCGGCCACACATGACCGACCACTCATTTCGCTTTAGCGTATCGAATGTATATCACCAACAGTTGGGATCAACAACCGTTTCCCGAATGGGACAGCATCAACAATAGATTTTTGGAAATAAATGAAACTCTAGATCAGGTGATTATACACCCTACTTCGGTGCGACCGACTTAGCCATGCTGCCTGCCCGATTTCTGTCATTTACCGGTTGATGAGGCTAGAAGCTACGCTTTATCATCACACCAGATTCACTTTGAATGCCACATCGTCAAATCCATCAAATCACCGATTGACGTCCTCAACAATACATTATGTGTTAGCTAAAAGAAGTTTCCTTCTTCGCTTCCACTCTTAGTAAGGTTGGAGAAATCAATATACGTGATCGTCTGGAAATACTCTGTCAGACATCCGTCCATACAAGTCATCCAGGAACAGGATGAACCGAAGGCACTATTCTGTAAACAGGATAGCCCTTGCATAACTCCGTCTTCAATTTCCTTTGGCATATATGATTCGCAACGCTTATGCCAATACAGAGTGGTTCTTTGGATAATAATCCAACCGGTCTCTCCATATTAACAACGTTAAAATGGTCAAAACTTCGAGAGTCTGTGATTTAACTATCGAATAAAAACAAGTGTGCAAACAACGATATTATTTCCAAATGGAAATTATATCGATCAATCATCATTCAACATTTATCTCTTTATTCCATTAATTTACTTATCTCCTGTTTCTCTATATTCAATATTTCCTATTTTCTAAATTTGGAAAATATACGTCATTAATAATCGAAACATTTCCATTTCTTGTTTTCTTTATTAGAAAACATTTCTGGTTTCTTATTTGGAAAACATTTCCAAAGCTTCTTCATTGGACTTAGACAGATGTTTAAACAAACCATCGCGATGCCAACTCAAACCATTTCCTTTACTGCCAAACCTTAACTATTCCTTAGTTAAAACGAAGCCAATCAAGTTGGGGTAGAACTACCTCTCAGACCTTAACTGAACAACATTTCTAACTTTGAAATAGGCAAAGTTCACTTTATATTCCTTTTACTAACTTCCTTACTTAACCCTCCTTCGAATAGCTATATTCGATTGACTCTTTTCACTTAACTCTATTCGATTTACTAACACCGATTAACTCCTTTTACTTTATTCTCTAATCGATTAACTAACATCGATTAACCCCTTTTAACTTTATTCTCTAATCGATTAACTAACATCGATTAACTAACATCGATTAACTCCTTTTAACTTTATTCTCTAATCGATTAACTAACATCGATTAACTCCTTTTAACTTTATTCTCTAATCGATTAACTAACATCGATTAACTTCTTTTAACTTTATTCTCTAATCGATTTACTAACATCGATTAACTTCTTTTAACTTTACTCTCTAATCGATTAACTAACATCGATTAACTTCTTTTAACTTTACTCTCTAATCGATTAACTAACATCGATTAACTTCTTTTAACTTTATTCTCTAATCGATTAACTAACATCGATTAACTCCTTTTAACTTTAACACTAATCGATTAACTAACATCGATTAACTCTTTTTACTTTCTATTCGAATAAACTATATTCGATTAACTCATTTGCTTTTATTCTAATTGATTAAACTAACATCGATTAACTCCTTTACTTTTAACTCTAATCGATTAACTAACATCGATTAGCTCCTTTATTCTTTAACTCTAATCGATTAACTAACATCGATTAGCTCCTTTTACTTTAACTCTAATCGATTAAACTAACATCGATTAACTCCTTTACTTTAACTCTAATAAACTATTCATTTATAAAGATTTACTTTTAGTAACAGTTCTTCACTTTACAAATGGTTTCCCTTTTATAAAACTCTATTCATTTTAAAAACATTTTTCCCTTTTATTTACTTTCGAAATATTTCCTTTTATAAAATCTGTTGATTTTATAAAATCCCTTTTATTTCAATATACATTGAAATAAATCTTTTTACCTCCCAGGGTCTTTATGATATTTACAATATCGAATAACAATGATCAACATCATTCCAACACCCATAATCCATAACAGATTATATAACACATCATATATCACAATATATGAAAACAGTAAAATAAATGTTGAGGAATCCAGTTGGATTCCTCCAACCTGTTTCCCTGCATCACAGATGTTAAACAATATAGATAACATCACTTTCAGTTCTATATGATATATTCTGTTAAACAGAATCGATATAGAAAATTCAACTAACTGACTAGCAGTTCAATCAAACAGTCAACACACAATCAATCAGCCAACATCTAACAGTTCTAAAAATACAACATGAAATTATAAACTGTTCAGAGTTAGTGAGATTTACTCACATTGGCGCGTTAACCGTTGAATAACGGTTTGCGTTATTTGATTTCGACGGACAATTTATTTCTCCATAAATTGTAACGAGCTCGGATTCACTCCCGGTCAGTCTCACTGTGTTGCTCTCGTCCATACGATCCCAACACAACTTACGGTTCGTCAATCTGATCTTGTATGACCAAGATATTTGATTTTAAAGTTTGAACAATTTTAAATTAAATAAAAACAAAAATCTAACTTTTAATTGGGCTTTCCCTTACCTTAAGGCCCAACCCTCTATCAAAACCCACGGCCGACTTCTACTTCTTCTCCCTTCTGTACAAAATCGCGATTTCCAGCAAGGGTCCTCCACCATAGCCGCACTTTCCTCCATCAATTCCTCCTTCTTCAATTACTTTAAAATCCAACTAAAATCACCTTAAATCCTCTCTCAAACTCCTCTACAACCTCAACTCGAAAACTCCAAACTCGCAATACCCATTTACAATGCGTCGAACCCGTACTCTCGCCAGCTACAGGAAATTCACGACGGATTTTATCACCAAATTTTCCAAATAAACCCACAACCTCTTCGATTCTGCACCCTGGATCCTAATCTGAACTCCAAACAATCCATACCTTCCTAAATTTCAAAAGAAATCGAACCCTAGTTCGAAACAACAGACGCTGAAAAACCTCGAGCTCGTCAGGCTTGAGTCGCACGCCACCAAAGTTGTACTGAATCGGAGAGTAGATCACTAGTATTTCAAAAACATATGTATAGCAATTTTTTGTATTTACTTCGATTTTCTTTGTATTTTTCTTGTTGCGAATTTGATTTCTGTAAAGAGTAACTGGCGGCTCATTCATTCATGTTTATAAAGGTGCAGGTTGGTAAGGTTGGTGGCTGGAATGAATGTTGGGTGGGTGGTTTTGGTCCACATATCGATTTAGGATATTTATATATATATATATTTATCTATTTTATTTATTTGATTACGCACTCTAAAATTTCCTGTGGTCACACGTGATACCCAAAAATACCAAACTTGACAGGTAGCTAGAGTTCGACATTACGGTCCTAACGAAACAGGTTTCGTCGAATTCCGACTCCGTATGCTTACACAGCGTATTTTTAACCATCGAAATACTGACTGTTTCTCACTCTAAAAATCCGTACGGCCTCACGCTAACTCTAAAAATCACGAAACTGGAAATCTAACAACTATTTGATATTACGGATCCAACAAAACTGGTTTCGTCGAATTCCGACTTCGTTTGCAAAAGTGGCTATTTTTAACGCTCTAAATAGCCTATTTAAATATATAAATATAATTAAATTAAATATTTAAAATTAAATATTATCGTCTATATTCACAGTGGCATACCACACAGCTCTAGAATATTCTTGTATGTATTTACAACTCGATATTCACTTCTGGGTCAACCAGATATTTGATTTATATTGAAATCCCTTTTAAAAATATAAATAATTCCTTTATAAATTATAAAGGAATTCCACAGCGACTTTTCTAAAATTTGATTTGGACATACATCAAAATCTACATGACGAAATCCCGATTTTTCTCTTCCACTAGAAAGATATACTCCACCAGCTCCACACGTTTCTTGTTTCACAGAAATCCGGCTTAAAACGAATCTTGTACATTCAGTTGAAGTTCAAACCGCCAAATAGCGAACTGCAGCGCCATTTCGAGCTCGATTATAATTATATTATAACTCTACGTTCAAACTGTCGTTTATATAATATATTCGTTATTCAAATTAAATTCCAAGTTGAATTTAATATCACAGATGATCCAGTTCACACCATATTGTGAATTCCACTATTTCTAACTATTTCAGAAATTAATATATTATTTAATTATTATTTTAATTAAATATTTACTATTATTTAATTCCACGACCATTAAATTCACTAAACCACCATTTATATAATAAAATAAAATAATCATAATACCTCTGCCAATGCGGGTCATTACAATCTTCCCCACTTAAAATAATTTCGTCCTCGAAATTGCTAAGAGGTAGAGGACGACCCTATCGACTGGTTAGAACATATCTGTTCACTTCTAAACTTCAGTTTCAACTGAACCAATTTAATTTCAATTAAATTTTATTTATTAATTCCTATTATCGAAAATTTTCAAAAATCCTGAAAATTTCCTAACGCCTTAACTTTTCAAAAAATTTCGCCAGTACCTCCTTTGTACTGGTCAATCGGTCAAACTCTAACTCGCCTCTCTGGGCCATCTCCAACCTAAAAGAAAATCAAACAGCCAAGCGGCATGCAAATTCGGCTCATAAATCTTATATCCAATAGAAATATAAACTTGTACCTTTTTGTCGGCATATCATTATACCCTTTACATCTGCTGTTAATTCGGCATATACAAATGTCATGCCAATCAAATTCCAAATCAATTTTTATCTCCCACACAACCATTCGCTTATATCCAAGCCAAATCCCATTTCAACTCAAGTCAAATTCTTGATTTTTAATTCCTTAACTCCTCAATCCAATACCATTTCAGATTTTAATTTCACAAATCCAATCTTATTCGATTTCAATTCAACTTCAGTTACCACTTAACCGACTTTGCTTTAATTCAATTTTGCTTTCACAAATTTCTGTTAAATTTGTTTTTAATTTAAACAGTCTTTCCCTGGGAGTTTTTAAACAGTTTTCTCTTTTCAAAAATCAAATTTTCCTTTTTTTGAAATTCAACTGAGCCCATAACCAATATTCCATTAGTTAAATCACTTCTCTATTTCTTTATCAATATTTGTTAACCAAATATTTTCAATAACCATATTGGCCTTTTATGTTATTTGGAAAACATTTCCGAATATCGCCTTCCTTTATTTTCTAAACTTTAGAAAATATATGCTATTTATAATCGGAAAATACTCCAATTATTTATCTCTTTTTCGATCTCGTTTACTTTTTATACTTAGGAAATATTCTATTATTCTATTTCAAAGTTTACACTTATTTGGGTTAAAACGGATGGTGTGTAAAACATCGTTACGACAACCCAAATACTATATTCAACTAACTCTTATTCAACATTGATCTTCGAGCCTAAAATCTTACTATTTATTTGTTAATAATGAAATCAATCAAGTTGGGGTATAACTACCTCTCAGACCTTGGCTGAATAACATTTATAACGTCAAAACAGATATGACTACTTACTCGAATAATCAATACCATACAACTAATTATTCTCTTTTAAACACGTATACGCTTCCTCTTTCTATTCTTACAAGATTTTATTCTTAGTCTTCCTTTTTGATTTTACTATTCTATTTCTAAGTTCGTTTCCTTATCGACTTCTATATACTTCGATACGTTGATTTATAACTATTAAATTATCTTAAAAATATTCTAACTCCTTAAATTCCCGGAAAAATTCGCCATAACCTCCTTTGTACTAGGAGCATCGGGATATTTCAAATAGCCTCCCATGGCCCTCACCAATCCAAAAGAAAAAGAAAAAGGCAAGCGGCTAGCCGATACGGCGCATAAAATCTCATATATGAATTAAATACATACCTTTTCGTCGAGCATTCTATTTATATACCTTCGTACCTTATACATACCTATCTCATGTATATTTATACCTGCCCAATCTGTTTTAACTATACCTGATCGTTTTAACTCGATTCGTTAATTAATTTGTTAATTAACTCTTTAGTCTATTTCACTTTTATATTTGAACATGACATGTTCAAATATAATTTACCTTACTTATAAACTAATCAAATTCTACTTTTTCAAACTCAGGTTTCATATTCGATTTCAAATATAAATTTACCAGTCCCCTTTACTTATCCAAAGTTCAACTTCAATTCAAGATCCATTTACTAATGGCTAATTAACTGGTTTACCTATTTCACCTTTTTATTTGAATATACATGTTCAAATATAAGTTTAACTTGTTTATCAACTAATTTGAATCCAAATTTCAAATTTAAGTTCTATATTCGATTTCGAATATCCATTTACAAATTAAATTCACCTTTCAAAGTTCAACTTCAAATTCAAAACTCGATTAACTAATTCCTCTTCGACTTAGTTAATTCTATTCAATTTCTATTCAAATTTTATATCACTTCTATTATTCAAATTCTATAGTTTGAATTCCATTTGAATTCTATATTCCAATTCCATTTGAATTTCTATATTCTAATTCTATTTTCAAACTCCATTGAATTATATATTCCAATTCCCATTTCAACTCTATTTGAATTCTATATTCAAATTCCTATTTCAAATTCTATTTTGAAATTCTATTTTCAAATTCCATTTCAATCTATTTGAATTCTATATTCAAATTTCATTATTACTCTATATGAATTCTATATTCAAATTTCCATTATTTAAATCTTCTTTATCCAAATCTCATTTGAATTTCTATATTCAAATCCCCTTTGAATTTTTCTTATTTAAATCCCTTTTGAATTTTCTATATTCAAATCCCCTTTGAATTTTCTTATTTCAATTCTATTTCAATTCCATTGAATTTCATATATTCAAACTCCCTTTGAATTTTCTATATACACATTCTATGTTTGAACTTCCTTTATTCAAATTCCTTTTCAAACTTTCTTTATTCATTCTTTACATAAGTCACGATTTCAATTTCTTTTGAAATCGATATTTCTACCTTTGGAAAATAGATTCCCCTTTCAATTTCACACTTGTATTTTATTTCTGAATTATCCAATGATAATTCTTTTCACTTCATTTATAAACTTCGTTTATAAAGGAAATATTTATAAACTTCGTTTATAAAAGGAACTTCTCGTTTTTATTTCTTTTAAACAAGTTAATATTTCAAATCTATTTAAAAATTCAAATTCTATATTTTAAATCCCATTTGAAATTCAACACAACTTGTCTTTCCCAAAACAATTTCAAAATAGTATCTTTGGTAGTAATTCGTCACTTACAACTCGAAAATGAATACTGATGATGCAGCTGCCATCATCAGAATCTATTTTCCAGCGATCGAAGTGAGTTCAATACTTTAAAACCATTTCTAAACATTTCCACTTTGAAATTCATTTCAAATTATAATTCACACTGCTTGTAAAACAATTTAAAATCTCCCAGGATCTTAAATTTTCCGTACTTTTAATCCAAATCCATTTACAAACACTTATCCAATTTTCCAGCATTTTAACTCAATTCCTGGATTAAATTTCAGATTTAACTCATCTGATTTCACGTATTTCACTTATATGAATTCTGATTGGTTATTTACATAACCATTTAATTTATAATCTTACTCGATTATAATAACAACCAATATATCCAATATATATCAAAATATACGTTGGGTAAACTATTTTCATTTACCCTCCTTTCAAAACATATCGTGCCGACCCATCGTATTCGAGTGTTTAGTAACTCCTACCGATACAGTGGATCAAACTGATCAGCCAGAACTCATAAACGACTCAACCAATGAATCTCCACGATATAAAACAAATTTTTATATCAATAACAAATACGTTCACTCGTATATATACACTCAACTCAATCTAGGGTATTACTAACCCTATCTCTACCGAGTCACGCCACAGAGCCAAGTAATTCTTAACCTCGCTCTGATACCAACTGTAATGACCCGGATTTTTAGCGACTTTGGTTATCGACATAAACACGATGTCGATAACCAAAACATCGAAAAATCCTGGTAATTAGTGAAAGAAATTAGAGTGTGAGGAAAGATAAGATAGAAACTTAGAATAGAAGAAAAAGAAGAATACAATATCAGAGTAACACGAATCTCACATCGGAACGAATATCATATAATATGTATAACATAACTTGAAATATACATCTGTACTTGAATATACATATCATTATCAAAGTACATCACTTACAACACAGCGGAAATAACTATAGCTATATGATCCTGAAGCCTCCTGCTCCAGCTCTTCGACTATATCTGTAAATCACGATTACTTGACTGCCCATACAAATTTAGGCACCCAAGAGTTTAGGGAAAACAACAAAGTAAAGCTCTGGGTCAGTCATGGGACTGGTGTGAGTAAAACAGTTAAAAACAGTTGAACAAGTAAACGATATCTCGTAAGACCACGCCGCATAACGGAACGGGTTTTTCCCTTATGAGAATTCAAGATAACTTTATATCAAAAACCTTTTGATATTATAATAATGTCTATCAACCAAAGTATAGATAATCATCTAGTAGAAACGCTTTCATCTCACGTTCTACATATATAGTATACAACTCAAAACCGCAAGCACGTATTGGGTAATGGATTTCCAACTATGACAAGGTATGGAACCACCTTTCGCTCGTGTACCTCTAGAGAGGAATACACTGGGTTCAACAAGAACATCTTGCAACCCGGCCACACATGACCGACCACTTATTTCGCTTGAGCGTATCGGATGTATATCACCAACAGTTGGGATCAGCAACCGTTTCCCGAATGGGACAGCATCAACAATAGATTTTTGGAAATAAATGAAACTCTAGATCAGGTGACTATACACCCTACTTCGGTGCGACCGACTTAGCCATGCTGCCTGCCCGATTTCTGTCATTTACCGGTTGATGAGGCTAGAAGCTACGCTTTATCATCACACCAGATTCACTTTGAATGCCACATCGTCAAATCCATCAAATCACCGATTGACGTCCTCAACAATACATTATGTGTTAGCTAAAAGAAGTTTCCTTCTTCGCTTCCACTCTTAGTAAGGTTGGAGAAATCAATATACGTGATCGTCTGGAAATACTCTGTCAGACATCCGTCCATACAAGTCATCCAGGAACAGGATGAACCGAAGGCACTATTCTGTAAACAGGATAGCCCTTGCATAACTCTGTCTTCAATTTCCTTTGGCATATATGATTCGCAACGCTTATGCCAATACAGAATGGTTCTTTGGAAAATAATCCAACCGGTCTCTCCATATTAACAATGTTAAAATGGTCAAAACTTCGATAGTCTGTGATTTAACTATCGAATAAAAACAAGTGTGCAAACAACGATATTATTTCCAAATGGAAATTATATCGATCAATCATCATTCAACATTTATCTCTTTATTCCATTAATTTACTTATCTCTTGTTTCTCTATATTCAATATTTCCTATTTTCTAAATTTGGAAAATATACGTTATTAACAATGGAAACATTTCCATTTCTTGTTTTCTTTATTAGAAAACATTTCTGGTTTCTTATTTGGAAAACATTTCCAAAGCTTCTTCATTGGACTTAGATAGATGTTTAAACAAACCATCGCGATGCCAACTCAAACCATTTCCTTTACTGCCAAACCTTAACTATTCCTTAGTTAAAACGAAGCCAATCAAGTTGGGGTAGAACTACCTCTCAAACCTTAACTGAACAACATTTCTAACTTTGAAATAGGCAAAGTTCACTTTATATTCCTTTTACTAACTTCCTTACTTAACCCTCCTTCGAATAGCTATATTCGATTGACTCTTTTCACTTAACTCTATTCGATTTACTAACACCGATTAACTCCTTTTACTTTATTCTCTAATCGATTAACTAACATCGATTAACTCCTTTTAACTTTATTCTCTAATCGATTAACTAACATCGATTAACTCCTTTTAACTTTATTCTCTAATCGATTAACTAACATCGATTAACTCCTTTTAACTTTATTCTCTAATCGATTAACTAACATCGATTAACTTCTTTTAACTTTATTCTCTAATCGATTTACTAACATCAATTAACTTCTTTTAACTTTATTCTCTAATCTATTAACTTCTTTTAACTTTACTCTCTAATCGATTAACTAACATCGATTAACTTCTTTTAACTTTATTCTCTAATCGATTAACTAACATCGATTAACTCCTTTTAACTTTAACACTAATCGATTAACTAACATCGATTAACTCTTTTTACTTTCTATTCGAATAAACTATATTCGATTAACTCATTTGCTTTTATTCTAATTGATTAAACTAACATCGATTAACTCCTTTACTTTTAACTCTAATCGATTAACTAACATCGATTAACTCCTTTATTCTTTGACTCTAATCGATTAACTAACATCGATTAGCTCCTTTTACTTTAACTCTAATCGATTAAACTAACATCGATTAACTCCTTTACTTTAACTCTAATAAACTATTCATTTATAAAGATTTACTTTTAGTAACAGTTCTTCACTTTACAAATGATTTCCCTTTTATAAAACTCTATTCGTTTTAAAAACATTTTTCCCTTTTACTTACTTTCGAAATATTTCCTTTTATAAAATCTGTTGATTTTATAAAATCCCTTTTATTTCAATATACATTGAAATAAATCTTTTTACCTCCCAGGGTCTTTATGATATTTACAATATCGAATAACAATGATCAACATCATTCCAACACCCATAATCCATAACAGATTATATAAAACATCATATATCACAATATATGAAAACAGTAAAATAAATGTTGAGGAATCCAGTTGGATTCCTCCAACCTGTTTCCCTGCATCACAGATGTTAAACAATATAGATAACATCACTTTCAGTTCTATATGATATATTCTGTTAAATAGAATCGATATAGAAAATTCCACTAACTGACTAGCAGTTCAATCAAACAGTCAACACACAATCAATCAGCCAACATCTAACAGTTCTAAAAATACAACATGAAATTATAAACTGTTCAAAGTTTGTGAGATTTACCCACATTGGCGCGTTAACCGTTGAATAACGGTTTGCATTATTTGATTTCGACGGACAATTTATTTCACCATAAATTGTAACGAGCTCGGATTCACTCCCAGTCAGTCTCATTGTGTTGCTCCCGTCCATACGATCCCAATGCAACTTACGTTTCGTCAATCTGATCTTGTATGACCAAGATATTTGAATTTAAAGTTTGAACAATTTTAAATTAAATAAAGACAAAAATCTAACTTTTAATTGGGCTTTCCCTTACCTTAAGGCCCAACCCTCTATCAAAACCCACGGCCGACTTCTACTTCTTCTCCCTTCTGTACAAAATCGCGATTTCCAGCAAGGGTCCTCCACCATAGCCGCACTTTCCTCCATCAATTCCTCCTTCTTCAATTACTTTAAAATCCAACTAAAATCACCTTAAATCATCTCTCAAACTCCTCTACAACCTCAACTCGAAAACTCCAAACTCGCATTACCCATTTACAATGCGTCGAACCCGTACTCTCGCCAGCTATAGGAAATTCACGACGGATTTTATCACCGAATTTGCCAAATAAACCCACAACCTCTTCGATTCTGCACCCTGGATCCTAATCTGAACTCCAAACAATCCATACCTTCCTAAATTTCAAAAGAAATCGAACCCTAGTTCGAAACAACAGACGCTGAAAAACCTCGAGCTCATCAGGCATGAGTCGCACGCCACCAAAGTGGTACTGAATCGGAGAGTAGATCACTAGTATTTCAAAAACATATGTATAACAATTTATTGTATTTACTTCGATTTTCTTTGTATTTTTCTTGTTGCGAATTTGATTTCTGTAAAGAGTAACTGGCGGCTCATTCGTTCATGTTTATAAAGGTGCAGGTTGGTAAGGTTGGTGGCTGGAATGAATGTTGGGTGGGTGGTTTTGGTCCACATATCGATTTAGGATATTTATATATATATTTATCTATTTTATTTATTTGATTATGCACTCTAAAATTTCCTGTGGTCACACGTGATACCAAAAAATCACCAAACTGGACAGGTAGCTAGAGTTCGACATTACGGTCCCAACAAAACTGGTTTCGTCGAATTCCGACTCCGTATGCTTACACAGCGTATTTTTAACCATCGAAATACTGACTGTTTCTCACTCTAAAAATCCGTACGGCCACACGCTAACTCTAAAAATCACGAAACTGGAAATCTAACAACTATTTGATATTGCGGATCCAACAAAACTGGTTTCGTCGAATTCCGACTTCGATTGCAAAAGTGGCTATTTTTAACGCTCTAAATAGCCTATTTAAATATATAAATATATTTAAATATAATTATATTAAATATTTAAAATTAAATATTATCGTCTAAATTCATAGTGGCATACCACACAGCTCTAGAATATTCCTGTATGTATTTACAACTCGATATTCACTTCTGGGTCAACCCGATATTTGATTTATATTGAAATCCCTTTTAAAAATATAAATAATTCCTTTATAAATTATAAAGGAATTCCACAGCGACATTTCTAAAATTTGATTTGGACATACATCAAAATCTACACGACTAAATCCCGATTTTTCTCTTCTACTAGAAAGATATACTCCACCAGCTCCACACGTTTCTTGTTTCATAGAAATCCGGCTTAAAACGAATCCTGTACATTCAGTTGAAGTTCAAATTGCCAAATAGCGAACTGCAGCGCCATTTCGAGCTCGATTATAATTATATTATAACTCTACGTTCAAACTGTCGTTTATATAATATATTCGTTATTCAAATTAAATTCCAAGTTGAATTTAATATCACAGATGATCCAGTTCACACCATATTGTGAATTCCACTATTTCTGACTATTTCAGAAATTAATATATTATTTAATTATTATTTTAATTAAATATTTACTATTATTTAATTCCACGACCATTAAATTCACTAAACCACCATTTATATAATAAAATAAATTAATCATAATACCTCTGCCAATGCGGGTCATTACACATTATGATTGCTATACTTTAAGCTTTTATTTTGCTTTGTTGTGGCAGGTCATATATGAATTTGTATGCTCCGTGTCACCTGTTTTATAATTAAAACAAGCACTTGCGCAATTTTGGACTTATACTTCACTATTGACTGTCCACATCAATAGCAGATCATTAAAGATGGCCTATAACGAATTTTATTTTGAACTGAATAGAGTGTTTTTACATGACTTGTTTTATTCAACAGCTCAAAACTCATTGAATATTATTTGCACAAACACGATATTCTAATTGGAATTCGCATTTAATGATTAAAACCAACTAATCGACTAAAGCCGACTGTGGATTTCAAACGCTATCGTTTTAATGGCCTATATGATAGTGTACGATATTTCACATTTTGGAAACACATATCTGTGATTTTTTTTCCCCTACTTCCCCTTTGAGAAGCATTGATATTCATGTCCCTTGTTCAGGGAGCCATTATTAAACTTTTCCATGGGAAGTACTTCGGATTCCATGCCCTGGCTTGAGCTAAAATTAGAAACTTGTCGTATCTAAGAAATCCAGACATTACGCAAGTGATTGGTTGAATCTGAAGTTCATTTACAATCCAGCTTGGTTAATTCAGTCATTGGAAACTTTCGCTATTTAATTATACTGATTAATCAAAGCATTGGTAATTTCAAGAGGAATGCTCCAAGAAAGGTTTTCAGTTAAGACCCAATGTTTGTCGTGATCGGATCAGGTGCTTCCCGATTCTGACAATCAATTGGGTGCTTGGCATTCTTCACATTTGACCTATTTACAAGCATTTTTGGGAGTCTCAAGAAGCGGGTTTGTAACAACCCAAAAAATCTGGACCAATTTAAAATTTTTATTTTGGTTATTTTAATGAATTATTTTAAATAATAACGACTAGAAATTTATTTTGAATAGAATTGGAACGTATATACTTATTTGAATCGACGTTAGAATATAAATATTTATTTCAATTATAAATGGAATTGAAAATGGCACGGCAGTTTGAAAATTCAATTTCAAAATTCAATTGAATGTGTAGGATTCAAAAAAAACCGGATTTTAGCGAAACCAAAAATATTAGGATCTATTTGAAAATATCTTTCCAACGAATCTGAAAAATTGAAATTTCATAGCGGGGATAAAAAGTTATGCCCATTTGAAATTTTAGAATAGTCGCTATGGAAAATACAACCCTTAAAACAGAAATTTTTTGAACGACCTCCGTTTTCAACGAAACCACTTTTATTGAATCCGCGATGTCAAATTATTGCTAGATTCCAATTTTCATAATTTTTGGAATTAATATATGAGCGTGGCGCATTTAAACGCATTTGACCAGTTTTAGTTGAATTTAATCGACTGGAAAATGACAATTTTCAAACAGTCTCCAAATTTAACGAAATTAGTTTTGTTAGAAACGTATCGTCTACGAAGCTAGAAAATATTTTTCGGGAATTTTTAAAGTCCGTATTTGGCCCCGGTAAATGGAAATGTGCGTTCAAATTCAATATATGGATTTATATTTTTATTTTAACGAAAACTGATCGAAACAGCCAAACCGGCTTATGATACATATCCCATTGTGTTTGAAATGGTGGTAATTAGCTAGGGACGAGAGGCGGTGGGTCTCGTTTGGAGTTCGAATTTAAAAGTTACCTTTTTTGAAAATAAAATAAAATAAATTAATTAAATAATAACACCCCCTTTAGTCAACTTCCTCTCCCTTTACCCCGTACTTTTCAAATCGAAAAACAGAAATATAAAAAAAGGGAGATCGCGCCACCTCAGGCGCGCCTCCACTGCGTTGCTTCTCCTTCCTCTCCCTTCCTCCCTGCCCCCTCCGAGAACCACACGCCCAAACCTGAAGACCCGTCGCTCCCTATACCCGCCGCCGCACCACCAGCAGGGCCTCACCTCGCACCGTGCCTCCCCTCCGATGATCGACCCCCCTCTGGCCACAGACTCGACGTGAAACCCCTACCCTCCTCCTTTGGAAAAAAGGTGAGTCCTTTCCTTTTTTATTTATTTTATTTTTATTTAATAATATGTAATTAGTTAGTGGTTTTTATATAGTTGTTTAAGGAATAAAAATTCGATTTTTATTTTATGAATAGAATCGGAAAGATTAGACTTTTACAAAATAAAAAGATTTGATTTTTTTTATAATCAAAGTTATGATCTTTAAAAATAAACATATGATTTTTTATAATAAAGATAGGAGGTTTAAAATAAAATATACTTCTTATATTATAGATGTATTAAAAATATGATCTTTATATTATAGAAGTATTAAAAATATGATTTTTATATTATATAGATAGTAAAAATTTGATCTTTATATATGTAGCGATAGGATAAAAATACGATTTTTATATATGAAGTGACAATATAAAAATGTGGTTTTTATCATAAATGTAGCAAAGTAAAAATATGATTTTTATCATTTGAATGGCAACGTAAAAACGTGATTTTTATATATTCATTAGCGATAGAAAGATTCGGTTTTTATCTATGTAGTAGCGGTATAAAAATGTGATTTTTAACTATGTAGCGTTGTTTTAAAAATATGAAATTATTTTTAGAAAGGTAAAAATATAATTTTTAGCCTATGTATGTTATCTATAATATAATCATACAAAGAAATAATTATTGATTGGTTAAAAATATAATTTTTAACGTAGGTATACTACGTAGGTCGACAATCAAAGCACGGCGGAGTGGAACCCAAAGGTGAGAACTCTTCACTTTTATTTTATTTTCTAGTTAGAAATATATATACTAAGATGCAAATGGTGCTTAGCAATACCTGACACCCGTCGTCCACAGACCATGGACGACTTGTTTGTTTGATTGATGGGTTGTGAAAACTGATTGTGTGATGTGGAATGGAATAAAATATTTTATAGTTAAAAATATAATTTTTAACGTGTATATGAATAAAATAAATATTTATAAACAAATCGGACGATTTGTTTATGTATACACATTTGACTGATATTGATTGGGACGATAAATTTTACACATCGCCCAACTACACAAACAAAATT
Organism: Allium sativum; assembly: GCA_030737875.1. Lineage (NCBI taxonomy): Eukaryota > Viridiplantae > Streptophyta > Magnoliopsida > Asparagales > Amaryllidaceae > Allium > Allium sativum. The sequence continues at coordinate 847,761,619 of CM060922.1, read as the reverse complement.
CATTATTTGTTGATTGAAACCCAACACGGGTATTGGGATGATATATGACATACACTAATCCCAATAATTAGCTGTATGTCGATTGATTGATTGACAAGCTGTATAAGCGCTGAATATTTATATTTAATGCTTATACAGTGTAGAATGCACTCTGGATGATGGTTGATTGTTTATTATTGTTGTGATATACATGTATTGTATGAAATCCATATAATTAACATTATATGATAATTGACTATGTATGATTCAAGTTCAGAAAGAACGAATATTTTAAAATAACGAATATTTTAAAATAACGAATATTTTAAAATAATATTCAGTAATGGATCAAAAATGTGATTTTTATGTCCGATTTGGGATGGACACGAATATATTCAAATATATAAAGCCGTGCTAATTAGATTAATGCCATTTTGACGTGAACGATATTTATATCGATTTTATTCATTTTTATAATGAATATCGAAAAGGAATGGATTTCAAAATCTAATGTTTTGAAAATATTATCATTTATATATCGATGATATGGAATATTCAATTTTGATTAGAAATTAAATATGAAGTTGAAATTGTTTTGAAAACGAGTTTAAAACAATTTATAAAATACGTTTTAAATGGAAATCGACGAAATATATATTATATATACATAATATAATGGCCTGAATAGAACGCACCGCGCTGCGGCAGTTCGCGAATTTCGACCATTGACTTCGAACGGACATTACGGTAGATCCGACCGTCGGATTCTCCTAAAACTGGAATCGTTGGGTTCGTATCGAAAAGGGCTTTCTAACAATATTAGAGATTTGAAATCTAATGGTTGGATTTAGAATTATGTCCAAATCGAATTTGGAAAAGGTCATTGTAAGTGCAGTTCGATGGCCGTTTATGGAAATCGACTGTACGGGCCTTAATAAAATTATTAAAAATATCAATAATTTGTGTAAAATCACAACAAATGATTTGGAAAGAATTGGGATGATTAATTTTCATATTTGAAAAGATAAAAATAAATTTCTATCGAAATGAACTAATTCTGAACTAGAATTATATTCCAATATTTTTAAATAAATAAATTGGATTTGAAATGGTTTCAAAAATAACCAAAATTTCCAATATATAAATTGGAAATGGATTTGAATAGAAACTATCTTCGGAATATTTCGATGTTGGATTTCGTGATTATACATATATTATTATGGAAATTTAAAAGATATATTTATATCGTTATTTCCAATACGATATTTGTTGGTTATGGTATTTGATATTGAATATAAGCCGATATATTTTCTATTCAGAGCCTTGTATTTAATGTCAAAAGGGATTTGGTTTGTCGTGAATGGTGTCTTCATTAACACTATTCTTAAACCTAGTTGAGAAAAAATTATATCTTTTTATTAAGATTTAATGAAGTATACCAATTAATTGATATTTAATTGGGATGGAATTGAAATTGGTCTTTGGGTTTATCATGAAAGATGTTTTAAATACACTTGTTCTTTAACACGATTAACAATGGAATAAGATTTCGGTTGTCAAGAATGGTATCTTTAATAATACTGTTCTTAGACCCAATGGAGTTAAGGAAATTAGAAACTAGCTGGGATTAGTTAAGTTGAATGGTTTCCTGGGTATTGATCTGATGTTGGTTTCGGCCTTCGGGGTTAATACTTAGGGAATTGTTCACTTGCTAATTTACGGTTAAAGGCTGATGGAATGGAATGTGATTTTGGGTTTATCGTGAACCGTGTTTTAAAGGACATTGGTTCTTTAACCCAGTTAAAGACAGGAATAAGATTTTGGGTTGTCGTGAATGGTATCTTTAATAATACTATTCTTAGACCCAATGGAGTTAAGAAAATCCGAAACTAACTGGAGATTAGTTAAGTTGAATGTTTTCCTCGGTATTGATCTGATGTTGGTTTCGGCCTTCGGGGTTAGTACTTAGGGAATTGTTCACTTGCCAATTTACAGTTAAAGGCTGATGGAATGGAATGTGATTTTGGGTTTATCGTGAACCGTGTTTTAAAGGACATTGGTTCGTTAAGCCAGTTAAAGACAGGAATAAGATTTTGGGTTGTCGTGAATGGTATCTTTAATAATACTGTTCTTAGAACCAATAGAGTTAAGAAAATCAGAAGGTAACTGGAGATTAGTTAAGTTGAATGGTTTCCTGGGTATTGATCTGACGTTGGTTTCGGCCTTTGAGGTTAATATTTAGGGAATTGTTCACTTGCTAATTGTAACAACCCGGAAAATACGAGCTAATTTAAAATTTTTATTTTGGAAATTTTGATGAATTTTGAATATTTAAAATGATTTATTTTAAATAATATCGATGAGAAATTTATTTTAAATAGAATTAGAACGTACATATTTATATAGCTCGACGTTAGAATATAAATAATTATTTATAATTATAAAAGGAATTGAAAATGGCGCGGTAGTTCGAAAAATCGATTTTAAAGTTCAAATGAACGCACCGGGTGCAAAATAAACCGGATTTTTACGAAACCAGAAATATTTGAATCTAATTGAGAATATCTTTCCAACGAATCCAAAAAAATGAAATTTCATAGCGGGAATCAAAAGATATGCCCAGTTGAAAATTCATAATAGTCACTATGGAATTCTGGCGCTTAAAAATGGAAATTTTGCAGACGACCTCGGTTTTTTACGAAACCACTTTTGTTGGATCCGTGATGTCAAATTATTGCTAGATTCCAAAATTCATAATTTTTTGAATCAATATGTGAGCATGGCAAAGGAAAACGCGTTTGACCAGTTTCAGTCAATTTCGATCGACCTGAAATTGGCCATTTTCCAAACAGTTTCAGAATTCGATGAAATTAGTTTTGTTAGGACCGTATCGTCAATATGAAGCTAGAAAACATTTTTCGGGAATTTTTCTAGTTAGTATGTGACCCAGTAAATTGAAATGCACGTTCAAATTCAATATATAGATTTATATTTTGATTTTGACGAAAACTGATCGAAACGATCGAACCAGCCTGCGATACATATCCCATTGTGTTCGGAGTGGGGGTAATTAGCTATGGACGACAAGCGGTGGGTCTCGTTTCGAGGTCAAAATAAAAAGTACCTTTTTGAAATTAAATTTATAAAATATATATATAAACAAATATAACCTCTCCCCTCAGTACTCTCCCTCCAGTCATTATAAAAAAAAAAGGGCAGAGCCCTCATCTATGTCAGCTGCCCCCCCTCCGACTTCCGCCTGCCGCCGTTGCCCCTCCTCCTCCTCTTCTCCTTCCCGTTCCCCCCTTCTCTGAGCAACCCCAAACCCTCAACCACCCTTTCCTCCTTCCGCCGCCCCCTCCTCGACCTCCAACTCCTCTGAAGCCGCTGCCGCCACTGTAGAGCGCTGCCCTCCGAAGCTCCTCCGCACCTTCGAACCCCCACAGCCCTTCCCTCCCTCAAAAACCGCACCTCCGATCGACTGTGAGCCACCATACGGGCGCCGCCACCTCAGCAGCACCACCTGCCACCTGCATTGAGCCGCCAACGTCCGACGAACTCTCTACCTCCTCTGACCGTTGAAAAGGTAAGATTTTTATTTTGTTTTATTTTAAAAACTGATTTTTATGTGTATAAAAACATGATTTTTATCATATAAAATAATATATTTTAGTGGTATAACGATATATAAAATAAAGATTTGATTTTTATTGACATGAAGGCCGAGGAAAAATATGATTTTTATAAAGTAGAAGTAATGAAAATATGATTTTTATCTAATGAAGGATATGAAAATATTATCTTCATATAGTAGAGATTATAAAAATACGATCTTTATATGTGTTGTAGAGAATTAACAATATAAAGAAGTGATTTTGTTTAAAATATAAGTTGAGATTTTTATATAGATAAAAAAATTGATTTTTATATATACGAAGTGGGATAAAAGTATTATATAACTAGTAAAAATTCGATCTTTATATATGAAGTAGAAATATAAAAATATAATTTTTATATTGAAAGTAGCATCGTAAAAATATATGAAGAAGAAGTAAAAATATGATTTTTATTTACTGAAATGAAGCAATAAAAATATAATTTTTATTATGAACAGTGGGACAAGGACTGCATTAGAATTTCAAACAGATCCAGACGGTCCAGCAGTTCAAAAGTAAAGCACGGCAGAGTTGAACCCTTGGTGAGAACTCCTCACTTTTGATCTTGTTTTATAGTTAAAAATATATACTACGATGCAGACGGTGCTTAGCAGCACCCAACACCCGTCGTCCACAGACCATGGACGACTTGTATGCTTGTTTGATGTGTTGTGAAGTTTGTTTGTGATGTTGATGTGAAATGAAAATAAACATTCATGTGTTGAAGCAAATTATTTATCATTAAAAATATAATTTTTAACGTGAATGTAAATAAATAAATATTCATTTACAACCGGACGGTTTGTTTATGAACACCTATATGAAGGACATTGATTGGGACAATAAATTTTACACGTCGCCCAACTGCACAAATAATATTCAATGTTTGGGGATTGAAACCCCACATGGGTGTTGGGATGATATTTGACGTACACTAATCCCAGTTGTCTAGTGGTAGGTCGATCGTTGGATTGACAGACTGTACGAGCGTTAATTATTTATATTTAATGCTTATGCAGTTGTGTGGTGCACTTTGGATGATGGTTGATTATTTATCGTTGCTATTATACACATGTGTTGTATGGAATCCATATAATTAACATTATATGGTAATTGGTTGGGCCTCATTCCAATTGGGAAAATAAAGAATATTATAAAATAAAGATTCATGTGTTGACAGTACTCATGTGTTGAATTTAGTCATGTGTTGAAAGAAATATCGATTCATGTGTTGAGTAAATTATTTTAACAATAAAATTTACATCTTTATCATATATAAAATTAGAAACTAACTGGAAAGTAGATAAGATGAGTGGTCTCCTGGGTATTGATCTGATGTTGGTTTCGGCCTTAGGGGTTAAAATTTAGGGAATTGTTCTCTTACTAATTTGCAGTTGAAGTCTGATTAAAAATTAAACGATAGAAATCAAAATTTTATAAAATATATTACATAACAAAAATAGTCACGTGTTGACAGTACTCATGTGTTGAGATTAGTCATGTGTTGAAAGAAATATATATTCATGTGTTGAATAGAATAAATATTCATTTGTTGAATAGAATAACGAAGTTATTGAAAAATATAAAGCCGTGTTGATTAGAGATGAGCTATTTTGATGCGAATGATATTTATATCGATTATATTCGTTTTTATAATGGATATAGAAAAGGAAATGATTTCAAAATATAACATTTTGAAAATATTGTCATTTGTATATCGATGATGTGGAATATTCAATTTTGATTCAAAATTGAATATGAAGTTGAAATCGTTTCGAAAACGAATTTAAAACGATTTGTAAAATACATTTTAAAAGGAAATCAACGGAATATATATAATATATATATTATATATATAATGGCTTGAATAGAACGCGTCGCGCTGCGGCAGTTCGTGAATTTCGACCATTGACTTCGAATGGACATTACGGGAGATCCGACCGTCGAATTCTCCTAAAATCGGAACTGTTGGGTTCGTATCGAAAAGAGCTTTCCAATGAATATTAGAAATTTGAAATCTAATGGTTGGATTTGGAATTATGTCCAAATCAAATTTGGAAAAGGTCGCTGTAAGTGCAGTTCGGTGGCAGTTATTGAAAAACGACAGTACGGGCCTTGATAAAATTATTAAAAACATTAATAATTTATGTAAAATCATAATATATGAATTGGAAAGAACTGGTATGAAAAATTCCACATTTGAAAGGATAAAAATATATTTTTACCGAAATGACTAGTTTTGAACTAGAATTAAAACCAATTTATTTTTGAAATAAATAAACTGAATTTGAAAGGGGTTTTTAAAAATAATCAGAATTTCCAATAAACGAATTGGAATGTATTTGAATCGAAATTATCTTCGGAATACTTCGATGTTGGATTTCGTGATTATACAGATATGGTTGTGGAAATTTGAAAGATATATTTATATCGTTATTTCCAATACGATATCTGTTGGTCGTAGAATTTGATACTGAATATAAGCCGATATATTTTCTATTCAGAGCCTTGTATTTAATATCAAATGTGACTTGGGTTTATCGTGAATGGTGTCTTCATTAACACTGTCCTTGAACCCAGTTGAGAAAAGATTAAATCTTTCTATTTAGATTTAATGAAGTGCACCAATTAAATAATATTTAATTGGAATTGAATTTGAAAGTGACTTTGGGTTTATCGTGAATCGTATATTAGGTGACATTGGTTCTTTAACCCAGTTAAAGGCAGGATATTGATTTTTGAGAAGATTAAAACTAAGTGGAGTTTTAATGAATATGTAATTAGATTGAAATATGAATTGATAATTTAAATTATCAAATTTGGAAAGCGATCGAGAATGGAGTATCACCAATTTTGCTCCAAAGCGATAGTTAAATCTTTAATTAGATTTGAACGTGAAATGGTAATTAATTTACCGATAACACCGTGGTGTAAGATATGGACTATTACCAGTTTTTCTCCATGGGATAAATAGGTTGGGATTGAGAAATAAAATAAATAATTACTTCGGTGTGGTTCGCTAATCCCGACTAGTTTGGAAAACCTTAACATGGTTTGAAATGATATCCAAAGGAAGATTAAAGAATAAATTTAGAAGAATTTATCTTTGATAAAATTAATGGGAATCTTTCCCTAAGAATGTGAAATTTAGAAACTAACGGTAGGTTTGCTAAGAAGGACAGTTTCCTGGGTACTGATCTGATGTTGGTTTTGGCCTTCGGGGTTAATATTTGGGGAATTGTTCTCTTGCTAATTTACGGTTAGTGACTGATGAATTGGAATGAGGCGTATGTTGTGTTTGTGTAACACGTGTTTATTATATACACGGTTTATTCGGAAAGGCCAGGTTTATACCCATTCTGAATAACCGATTCGATGATATGTCAAAGATGAAGACGGTGGTTGAAGACCGGAAGTCTTCACATCGTTTGGGTGATTACTGATGATCTTGATTGGGTTGTACACCCAAGAGGAGGGAATCATTTGGTGATCGTCCAGACGTACTTGGAGATCGATGGATATGCGAGGAAAGTGCCTCTAGTTTCGTTCAGACCCAGACCGAACTTGTAAATGGATTGTGTGCCTGACATTGGATTTTATTCTGTGTTGATTGATCTCTATTAAATATACATCTGTTTGGCGGTAGAGAATTTATTCTCTTTCTTAACGCCCTTCTCTGAAATGTACGAGCTCAGAGGTTGTATATCAATGGACATCAGTCACATGGAGTGAATTTCCTGTATGGCTTGCCTAAGTGGCAGATGATCAAGGTTTCTGTAGAAAAGCAAAGTCTTGTGGTTGATGATCAAAGCACGGCCTGTTTGGCGCAGCTTTGTGTATAGCGTGAATTTGTGAGCCTCACACCTCGGTATGAATCAAAAATGGGATAGTGACTGCAGGGAGAGCACGACGTTTCTTTCTAGCTATGGGTGGTGTCAGTGCTTAAACTGGCTGACATTTATATATATTTTTACCTATGTGGTTGTTGCAATGAGGCGCCTCGATTTTAGGTCTGTTAGGACCGAGAAACGTGTGTTCAGGAATACTAATCCACTAACGTAAGTGTGGACCGGCCCTGAAGCATCCAAGGGTTACCTAGAGTGTGTAGTCCTGAGGCATTTGCTAGAGTGTCTCGAAGCGGAGAGGATCTTTCCCCTTGCCTCGACTCATGACGGAAATCAAATTTCCAATACGTGACATTTCAGTTTTGATTGTAGAGCCTAGTATTGGCGACATGATAGATGGTACCCATGCCGCCTATGATTGATATTTATGACTGAAATGTTTTGACACTATACACTTATAATAGTATCAAATGATTTGTTTTAAACGTACAAAGCATATTTGGCTATTATAAGGGAAAACCCTATCCTTCAGCTTGCATTGCATTGTGTGATGGGACCTGAGTCTTATATTAGCTTCATTTTTTGAAAAATCATTGCGTTATTTATTCTATGCACTGGTATTCTTGGGAGGAAACCCATTCCGTGTTATACGGCGTGGTCCCAGGAATTACTCTCTTTTAAAGTAAAGTTTTAACTAACTGTTTTAGTTCTCACACCAGTCACATGACTGGCCTGGAGTTTATTATTTTAACCTAAACTCTGGGTGCCCTTATTTTCGACACGGGCAGCTAGTAGTTTTGGTTTTGCAGATTTATATTCACAGGATCCTAATTTACAGCTAGAACAATGCTCGGAAAGCTCTGTATCAGTGTATTACTTTCAGTTGTGTTTTGTATTGTTTTTCCGCTGCTATGTAACTTAAACCTTTGATATTTTCTGTGTAATATCTTTTCATACTCTGTATATTCTTGTATTCTGATGGAATTGTTGTAATAAATAATGAAATGTTCTTCTGTTTGTGTTTCGATGTGTGTTGTTCTCAATTCTATCCCGGCTTTCATCCACGGGGAAGTTCGGGTCGTCTCAGTTTGGTATCAGAGCTTTGGTTTATAGAGCTCGAGAACAAGACACATTAGAACCGAACGAAAGAATTCATCAGATATTGGATTAGTAATATCCAATTGGAATAACTCGTTAGAGATGGGATCAGTAGTATCCTAGAACGAGTGTGAAGAGTATATTTTTAAAATAAAACAATATTGTTTTGAAAATTTAAACCAGTTTATACGTATTTGAATATTTTATTTGTATTGAATTTGGACAATCGAGTATATAAAAATTTGGCATATACGCGTCATGAACGTATATTCGAAGTTTTAATATGCTGGATAAATATAGGATCACACTCTAGTCGCTCGGAGATGATTTTGATAATGGAGCTCCATCACCAATATTTATGTTTGGGCTTCGAAGGTGTGATATCTATATATTTCCATTAGACTGGTGTGAGAACCAAAATTAGATAGACTTATTGTTGCGATTTGGCATCAAAAACATGATTTTCTGTATATATAACAAATTATGAATTTGAAACGTTAATTCAACTAATTGATTGATGGTTGTGTTGTATGATTATTGTTTGATTAATAATTTTTTTATCCATTTAGGCCAAATTGAACTGAATATTGAACAGTATTGGAAAATGATTACAATTGCATGCATATACATGTATATCCATTGAACAGGTCATAGCAGGGAGGCTAAAGAAGAGGAATAAAATTGTTTGCCCGACAAATAGGTATATGTTTATTGTGTTTCTTGGGTTTTGGATGATTTTATGAGCCGATTGGCTAGCCGCTTGGCTTTTTCTTTTTCTTTTGGATTGAAGAAGGCCATGGGAGGCTATTTGAAATATCCCGAAGTCCCCAGTGCAGGGGAGGTTATGGCGAAATTTTTCGAAAATTTAGGGTGTTAGCCAAATTTTTGAAAATTTTGAAAAGTTCTTAGAAACTGAAGAGTTAAAGAACTTTGGCCGTAAAGAAAATAATGAAAGTTGAGTTGATTAGTTAAACAACTTTCAGCCTCGTTACTTTTCGGGGACGAAAAGTTTTAAGTGGGAGAGATTGTAACAACCCGGAAAATCCGAGCCAATTTAAAAATTTTATTTTGGCAATTTTGATGAATTTTGAATATATAAAATGATTTATTTTAAATAATATCGACGAGAAATTTATTTTGAATAGAATTAGAACGTATATATTTATATAGCTCGACGTGAGAATATAAATAATTATTTATAATTTTAAAAGGAATTGAAAATGGCGCGGTAGTTCGAAAATTCAATTTTAAAGTTCAAATGAATGTACCGGGTGCAAAATAAACCGGATTTTAACGAAACTAGAAATATTTGAATCTAATTAAGAATATATTTCCAACGAATCCGAAAAATTGAAATTTCATAGCGGGAATCAAAAGATATGCCCATTTGAAAATTCAGAATAGTCGCTATGGAATTCTGGCCTTTAAAATGGAAATTTTGCAGACGACCTCGGTTTTCGACGAAACCACTTTTGTTGGATCCATGATGTCAAATTATTGATAGATTCCAAAATTCGTAATTTTTCAAATCAATATGTGAGCTTGGCAAAGGGAAACATGTTTGACCAGTTTCAATCAATTTTGATCGACCTGAAATTGGCTATTTGTGACGGCAAGGAATTTCGCTCGGTCCGAACCAGTCGCTAAACCGATCCAGGCCGTTCGAAACGCCCTATCGTTTGAGAACACGACAAAACAGAACACATACAGAAGAACATTTCACTGTATATTACAACAATGCTTCAGATTACAAGAATATACAGAGTAAAAAAAAAAAGAATATTACACAGAAATATCAGAGATTTAAATTACATTTAAATACATCGCAGCGGAAAATAATACAATACACAACTAGAATTAGATATACGGATACAAAGCTTTCCGGATATCGTTCCAGTTGTAAACCAGGATCCTGTGAATATAAATCTGCAAAACCAAAACTACTAGCTGCCCGTGTCAAAATAGGGGCACCCAGAGTTTAGGTTAAAACAATAAACTCCAGGTCAGTCATGTGACTGGTGTGAGAACTAAAACAGTTAATCTTTATTTTTAAAGCTAGGTAAATCAAGGGACCACGCCGTATAACACGGAACGGGTTTCCTCCCAAGAATACCAGTGCATAAAACAACAGCGCAATGCTAAATAAAGAAAAATGAAGCTGTTATAAGACCCAGGTCCCATCACACAATGCAACGCAGCCGAGGATAGGGTTTTCCCTTATAACAGCCAAAGAATGCTTGATACGTTTAAAACAAATCATTTGATACTACTATAAGTGTATAGTGTATAAAACAATTTCAAATCATAAGTATCAATCATAGGCGGCATGAGTACCATATATCATGTCGCCATATATAGGTTTACAAATAAAACCGCAAATGTCACGTATTTGGAAATTGGGTTTCCATCTATGAACCGAGGCTAGGGGCAAGATCCTCTCCGATTCGAGACGCTCTAGTCCGCCCCTCAGGATCAGAGCTCGAGTGACCCTTGGATCGTCAGGGCCGGTCCACCGATGTGGATTAAAATGCCTGAACATGCGTTTCCCCACCCTATGGGGTGTAAATCTGGCCCGTCAGCCGACCAGAAGCATCGGCCGAAACCGATATCACGAGGCGCCTCGCTTTTCAGCAAGTAATAATAAGTAACATCCACATGAGTCAAACTCGTCAGCCAGTTCAAGAACTGACGCCACTCCTAACTAGAAAGAAACGCATGTCCTCCCTGATGTCCGTCTCCCGTTTTTGATTCATACCGGGTGTGATACTCGCGAATCAACGTTACACAAAGCTACGCCACAAAGGCCATGCTTCGATCATCAACCACAAGACTTTGCTTTTCAACAGAAGCCTTGATCATTTGCATCTTAGCATGCCACACAGGCAAACCATCCTATGCAACCGATATCAGTCACACAGAATGAAATCCGATGTCAGACACACAGTCCATTTACAAGTCCGTCCTGGGTCTGAACGAAACCGGAGGCACCTAGTACCCCGCATATCCATCGATCTCCAAGTACGTCTGGACGATCACCAACTGTTTCCATCTTCTTGGGTGTACAGCCCAATCAAGATCATCAGTTATCACCCAAACGACGTGAAGACCTCCGGTCTTCGACCATCGTCTTCATCTTCGACTTATCGTCGTATCAGTTATTCAGAATGGGATAAACCCGGTCTTTCCGAATAACTCGCGTATATATTATAAAAGTGTTACACAAACACAACATACGCCTCATTCCAATTCATTAGTCACTAACCGTAAATTAATCAAGAGAATAATTTCCCAAATATTAACCCCGAAGGCCGAAACCAACATCAGATCAATATCCAGAAAACCATTCTGCTTGGCTAACCGACAGCTAGTTTCTAAATTTCACATTCAAATCCAATTAAAGATTTAACTATCGCCTGGAGCAAAACTGGTGATACTCCATTCTCGATCTTTTCAATCTAATTAAAGATTCATTAAAACTCCACTTAGTTTTAATCTGTGACTGGGTTAAAGAATCAGTGTCATTTAAAACACGGTTCACGATAAACCCAAAGTCACATCCCATTAATTATCGGGTTAAAGAACAAGTGTTATTTAAAACACTGTTCACGATAAACTCAAAAATCAATATCCATTCAATTCCAATTAAATATTATTTAATTGGTACACTTCATTAAATCTAAATCAAAAGATTTAATCTTTTCTCAGCTGGGTTCAAGAACAGTGTTAGTGAAGACACCATTCACGACAAACCCAAATCACATTCGATATTCAATACTAGGCTCTGAATAGAAAATATATCGGCCTATATTCAATATCAAATTCTACGATTAACAAATGTCGTATTGGAAATAACGATATAAATATATATCTTTCAAATTTCCATAACAACACCTGTATAATCACGAATTCCAACATCGAAATATTCCGAAGACAATTTCGATTCAAATCCACTCCAATGCAATCATTGGAAATTTTGGTTATTTTTAAAACCCTTTTCGAATTCAATTTATTTATTTAAAAATAAATAGAATTATAATTCTAGTTCAAAACTAGTTCAATTCGATAAAAATCTATTTTTATCTTTTCAAATATGGAGTTTTTCATCCCTATTCTTTCTAAATCATTTCTTATGATTTTACACAAATTATTACTATTTTTAATAATTTTATCAAGGTCCGTACAGTCGATTTCCATCAATGGCCATCGAACTGCACTTACAGCGACCTTTTTCGAATTTGATTTGGACATAATTCCAAATCCAACCGTTAGATTTCAAATTTCTAATTTTCATTAGAAAGCTCTTTTCGATACGAACCCAACGGTTCCGGTTTTAGGAGAATCCGACGGTCGGATCTCCCGTAATGTCCGTTTGAAATAAATGGTCGAAATTCGCGAACTGCCGCGGCGCGGCGCGTTCTATTCAGGCCATTATATTATATATATAATATATATTTCGTCGATTTCTATTTAAAACGAATTATATAAATAGTTTTAAAATTCGTTTAAAAATCTATTTCAACTTCCATCTCAATTCAAAGCAAAATTGAATTCTTCTCTATAAATTCGTTCTAAAATTCATTTCTATTCAATTCAAATTTCAATTCAATTTGAATTCATTTCAATTTGCTTTCAATTCAATTTGAATTCGTTTTCAATTCAATTCACTTCGAAATCGTTTTCTATTCAATTCACTTTGAATTCGTTTTCAATTCAATTCATTTCGAAATCGTTTTCAATTCAATTCATTTCGAAATCGTTTTCAATTCAATTCATTTCGAAATCGTTTTCAATTCAATTCATTTCGAAATCGTTTTCAATTCAATTCATTTCGAAATCGTTTTCAATTCAATTCATTTCGAAATCGTTTTCAATTCAATTCATTTCGAAATCGTTTTCAATTCAATTCATTTCGAAATCGTTTTCAATTCAATTCATTTCGACATCGTTTTCAATTCAATTCATTTCGAAATCGTTTTCAATTCAATTCATTTCGAAATCGTTTTAAAATCGATATAAATATCGATCACGTCAAAATGGCGTCAATCTAATCAACACGGCTTCATAAATTTCTATTTTCAAATATTCTCTTTCAAAATATTTCTATTTCTAAACTGGAATGAGGCCCAATCAATTACCATATAAAATTAATTATATGGATTTTCATACAACACATGTATATAATAGCATTGAAAAATAGTCAACCATCAACCAAAGTGCACTACACTGTATAAGCATCAAATAAAGATACCTAACGCTTATAACAGCATGTCAATCAATCGATCGACATATTTAATCAATCAGGATGAGTGAACTTCAAATTTCATCCCAACACCCGTGTGGGGTTTCAAACAATCAAACACAGATTTTATTTGTGCAGTTGGGCGATGTGTAAAATTTATCGACCCAATCAATGTCATTCAAATAGGTGTACATAAACAAACCGTCTGGTTTGTAAATGACTATTCTATTTATTCACTTCACGTTAAAAATTATATTTTTAACGATAAAACATTTTATTTCAACTTATGAATTTCTACTCAATTCAGTCTTTAAATAAAATGATATTTTTATTTTTCTAACTTATTTTAGAAAATTTCGGCGGCATAACGGCACGATACTAGAAACGGGACAAGGCCTAGCCTTATCCCCGGACTAGTGAAGGCCCACGCCATTCACATATCAATTTTCATCAATTTCCAATTCAGCCAATCAATCAAATCCAAGTCAAATAATCTAACCAACTACACAACCAAACAAACAAGTCCATGGTATGTGGACGGGTGTCGGGTGCTTCTAATAAGCACCGTCTGCATCCTAGTATATATATATATAACTAGAAAAATAGAATTTGAGTGAGAAGTTCTCACCTATAGCTATCCTAGCTCCACGGCACTTCACTGATAGAGAACTTCATCGCTATCGCATCTTCGTCATCTTCGTTGCCCGTAGCCACTACATATGTAAAAATCGAATTTTTACGATGCTATTCAATATATAAAAATATGATTTTTATCTCGACTTTCTATATATAAAAATATGATTTTTATCTCGACTTTCTATATATAAAAATATGATTTTCATCTCGACTTTCTATATATAAAAATATGATTTTCCTTTCTACAAATCTGATCTTCTTAAAGTTTAAACCTTTTTCTTTAATCTTATAATTAAAATAAAATCAGTTTTAATTCTTTTTCAAAAATCAGCTTTTATATTCTAATTCAAAAATCAGCTTTTAAATTCTAATTCAGTTTTTATCTTTTATAAAAATGCAGTTTTTAAATCCTTTTTCAAATGCAGTTTTTATCTTTTATAAAAGATGCAGTTTTTATTTTTATAAATGCAGTTTTAATTTCTTCTTAGAAAAAAAACAGTTTTAATCTTTTCTAAAAATCAGTTTTTAACTTTTAAAAATTCAGTTTTAAATTTATAAATAAATCAGTTTTTTTACTTTAAAAATGAAATCAGTTTTTACTTTAAAAATGAAATCAGTTTTAACTTTAAAAATCGAAATCAGTTTTTAACTTTAAAAAAATCGGTTTTTTTTTATTATTACTTTATAAAATCAGTTTTTTTTTTATTGAAAAATAAAATAAAATAAAGTAAAGAAGAAAAAAAGCTTACTGCATCGGGGAAAAAGGGGGTGACGTCAGGGTCGGCGGCATGCTTCGAGGGGGGGCGGTGTCGCTGGGAGGTGCGGCAGGAGGAGGAGCAGGGCGCGGGACGACTGGGGGTGGTGGCGCCATTTGGGGCGATGCTCTGGCGAGGTAGTCGAGGCGCGACTGTTGATGGCTTGGGGGGGGGGCTTCGTGAGGAGGTGCGCCGACGATGAGAAGGGGGGGGCTTCGTGAGGAGGTGCGCCGGCGATGAGAAGGGGGGGGGGGGGCGATTCCGTCACCGCCTGGGTTTTTCTTTTTTCTTTTTTTTTATCTGAAATTGTCGATTTGAACATGGGGGGGGGCCAGGAGGATTAAAGGGATGAAGGGAGAGAGAATTTAATTATTTTATTCATTAAAAGTTGACTTTTTCATATGACCTCGAAACGAGGCCCACCGCCTATCGTCCATAGCGTTTCACCCCCATTCTGAACACAATGGGATATGTATCGTAAGCTGATTCGATCGTTACAATCAGTTTCCTTTTGAATTTTCATTTAAATCACTATATTGAATTTTAAACGTACATTTCAAATTACCGGGGTCCCATACTAATACTAAAAATTCCCGAAAAATATTTTCTAGCTTCGTATTGACGATACGGTCCTAACAAAACTAGTTTCGTCAAATTCTGAGACCGTTTGAAAAATGGCCAATTTCCAGTCGATTAAAATCAACTGAAACTGGTCAAACGCGTTTTCCTTTGCCACGCTCACATATTGATTCGAAAAATTATGAAATTTGAAACCTAGCAAAAATTTCACATCCCGGACCCAACAAAACTGGTTTCGTCGAATTCCGAGGTCATTTGCAAAATGTCCATTTTTAAGGGCCTGAATTCCATAGCGACTATTCAGAATTTTCAACTAGACATATCTTTTGATTCCCGCTACGAACTTTTGATTTTCGGATTCGTTGGAAAGATATTCACTATTAGATCCTAATGTTTTTGGTTTCACTACTATCCGGATTGTTTTGCACCCGGTACATTCAATTGAAATTTGAAATCGAATTATCGAACTACCGCGCCATTTTCAATTCTATTTATAATTATATATAAATATTTCTATTCTAACGACGACGCGTATAATATATACGTTCGAATTCTATTCAAAATAAATTTCTCGTCGATATTATTTAAAATAATTCATTTTAAATATTCAAAATTCGCCAAAATTGCCAAAATAAAAATTTTAAATTGGCCCAGATTTTACGGGTTGTTACAATCTCCCCCACTTAAAACTTTTCGTCCCCGAAAAGGAACAAAGTCGAAAGCGGTTTGATTATTCAACTCTACGCTCGATCTGGCTTCTATTCTCTAACTCTTTAGTTTCTGAGAATTTTCAAAATTTCAAAAATTTGGCTAACTCCCTAAATTTTCGAAAAATTTCGCCATAACCTCCCCTGCACCGGGAGCATCGGGGAATTTCAAATAGCTTCCCCGGTCCTTCAGATCTCAAAAAAGAAAAAGAAAACGCCAAGCGGCTAGCCAATAGGCTCACAAAATCATCATCACCCAAACAAAACAGTAAATTATGTAGTAAACATGTACCTATTTGTCGGGCAAACAAATTTTATTCTCTGGCTCTAGCCTCCTTGCTATGACCTGTTCAATGATATATATGCATATGCAAGCAAATGCGACCAAATTTCAACACAAGTCAATATTTGATTCAGTTAGGCATAATGGTTCAAAATTATCAAACAATTAAACAAACAACACAAACATCAATCAATTAGTGAATTAGAGTTTCAAATTCATAATTTTATATATATACAAAAAATCATGTTTTGATGCCAAATCACAACAATGTATTCTAGCTATATATAAGTTTTGGTTCTCACACCAGTCTAATGGAAATATATAGAAAATCACACCTTCGAAACACGAACATAAATACTGATATGTCATGACAATCATCAGTACCATCTCCGGGCGACTAGAATGTGATTCCATATCTATCCAGTATATTAAAACTTTGAATATACGTTTGCAAGGCGTATATGCAAATTCTTTATATACTGAATTGTCCAAAATCAATATAAACAAATAATCAAATACGAATAGTTGATTTAAATTTTCAAAACAAAGAATGTTTTCATTTAAAAAATATACACTTCACACTCGTTCTAGGATACTACTGATCCCATCTCTAATGAGTCATTCCCATTGGATTTTACTAACCCAATATCCGATGAATTCTTTCGTATGGTTCTAATGTGCCTTGTTCTCTGAGCTTTGTAAACCAAAGCTCTGATACCAACTGTGAAGACCCGTAACTTCCCCGTAAAGGAAAGCGTCGGATAGTTCGAGAACAAACCACAACAGAACGCATACAGAAGAACATTTCACTGTATATTACAACAATGCATCAGATTACAAGAATATACAGAGTAAAAAAAAAAAAGAATATTACACAGAAATATCAGAGATTTAAATTACATTTAAATACATCGCAGCGGAAAATAATACAATACACAACTAGAATTAGATATACGGATACAAAGCTTTCCGGATATCGTTCCAGCTGTAAACCAGGATCCTGTGAATATAAATCTGCAAAACCAAAACTACTAGCTGCCCGTGTCAAAATAGGGGCACCCAGAGTTTAGGTTAAAACAATAAACTCCAGGTCAGTCATGTGACTGGTGTGAGAACTAAAACAGTTAATCTTTATTTTTAAAGCTAGGTAAATCAAGGGACCACGCCGTATAACACGGAACGGGTTTCCTCCCAAGAATACCAGTGCATAAAACAACAGCGCAATGCTAAATAAAGAAAAATGAAGCTGTTATAAGACCCAGGTCCCATCACACAATGCAACGCAGCCGAGGATAGGGTTTTCCCTTATAACAGCCAAAGAATGCTTGATACGTTTAAAACAAATCATTTGATACTACTATAAGTGTATAGTGTATAAAACAATTTCAAATCATAAGTATCAATCATAGGCGGCATGAGTACCATATATCATGTCGCCATATATAGGTTTACAAATAAAACCGCAAATGTCACGTATTTGGAAATTGGGTTTCCATCTATGAACCGAGGCTAGGGGCAAGATCCTCTCCGATTCGAGACGCTCTAGTCCGCCCCTCAGGATCAGAGCTCGAGTGACCCTTGGATCGTCAGGGCCGGTCCACCGATGTGGATTAAAATGCCTGAACATGCGTTTCCCCACCCTATGGGGTGTAAATCTGGCCCGTCAGCCGACCAGAAGCATCGGCCGAAACCGATATCACGAGGCGCCTCGCTTTTCAGCAAGTAATAATAAGTAACATCCACATGAGTCAAACTCGTCAGCCAGTTCAAGCACTGACGCCACTCCTAACTAGAAAGAAACGCATGTCCTCCCTGATGTCCGTCTCCCGTTTTTGATTCATACCGGGTGTGATACTCGCGAATCAACGTTACACAAAGCTACGCCACAAAGGCCATGCTTCGATCATCAACCACAAGACTTTGCTTTTCAACAGAAGCCTTGATCATTTGCATCTTAGCATGCCACACAGGCAAACCATCCTATGCAACCGATATCAGTCACACAGAATGAAATCCGATGTCAGACACACAGTCCATTTACAAGTCCGTCCTGGGTCTGAACGAAACCGGAGGCACCTAGTACCCCGCATATCCATCGATCTCCAAGTACGTCTGGACGATCACCAACTGTTTCCATCTTCTTGGGTGTA
Source organism: Allium sativum (assembly GCA_030737875.1). Taxonomy (NCBI): domain Eukaryota; kingdom Viridiplantae; phylum Streptophyta; class Magnoliopsida; order Asparagales; family Amaryllidaceae; genus Allium; species Allium sativum. The sequence continues at coordinate 847,742,692 of CM060922.1, read as the reverse complement.
CAGCCCAATCAAGATCATCAGTTATCACCCAAACGACGTGAAGACCTCCGGTCTTCGACCATCGTCTTCATCTTCGACTTATCGTCGTATCAGTTATTCAGAATGGGATAAACCCGGTCTTTCCGAATAACTCGTGTATATATTATAAAAGTGTTACACAAACACAACATACGCCTCATTCCAATTCATTAGTCACTAACCGTAAATTAATCAAGAGAATAATTTCCCAAATATTAACCCCGAAGGCCGAAACCAACATCAGATCAATATCCAGAAAACCATTCTGCTTGGCTAACCGACAGCTAGTTTCTAAATTTCACATTCAAATCCAATTAAAGATTTAACTATCGCCTGGAGCAAAACTGGTGATACTCCATTCTCGATCTTTTCAATCTAATTAAAGATTCATTAAAACTCCACTTAGTTTTAATCTGTGACTGGGTTAAAGAATCAGTGTCATTTAAAACACGGTTCACGATAAACCCAAAGTCACATCCCATTAATTATCGGGTTAAAGAACAAGTGTTATTTAAAACACTATTCACGATAAACTCAAAAATCAATATCCATTCAATTCCAATTAAATATTATTTAATTGGTACACTTCATTAAATCTAAATCAAAAGATTTAATCTTTTCTCAGCTGGGTTCAAGAACAGTGTTAGTGAAGACACCATTCACGACAAACCCAAATCACATTCGATATTCAATACTAGGCTCTGAATAGAAAATATATCGGCCTATATTCAATATCAAATTCTACGATTAACAAATGTCGTATTGGAAATAACGATATAAATATATATCTTTCAAATTTCCATAACAACACCTGTATAATCACGAATTCCAACATCGAAATATTCCGAAGACAATTTCGATTCAAATCCACTCCAATGCAATCATTGGAAATTTTGGTTATTTTTAAAACCCTTTTCGAATTCAATTTATTTATTTAAAAATAAATAGAATTATAATTCTAGTTCAAAACTAGTTCAATTCGATAAAAATCTATTTTTATCTTTTCAAATATGGAGTTTTTCATCCCTATTCTTTCTAAATCATTTCTTATGATTTTACACAAATTATTACTATTTTTAATAATTTTATCAAGGTCCGTACAGTCGATTTCCATCAATGGCCATCGAACTGCACTTACAACGACCTTTTTCGAATTTGATTTGGACATAATTCCAAATCCAACCGTTAGATTTCAAATTTCTAATTTTCATTAGAAAGCTCTTTTCGATACGAACCCAACGGTTCCGGTTTTAGGAGAATCCGACGGTCGGATCTCCCGTAATGTCCGTTTGAAATAAATGGTCGAAATTCGCGAACTGCCGCGGCGCGGCGCGTTCTATTCAGGCCATTATATTATATATATAATATATATAATATATATTTCGTCGATTTCTATTTAAAACGAATTATATAAATAGTTTTAAAATTCGTTTAAAAATCTATTTCAACTTCCATCTCAATTCAAAGCAAAATTGAATTCTTCTCTATAAATTCGTTCTAAAATTCATTTCTATTCAATTCAAATTTCAATTCAATTTGAATTCATTTCAATTTGCTTTCAATTCAATTTGAATTCGTTTTCAATTCAATTCACTTCGAAATCGTTTTCTATTCAATTCACTTTGAATTCGTTTTCAATTCAATTCATTTCGAAATCGTTTTCAATTCAATTCATTTCGAAATCGTTTTCAATTCAATTCATTTCGAAATCGTTTTCAATTCAATTCATTTCGAAATCGTTTTCAATTCAATTCATTTCGAAATCGTTTTCAATTCAATTCATTTCGAAATCGTTTTCAATTCAATTCATTTCGAAATCGTTTTCAATTCAATTCATTTCGAAATCGTTTTCAATTCAATTCATTTCGACATCGTTTTCAATTCAATTCATTTCGAAATCGTTTTCAATTCAATTCATTTCGAAATCGTTTTAAAATCGATATAAATATCGATCACGTCAAAATGGCGTCAATCTAATCAACACGGCTTCATAAATTTCTATTTTCAAATATTCTCTTTCAAAATATTTCTATTTCTAAACTGGAATGAGGCCCAATCAATTACCATATAAAATTAATTATATGGATTTTCATACAACACATGTATATAATAGCATTGAAAAATAGTCAACCATCAACCAAAGTGCACTACACTGTATAAGCATCAAATAAAGATACCTAACGCTTATAACAGCATGTCAATCAATCGATCGACATATTTAATCAATCAGGATGAGTGAACTTCAAATTTCATCCCAACACCCGTGTGGGGTTTCAAACAATCAAACACAGATTTTATTTGTGCAGTTGGGCGATGTGTAAAATTTATCGACCCAATCAATGTCATTCAAATAGGTGTACATAAACAAACCGTCTGGTTTGTAAATGACTATTCTATTTATTCACTTCACGTTAAAAATTATATTTTTAACGATAAAACATTTTATTTCAACTTATGAATTTCTACTCAATTCAGTCTTTAAATAAAATGATATTTTTATTTTTCTAACTTATTTTAGAAAATTTCGGCGGCATAACGGCACGATACTAGAAACGGGACAAGGCCTAGCCTTATCCCCGGACTAGTGAAGGCCCACGCCATTCACATATCAATTTTCATCAATTTCCAATTCAGCCAATCAATCAAATCCAAGTCAAATAATCTAACCAACTACACAACCAAACAAACAAGTCCATGGTATGTGGACGGGTGTCGGGTGCTTCTAATAAGCACCGTCTGCATCCTAGTATATATATATATATAACTAGAAAAATAGAATTTGAGTGAGAAGTTCTCACCTATAGCTATCCTAGCTCCACGGCACTTCACTGATAGAGAACTTCATCGCTATCGCATCTTCGTCATCTTCGTTGCCCGTAGCCACTACATATGTAAAAATCGAATTTTTACGATGCTATTCAATATATAAAAATATGATTTTTATCTCGACTTTCTATATATAAAAATATGATTTTTATCTCGACTTTCTATATATAAAAATATGATTTTCATCTCGACTTTCTATATATAAAAATATGATTTTCCTTTCTACAAATCTGATCTTCTTAAAGTTTAAACCTTTTTCTTTAATCTTATAATTAAAATAAAATCAGTTTTAATTCTTTTTCAAAAATCAGCTTTTATATTCTAATTCAAAAATCAGCTTTTAAATTCTAATTCAGTTTTTATCTTTTATAAAAATGCAGTTTTTAAATCCTTTTTCAAATGCAGTTTTTATCTTTTATAAAAGATGCAGTTTTTATTTTTATAAATGCAGTTTTAATTTCTTCTTAGAAAAAAAACAGTTTTAATCTTTTCTAAAAATCAGTTTTTAACTTTTAAAAATTCAGTTTTAAATTTATAAATAAATCAGTTTTTTTACTTTAAAAATGAAATCAGTTTTTACTTTAAAAATGAAATCAGTTTTAACTTTAAAAATCGAAATCAGTTTTAACTTTAAAAAAATCGGTTTTTTTTTTTATTACTTTATAAAATCAGTTTTTTTTTTATTGAAAAATAAAATAAAATAAAGTAAAGAAGAAAAAAAGCTTACTGCATCGGGGAAAAAGGGGGTGACGTCAGGGTCGGCGGCATGCTTCGAGGGGGGGCGGTGTCGCTGGGAGGTGCGGCAGGAGGAGGAGCAGGGCGCGGGACGACTGGGGGTGGTGGCGCCATTTGGGGCGATGCTCTGGCGAGGTAGTCGAGGCGCGACTGTTGATGGCTTGGGGGGGGGCTTCGTGAGGAGGTGCGCCGACGATGAGAAGGGGGGGGGGGCTTCGTGAGGAGGTGCGCCGGCGATGAGAAGGGGGGGGGGGCGATTCCGTCACCGCCTGGGTTTTTCTTTTTTCTTTTTTTTTATCTGAAATTGTCGATTTGAACATGGGGGGGGGGCCAGGAGGATTAAAGGGATGAAGGGAGAGAGAATTTAATTATTTTATTCATTAAAAGTTGACTTTTTCATATGACCTCGAAACGAGGCCCACCGCCTATCGTCCATAGCGTTTCACCCCCATTCTGAACACAATGGGATATGTATCGTAAGCTGATTCGATCGTTACAATCAGTTTCCTTTTGAATTTTCATTTAAATCACTATATTGAATTTTAAACGTACATTTCAAATTACCGGGGTCCCATACTAATACTAAAAATTCCCGAAAAATATTTTCTAGCTTCGTATTGACGATACGGTCCTAACAAAACTAGTTTCGTCAAATTCTGAGACCGTTTGAAAAATGGCCAATTTCCAGTCGATTAAAATCAACTGAAACTGGTCAAACGCGTTTTCCTTTGCCACGCTCACATATTGATTCGAAAAATTATGAAATTTGAAACCTAGCAATAATTTCACATCCCGGACCCAACAAAACTGGTTTCGTCGAATTCCGAGGTCATTTGCAAAATGTCCATTTTTAAGGGCCTGAATTCCATAGCGACTATTCAGAATTTTCAACTAGACATATCTTTTGATTCCCGCTACGAACTTTTGATTTTTCGGATTCGTTGGAAAGATATTCACTATTAGATCCTAATGTTTTTGGTTTCACTACTATCCGGATTGTTTTGCACCCGGTACATTCAATTGAAATTTGAAATCGAATTATCGAACTACCGCGCCATTTTCAATTCTATTTATAATTATATATAAATATTTCTATTCTAACGACGACGCGTATAATATATACGTTCGAATTCTATTCAAAATAAATTTCTCGTCGATATTATTTAAAATAATTCATTTTAAATATTCAAAATTCGCCAAAATTGCCAAAATAAAAATTTTAAATTGGCCCAGATTTTACGGGTTGTTACACTATTTTTCAAACAGTCTCAGAATTCAATGAAATTATTTTTGTTAGGACCATATCGTCAATACGAATCTAGAAAATATTTTTTGGGAATTTTTCTAGTTAGTATGTGACCCCATTAAATTGAAATGCACATTCAAATTCAATATATAGATTTATATTTTGATTTTGACGAAAGCTGATCGAAACGATCGAACCAGCCTGCGATACATATTCCATTGTGTTCGGAGTAGGGGTAATTAGCTATGGACGACAGGCGGTGGGTCTCGTTTCGAGGTCAAAATAAAAGGTACCTTTTTGAAATTAAATTAATAAAAAATATATATAAACAAATATAACCTCTCCCCTCAGTACTCTCCCTCCAGTCATTATAAATAAATTAAAAAAAAGGGCAGAGCCCTCGTCGATGTCGGCCGCTCCCCCCTCCGACTTCCACCTGCCGCCGCTGCCCCCCTAGACCCTCCTCCTCTTCTCCTTCCCGTTCCCCTCCTCCTCTTCTCCTTCCCGTTCCCCTTCTCTGAGCAACCCCAAACCCTCAACCACCCTTTCCTCCTTCCGCCGCCCCCTCCTCGACCTCCACCTCCTCTGAAGCCGCCGCCACCACTGTAGAGCGCGGCCCTCCGAAGCTCCTCCGCACCTCCGAACCCCCACAGCCCTTCCCTCCCTCAAATACCGCGCCTCCGATCGACTGTGAGCCACCATACGGGCGCCGCCACCTCAGCGGCACCACCTGCCACCTGCATCGAGCCACCAACGTCTGGCGAACTCTCTTCCTCCTCCGAACGTTGAAAAGGTGAGATTTTTAGTTTGTTTTATTTTAAAAACTGATTTTTATGTGTATAAAAACATGATTTTTATCATATAAAATAATATATTTTAGTGGTATAATGATATATTAAATAAAGATTTGATTTTTATTGTCATGAAGGCCGAGGAAAAATATGATTTTTATAAAGTAGAAGTAATAAAAATATGATTTTTATCTAATGAAGGATATAAAAATATTATCTTTATATAGTAGAGGTTATAAAAATACGATCTTTATATGTGTTGTAGCGAATTAACAATATAAAGAAGTGATTTTGTTTAAAATATAAGTTGAGATTTTTATATAGATAAAAAATTCGATTTTTATATATACGAAGTGGGAATAAAAGTATTATATAACTAGTAAAAATTCGATCTTTATATATGAAGTAGAAATATAAAAATATAATTTTTATATAGAAAGTAGCGTCGTAAAAATATATGAAGAAGAAGTAAAAATATGATTTTTATTTATTGAAATGAAGCAATAAAAATATAATTTTTATATGAACAGCGGGACAAGGACTGCATTAGAATTTCAAACAGATCCAGATAGTCCAGCAGTACAAAAGTAAAGCACGGCGGAGTGGAACCCTCGTTGAGAACTCCTCACTTTTAATCTTGTTTTCTAGTTAAAAATATATACTAGGATGCAGACGGTGCTTAGCAGCACCCGACACCCGTTGTCCACAGACCATGACGACTTGTATGCTTGTTTGATGTGTTGTGAAGTTTGTTTGTGATGTTGATGTGAAATGAAAATAAATATTCATGTGTTGAAATAAATTAATTATCGTTAAAAATATAATTTTTAACGTGAATGTGAATAGATAAATATTCATTTACGACCGGACGGTTTGTTTATGAACACCTATTTGAAGGACATTGATTGGGACGATAAATTTTACACGTCGCCCAACTGCACAAATAATATTCAGTGTTTGTGAATTGAAACCCCACACGGGTGTTGGGATGATATTTGACGTACACTAATCCCAATTGTTTAGTGGTAGGTCGATCGTTGGATTGACATATTGTACGAGCGTTAATTATTTATATTTAATGTTTGTGCAGTTGTGTGGTGCACTTTGGATGATGGTTGATTATTTATCGTTGCTATTATATACATGTGTTGTATGGAATCCATATAATTAACATTATATGGTAATTGATTGGGCCTCATTCCAATTGGAAAAATAAAGAATATTATAAAATAAAGATTCATGTGTTGACATTACTCATGTGTTGAGATTAGTCATGTGTTGAAAGAAATATCGATTCATGTGTTGAGTAAAATATTTTAACAATAAAATTTACATCTTTATCATATACAAAATTAGAAACTAACTCGAAAGTAGATAAGATGAGTGGTCTCCTGGGTGTTGATGTGATGTTGGTTTCGGCCTTCGGGGTTAATATTTAGGGAATCGTTCTCTTACTAATTTACGGTTGGAGTCTGATTAAAAATTAAACGATAGAAATCAAAATTTTATAAAATATATTACATAACAAAAATAGTCATGTGTTTACAGTACTCATGTGTTGAAAGAAATATAGATTCATGTGTTGAATAGAATAAATATTCATTTGTTGAATAGAATAACGAAGTTATTGAAAAATATAAAGCCGTGTTGATTAGAGATGCGCTATTTTTACGTGAACGATATTTATATCGATTATATTCGTTTTTATAATGAATATAGAAAAGAAAATGATTTCAAAATATAACGTTTTGAAAATATTATCATTTGTATATCGATGATGTGGAATATTCAATTTTGATTCAAAATTGAATATGAAGTTGAAATCGTTTCGAAAACGAATTTAAAACGATTTATAAAATACGTTTTAAAAGGAAATCGACAGAATATATATAATATATTATATATATATAATGGCCTAAATAGAACGCACCGCGCTGCGGCAGTTCGTGAATTTCGACCATTGACTTCGAATGGACATTACGGGAGATCCAAACGTCGGATTCTCCTAAAACTGAAACCGTTGGGTTCGTTTCGAAAAGAGCTTTAACAATGAATATTAGAAATTTGAAATCTAACGGTTGGATTTGGAATTATGTCCAAATCAAATTTGGAAAAGGTCGCTGTAAGTGCAGTTCGGTGGCAGTTATTGAAAACCGACTGTACGGACCTTGATAAAATTATTAAAAATATTAATAATTTGTGTAAAATTATAATATATGAATTGGAAAGAACTGGGATGAAAATTCCACATTTGAAAGGATAGAAATATATTTTTATCGAAATGACTAGTTTTGAACTAGAATTAAAACCAATTTATTTTTGAAATAAATAAATTGAATTTGAAAGGGGTTTTAAAAATAATCAGAATTTCCAATATACGAATTGGAATGGATTAGAATCGAAATTATCTTCGGAATATTTCGATGTTGGATTTCGTGATTATACAGATATGATTGTGGAAATTTGAAAGATATATTTATATCATTATTTCCAATACGATATCTGTTGGTTGTAGAATTTGATATTGAATATCAGCCGATATATTTTCTATTCAGAGCCTTGTATTTAATATCAAATGTGATTTGGGTTTATCGTGAATGGTGTCTTCGTTAACACTGTTCTTGAACCCAATTGAGAAAAGATTAAATCTTTCTATTTAGATTTAATGAAGTGCACCAATTAATTAATATTTAATTGGAATTGAATTTGAAAGTGATTTTGGGTTTATCGTGAATATTGTATTAGGTGACACTGGTTCTTTAACCCGGTTAAAGGCAGGATATTGATTTTTGAGAAGATTAAAACTAAGTCGAGTTTTAATGAATCTGTAATTAGATTGAAATACGAATTTATAATTTAAATTATCAAATTTGGAAAGTGATCGAGAATGGAGTATTACAAGTTTTGCTCCAAAGCAATAGTTAAATCTTTAATTAGATTTGAACGTGAAATGGTAATTAATTTACCGATAACACCATGGCGTTAGATATGGAGTATTACCAGTTTTGCTCCATGGGATAAATAGGTTGGGATTGGGAAATAAAATAAATAACAACTTCGGTGTGGTTCGCTAATCCCGACTAGTTCGGAAAACCTTAACATGGTTTGAAATGATATCCAAAGGAAGATTAAGGAATAAATTTAGAAGAATTTATCTTTGATAAAATTAATGGGAACCTTTCCCTAAGAATGTGAAATTTAGAAACTAACGGTAAGTTAGCTAAGAAGGATGGTTTCCTGGGTACTGATCTGATGTTGGTTTCGGCCTTCGGGGTTAATATTTGGGGAATTGTTCTCTTGCTAATTTACGGTTAGTGACTAATGAATTGGAATGAGGCGTATGTTGTGTTTGTGTAACACGTGTTTATCATATATGCGGGTTATTCAGAAAAGCCGGGTTTATACCCATTCTGAATAACCGATTCGACGATATGTCAAATATGAAGATGGTGGTTGAAGACCGGAAGTCTTCACATCGTTTGGGTGATTACTGATGATCTTGATTGGGCTGTACACCCAAGAGGAGGGAATCAGTTGGTGATCGTCCAGACGTACTTGGAGATCGATAGATATGCGAGGAAAGTGCCTCCAGTTTCGTTTAGACCCAGAACGAACTTGTAAATGGACTGTGTGCCTGACATTGGATTATATTTTGTGTTGATTGATCTCTATTAAATATACATCTGTTTGGCGGCGGAGAATTTATTCTCTTGCTTAACGCCCTTCTCTGAGACGTACGAGCTCAGAGGATGTATATCGATGGACATCAGTTGCATGGAGTGAAATTCCTGTGTTGCATGCCTAAGTGGCAGATGATCAAGGCTTCTGTTGATGTAACGACCCGGATTTTAGCGACTTTGGTTATCGACACAAACTCGATGTCGATAACCAAAACATCGAAAAATCCTGGTAATTAGTGAAAGAAATTAGAGGGTGAGAAAAGATAAGATAGAAACTTAGAATAGAAGAAGAAGAAGAACACAACATCAGAGTAACACGAACCTCACAGCGGAACGAATAACATATAATATATATAACATAACTTGAAATATACATCTGTACTTGCATATACATATCATGATCAAAGTACAGCACTTACAACACAGCGGAATAATAATAGCTATATGATCCTGAAGCCTCCTGCTCCAGCTCTTCAATGTATCTGTAAATCCTGACTACTTGACTGCCCATACAAATTTAGGCACCCAAGAGTTTAGGGAAAACAACAAAGTAAACTCCGGGTCAGTCATGGGACTGGTATGAGTAAAACAGTTTAAAAACAGTTCGAACAAGTACACAATATCTCATAAGACCGCGCCGCATAACGAAACGGGTTTTTCCCTTATGAGAATCCAAAATATCTTTATATCAAAAACCTTTTGATATTATAATAATGTCTATCAACCACAGTATATATAATCATCCAGCAGAAACGCTTTCATCTCATGTTCTACATATATAGTATACAATCAAAACCGCAAGCACGTATTGAGTAATGGATTTCCAACTATGACAAGGTATGGAACCACCTTTCGCTCGTGTAACTCTAGAGAGGAATACACTGGGTTCAACAAGAACATCTTGCAACCTGGCCACACATGACCGACCACTCATTTCGCTTGAGCATATCGAATGTATATCACCAACGGTTGGGATCAGCAACCGTTTCCCGAATGGGACAGCATCAACAATAGATTTTTAGAAGTAAATGAAACTCTAGATCAGGTGATTATACACCCTACTTCGGTGCGACCGACTTAGCCATGCTGCCTGCCCGATTTATGTCATTTACCGAATGTGAGGCTAGAAGCTACGCTTTATCATCACACCAGATTCACTTTGAATGCCACATCATCAAATCCATCAAATCACCGATTGATGTCCTCAACCATACATTATGTGTTAGCTTAAAGAAGTTTCCTTCTCCGCTTCCACTCTTGGTACAGTTGGAAAAAATCAATATACGTGATCGTCTGGAAATACTCTGTCAGACATCCGTCCATACAAGTCATCCAGGAACAGGATGAACCGAAGGCACTATTCTGTAAACAGGATAGCCCTTGCATAACTCCGTCTTCAATTTCCTTTGGCATATACGATTCGCAACGCTTATGCCAATACAGAGTGGTTCTTTGGATAATAATCCAACCGGTCTCTCCATATTAACAACGTTAAAATGGTCAAAACTTCGATAGACTGTGATTTAACTATCGAATAAAAACAGGTGTGCAAACAACGATATTATTTCCAAATGGAAATTTATATCGATCAAACATCATTCAACATTTATCTCCTTATTTCATAAATTTACTTATCTCCTGTTTCCCTATATTCAATATTTCTTATTTTCTAAATTTGGAAAATATACGTTATTAACAATGGAAAACATTTCTGTTTCTTGTTTTCTTTATTAGAAAACATTTCTGGTTTCTTATTTGGAAAACATTTCCAAAGCTTCTTCATTGGACTTAGACAGATGTTTAAACAAACCATCGCGATGCCAACTCAAACCATTTCCTTTACTGCCGAACCTTAACTATTCCCTAGTTAAAAACGAAGCCAATCAAGTTGGGGTAGAACTACCTCTCAGACCTTAACTGAACAACATTTCTAACTTTGAAATAGACAAAGTTCACTTTATATCCCTTTACTAACTTCCTTTCTTAACCCTCCTTCAAATCTTTTCTATTCGATAATTCTTTTCCCTTAACTCTATTCGATTAACCCCTATCCATTAACTCTATTGGACTAACACTATTGGATTAACTCTATTTGACGAACGCTATTGATTTACTCATTTCACTTACTCCTTTCGAATAAACTATATTCGATAACTCCTTTTACTTTCTTCGAATAAACTATATTCGATTAACTCATTTGCTTATATTCGAATAACTATATTCGATTAACTCATTTGCTTTAACTCTAATCGATTAAACTAACATCGATTAACTCCTTTGCTTTAACTCTAATCGATTAAACTAACATCGATTAACTCCTTTGCTTTAACTCTAATCGATTAAACTAACATCGATTAACTCCTTTTACTTTAACTCTAATCGATTAAACTAACATCGATTAACTCTTTTGCTTTAACTCTAATCGATTAAACTAACATCGATTAACTCCTTTTACTTTAACTCTAATCGATTAAACTAACATCGATTAACTCCTTTTACTTTAACTCTAATCGATTAAACTAACATCGATTAACTCTTTTGCTTTAACTCTAATCGATTAACTAACATCGATTAACTCCTTTTAACTTTATCACTAATCGATTAACTAACATCGATTAACTCCTTTTACTTTAACACTAATCGATTAACTAACATCGATAAACTCCTTTATTCTATTCGAATAAACTATTCATTTATAAAGATTTACTTTCAGTAACAGTTCTTCACTTTACAAATGATTTCCCTTTTATAAAACTCTATTCGTTTTAAAAACATTTTTCCCTTTTATTTATTTTCGAAAATTTTCCTTTTATAAAATCTGTTGATTTTATAAAATCCCTTTATTTCAATATACATTGAAACAATTCTTTTTACATCCCAGGGTCTTTTATGATATTTAAAATATCGAATAAAAATGATCAACATCATTTCAACACCCATAATCCATAACAGATTATATAACACATCATATATCACAATATATGAAAACAGTAAAATAAATGTTGAGGAATCCAGCTGGATTCCTCCAACCTGTTTCCCTGCATCACAGATGTTAAACAATATAGATAACATCACTTTCAGTTCCATATGATATATTCTGTTAAACAGAATCAATATAGAAAATTTAACTAACTGACTAGCAGTTCAATCAAACAATCAACACACAGTCAATCAGCCAATATCTAACAGTTCTAAAAATATAACATGAAATTATAAACTGTTCAGAGTTAGTGAGATTTACTCACATTGGATGATCATCGTTAATAACGATAGCCATCGCTTGATTCTGACGGACAATTTAATTTGCTATAAATTGTAACGGGCTTTGATTCGCTCCCAGTCAGTTCCATTGTGTTGCTCCCGTCCATACGATCCCAATGGATCTGACCGTTCGAAATTCTGAAACCGTATGACCCAGATATTAAATTTTAAAGAAAATAAACTGTTTTTATTTTAATTTAAACTTAATTAAATTAAAATATTGGACCCTACCGTTTACAACTTGGCCCATCAACATATCTCGACCCACACCCGTTTTATTTGCTTCCACGTCAGCCCATTTTTAAACCAAACCCACAAGGAACAGTTGCCATTCTTCCTCTTCATTCAAACCGTCACGTGTACCTCAATTTCACACTTTTTCTCAACGCGCAGTCCCCCTTTTTTCCACATCTCATTAACTCTTATTTTCCTAAAAAAAAATAACAACAAGCTCCTGCTGTTCATCGACTAATTCAAACCTCTCATATACTTCCTCCTAAATCATCTGCCTCGAGTGCCTTGTTGGAGTTGCGTTCGAACAGCGTACTTCTTGAATGCACAGTAAACTGAGAAGTCATCCAAGTGTTTTGCCACACCCCTCGCTGAATCCTCTCTGTCACCGTACCCTCTGTTTGCAACTCGCCCCCTGGATCCAAAGGTGGTTACGAGTTCTTTCTTCCCATCATTAACGCAAAAGACCATTTTCCCAACTTCCCACTTGTACGCACAAAGCAGTACATCCCATTATTTCTACCATACAAATTCCTTTCTTCCTGTTACCGGTTTTAACGTCCAAGCCCCCTTCTTCCACAATGACAACCGTGAGCTCCTGTGCTCCACCATATATTATAACCGCATATTCCAGTGTATACATCCCATTTCCGAATATTTGCAAAGTCCATGCTCCCCCTATCTTTACACTTTCCCACACGTGAATCCTTCACAAACTTCCACCTCTTTCTAACGTGAAACCAGGCCCTGCTTTGCTCGGGAATACTACAACTTAGATGAGAGTGGAGAGGAGTTTTCGGTGGCTCTTTGTTTTTAGCAGAAACCAAAATTAGGTTATTAGAGAGCGTGTTATATTTATAATGCTTAAATTCCTTAGGCGTGAAGTATTGACGACGTGTACATAGTTAGTTTGTGTTAATGGATGCATACACGTTTTTCTTGGTAGGTAGTCTGATAGTTTCTTTCTTATATACACGAAAGGTCTGCGGAATCCCACGTCCACTATAAACCTGTCCTACGTATGTATCTTTTGTTTTATTTTTATACTTAAAGGAACCACGTACTCTTCATTGTGAGGTAACTAGAACGTGAATGTAGGTAGAATATTGTTGTCGAAAAGAAAGGGTACAGCATTTGTCTATACATCCCGTCCTTTCGAGTTGCTTAGTTATTAAGTAAAACCATCATATTTTTTATATATATACATTTACTTATCTAAGAGGTAGTTTCATGGAAATGCTTTATTTTAAAGTGAAGATTTACGAACCGCTATAGATAGAAATAAACATACTGTTGTGATGAGCGAGGTGTCACGATCTCATAAATATAATAATACCGGTAGATGGACTCATATTTTGAAACTTCAAAATATTGATTTAAGGGTGCGAAATACTTCAAATAAAAAGTCGCTTATTAAATTAATTAAAAATTACCATAAAATTCTAAAAATTAAATTATCACTACTTCCCAAAAGAACCTTGTCTAAATTCAACCCCGATCTCTAGTTATATCGAATAAACTGTTACGGTCGATAAACGATTCTATAGCGACTATTTTAAAATTTGATTTGGACATTAATCAAAATTGATACGACGAAAGCTCGATTTTTCTCTTCCACTAGAAAGATATACTCCACCAGCTCCACACGTTTATTGTTTCACAGAAATCCGGCTTAAAACGAACCCTGTACATTCAGTTGAAGTTCGAATCGCCAATTTACGAACTGCAGCGCCATTTCGAGCTCATTTATAATTATATTATAAACTATACGTTCAACTGTCGACGATTGAATATATTCGTTATCTAATTCAAATTCTGAACTGAATTAAATATCACAGATGATCCCGTTCACACCATGTTGCCATTTCAGCCAATTCTGATTATTTCAGAATTAAATATATTATTTAATTATTATTTTAGATTAAATATTCACCATAATTTAATTAACGACGATTTTATTCCCTAAATCACTATTTATATAATTAAATAAATTAATCATAATACCCCTGCCAATGCGGGTCATTACAATCTTCCCCACTTAAAATAATTTCGTCCTCGAAATAGCTAAAAGTAGAGGATGACCCTATCGACTGGTTAGAACATATTCGTTCACTTCTTAACTTCAGTTTCAACTGAACCAATTTAATTTTAATTAAATTGTTAATTAATTCTTATCAATGAAAATTTTCAAAAATCCTGAAAATTTTCTAACTCCTTAACTTTTTCGAAAAATTTCGCCGGCACTTCCTTTGTACTGGTCAATCGGTCAAACTCCAACTCGCCTCTCTAGGCCATCTCCAACCCAAAAGAAAATCAAATAGCAAAGCGGCTTGTCAGATCGGCTCATACATCTTATATCCAATAGAAATATAAACTTGTACCTTTTTGTCGAAATACCAACTCTATCACTTTCATATGCTATCACTCAGCATATACCAATGTTATCCCAATCAAACTCCGAAATCACTTTTATCCACAACACAACCATTCGCTTATACCTAAGTCGAATTTTATTTCAAATTCGAGTTCCATTCTCGATTCCAAACTCTTTACTTGATTATCAAGTTATACTTCAAATTTGAATCCCCCAAATCCAATTTGTCTCGATATCATTCAAATTCAATCTCAGTTACCACTTTACTGACTTTACTTTTATTCAAATCTGCTTTCACAAATTTCTGTTAAATTTGTTTTTTTTAATTTAAACAGTCTTTCCCTGGGAGTTTTTAAACAGTTTACTCTTTTCAAAAATCAAATTTTCCTTTTGAACACGTCACTGAGCCCTTAATTAATATTCCATTAGTAAAATCACTTCTCTATCTCTTTATCAATATTTGTTAACCAAATATTTTCAATACCCATGTTGGCCTTTTATGTTATTTGGAAAACATTTCCAAATATCGCCTTCTTTTATTTTCTAAACTTTTAGAAAATATATGCTATTTATAATTGGAAAATATTCCAATTACTTATCTCTTTTCCCATCTCGTTTATTTCTATACTTAGGAAATATTCTTTATTATATTTCCAAGCTTACACTTATTTGGGTTAAAACAGATGTTGTGTAAAACATCGTTACGACAACCCAAATACTATATTCAACTAACTCTTATTCGACATTGATCTTCGAGCCTGAAATCTTACTATTTATTTGTTAATAATGAAATCAATCAAGTTGGGGTATAACTACCTCTCAGACCTTGACTGAATAACATTTATAACGTCAAAACAGATATGACTACTTACTCGATTAATCAATACCATACAACTACTTATTCTCTTTGAAACACATACACACCTTCTCTTTTTATTCTTATGAGATTTTATTCTTAGTCTTCCTTTTTGATTACACTATCCTATTTCTAAGTTCGTTTCCTTATCGACTTCTATATATATATCGATACGTTGATTTCTAACTATCAAATTATCTTAAAAATATTCTAACTCCTTAAATTCCCGGAAAAATTCGCCATAACCTCCTTTGTACCGGGAGCATCGGGATATTTCAAATTGCCTCCCATGGCCCTCACCAATCCAAAAGAAAAAGCCAAGCGGCTAGCCGATATGGCGCATAAAATCTCATATGGAATTAAATACATACCTTTTTGTCGGGCATTCTATTTATATACCTTCATACCTTATCCATACATATCTCATGTATATTTATACATTTCTAATTCATTCCAATTTAATCCAATTGTTTTAACTTATTTCGTTAAGTGATTTTCAAATTACTGGTTTGCCCATTTCACCTTCATATTTGAGTATAACATGTTTAAATATATTTTTAACTTGTTTATCAACTAATTGAATTCCATTTCAATTTTATTTGAATTTCCTATATTCAAATTCCATTTCAATTCTCTTATTCAAATTCTATACTTGAATTTCATTTCAAATCTCTTATTCAAATTTTATATTTGAATTTCGTTTCAATTTCCTTATTCAAATTCTATATTTGAATTTCATTTCAATTCTATTTGAATCTTCTATATTCAAATTTCATTTTCACTTTCGATATTCAAATCCTATATTTGAATTCCTTTATATTTTCTATATTCAAATTCTATATTTGAATTCCATTTGAATTTCTATATTCAAACTCTATTTCAATTCCATTGAATTTCATATATTCAAACTCCCTTTGAATTTTCTATATTCAAATCCCCTTTGAATTTTCTTATTTACATTCTATGTTTGAACTTCCCTTATTCTAATTCCTTTTCAAACTTTCTTTACTCATTCTTTATTATAAATCCCATTTGAAATTCAACACAACTTGTCTTTCCTAAAACAATTTCAAAACAGTATCTTTGGTAGTAATTCGTCACTTACAACTCGAAAATGAATACTGATGATGCAGCTGTCAACATCAGAATCTATTTTCCAGCGATCGAAGTGAGTTCAATACTATAAAACCATTTCTAAACATTTCCACTTTGAAATTCATTTCAAAATATAATTCACACTGCTTGTAAAACAATTTAAAATCTCCCAGGATCTTAAATTGTCCTTACTATTAATCCAAATCCATTTACAAATACTTATCCAATTCTCCAGAGTTTTAATTCAATTTCTGGTTTTAATTTCATATTTAACTCATCTGATTCATGCATTTCACTTATATGAATTCTGATTGGTTATTCACATAACCATTTAATTTATAATCTTACTCGATTATAATAACAACCAATATATCCAATATATTATAATTTTGATATGTATATCTTCTCTATATCGAGATATACCTTGGGTAAACTTATTTTAATTTACCCTCTTTTCAAAACATACCATGACGGTTCATCGTATTCGAGTGTTTACAAAATCCCTACCGATACAGTGGATCAAACTGATCAACCAGAACCTATAAACAACTCAACCAATAAATCTCCACAATATAAAACAATTTTTTATATCAATAACAAATATGCTCACTCGTATATATACACTCAATCTCAGTCTAGGGTATTACTAACCCTATCTCTACCGAGTCACGCCACAGAGCCAAGTAATTCTTAACTTAAGCTCTGATACCAACTGTAACGACCCGGATTTTAGCGACTTTGGTTATCGACAGAAACTCGATGTCGATAACCAAAACATCGAAAAATCCTGGTAATTAGTGAAAGAAATTAGAGGGTGAGAAAAGATAAGATAGAAACTTAGAATAGAAGAAGAAGAAGAACACAACATCAGAGTAATACGAACCTCACAGCGGAACGAATAACATATAATATATATATAACATAACTTGAAATATACATCTGTACTTGCATATACATATCATGATCAAAGTACAACACTTACAACACAGCGGAATAATAATAGCTATATGATCCTGAAGCCTCCTGCTCCAGCTCTTCAATGTTTCTGTAAATTCTGACTACTTGACTGCCCATACAAATTTAGGCACCCAAGAGTTTAGGGAAAACAACAAAGTAAACTCCGGGTCAGTCATGGGACTGGTATGAGTAAAACAGTTTAAACACAGTTCGAACAAGTACACGATATCTCATAAGACCACGCCGCATAACGGAACGGGTTTTTCCCTTATGAGAATCCAAAATATCTTTATATCAAAAACCTTTTGATATTATAATAATGTCTATCAACCACAGTATATATAATCATCTAGCAGAAACGCTTTCATCTCATGTTCTACATATATAGTATACAATCAAAACCGCAAGCACGTATTGAGTAATGGATTTCCAACTATGACAAGGTATGGAACCACCTTTCGCTCGTGTACCTCTAGAGAGGAATACACTGGGTTCAACAAGAACATCTTGCAACCCGACCATACATGACCGACCACTCATTTCGCTTGAGCGTATCGAATGTATATCACCAACGGTTGGGATCAACAACCGTTTCCCGAATGGGACAACATCAACAATAGATTTTTAGAAGTAAATGAAACTCTAGATCAGGTGATTATACACCCTACTTCAGTGCGACCGACTTAGCCATGCTGCCTGCCCGATTTCTGTCATTTACCGAATGTGAGGCTAGAAGCTACGCTTTATCATCACACCAGATTCACTTTGAATGCCACATCATCAAATCCATCAAATCACCGATTGATGTCCTCAACCATACATTATGTGTTAGCTAAAAGAAGTTTCCTTCTCCGCTTCCACTCTTGGTACAGTTGGAAAAAATCAATGTACGTGATCGTCTGGAAATACTCTGTCAGACATCCGTCCATACAAGTCATCCAGGAACAGGATGAACCGAAGGCACTATTCTGTAAACAGGATAGCCCTTGCATAACTCCGTCATCAATTTCCTTTGGCTTATATGATTCGCAATGCTTATGCCAATACAGAGTGGTTCTTTGGATAATAATCCAACCGGTCTCTCCATATTAACAACGTTAAAATGGTCAAAACTTCGATAGTCTGTGATTTAACTATCGAATAAAAACAGGTGTGCAAACAACGATATTATTTCCAAATGGAATTTTATATCGATCAAACATCATTCAACATTTATCTCCTAATTTCATAAATTTACTTATCTCCTGTTTCCCTATATTCAATATTTCTTATTTTCTAAATTTGGAAAATATACGTTATTAACAATGGAAAACATTTCCATTTCTTGTTTTCTTTATTAGAAAACATTTCTGGTTTCTTATTTGGAAAACATTTCCAAAGCTTCTTCATTGGACTTAGACAGATGTTTAAACAAACCATCGCGATGCCAACTCAAACCATTTCCTTTACTGCCGAACCTTAACTATTCCCTAGTTAAAAACGAAGCCAATCAAGTTGGGGTAGAACTACCTCTCAGACCTTAACTGAACAACATTTCTAACTTTGAAATAGACAAAGTTCACTTTATATCCCTTTACTAACTTCCTTACTTAACCCTCCTTCAAATCTTTTCTATTCGATAATTCTTTTCCCTTAACTCTGTTCGATTAACCCCTATCCATTAACTCTATTGGACTAACACTATTGGATTAACTCTATTTGACGAACGCTATTGATTTACTCATTTCACTTACTCCTTTCGAATAAACTATATTCGATAACTCCTTTTACTTTCTTCGAATAAACTATATTCGATTAACTCATTTGCTTCTATTCGAATAACTATATTCGATTAACTCATTTGCTTTAACTCTAATCGATTAAACTAACATCGATTAACTCCTTTGCTTTAACTCTAATCGATTAAACTAACATCGATTAACTCCTTTGCTTTAACTCTAATCGATTAAACTAACATCGATTAACTCCTTTTACTTTAACTCTAATCGATTAAACTAACATCGATTAACTCTTTTGCTTTAACTCTAATCGATTAAACTAACATCGATTAACTCCTTTTACTTTAACTCTAATCGATTAAACTAACATCGATTAACTCCTTTTACTTCAACTCTAATCGATTAAACTAACATCGATTAACTCTTTTGCTTTAACTCTAATCGATTAACTAACATCGATTAACTCCTTTTAACTTTATCACTAATCGATTAACTAACATCGATTAACTCCTTTTACTTTAACACTAATCGATTAACTAACATCGATAAACTCCTTTATTCTATTCGAATAAACTATTCATTTATAAAGATTTACTTTCAGTAACAGTTCTTCACTTTACAAATGATTTCCCTTTTATAAAACTCTATTCGTTTTAAAAACATTTTTCCCTTTTATTTATTTTCGAAAATTTTCCTTTTATAAAATCTGTTGATTTTATAAAATCCCTTTATTTCAATATACATTGAAACAATTCTTTTTACATCCCAGGGTCTTTTATGATATTTAAAATATCGAATAAAAATGATCAACATCATTCCAACACCCATAATCCATAACAGATTATATAACACATCATATATCACAATATATGAAAACAGTAAAATAAATGTTGAGGAATCTAGTTGGATTCCTCCAACCTGTTTCCCTGCATCACAGATGTTAAACAATATAGATAACATCACTTTAAGTTCCATATGATATATTCTGTTAAACAGAATCAATATAGAAAATTTAACTAACTGACTAGCAGTTCAATCAAACAATCAACACACAGTCAATCAGCCAATATCTAACAGTTCTAAAAATACAACATGAAATTATAAACTGTTCAGAGTTAGTGAGATTTACTCACATTGGATGATCATCGTTAATAACGATAGCCATCGCTTGATTCTGACGGACAATTTAATTTGCTATAAATTGTAATGGGCTTTGATTCGCTCCCAGTCAGTTCCATTGTGTTGCTCCCGTCCATACGATCCCAATGGATCTGACCGTTCGAAATTCTGATACCGTATGACCCAGATATTAAATTTTAAAGTAAATAAACTGTTTTTATTTTAATTTAAACTTAATTAAATTAAAATATTGGACCTTACCGTTTACAACATGGCCCATCAACATATCTCGACCCACACCCGTTTTATTTGCTTCCACGTCAGTCCATTTTTAAACCAAACCCACAAGGAGCAGTTGCCATTCTTCCTCTTCATTCAAACCGTCACGTGTACCTCAATTTCACCCTTTTGCTCAACATGCAGTCCCCCTTTTTGCCACATCTCATTAACTCTTATTTTCCTAAAAAAACGAATAACAACAAGCTCCTGCTATTCATCGACTAATTCAAACCTCTCATATACTTCCTCCTAAATCATCCGCCTCGAGTGCCTTGTTGGAGTTGCGTTCGAACAGCGTACTTCTTGAATGCACAGTAAACTGAGAAGTCATCCAAGTGTTTTGCCACACCCCTCGCTGAATCCTCTCTGTCACCTTACCCTCTGTTTGCAACTCGCCCCCTGGATCCAAAGGTGGTTACGAGTTCTTTCTTCCCATCATTTACGCAAAGGACCATTTTCCCAACTTCCCACTTGTACGCACAAAGCAGTACATCCCATTATTTCTACCATACAAATTCCTTTCTTCCTGTTACCGGTTTTAACGTCCAAGCCCCCTTCTTCCACAATGACAACCGTGAGCTCCTGTGCTCCACCATATATTATAACCGCATATTCCAATGTATACAGCCCATTTCCGAATATTTGCAAAGTCCATGCTCCCTCTATCTTTACACTTTCCCACACGTGAATCCTTCACAAACTTCCACCTCTTTCTAACGTGAAACCAGGCCCTGCTTTGCTCGGGAATACTACAAATTAGATGAGAGTGGAGAGGAGTTTTCGGCGGCTCTTTGTTTTTAGCAGAACCCAAAATTAGGTTATTATAGAGAGTGTTATATTTATAATGCTTAAATTCCTTAGGCGTGAAGTATTGAGGACGTGTACATAGTTAGTTTGTGTTAATGGATGCGTACACGTTTTTCTTGGTAGGTAGTCTGATAGTTTCTTTCTTATATACACGAAAGGTCTACGGAATCCCATGTCCACTATAAACGTGTCCTACGTATGTATCTTTTGTTTTATTTTTATACTTAAAGGAACCACTTACTCTTCATTGTGAGGTAACTAGAACGTGAACGTAGGTACAGTATTGTTGTCGAAAAGAAAGGGTACAACATTTGTCTATACATCCCGTCCTTTCGAGTTGCTTAGTTATTAAGTAAAACCATCATATTTTTTATATAAATACATTTACTTATCTAAGAGGTAGTTTCATGGAAATGCTTTATTTTAAAGTGAAGATTTACGAACCGCTATAGACAGAAATAAACATACTGTTGTGATGAGCGAGGTGTCACGATCCCATAAATATAATAATACCGGTAGATGGACTCATATTTTGAAACTTCAAAATATTGATTTCAGGGTGCGAAATACTTCAAATAAAAAGTCGCTTATTAAATTAATTAAAAATTACCATAAAATTCTAAAAATTAAATTATCACTACTTCCCAAAAGAACCTTGTCTAAATTCAAACCCGATCTCTAGTTATATCAAATAAACTGTTACGGTCGATAAACGATTCTATAGCGACTATTTTAAAATTTGATTTGGACATTAATCAAAATTGATACGACGAAAGCTCGATTTTTCTCTTCCACTAGAAAGATATACTCCACCAGCTCCACACGTTTCTTGTTTCACAGAAATCCGGCTTAAAACGAACCCTGTACATTCAGTTGAAGTTCGAATCGCCAATTTACGAACTGCAGCGCCATTTCGAGCTCATTTATAATTATATTATAAACTATACGTTCAACTGTCGACGATTGAATATATTCGTTATCTAATTCAAATTCTGAACTGAATTAAATATCACAGATGATCCCGTTCACACCATGTTGCCATTTCAGCCAATTCTGATTATTTCAGAATTAAATATATTATTTAATTATTATTTTAGATTAAATATTCACCATAATTTAATTAACGACGATTTTATTCCCTAAATCACTATTTGTATAATTAAATAAATCAATCATAATACCCCTGCCAATGCGGGTCATTACAGTTAAAAAGCAAAGTCTTGTGGTTGATGATCAAAGCACGTCCTGTGTGGCGCAGCTTTGTGTATAGCGTGAATTCGTGAGCCTAACACCTCGGTATGAGTCAAAACGGGATAGTGACTGCAGGGAGAGCATGACATTTCTTTCTAGCTATGGGTGGTGTTAGTGCTTAAACTGGCTGACATTTATATACATTTTTACCTATGTGGTTGTTGCAATGAGGCGCCTCGATTTTAGGTCTGGTAGGACCGAGAAACGTGTGTTCAGGAATACCAATCCACTAATGTAAGTGTGGACTGGCCCTGAAGCATCCAAGGGTTACCCAGAGTATGTAGTCCTGAGGCATTTGCTAGAGTGTCTCGAAGCGGAGAGGATCTTGCCCCTTGCCTCGACTCATGACGGAAATCCAATTTCCAATACGTGACATTTCGGTTTTGATTGTAGAGCCTAGTATTGGCGACATGATAGATGGTACCCATGCCGCCTATGATTGATATTTATGATTGAAATGTTTTGACACTATACACTTATAATAGTATCAAATGATTTGTTTTAAACGTACCAAGGATGTTTGGCTATTATAAGGGAAAACCCTATCCTCCGGCTTGCGTTGCATTGTGTGATAGGACCTGGGTCTTATAATAGCTTCATTTTTTGAAAAAGCATTGCGTTGTTTATTCTATGCACTGGTATTCTTGGCAGGAAACCCGTTCCGTGTTATACGGCGTGGTCCTTGGAATTACTCTCTTTTAAAGTAAAGTTTTAAATAACTGTTTTAGTTCTCACACCAGTCACATGACTGACCTAGAGTTTATTGTTTTAACCTAAACTCTGGGTGCCCTTATTTTTGACACGGGCAACTGGTAGTTTTGGTTTTGCAGATTTATATTCACAGCATCCTGATTTACAAGTGGAACAACGCTCGGAAAGCTCTGTATCCGTGTATTACTTTTAGTTGTGTTTTGTATTGTTTTTCCGCTGCTATGTAATTTAAATCTCTGATATTTTCTTTGTGATATTTATTCATACTCTATGTAATCTTGTATTCTGATGGAATTGTTGTAATAAACAATGAAATGTTCTTCTGTTTGTGTTTCGATGTGTGTTGTCCTCAATTCTATCCGGGCTTTCCTGCACGGGGAAATTCGGGTCGTCTCACAAATTTAAGATTAAGGGATGATGGAATGGAATGTGATTTTGGGTTTATCGTGAACCGTGTTTTAAATGACATTGGTTCTTTAACCCAGTTAAAGACAGGATATGATTTCCCAAGTTAAACAATCTTTAATATTTATTTTTGGGTAGATTAAAACCAAGTGGATTTCTAATGCATCTTTAATTAGATTGAATTGATATCCCAAGGAAGATTAAAGAATAAATTCAAAGAATTTGTCTTTGATAAAATTAATGGGAACCTTTCCCAAAGTATAAGAATATTTGAATAAAGGAATATTCTGGATTGGAATGAGGCGTATGTTGTGTTTTTATAGAAATTGTTTATTATATACATGAGTTATCCAGAAAGAATGGGTTTGTCCCATTATGAATAACTATTCGACGATATGTCGAGGATGAAGACGGTGGTTGAAGACTGGAGGTCTTCACATCGTTTGGATGATTACTGATGTCCTATTTGGGCTGTACAGCCAAGACAAGGTAATAAGTGGTGATCATCCAGACGTACCTGGATATCGACCGGATATGCAAGGACCTCTCCCCTGTATTGGACATATGGGGGAGGAATAATGTGCCTCCGGTTTTGTTCAGACCCAGAATGAACTTGTAAATGGATGTGTGTCTGACATCGGATTTCATTCTGTGTGATTGATAGACATCGGTTGCATAGCGTGAATTGTCTGTGTGGCATGCTGAGATGCAAATGATCAAGGCTTCTATTGAAAAGCAGAGTCTTGTAGTTGATAATCAAAGCGTGGCTTTAATAAAGAATAACTTTGTGTAGCGTTAATTCGCGAGCCTCACACACCGCTATGAACCAGAAACGGGAGAGGACCTTAGGGAGGGCATGCGTTTCCTTCTAACTAGGAGTGGTGTCAGCGTTTTGCAAGCCCTGACGTTTTACTTATGTGGATGATGGATAGCGAGAAGCCTCGGTTATATCGGTCGATTCGGGGCCGATGGAGTCATTTGGCTCATTTACGCCCCATAGGGCGAGGAAACGTATTGTTCAAGCTTTTTTAATCCACATTGCACTTTGATGGGTCATCCCTGACGATCCAAGGCTTCTCTGCGCGCTTGCCTGAGGCTCGGGCTAGAGTCTCGAAGTGCTAAGGACGATCCCTTGCGTTGGTTCACAGATGGAAATCCAACTTCCAATACGTGACAATTGCGGTTTTGATTGTAGAGCCTAGTATTGGCGACATGATATATGGTACCCATGTCGTCTAGGATTGATACATTTATATTTGAAGTTGTTTTATACACTATGCACTTATAATAGTATCAAGTGATTTGTTTTAACGTACCAAGCATGTTTGGCTATTATAAGGGAAAACCCTATCCTCCGGCTTGCATTGCATTGTGTGATGGGACCTGGGTCTTATAATAGCTTCATTGTTTTTTATTTAGCATTGCGCTGTTATTTTATGCACTGGTATTCTTGGGAGGAAATGCGTTCCGTGTTATACGGCGTGGTCCCTTGATTTACCTAACTTTAAAATAAAGATTAATAACTGTTTTTAATTCTCACACCAGCCACATGACTGACCTGGAGTTTATTGTTTTAACCTAAACTCTGGGTGCCCCTGTTTACCGCACGGGCAGCTAGTAGTTTTGGTTTTGCAGATTTATATTCACAGGATCCTGGTTTACAGCTGGAATGATATTCCGAAAGCTCTGTATCCGTATATTCCTTTCAATTGTGATTTGTATTATTTTTCGCTGCATTGTAACTTGTAAATCTCTAATATTTAATAAATGTGTAATATTTATTCATACTCTGTATATTCTTGTATTCTGATGAAATTGTTGTAATAAGCAATGAAATGTTCTTATGTTTGTGTTCTGATTCGTCGTGTTCTCAAAGTCAATCCGTGCTTTCCTTCACGGGGAAGTTCGGGTTGTTTCATTTTGGTATCAGAGCTCTAGTTTACAGAGCTCGAGAACAAGACACATTAGAACCATACGAAAGAATTCATCAGAGACTGGATTAGTAATATCCAATGAGAATGACTCGTTAGAGATAGGATCGGCAGTATCCTAGAACGAGTGTGAAGAGTGATAGTCTTAAAATAAAAATGAAAACGATTTTTGTTTTGAAAATTTAAATCAGTTATTCATATTTGAATATTTATTTTGTATTGAATTTGGACAATCTAGTATATAGAGATTTTAATATACGTCTGATCCACGTGTATTGAACCTCAAATATACTGGATAGATTCATAATTTTGACATATATACAAAAAATCATGTTTTTGATGCTGAATCACAACAATAAGCCCTGTCTAATTTTGGTTCTCACACCAGTTTAATGGAAATGTATAGATATCTCACTTTCGAAACTCAAACGTAAACTCTGATGACGACTAGTCAATCATCAGAATCATCTCCGGGCTACTAGACGTTAATTCACTAATTGATTGATGGTTGTGTTGTATGATTATTTGTTATCTAATAAAACCATTATGTGAAAGAAGGTAAATTTAGCAAAATGGTACCAAATATTGAACTATATTGAAAATTGTTTGAAATTGCATGCATATACATGTGTATCCATTGAACAGGTCATTGCAAAGAGGCTAAAGCAGAAGAATAAAATTGTTTGCCCAACCAATAGGTACATGTTTATTGTATTTCTTGGGATTTTTAATGATTTTCTGAGCCGATTGGCTAGCCTCTTAGCTATTTCTTCTTCTTTTTGATTGGAGAGGCATGTGTGGCGGTTTGGGGATTTTCCCGGTGCTCCCGTACAAGGGAGGTTATGGCGAAATTTTTCGAAAATTTAGGGTGTTAGCAAAAATTTTGAAAAATTTGAAAAGTTGAAGAACTTAAGCCATAATGAAAGTAATGAAAGTTGAGTTGGTTTGTAAAACAACTTTCAGCTCCATTCCTTTTCGAGGATGAAAAGATTTTAAGAGGGGGAGGTTGTAACAACCCGGAAAATCTGGACCAAATTAAAAAAATTTATTTTGGTTATTTTAATGAATTTTGAATATTTAAAATGAATTAGTTTAAATAATAACGACTAGAATTTTATTTTGAATTGAATTTGAACGTATATATTTATTTGAATCGATGTTTGAATATAAATATTTATTTTAATTATAAACGGAATTGAAAATGGCGCGGTAGATTGAAAATTTGATTTCAAAATTCAAATGAATGAATAAGATTAAAAATAAACCTGATTTTAGCAAAACCAAAAATATTAGGATCCATTTGAAAATATCTTTCCAACGAATCCAAAGAATTGGAATTTCATAGCGGGGATAAAAAGTTATGCCCAGTTGAAATTTCAGAATAGTCGCTATGGAAAATATAGCCCTTAAAAATAGAAATTTTGCAAACGACCTCCCTTTTCGACGAAACCACTTTTGTTAGACCCGCGATGTCAAATTATTGCTAGATTCCAATTTTCATAATTTTTGGAATCAATATGTGAGCGTGACGCATTTAAACGCGTTTGACCCGTTGTAGTGGAATTTAATCGACTGGAAAATGACCATTTTTCAAACAATCTACAAATTTGACGAAATTAGTTTTGTTAGAACCGTATCGTCAATACAAAGCTAGAAAATATTTTTCGGGAATTTTTAAAGTCCGTATGTGGCCCCGGTAAATGGAAATGTGCGTTCAAACTCAATATATAGATTTATATTTTGATTTTAATGAAAACTGATCGAAACAGCCAAACTGGCTTACGATTTATATCCCATTGTGTTCGAAATAGGGGTAATTAGCTACAGACGACAAGCAGTGGGTCTCATTTGGAGTTCGAATTTAAATTTACCTTTTTTAAAATAAAATAAAATTAATTAATTAAATAATAACCCCCCTTTAGTCAACTTCCTCTCCCTTTACCCTGTACCTTTCAAATCGAAAAACAGAAAGATAAAAAAAGGGGGAGATCGCGCCGCCTCAGGAGAGCCTCAACCGGCGATTCGCCCCCCTGTGTTGCTTCTCCTTCCTCTCCCTTCCTACCTGCCCCCTCCGAGAACCACACGCCCAAACCTGAAGACCCGTAGCTCCCTGTGCCCGACGCCGCTGCGCCACCAGGGCCCCACCTCACGTCGCGCCTCCCCTCCGATGATCGAACTTACTGGCCACAGACCCGACGTGAAACCCCTCCCCTCCTCCTCTGAAAAAAAGGTGAGTCCTTTCCTTTTTTATTTATTTTATTTTTATTTAATAATATGTAATTAGTTAGTGATTTTTATATAGTTGTTTAAGGAATAAAAATTCGATTTTTATTTTATGAATATAATCGGAAAGATTAGACTATTACAAAATAAAACGATTTGATTTTTTTTAATAATCAAAGTTATGATCTTTAAAAATAAACATATGATTTTTTTTATAATAAAGATAGGAGGTTTAAAATAAAAATATACTTCTTATATTATAGAAGTATTAAAAATATGATTTTTACATTATAGAAGTAGTAGAAATATGATTTTTATAGTATATAGATAGTAAAAATTTGATCTTTATATATGTAGCGATAGGATAAAAATACGATTTTTATATATGAAGTGACAATATAAAAATGTTGTTTTTATCATATATGTAGCAAAGTAAAAATATGATTTTTATCGTTTGAATGACAATGTAAAAGCATGATTTTTATACATTCATTAGCGATAGAAAGATTCGATTTTTATCCATATAGTAGCGGTATAAAAATGTGATTTTTAACTATTTAACGTTGTTTTAAAAATATGAAATTATTTTTAGAAAGGTAAAAATATAATTTTTAGCTTATGTATGTTATTTATAAAATAATCGTACAAAGAAATAATTATTGATTGGTTAAAAATACAATTTTTAACATAGGTATACTACATAGATCGACAATCAAAGCACGGCGGAGTGGAACCCAAAGGTGAGAACTCCTCACTTTTATTTTATGTTCTAGTTAGAAATATATACTAGGATGCAGACAATGCTTAGCAACACTTGGCACCCGTCGTCCACAAACCATGGATGATTTGTTTGATTGATTGAGTTGTGAAAACTGATTGTGTGATGTGGAATGGAATAACATATTTTTTAGTTAAAAATATAATTTTAACGTGTATAGGAATAAAATAAAAATTTATAAACAAATTGGACGATTTGTTTATGTATACATATTTGACTGATATTGATTGGGACGATAAATTTTACACATCGCCCAACTGCACAAATAAAATTCATTATTTGTTGATTGAAACCCCACATGGGTATTGGGATGATATATGACCTACACTAATCCCAATAATTAGCTGTATGTTGATCGATTGATTGACAAGCTGTGGAAGCATTGAATATTTATATATAATGCTTATACGGTGTAGAATGCACTCTAGATGATGGTTGATTGTTTATTATTGTTGTGATATACATCTGTTGTATGAAATCCATATAATCAACATTGTATGGTTATTGACTGTATCTGATTCCAGTTCAGAAAGAATGAATATTTTAAAATAACGAATATTTTAGAATAATGAATATTTTAAAATAATATTCAATAATGGATCAAAAATGTGATTTTGATGTCCGATTTGGGATGGACACAAATATATTCAAATATATAAAGCCGTGTTGATTAGATTAACGCCATTTTGACGTGAACGATATTTATATCGATTTTATTCATTTTTATAATGAATACCGAAAAGGAATGGATTTCAAAATCTAATGTTTTGAAAATTTTATCATTTATATATCGATGATATGAAATATTCAATTTTGATTAGAAATTGAATATGAAGTTGAAATAGTTTTGAAAATTAATTTAAAACAATTTATAAAATATGTTTTAAATGGAAATCTATGAAATATATATTATATATATTATTTAAATAATATAATGGCCTGAATAGAATGCGTTGCACTGCGGCAATTCACGAATTTCGACCATTGACTTCGAACGGACATTACGGGAGACCCGACCGTCGAATTCTCCTACAACCGGAACCATCGGGTTCATATCGAAAAGAGATTTCTAACAATATTAGTGATTTGAAATTTAACGGTTTATTTGGAATTATGTCCAAATTAATTTTGGAAAAGGTCGTTGTAAGCGTAATACGATGGTCGTTTATGGAAATCGACTATACAGGCCTTGTAAAATTATTAAAAATATCAATAATTTATGTAAAATCATGAAAAATGATTAGGAAAGAATTGGGAAGAAAAATTACATATTTGAAAAGATAAAAATAGATTTCTATCGAAATGAACTAGTTCTGAACTAGAATTATATTCTAATATTTTTAAATAAATAAATTGGATTTGAAATGGTTTTAAAAATAACCAGAATTTCCAACATATAAATTGGAAATGGATTTGAATCGAAACTGTCTTCGGAATATTTCGATGTTGGATTTCGTGATTATACAGCTGTCGTTATGGAAATTTGAAAGATATATTTATATCGTTATTTCCAATACGATATTTGTTGGTTGTGGTATTTGATATTGAATATAAGTCGATATATTTTCCATTCAGAGCCTTGTATATAATATCAAATGGGATTTGGGTTTGTCGTGAATGGTGTCTTCATTAACACTGTTCTTAAACCCAGTTGAGAAAAGATTAAATCTTTTTATTTAGATTTAATGAAATGTCCCAATTAATTGATATTTCATTGTGATGGAATTGAAATTGGTCCTTGGGTTTATCGTGAACGGTGTTTTAAATAACACTTGGTCTTTAACCCGATTAACAATGGAATAAGATTTTGGGTTGTCATGAACGGTATCTTTAATAATACTGTTCCTAGACCCAATGGATTTAAGGAAATCAGAAACTAACTAGAGATTAGTTAAGTTGAATGGTTTCCGCGGTATTGATCTGATGTTGGTTTTAGCCTTCGGGGTTAATACTTAGGGAATTGTTCACTTGCTAATTTACAGTTAAAAGCTGATGGAATGGAATGTGATTTTGGGTTTATCATGAACCATGTTTTAAAGGACATTGGTTCTTTAACCCAGTTAAAGACAGGAATAAGATTTTGGGTTGTCGTGAATGGTATCTTTAGTAATACTGTTCTTAGACCCAATGGAGTTAAGAAAATCAAAAACTAACTGAAGATTAGTTAAGTTGAATGGTTTCCTGGGTATTGATCTGATGTTGGTTTCAGCCTTCGGGGTTAATACTTAGGGAATTATTCACTTGCTAATTTGCAGTTGAAGGCCGATGGAATGGAATGTGATTTTGGGTTTATAGTGAATCGTGTTTTAAAGGACATTGGTTCTTTAACCCAATTAAAGACAGGAATAAGATTTTGGGTGTCGTGAATGGTATCTTTAATAATACTGTTCTTAGATCCAATGGAGTTAAGAAAATCAGAAACTAACTGGAGATTAGTTAAGTTGAATGGTTTCCTGGGTATTGATCTGATGTTGGTTTCTGCCTTCGGGGTTAATATATAGGGAATTGTTCACTTGCTAATTTACGGTTAAGGGATGATGGAATGGAATGTGATTTTGGGTTTATCGTGAACCATGTTTTAAATGACTTTGGTTCTTTAACCAGTTAAAGACAGGATATGATTTCCCAAGTTAAACAATCGTTAATATTGATTTTTGGGAAGATTAAAACCAAGTGGAGTTTTAATGCATCTTTAATTAGATTGAATTGATATCCAAAGGAAGATTAAAGAATAAATTAAAAGAATTTATCTTTGACAAAATTAATGGGAACCTTTCCCAAAGTATAAGAATATTTGAATAAAGGAATATTCTGGATTGGAATGAGGTGCATGTTTTGTTTTTATAGCACTTTATTATTATATACGAGAGTTATTCAGAAAGACCAGGTTTATCCCATTCTGAATAACTGATTCGACGATATGTCGAGGATAAAGACGGTGGTTGAAGACCAGAGGTCTTCACATCGTTTGGATGATTACTAATGTCTTGTTTGGGCTGTACACACAAGACAAGGTAATAAGTGGTGATCGTCCAGACGTACTTGGAGATCGACCGGATATGCGAGGACCTCTCCCCTGTATTGGACATGTGGCGGAGGAATAAGGTGCCTCCGGTTTCGTTCAGACCCAGAACGAACATGTAAATGGATGTGTGTCTGACATCGGATTTCATTCTTTGTGATTGATAGACATTGGTTTCATAAGGTGAATTGCCTGTGTGGCATGCTTAGATGCAAATGATCAAGGCTTCTGTTGAAAAGAAAAGTCTTGTGGTTGATGATCAAAGCACGGCTTTAATAAAGCATAGCTTTGTGTAGCGTTAATTCGCGAGCCTCACACACAACTAGAAACGGGAGAGGACCTCGGGGAGGGCATGCGTTTCCTTCCAGCTAGGAGTGGCGTTAGCATTTTGCAAGCCCTGATGTTTTACTTATGTGGATGATGGATATCGAGGCGCCTCAGTTATATCGGTCGATCCAGGGACGATGGAGTCATTTGGCTCATTTACGCCCTATAGGGCAGGGAAACATATTATTCAAGGTTTTTTTAATCCACATTGCACTTTGATTGGCCATCCCTGATGATCCAAGGCTTGTCTGCGCACTTGCCTGAGGCTCGGGCTAGAGAGTCTCAAAGTGGTAAGGACGATCCCTTGCCTTGCTTCACAAATGGAAATCCAACTTCCAATACGTGACAATTGCGGTTTTGAATGTAGAGCCTAGTATTGGCGATATGATATATGGTACCCATGCCATATAGGATTGATACATTTATATTTGAAGTTGTTTTATACACTATGCACTTATAATAGTATCAAATGATTTGTTTTAACGTACCAAGCATGTTTGGCTATTATAAGGGAAAACTCTATCCTCCGGCTTGCGTTGCATTGTGTGATGGGATCTGGGTCTTCTAATACCTTCATTGTTCTTTATTTAACATTGCGCTGTTGTTTTTATGCACTGGTATTCTTGGGAGGAAACCCGTTCCGTGTTATACGACATGGTCCCTTGATTTACCTAACTTTAAAATAAAGATTAATAACTATTTTTAGTTCTCACACCAGTCACATGACTGACCTGGAGTTTATTGTTTTAACTAAACTTTGGGTGCCCCTATTTACCGCACGGTCAGCTAGTTATTTTGATTTTGCAGATTTATATTCACAGGATCCTGGTTTATAGCTGGAATGATATTCGGAAAGCTCTGTATCCGTATATTCCTTTCAGTTGTGATTTGTATTATTTTCCGTTGCATTGTAACCTGTAAATATTTGATATTTAGTAAATGTGTAATATTTATTCATACTCTGTATATTTTTGTATTCTAATGAAATTGTTGTAATAAATAATGAAATGTTCTTCTATTTATGTTCCGATTCATCATGTTCTCAAAGTCAATATGTGCTTTCCTTCATGGGGAAGTTCGGGTCGTTTCAGTGTTAGCGTCAATAATTTGAAGAGATACAACATTAGTGTTGACTTTCATGTACTCCTCGGCCTTTCTGTAGAATTTCTCAAGCGTGCCTGGTTCTTTCATTTTAATCCATCTACCAAACTCGTCCTTTTCATCTATAGCATCGATTAAGGACTTGAGAATTATGCGAGGTTCTGGATTTCTTACTTAAGCTAAAAAAACATTGAATCGACTGAGAAAAGCTTTAACAGATTCCCTTGGATTTTGTTTCATTGCTGAAAGCGTTATTGTAACGGCCTGGGAAATTTTTGACTTCGATAATCGACATATAACACCAAGTCGACTATCCAAGAATCGAAAATACCGAAATGTCAACAGAAAGAAGTTAGGAGTGAGAATAGATAAGATAGAAAATTAGAATAGAAGAAGAAGAACATAACAACAGAATCAGAGTAACACGAATCTCATAGCGAAACGAATAAAATATAATATGCAATATAACTTGAATTAAAACCAATATATCCATACAATACCATTATCGGAGTATAACACTTACAACACAATGGAAATAACAATAACTATATAATCCTGAAGCCTCCTGCTCCAGCTCTCCAAGTATCTGAAAAATCCTGACTACTTGACTGCTGTACAAAATTGAGCACCCAAGAATTTAGGGAAAACAAAACAAAATAAACTCTGGGTCTGTCATATGACTGGTGTGAGTAAACTCAAACCATTTGTATAACTTTTAAAATTCTTTTAAAAGAAAGAATAATCGTAACACCGATCCACACATAAACACAGATGGTTTTTACTGTTCGATAACCCAAAATATTCTTTATGTCAAGGCTCTTCTGATATTATAATAATGTCTAAATCAAATAAATAGAAATCTAGTAGAATGCTTTCACATATATAATATACAACCAAAAACCGCAGGCTCTTATTGGGTAATGGATTTTCAACCCAGACAAAGTATGGAACCACCTTCCGATTAGTGTACTCTAGAAGCGTTACACTAGATTTCAACAACAACATCTTGTAACTCGGCCACACATGACTGGCCATTCATTTCGCTTGAATGTTTCTAATATATTGTCACCTTACGGTTGGTATACCAAGAGATACAGAATTAAAAGAAGTAACAGATATAAATGTTCTCTAGATGGTGACAATATACCATAATTGGGTGCGACCAACTTAGCCACACTGTCTACCTGATTTCTGTCATTTCTTGGTTGATGAGGCTTGAGGTAAAAACGTATCACTATATGGATCGCATCTTTATTTCCTTTGAATGTCACATCGTCGTACCCACCAAATCACAAATTGATTTCGCCAAAAAGACCACGGGTATACAGCTAAGAGAAACGAATTCCCCGCCACCAAATGTAACTACGTTTGAAGAGATCAACTTATCTATTAAATATACTATGTCAGACATTCTTCCATACAGGTTGTTCTGGTACTGGACAAACCGAAGACACTATTCTGTATATCCATCTTAGGCAATTTCTACCTAGGATTTGACAGAACAGCCCTTGCATAAACTCCGTCTTCAATTATCATCATCATATTTGATTCGCAATGCTAATACCCATACAGAGTGGTTTTTCAAATAATAAATATGATCCCGGTCTCTCCGCATTGACAACAGAAATGGTCAAAAACATAGATAATCGGTTATTTAACTATCAAAGGAAAACATGTGTACAAACAACGGTCATATTTCCAAATGGAAATTTTATCGATCGATCATCAACCAACATTTATCCCTTTAAATTAATTTATCATTTATTTATTCATTTTCCTATTTCCCGTTTCCATATATTCATAAATTCTTATTTTCTAAATTTAGAAAATATATGTTATTAACATTGGAAAACATTTCAATTTCTTATTTTCTATATTAGAAAACATTTCTGATTCTTATTTGGAAAACATTTCCAAAACTCCTTCATTGGATTTAAACAGACGTTTAAATAAAACACCGCTATGTCAACTCAAATTGTTACACTCATTAACTAAATTCACTTAACCAACCTTCACTATCAAACCTTAACCATTCCTTAGTTAAAAACGAAGTCAATCAAGTTGGGGTATAACTACCTCTTAGACCTTAACTAAACAACATTATTAACCGCGAAATAGAAAAATATCACCTTTTAAATCTTTAGCAAACTTCCTTACGTAACTCTCGGATTATATTTACGAATCCAATTCTTTTACAGAAATCATCTGATTATAACAATAGTGTTATAATCCCATGCTTTCGAAATATAATAACTTAAATACAACTTTTCTTTATTAATTTGAATAAATAAACATATAATTAATTAATAAATGAATAAATAAATCTTGATTTAAAAACGTAAAGTAAAAAGTACTTTTCTACATTCGATATAGTCGAATTTCAACGTATAACTCTCTTTTGAATAGTCCCTATTCGATAAATCTCTTCAAATAACATATATTCGATTAACACTCTTCGTATAAACTATATTCGATTAACTCTCTTCAGATAACTTATATGCGATTAACTCTCTTCGAATAACTAATATTCAATTAACTCTCTTCGAATAAACTATATTCGATTAACTCACTTTGAATAACTTATATTCGATTAACTCTCTTCGAATAAACTATATTCAATTTACATTATGAGCTCCAACATATTTTACCCTTTCAGGTCAACTTAATTTCTAAATTCATTTTTAAATTTAGTACTTCCCAAAATTTATCAGTTTCCTTTTATAACTATTTTAAAACTGTAAAAACATTTGCTTTTCAATCGTTATTCACTTTAAAACGTGAATATTATTTCTTACACAAAACTGGACTCATTTTATCAAATCAAAAC
Organism: Allium sativum; assembly: GCA_030737875.1. Taxonomy (NCBI): domain Eukaryota; kingdom Viridiplantae; phylum Streptophyta; class Magnoliopsida; order Asparagales; family Amaryllidaceae; genus Allium; species Allium sativum. Next base: position 847,706,123 of record CM060922.1, on the reverse strand, counting down.
TTGATTTCATAATTAAGTTACTAATATAGGTTCAACTTCCAGTTATCGAGTCATTTTTTAACTTCTTATCCACATTCCATTTTATTTATCAAACCTCGTTTACATGTCAATTTCATGATTGATTCTATTAAATAAGTCTATAATTCTCTATCGCCCTTATGTTTGATTTTAAAATATCGGTTTCAAGCCGAATATTAATTAGGTTGTTGTTGACGCCAAAAAGTGGTCATCAACGGCCAAAACTCCGATTTAAGCATGATATATGAAGAAATATCAGAGAAAGCGAGAAAAAGCAAGAAAAAGTAAGACAACAGCGTTTTTATAGTGGTTCGGCGTTAACGAGCCTACGTCCACTTTATAATCTCATAATAATATCATAAAGTAGGAGGTACAATGAATGAGATCGTCGGGATCTCTATTACATAATCATTTTTGAGGAATACAACAAGTATTTCATGATGAAAGTGGTTGGTAGCCATGATTGAGTCATGCGTGGGCCAAAGAGTTATGCTCTAATCTGAGCTGAAGAAGAAGATCCCTCTTTGTTGTATTGCTTGGTGTATTTATAGGCAGCAGGCTTCAATAATTGGAGGTGCCATGTGTCAGTTGATCCATGTGAATAGCAGATAATGAAGCTGAGTCTTGATTACGTGGAGAAGTTCCCTCTAATATGTGGCAGCATAAACGTAGCTAGATCCGAGTTTATATGCTTTAGAATAGGTAGTTGGACCAAGTAAATAAGCTATGAAATATATCTCATGACCAAGTCATTGCTGTAGTGCAAGCTGATCTCATGACCACCTAGCCTAGGTCTATAGGGCTGAAGTGCTTCTATCCAAGAGCCCTCGAGCCCAGGAGCCTTTGGGCTTTCCAGGCCCTGCTCGAGTCCTGAGTGATCCTGTGATGGGTCCATGGGTTGACGGCCTTGCCAAAAGGCGGGTCAACACTTTGCCCCCTAAGGTACATCTTGTGGCGGACATGATGTACTTTGAGTAAGTCGAACTACATCTCTTTGGAATATCATTCATCTTCGGGAAAGCAATGTCGAGTTGTCATGTCTTTAGGAGTAGTCCCGGAGCTTGAATTCTTTTTCCTTTTCTCTGTGCCAACAGCATGTCATGCATTACTCTGCCATCTGTGGTAGCTATCGAGCCAAAGTTCGAGGCTAGAGTAGTTGGGATGAACAAGTAATCACTTACGCCTTGTCGAGTCAAGAGGTCAAATGATATCATTATAAGTCAAGTTGGGCGGCTGGCTTTTGCATAGGGTCATTCATAAAGAGTTTTCGCCAAATGGTGTCATCTTTTTATGCAAGTCGAGGACAAAGTCAAGTGTAAGGTCAAGTAATGTCGAACTCATATGCAGTCTCGCTAGAATGAGTGAGTCCAGTCATGTCGAACACATAAGTAGTCTTTCTTGAATGTGTGAGTAAGATAAATCGTGTCATGGTCCGAAGGTATAGTATATATCATTTGAATCACGTGTCAAGTCAAGGACGCGTTCAAAGTCAGTCTGTAAGCTGAACTCATGCCCACATCGTCGGTGGGGAATAAACAAAGCCAATGCTTGTAACACCCCGTATTTTCTGTGAATGTATAAGTAACAAATCAGAGAATAATTAAATTATTAAACAAGAATTAAGGGAAATGGGTTGCGCCATTGCGTTCGTCTCGAAATTCTGCTTGGAAACTAGTCCGAGTTTTCGAAAACGGAGTCCGTATGAGGGAGATATGGCACTCCGAAGTTTTAGAGAATTTCAGAATCGAAAACAGCTCGAAAATTCAAATTCAAATTCGAATTCAAAATCCCAGAACAGGTTGGGCAGGAAAATTCCGGCCCATGGACCAGGTCGACCTGGGGGTCGACCATAGTGTCGACCTCCCAGGGGCCAGGTCGACCTGGGGGTACCAGGTCGACCATAGTGTCGACCTGGGGGTCGACCAGCTCCCGAAACCCAGTTTTTTTAACCTGGTTCATTCTTATGTATCCGGTCTCGTTTCTGTCTATATTCGTCTGCCTAATCCTATATAAACTCACCCCTAGCCTCATTCTCTCCACACCATTTCATTCTGTCTATATTCTGCCTCTGTCCTAATTAAAAATAAAAAAATGGCGTCGCTACCCTGCTGGAATCAAAACTTGGACTGATGAATCTTCTTCCAACCTGAATAGAATTAAAAGCTAAATCAAATCTCAAATCCAAGTTTAGAGCTATGACAATTAAAGAGGAATAATTCATCATTTCTGCATCAACAACAGTTTATTGTCCTTTCTTAAAACCACGAAAGGCAAGTACAGTTATTTTCCGCTATAAACTGTAATTATAATTGTAACATGATTATAAATTTGAATCTGAGGTTATGTATATTCTTATCTGTCAGATTTGTTTTTCTGTGACTATTCTGTACCTCTTTCTTCTTTCTGTTCTATAGCCAGGCTACTACGAGCCTGCGCCGAATCTCATAAGAGATTAACGCACGAACGCTAAATTTTGGGACAAATAATAATGCATAATTGGACATGAAACTGTTGCCTATGATACTATTGCCTATTACTATGATTCATTGACTATGAGACTATTGCCCATGACTATGATTCATTGACTATGAGACTATTGCCTATGACTATGATTCATGACTATGAGACTATTGCCTATGACATTGAATAAGAAACTATTGTGATGAGTCGCCCATGACTATTGTGGTTAGTTGCCTATAACTATGGTAGTTAGTTTCTTATGCCTATTCCCATAATGATGTTAGATCTCATATTTAGTATGTAACTTTGCTAGTTTATTCCCATTCACTATTATGTACATCGAGCCTATAGGGCCATTTCATGAGTATTTAGAGAACTTGTGGAAACATGTTATACGGGGATTGGGCGTAGCTTAATTAAGTAAATCTACCATAGCAAATATGTTGGCATAATCTGAGTTGGCTATAATAGAGAATGATTTACATGTGTATTAGTCTTGGACATAAATGGTGAACTAGAATATTAAATCTAGTTTTGACATGAACTGTAAATGGGAATATTAAGGCTAAAATTTGGGGCATATATTGTATTATGAATTATGACCTTGATTTAGGCATGTAAGTTTAGGCTAAATTTATGATTGGGAAAGATATGTAAACAGAGTTTTAGATATATATATAATCTGCTTGAAGTACTTAGAGTGCTTAAAGTATGACTTGACTCCTTATGGCAGCTTCTGTGGGGATTATGATTTTAAAGTTTTGTACTCTGATGATTTTCTGAACAAGACTGATATTTATGTACTTGAGTTTTTTGGGAAAGATGTAACCAAACTAATTTCTGTTTTCCGCTGTAATAAAGTTATAATTTCTCAAGTATTGTTTATCTGTCTTGTAAATTTCTGTTCTGTCTACTAAAACGCTCCACCAAAGTTAAGGCATTCCCTTTGTGAGTGACCTTAATGGAGGTGGGGTGTTACAATGCTGATGCCCCCAGTGTCAGTGGGGGTCGAGCTAAGTCAGTCGGGCGTCCAGTCCTTAAGCCTTTATACTCTCCGTCGTTGTTTCTTGTTAGAGTTGCAGGTTTAGTAGTCTTAGCCAACTCAAGTCGTTTTATAATTTCTCTCTCGAGTCAGCGAGAGTTACAGTTGAACATACGAGCTGTCAAATCACACATGTCTAGGCATTGTTCCTTCACCTTAGTCGGAAAGCGAGGATCGGCACATCAAGCGCCAATGAACTTAGTTACTCATATCATTCGAGCCAGTTAGGCCTATCCCCTTTGTTTATGTTTCATCGTAGTCCAAAATAGTCATCACACTCTTGTCGAGTTCGTTCTTCATGCTCGGTTCCATTGAGGTCATCATTTTTGGCTGTAGTTTGAGATCCTGCGAAACTTTAAGGAGTTGGAAATGTGCATGGAGTAGTCCGGTGGTCGAGCTTCGTTCGAGGCTTGCCATGCTCCCCGCAATGGGGGTCTGGCTGAGTAGTAGAACCCAAATCCATGTCCTCTGTGGATTCATGCTCCATCGTCAAATCATGGGTCAGAGTTAGGTGCAAAACGATTTGTTGGTACTCAACCTGTACTGGTTTCTTCTCTCCCATCCAAGCTCTGAGGATCAAAGTTGGGCTGCGAGAGGTCAGACTGTAGTCACTTTGAATACTCTTATCCCCTTCCAATTGGTAAGTAGGTTGGGATCAGTCAATGGCTGGTCACTCTGCACCCCTTTCATGGTCCCCATGCGACAATGTAAAACTCGTCGTTGCACTTAGGCTATAGTCAGTCACATATAGGCATATGTGTTGATTCTAAGTATCACTCTCAAGGCCCTCTTTCAGTCGTTGCCTTAAGTTGTGTGATGTGTTATTGAACATCCCATTCTCAAGGTCTCCTTTCGGTCGTTGCATTGAGCCGTGTGAGAAGTTTAGCATTAGAAGTCGATGTCAGTCCTTCGAGCACGACCCATTTGTTGTTGTATGCGAGTGTGTCCCTCGTGTCTTTGCTTTGTGTCTGTACATAATCCTGCAATTCGACAAAGAATAGTTCGCTTAATCTTGCAAGCTCTTAGTCAATCTTTAAGTCACAAGAAATTGTAGCTCGAAATGAAAACATGTTGAGTGCTAATCTATCTAGCATAGAATTATTAAATGTCAAAGTGTACAGTGTCGTAGTTTGGAGGTATAGTGTCTGTAGCCTCCATTTAACTTTGAAACACGGGTCGCGCCCGAAGCATGTTTGAAGTTAATTCAGAAATCTATGCCCGTGCCTCCAGCATTCCGGTCCGTAAGTCCTTTATAATCTTCTCCTCAGTCGGAGGGCAATGAAGATTACATGCACGTCACAGTATTGTATTTTATACTCTCTCCCAAGTCGTGAGAGTTAGAGTTATGGGTTTAGTGGTCTTAAGTCATGGTGCACCGTTCACACTAACCCAACAGATTTATACTCTCTCTCAAGTCGTGAGAGTTAGAGTTATGGACGTCGTGGTTCATCCTTTATACTCTCCCAAAGACAGTTTTGGTTAGAGTTATAGATCAAGTGGTCTTAAATCTTGGCGCTCCTGTCACACTCGTCCTAAGTTTATACTTATATCCAAGCTCTGAGGATTAGAGTTAATCGGGCAAACAGTCGGATCATATTTGCCTTGGCATCATTCCTTTGCTTCCACGTCAAGGGGAAAGGTCACCATCAGGGGTGGTCAGTTCGCGCTCCTATTGAGTTTATACTCCTCCCATTAAAGTCATGGGAAAGAGTTAGAGACGTCGTTGGAGAGCGGTCGAGTCATACTCATCCCCGTCTTAACAATTCTCTTTTTCCCCCACATCGAAGGAAAAAGTTATTATGTTGTTCATGGATCGTTCCCCTGTCATTGCTGCACTCTTCCTGTCGTATCAAGGGATGGAGTCGTCAATCTACTACGTGGTTATGTCACACTCGAATACATCTCTATGTCTTGTCTAGCGAATTGAAGGCTAGATGCTGAGGATGCCTCATTAGTATGCCCATGCAAAGATAGCTCACGACGAACTCATGTGCGTATATTCCCTTGCCCCCTACTTCAAGGGCAAAAGTCAGTAAATGAATAGGCAAACTTCATTCACGTTAGATTGTTGGCGTCAAACCAAGAGTAAGCAGGTGAATAGAAGAATCATGTTCGCCAAAGCTTTACATTACTCCGATCAAAATATGGAAGGAGTGGTCGGTACCAAACCTCGGGTACCTGCAACATTTATATATGAATTTGCATGAGTTAATCATGTCAATAACTTAAGAAGTATGTAAAGGCAAAATGCATGATTGGAAAATAAGTATGTTGATGGGTGATGCTGCCTCTTTTATTTGGATCCACGAAATCTGATGGTGTCAAACATAGGATCTGGCCATATGGATTGTCGAACCGCGTCCATTCTAAGTCGGATTTGGACTTTGAAAGGCAAAATTTGATGCATAATTGTCTTGAGTCATGCCACTCATGAGCCGAGTAGCGGATGGTCATGTCAGATCCACCTTGAGCTGTATAAATTTCCTTAGACGGGGGGGGGGGGGATGGTTTTGTAAACGAGTGCTTCAGTCAGGTCCGTTATGGCAATGATTTGTAGTTATATCCTTTGCCAACCCATTTTGACTTGTCCCATCTCTGACAGGTGATGACCATTGAATCTTTAATTGATGAAGGAAGTCTTTTCAAATCCTCATGGGGCGGCAATGCCAAGAACGATCAGACCTGGATCGGGGTACTGGGATAATAAAGGCAAGCGGCCTTTGTGGGTGAATGATGAAGGCGTGTTTCCTTTGAATCGCCTTCTTGCCCCCATGTCGAGGGGAAGGAAAAAAGGTCGGGTAGTTTGATCAGAACTGCTAATGGCGGTATCTCATGTTGTGGGTGATAAGGCTTTGATCGGCAGAAGAACAATGGATCCATGCATATAGAAGCTTTGTCTTTTCCATGTCAGGAAGTGGGATATGGAGGGTAATAATGTAGACATGCCTCGTCCATCCGCGGTTATGTCTTTGATTCAATGTCGGGGAATGAGAGCCGATATATAGACAATCAATCAACATCCTGGCTTAAGTGTTTCAAGCTTTTAACTCATCGATCTCCGGGCAAGACTGAAGCAGTCGATCAGGATTGAATAACCTCGGTAAATGAGGGTGATGGCTCTTGGAAGAATCCCAGTCGTTGCCATCCTGTTGTTGATATTCTCAGACCATCCGCTGAATCTTGGATGATAAGTCTTTATGATTGTTGTTGGCCAAAATATATGTCGAGCGGAAGGTGAGCCGTCAAGCGGGTCCGGGCGCAGCGCCGGTGGGGGTCCGGGGCCCCACAGTCCCGGCGGCGATCGACCTAACCGGTTAGGTTGAAAATGCAGGCACCGCACGATTTTTTTGATTTTGGAAGATGGAGTCTTTTCTGAAACGATCAGAAAATTGCATTTTTTCTAAAAATGACCTTGTTTTGGGTCGATGTGCAAGACTTTAGAAATGACTAGTAATCCGGGCCGGTATATCTGAAAAAGTTGGTTCAAAGTAGGTCGACCTGGAGATCTTCAGAGGAGTCGGTCGACCTGGGGAGCTTCAGACGAGTCGATCGACCTGGACTTGAACATCGTTACGACGTTGGCTGTTCGAACTGATTTCACCTCGACCTATGACCTGCTCTGGGCCAAGCTACATACTGGGAGCTTTCCAAAGTGCAATTCCTACTGGCCGGTTCTCTGGTCGGGTTGATGTCGACCTAGGAAGGGTCAACCTGACTAGAGTCGAACCCAGAACTGAAAAAAAATAGTTTTTTTATGCAGATGTTGCTGCTTCTACTTTCCAAAGCATGTGCAGAAGTATTGGAAACCATGGCTACTGAAGATGACTGAAAATAGAATTTTGTCTTGGACTTGGTGATCCAAAAGTTGAGCAAAACCCTTAAGATGTTGAAAATTCATTTCTCAGTGAAAGCACCAAACTGTTGATGCCAAAAAGTGGTCATCAACGGCCAAAATTCAGATTTGAGCATGATATATGAAGAAATATCAGAGAAAGCGAGAAAAAGCAAGAAAAAGCAACGTTTTTATAGTGGTTCGGCGTTAACGAGCATACGCCCACTTTATAATCTCATAATAATATCATAAAGTCGGAGGTACAATGAATGAGATCGTCAGGATCTCTATTACATAATCGTTTTTGAGGAATACAACAAGTATTTCATGATGAAAGTGGTTGGTAGCCATGATTGACTCATGCATGGGCCAAAGAGTTATGCTCTAATCGGAGCTGAAGAAAAAGATCCCCTCTTTGTTGTATTGCTTGGTGTATTTATAGGCAGTAAGCTTCAATAATTGGAGGTGCCATGTGTCAGTTGATCCATGTGAATAGCAGATAATGGAGCCGAGTCTTGATTACGTGGAGAAGATCCCTCTAATATGTGGCAGCATAAACGTAGCTAGATCCGAGTTTATATGCTTTAGAATAGTTAGTCGGACCAAGTAAATAGGTTATGAAATATATCTCATGACCAAGTCATTGCTGTAGTGCAAGCTGATCTCATGACCACCTAGCCTGGGTATATAGGGCTGAAGTGCTTCTATCCAAGAGCCCTCAAGCCCAGGAGCCTCGGGCCAAAAATGTATGGGCTTTCCAGGCCCTGCTCAAGTCCTGAGTGATCCTGTGATGGGTCCATGGGTTGATGGCCCTGCCAAAAGGCGGGTCAACAGTTGTCAAATCCGGATTTATTCAACATATAATTTATTTAAAATAAATTATTTTATAACAATTTTCCTAGTCGAATTCTAGTTACAAACCTTTATGGATTATATTTTAATCCTATTCATATTTCAAATATCGAAATAAATTCCATTGTTTCTTTTTTAAAACAATTTCCCAATTTCCCGTTTTACATTCACTGCTGAATTTACAACCCAAATTATCCACTGATAATTATTTCTGTTTCACTTATAAACATTGTTTATAAATCAAGCTACTTGTTTTTATTGTTAAACAGGTATTTATTTCTAGCCATTCAAAATTCCATTTCTATTTTTAAAATAGATTTTTTCCCCTTTCAAATTCATATTTCCATCATTTATAGTTCCCTTTGTAAATGTTAAGTTACATTCCATTTTAAAATATCGGTGTTAAAACCAATATTCAATTCTCTATATAAATTCATATTTATATATTCAATTTATCAAATGAGAAATATTTCCTTAATTTATAAACATCGTTTATAAATTATTCTTCTCAATTTATCTGTTAAAACAGATTTCTATTAAATATTTACTGTAAATACATTTTCCCATAATTCTTTTATAACTGGCAATTCCTTTTTAAAATTCTGTAAATTTTCCAATATCATATTTATTCATTATAATTATTTATATACTTCTTGTTACTTTCATTAAGTATTTCCATAAAAACGATCTTTTAAACTTCCATAACTGTTAATAATTTTCTATACAAGTTTCTAATTAAATTCCAAATAATAATTCCTTTTATAAAATCCATTGATTTTATAAATTCTTAAACTCAACATCCACTTCAAAAATTCCCTTTATATAAACTCCTTTTGATTTTATATAAATAATTTCATTTCAATATACACTTTGAAATTTCATTTTATTCATTCCAGTCCAACTTATGCTATTTAAAATACTAACTAAATTGACCAGTTTCATCCAAATACATCCAAATCAACCACGGATTATATATCACATCATATATCATAATATATGAAAGCAAACAATATTATAATTATTGAGGAATCCTATTGGATCCCTCTAACTTGTTTCCCTGCATTCGCAGATGTTAATCAACATAGATAACATGAATTTATATTAATATGAAATATTCTGATAAATAGAATCAATATTTGATTAACGATATATATATACCGTTATCTATATTTTAAACCAATTAATTAATAGTTCATCCAAACAGTCAACACACAACAATCAACCAACATTTATCAATTCTAAAAATACGTTAAAAAATATAAACTTGCAGAGTTAGTGAGTTTTACTCACATTGGTCGGTTATCGTTAAATAACGATAAGCGATCGTCGATTTGATTCAGATCAGACTATTTATTTCGCTACAAATTCTAACAAGCTCCAATTCACTCCCAGTCAGTTCCATTATATTGCTCCCGTCCATACGATCCTAATGGATCTTGTTTCGCTGAATTCCGATCTCGTATAAGTGAACTATTAAAATTAGAAGTTTGCGTACTATTTTAAACTAAAATAAACTTATATTTTCTTAATTGGGATTCACCTTTAACTCTTGGCCCACGTACAATTAAAACCTGCTGAACCCTTCCTCCTTCCTCCACTTTTCAGTTCGAACTCCAGCACAACCATTTCCACTCTGTCGCCACCCTCATCCTTGCCAAATCTCCCATGGAAACAACTGATACTTCCACCATTAATCCCATCTTCATCTCCTTTCTATCTATAATATTATTGTCCAACTCGATTGCCGGTTATAAAATGCGATTCCCAGTTGAAACTCATGGTTATAGTACCAGTTTTGAACCCTTTCACCACCAATGTCTCCTCCACTATTTCACTATTCCAAAATCCAATTGTACCATTTGCTTCTACTTCGAAATCTCTTCCACACCAACTCCATTTTCATGAACTCGCACCCAATACCCAGTTACAACAATTAGTACGCCCTCAAGATGTACAGTACAAGTAGTGACATCAGTCAGATCAGATCCTCACCAAAGTATACCAAAAGAGGAGCATTTCTTCACTGATCATCACGCAACCCTCGAATCACCCCTTGACACCATTGTTGTTAACAAATGTCAATCCTAGCTTGCGTATAAACTTTACAGCTAACGTTGAAACTTCGAACCACCCAAAAGCTACACTAGACTAAAGATAAATAATTCTTGAACTCGAATATATAAGTTTGAGGATTTAATGATTTTTATTTGGATTATAAGGATTTTTGGATCTCGGGATTTACTGCGTGGAGAAAATTTGGTGGCGGTAGAAGTTTTGTTGACCTTAGAATGAAGGAAGTTAGAGTTTAGAAGAAGTTGAGGTGTTTTTATAAAGTAGGTTAGCTTGTATAAGAAGCTTCATATAAATTTTATATTAATTTATATTCACAACGCTATTTGTATTCGTCTTTTAAAAATCCCTATGATCACATACGATATCCAAATCTGATGAAAATGGATATACACCTACAGTTCGACATTACGGACCCAACGAAACTTGTTTCGTCGAATTCCGAATCCGTTTGCTCACACAGCGTATTTTTAAAGCCAAATTATTGACTGTTTTTTATATTAAAATCTCGTAAGGCCACAAATTGACTCCAAAAATCACGAAAATTGAAATCTAGCAAAAATTTAATATTCTGGATCCAATAAAATTAGTTTCGTCGAAAACGGAGGTCATTTGCAAGAATGGCCATTTTTAAAGCTCTAAATAAACCCATTTAAATATTAATATATTTGAAAACAATTTAATTTAATATTAAAAAATTAACATTATCGTATAGAATATCATACAGCTCCAAAATATACATATCTGGATTTATTACTCGATATTTCAAAATCCCAGATTATATTGATGTTAAATTTATATTAAAAATCCTTTTATAATATAAATAAATCGTTATAAATTATAAACGAATTCCATAGTGACTTTATGGAAATTTGATTTGGATACCACTCACAATCTATACGATGAAATCTCGATTTTTCTCTTCCATTAGAAAAATATACTTCACCAGCTCTGAACGTTTCTTGTTTCACAGAAATCCGACTTAAAACGGATTCTGTATATTCGTTTAAAGTTCGAATCGCCAAATTACGAACTGCCATGCCATTTCAAGCTCGATTATAATTATAATATAATTAGTACGTTCAAAATTTGTTTAAATAATAAATTTGTTATTATAATTCCAATTCTAAATTGAATTAAATCTTATAAATAATCCAATTCACATATTATTGCGAATTCCACTATTTCCGACTATTTCGGAAATAAATATATTATTCTGTTATTTATATTAATTAAATATTCAATATTATTTAATTAAACAATCATTTAAATCTCTAAATCACTATTTAAATAATTAAATAAATTAATTATTATACCTTAAAAATACGGGACGTTACATTCTTTCCCCCTTAAAATAATTTCGTCCTCAAAATTGTTAAAGGTAGAAAACAAACCCTATTAACTGGGTTAAAAATTATTCATTTACTTATAACTTCAGTTTTAACTGAATTAATTGATTTCAATTAAATTATTAATTTATTCCGAACAACCAAAATTTTCAAAAATTCTGAAAATTTTCCAAAACCTTAAATTTTCAAAAAAATTCGCCAGCACCTCCTTTGTACGGCTCAATCGGTACAACTACAACTCGCCTCTCTAGAACTTCTCCAATTAAAAGAAAATCAAACAGCCAAGCTGCTTACCCATTCGGCTCATAAAAATCTCATACCCAATATGAAATAAAAACTTGTACCTTTTCGTCGGGCATATCATTATATCCTTTCATTCTGCTACTAATTCAGCATATACCAATGCCATCCCAATCAATCTCCAATCGATTCATCCTCATACCCAACCATTGGGTTCTATCCAAGCCAAATTTCATTTTAAACTCAAGTATTATTCTTGATTCTGAATTCTTAAATCATCAACCTAATTTGTGGCGGTCCGCCCCGCACCAGCCGACATTTCCGATGAAGTGCGTTGTACTAATGTCTGACTAGCACGAGACTGTCGCCAAAGAAAAGGGGTTTGAAGCTAAAACTACCAAAGGAACCTGTAGAATGTCTCACAACGCATGGAATAAAATATAATAATAACATACTTGACATAAAACAGGTGGGACAGTGCATAAGCTGAAAAATAAACCATAATCATTATAGCAGCGGAAATTCAAAATACAACTTATTACAACTCCGACATACTGTCTCTAAAGCAAAGAAAAAGGTGCACCACTAATGTCCAAAGTAGTGACCAGCAACAACACAGGGAGAATATCTATATATGTATCATATGTGGAAGCCTTATGCTCGTCTCTTGTACAGCTACTCGTGCATACCACATAACCTATCTCTAGTCTGCCCATTTAAGAGCACTTAGAGTAATGGGAAGAGACATAAAACTCTGGGTCAGACAAAAGTCTGGTATGAGCGATAAGCAATAAAACAGAACAATAACAGGTATACATAACCACACCTGAACCTGGACTTGCAACCAAAGAGTTAGCACAACAGGATGTGCGATACTCTAAGGTGACACTAACATATGGTGTAAAGATACGGGGGAGGGGTGTGCATGTCATAGTGATATCAAACAATCAAGCATAGCAACCATCCTCACATCTCTCACTCATTGCGTAAAACATACGATATCCACTGCTTTGACCACCCAAATCCTTTACTATGATCACTCTGGCCCATGGAGTAATGATGGCTCCACTACACTGATCCATAGCCACTAATCCCTTGCTCGTCCACTCTGCCCCCATGAAGTCATGACGACTCCACTGCACAGGCTCATAGCCATGCTACGATCACTCTGACCCTTGGAGTAATAACTACCCCACTGCATTGATCCGTAGCCTAACATCCGTCTTGGTGATGAATCCAAGCTATAGACGTCGGTAACCCCTTCACACACGTCCCACAGCATAGTCCAACTCATGAAGTTAACTCGTTGGTTCCCAACTGGATCCTGAGTTCTACTTCTTATTTGGACTACCTTTGCATCTCGGGTTTTGATCTCCTCCGGATCGGTTTGGTTCTCCTTCTCATCTTTGGTTCAGTTCGATCGTAACTATCCTTTCCTAGTGGTCCTTTTCGTAGCACCTCCTCATAGTCCAGTTCGTGATTCTCCTCCAGTTCGTGGTCATCATGTCGGCTCGTGAAGGCTGCCTGGTCGTATCTGTTCGTGGTAAAGCTTCGGTTCGGGTTGGGCCTTCATCACCGGTTCAAGCACGTGGTCTGCTCCGGTTCGGGTCGGGGGGCTTTAGATGTGAACTATTCGTGAGCTCCTGGTCGGATCGGGATCTCCAAGCGGTTTGGGGTCGATTCCCTAGCTCGTGGTGCAACAGTTCGGAGGAGCGATTCATGGGGAGGGGGCGATCCGATCCGGTTTCCTGCACTGTTTCCTGCGACTTTTCCAGCAAGTGTTTACGCCATACAACGGCGTTTTTGACCATTCTAACTTTTCTAATCAACCACAAAGCATACCATACAGTTATAGCAACATGGGGAATCAGCAAAAAACACCAAAACAACAACTTAACATGTCAATATGGATCAAACATACGCAAAAACCTATGTTTTCCCCGTAATCCCCCTTAATCATGTTTAATCATAACTAATGATAGGATTAAAAAAAAATCCAAATTAATCCAAATTCTTATCAAAGCCCTAAAGTAATATTTAAGAATTTTTACATATTTTTCCAGAATTTAATCATGTATAATTTTGTTAATTAACACTAATCACCCCTAATTAGCCGTAATTGGTGAAAAACAATGCAAATCCCTCACCTTGGCCACAAATTAATCTTTGATCTAAACTTTGCTACTGTTATAGGTCGAATTCCAATGCTTAGCAGCAGCCCCAACTCTGATTTGCCACTAGACTTCCTTGATTTTGTGTAGGTTAAGCTAATACGCGATTAAACGGTGATTTGGGATGAATTTAGAAAGTGGAGGCCATTGTTAGGGTTGAAGAGAGGTAAGTGGCGGTTGGAAAATGACAAAGAAAACGTTTCTCTAACCCTAATCAGCCCTCATGTAGCTCTAATCCCAAAATCCCCCAGTGGGTCTAGCTGCTAATCACCCGGTTAAACCCAATTAAGCTGTTTTCACTTTATAAACCTTAATTTAGCCATATCTCCCAAACGGTAAGTTCGTTTGACAAGTGTGACCACTCTACGGATAGGTAAACCATCATTAGGATCTTATGAAAGTGATTTCAAGTTAAAACTCCTTACCAATCAAAAGTTATAAGCGAATCAAGATTCGCTAGGGCAAAACGGTCATTTAAAAATTCGCAAAAATCGTGAACATGGGAAATGACCCCAATAGCCGTTCCCCAAAGTGACACAACCATATGACTTTGTATGAAAATGAAATAAATATTCTACGATCCTCCGATGCATGGAATGCGGGTCGTTACATTCTCCCCCCTTAAGAAATTTTGCCCCTGAAATTCCTTAACCAAAACATACAAAGGATCCCGCAAGCCTATCAGTCATTTGCAACAATAAAACATACATAACAATACAACAAGCCTATCCTAGCATGCTGTTTACTAACGAGGGAAGAAACTATCACTATTAAAATCTACCAGGCAAAGAGTTCTAAATACGACTTGCTCATGCTCTCCTCTGTTTCCCAAGTACAGTCTTTCTCATTCCCAACCCACTGGACTTTTGACTTGTTTCACCGTCTTCCTTCGAAGTTGTTTCGCATCATGTCCGATAGTATGAATCGTCTTGTGGTTCCCAACCACCTCGGGTTCTACCTCGATATCATCCAACTTATTTGGTGAAATAGTCACATTAGGTTCGTGCACAAGCTTCCTTAACTGGGAAACATGAAATACGTTGTGAACTCCAGCCAACTTGTCAGGAAACTCAACTTTATATGCCAAATTCCCAACTTGTTCGAGAACTGGGAATGGACCAACAAATCTTGGTGCTAACTTGCCTTTCCTACCTAGCCTAATCACGCTCTTTAACGGAGAAATCTTGACAAACACCAAGTCACCAATGGAGAATTTTAAATCTCTTCGCCTCTTATCAGCATAAATCTTCTGCCTATCCTGAGCAGCCTTCGTTCGTTGTTGGATGACCTTAATCTTGGCTGAAGTTTCTCTTATCACATCTAGCCCAAACACAAACTTCTCACCGGTTTCTAGCCAATATAATGGTGAGTTGCACGGTCTTTCGTACAAAGCTTCAAATGGAGCCATACCAATACTGGATTGATGACTATTATTATATGCGAACTCCACTAGATGCAAATGGTCATCCCAAGACCCTCCAAAATCCAATATATAAGTTCTCAATAGATGTTCTAATACTCGATTCACTCTCTCTGTTTGACCGTCAGTTTGAGGATGGTACGCGGTACTGAGATGTAATTCTGATCCTAAAGCCTCTTGTAAGCTCTTCCAAAATCCACTAGTGAATAACGGATCTCGGTCACTCACAATGCCTTTGGGTACTCCATGAAATCTCACTACCTACTTCATATACAGTTCCGCTAACTTAGTTGCGGTTCTATTCAACTTGATGGGTATAAACCATGTACTCTTGGTCAATCGGTCCACAATCACCCAAATGTTATCATGGCCTGATCTTGCCCTTGGTAACCCATCAATGAAATCCATTGATATTTGTTCCCATTACCATTCTGTAATTTCTAATGGTTGCAACAAACCACTTGGTTTCTTTTGCTCATCATTAACCAACTGGCAGTTCATGCATTTGGATATAAACTTCCCAACGTCTCTTTTAATCCCTTCCCATTAGTAGGTCTGCTTCATGTCTCGATACATTTTGCTACCACCAGGATGTATAGTTAGTTTTGAGTGATGACATTCTCTACTCACTTCATATCTCAATCCATGAACGTTGGGTACAACTAATCACCAAATCTTTCTAAGCCACCCATCTCGATCAAGTCCATACTTGTTCATCTCCTTGTCGATACCCTTCTCTAACTTGGAGATGATTTCCAATAGGTTAGGATCGTCCCTCTGACTCAAATCAATCTGCTCAATCAAAGTCGGTCTAACCATCAAACTTGCTAACATTTCTGGATCCAATCCATACATACGTCTGAAATTACATCCCACGATATGCTCTAGTTGCTTCCATTCAAGAAACATAGCATCTAAACTGTCATGTCTCCTATTCAATGCATCAGCTATCGCACCTAGTTCGGTAGCACAGGCATCTGTGTATGTCGTCATCTCTTCATTCTCTATTACCAGAATACTACAGGTGATAGTCTACTCAAGGGAACAAAAATAGTAACAAACATAGCAACCATAGCATCCATCAAACATGTCATATCTATCACGTGCCAGAGCTATACATACGTCGATAACTACTTGACTGGTCCAACCAATCCCAAGGCTAATGGAAGCCTCGCCTCCATATGGACTACCATACGGACTACCATACGTCCGACGTACGTTTATCCTCCAAGGATAACTAGATCACGTCCAACGGATCCAAGGTAACAGGCGTCTCTAGATACCCCTTCTTCAAGTTCGCCTAGAACACTCTAAGTATCGACGATTTCTTGGTACTCTCATCAGAAGAGCTACCCACATACTCAGACCCAGTCTCGAGTATCCATTACTGACAAATCTCAAGTCCAACATGAGTCGTCTCTCTATTCGTTGCATCTCCAAGATCAAAGAACAACCATTTTTCTTTTATGAGTTCAAGTCCAACTTGAATCGTCCTAGCCCTCATTGCATCTCCACGATCAACGAGCACATATTATCCCTTTGAAGTTCTACCATTCTTCAACCAAAGACAACATCAACATAGGGTCCTAAACAATCCATTACCTTGCAGCTTCCTCAAGTCCCACTCGAGTCATCTCCTAGCCCTATCGAATCCAACTCGGGGTAGTCCATACCATTGAACAGTCTTATCATGCCATGGTTGCACATCACTCCTCGAGTAATCCGCGATATCATTCAATGGAAATCACAACAACTACTTATATCTCACGCAAACCATCCTAGTCGAACTCGACATTCCCTAAGCACAAGCCCCAAAGACCTAAACCAATATCAGACAAGCACTCAAGGAACATCTCCTCCGAATTCAGACAATCTACGTGAGATGATACTAGTAAAACAACTTACACAATCAAAAGCAAACATACATCCATAACTCGATAAGAACACATTATAACAAATCATGAAAAGACTAGTCGAACCACCTATCGGGTTCATCACAACTATAGGTCTATCGACTATCTCAGGTTCCAATCCCAACTTATCTACCAGGTCACTAGGTATGAAGGAATGGGATGCCTCGCTATCAACAAAACTAGAACAGAAACATCATAAATAGAAAGCATACCCCGAATAATGACGCCTTTTCCCTTCTCCGCCGCAGTTGGGGCATTCGACGAAGAAGGAACAGCGTTGATAGCATATGCTTTCACAATCTGCTTCTCTTTAGGGGATTACGGGAAATTATCCTTGTGATGTCCCACTTGGCCGCAATTGAAGCACTTCCTTTCCTCAGGCTTTTCCTGACAATCTCTAGGATAGTGGCCCTTCTTGCCACAACTAAAGCACTCTTTATCTTTCTTGTCCCTCTTTTTCTGACCACCCTTGGTCTGATCCCGTTTTCTCTTATTCTGAGACTCCTTCTTACCTCCACCGCTTGCTTGTGGCTTTGGTTCCTCTATAGATGCAATAGTAACATCGACCTTTGACTCAGGGTAAAGACTCTCCGATCTCAATGCTTTCCCCACTATAGACTCGAACGTCTCGTCGATGTGGTTTATCAGCCTTTCCCTTAAGTACTCATCTAAGCGGGTTATGAACTTCTCGTTCTTCTTCTCGGTAGTGTCGATAAGAGATAATCCATACTTCAATAAAGTACCAAACTCTGCAATATATTTCGAGACTGCCCTACCATTCTGCTTAAGCTTCAGAAATTTCCTAAACAATTCAGATTTGTGAGCAGCTGGAATGAACTTTTTGCTGAAACGAGTCATAAGCTGATTCCAAGTAACTTGATCTTCAGGAGTAGCTTCCTTAATAGCATTCCACCAATTCATAGCCCGTCCTTGCAGTTGACGGGATGCTAGCTTCCTCTTCATCGCATCCTCGATACCCAAGTCTTCGAAGATACACTCACAGCTATCCAACCAATCCTGAACTTCTGTAGCCGATTCCGTTCCATGGAACGGCTTCCCACCAGGGCTAATGTAGTTCTTACAGAGCTTGGCGAAATTGGCCCTAGGAGCCGACACCGCTGCACCACCACCATTTGCAGCATTAGGAGATGCCCTATGAACATCCCTGAGCATCTCACTCATGAAGTCAGTGAACATCGTCCTCATATCAGGAGCATTCCCATTATTGACTCCTCTACAAGTATTCCTCATGTATCGGCTTATCGTTTAATCCGTAAGGAAAAAACGATTAACTATCTCTTCAGTGGTGCCAGTGCAGTGCGACTCCATCCTTAGATATACTAATAGTGTATATATAGCCTTTGAAAACCAAAATATCACAAATACGCGCTCTCATATACATATATTATCTCTCTCTGGTGTTTTTCCCTATGTTAACTACGCAAACTAGAGCTCTGATACCAAGTGTGGCGGCCCGCCCCGCTCCAGCCGACACTTCCATGAAAGTGCGCTGTACTAATGCTTGACTAGCATGGGACGGTCGCCAGAGAAAAGGGGTTTTAAGCTAAAACTACCAAAGGAACCTGTAGAATGTCTCACTTCGCATGGAATAAAATATAATAATAACATACTTGACATAAAACAAGAGAGATAGTGCATAAGCTGAAAACTAAACCATAATCATCATAGCAGCGAAAATTCAAAACACAGCTTATTACAACTCCAACAGACTTTCTCTAAAGCAAAGAAAATGGTGCACTGCTAATGCCCAAAGTAGTGAACAACAACAACACAGGGAAAATATCTATATCATACTTGGAAGCCTCCTGATCGTCTCCGGTACAGCTACTCGTGCATACCACATGACCTGTCTCTAGTCTGCCCATTTAAGAGCACCCAGAGTAATAAGAAGAGACATAAAACTCTGGGTCAGACAAAATTCTAGTGTGAGCGATAAGCAGTAAAACAGAACAATAACATGTATACATAATAAAACCTGAACCTGGACCTACAACTAAAGAGTTAGCACAACAGGATGTACAATACTCTAAGGTGACACTAACATATGGTGTAAAGATACAGGGTAGGGTGTGCATGTCATAGTGATATCCACAATCAAGCATAGCAATCATCCTCATTTCTCTCACTCAGTGCGTAAAACATACGATATCCACTACTTTGTCCACCCAAATCCTTTTCTATGATCACTTTACCCCATGGGGTCATGATGGCTCCACTGCACTGATCCATAACCACTAATCCCTTGCTATGTCCACTCTGCCCCCATGAAGTCATGACGACTCCACTGCATTGGCTCATAGCCTTGCTACGATCGCTCTGCCCCATGGAGTAATAACTACCCACTGCACTGATCCATAGCTTAACATCCATCTTGGTGGTCAATCAAAGCTATAGACGTCGGTAACCCCTTTGCACAGGTCCTGCATCAAAGTACAACTTATGAAGTTAACTCGTTAGTTCCCAACTGGAACTTGAGTTCTACTTCCTATTTGGACTACCTTTGCATCTCGGTTTTGGTCTCCTTCGGAGTTCTTCTCATCTTTGGTTCAGTTCGATCGTAACTATCCCTTCGTGGTGGTTCAGTTCGTAGCACCTCCTCATAGTCCAGTTCATGATTCAACTCCAGCTCGTGGTCATCATGTCGGCTCATGAAGGCTGCCTGGTCAGATAAGTTCGTGATGAAGCTCTAGTTCGGGTTGGGCCTTCATTATCGGTTCGGGCATGTGGTGTGCTCCGGTTCGGGTTGGGGGGCTTCAGATGTGAACTGTTCGTGAGCTCCTGGTCGGATCGGGATCTCCAAGTGGTTCAGGGTCGATGCATTATCTTGTGGTGCAGCAGTTCGGAGGAGCGGTTCATGGGGAGGGGGCGATCCGATCCGGTTTCCTGCACTGTTTCCTACGACTTTTCCAGCAAGTGTTTACGCGATACGATGGCGTTTTCGACCATTCTAACTTTTCTAATCAACCACAAAGCATACTATACAGTCATAGCAACATAGGGAATCACAATAAACACTTAACATCTCAATATGGATCAAACATACCCAAAAACCTATATTTTCTCTTAATCCCCCTAAATCATGTTTAATCATAACTAATGATAGGATTAGCAAAACATATCCAAATTAACCCAAATTCTTATCAGAGCCCTAAAATAATATTTAAGAATTTATACATATTTTTCTAGAATTTAATCATGTATAATTTTGTTAATTAACACTAATCACCCCTAATTAGCCGTAATTAGTGAAAAACAATGCAAATCACTCACCTTGGCCACAAGTTAATCTTAGATCTGAACTTTCCTACTGTTCTAGGTCGAATTCCAATGCTTAGCAGCATCCCCAACTTTGATTTGCCACTAGACTTCCTTGATTTGGTGTAGATTAAGATTAAACGGTGATTTGGGACAAATTTAGAAAGTGGAGGTCATTGTTAGGGTTGAAGAGAGGTCAGTGACGACTGGAAAATGACAAAGAAAAGGTTTCCCAAACCCTAATCAACCCTCATATAGCTCTAATCCTGAAACCCCCTAATGGGCCTAGCTGCTAATCACCCGGTTAAGCTCAATTAAGTTGTTTTTCACTTTCTAAACCTTAATTCAACCATATCTCCCAAACGGTAAGTCCGTTTGACAAGTGTGACCACTTTACGGAAAGGTAAACCATCATCCAGATCTAATGGAAGGGGTTTCAGGTCAAAACTCCTTAGCAATCAAAAGTAATAGGCGAAACAAGATTCACCTGGGGCAAAACGGTCATTTAAAATCGGAAAAATCGTGAACATGGGAAATGACCCCAATAGCCGTTCCTCGAAGTGACACTACCATACGACTTCGTATGAAAATAAAATAAATATTCTATGATCCTCCGATGCGTAGAATGCGAGTCGTTACGTAATTCCATTCCAAAATCTTGTCTCACAAATCCAACTATTTAACCTGGTTAATTTCCATACCCAGATTTCGAGTAACTAATAAATTTTCAAATTAGTTAATTACAGTTCCAAATCTGATTTTTATTTCAAAAAACAATCCATTTCAATTCAAATAATCTTTTCCTCGGAGTTTTAACTAATTTAGCTTTTCAAAAATCAAATATTCCTTTTCAGAATTCAAAACAACTTACTTTTCTCAAAACAATTCAAAATCAAAATCTTTGGTAGTAATCCGTCACTTAGAGCTCGAAAATGAACACCAATGATGATGCAGTCATCTCGAAATTGTTTTCCAGCGACCGAAGTGAGTTCAATACTATATCACTTTTCAAAACTCAAATTTAAACATTTCCGTTTTGAAATATATTTCAAAATACCATTCACAATCCTTATAAAACAATTTAAAATCTCCCAGGATTTTAAAATTCTCATATACTTAACTCAAATCCATTTACGAACACTTTTCCAAATTTTAGGAATTTTATTTCCAATTCTAACTTTAATTTTAGATATAATTCATTTGATTTCATATATTACATTTGTATGAATTCTGATTGGTTATATCTAACCCTTTCGCTTTTTATAATCTCATTTGATTATAATCACAACCAATATATCCAATTTGTTATAATAATTCCAATATAAATCCTTTATATCAAAATATAATTTGGGTAAAATTGTTTCATTTACCCTCTTTCAAAACATACTGTGTTGGTTCATCGTAATCGAGTGTTTAGAAACTCCTACTGATACAGTGGATCAAACTGATCGACCAAAATTTATAAGCCACTCAACCAGTAAATATCCACAATATAAAATCATTTTATGCTAAATAACAAATACGCCATCATATATATACACTCAAACTCAATCAAGGGTATTACTAACTATATCTCTACTGAGTCGCGCCACAGAGCCAAGGTAATTACTTAACCTTCAGCTCTGGTACCACTGTAACAGCCCGGGAAATTTTCGACTTCGATAATCGACATACAACCCCATGTCGACTATCCAAGAATCGAAAATACCGAAACGTCATAGAAAGATGAAACACCCCACCTCTGTTAAGGTCACTCACAAAGGGAATGCCTTAACTTCGATGGAGCATTATAGGTAAAAGACACAGATAATTTACAAGACAGAAATATAAACAGCGTAAAACAACATTTATTTCATACGATGTTCATAATAAAAGCATTACAGCAAACTGTCTCAAAGCAACTTCAAAATCATTACATCAAAATATCTGTCTTGCTTAAAACATAAAGAAGCATAAAACATAAATAAAACTACATAAATCCCCAAGTCTAGTGTGTCCAAAGCCATAGCCAAAGATAATATGTTCCAAGCCGTACATCACAGAGTCTTCAAGCTTGGAAAGATGAACGGTCCAAATTAAGTTGAGCTATTCCCTCCCTGGCTACCCGAGGGGGGGGGAATGGAAGAAAATAAGATAAAAGAGAAATGGGTCAGACATAAGTCCGAGTAAGTCCAGTGACTTTTCAGCGTGTGAATAAGGAAAAAGGTCGTGATAGGAATAAACCGAAAATAGGATAGTATTTGAGTAAGTCCAGTGACTTTTCAGTGTGTGAATAAGGAAAAGGTTATGATAGGAATAAACTGAAAATAGGATAGTACTAGAACAGCAAACTAACATAAAAGTATATATGGAAGGATGAACCGAATATACATTGCACCCATGTCTAATTCTCTGCACCTACTTATACTTGTCCAACTAGCACCACGTGTTCATGGTGAAATGATCCCCTTATCTCGATCGGCTCCTATTCGCATGCATTTATCACGTGTGTCATTCGGCCCCCGCTTGACTGTAGATACCTGTGCTGGTCCCACCACGGGGTGTATCAAATCCTATGGTGGCAACCCGACACGATTCAAGATGCACAGTGTATGACTACTGATGCTCAGTGCCTACTTTTTTCACTCCGGAGTATGCGCATGTCCGTACTTCTTCGGAACCTACACTGAAGCACCACCCGCCGACGTTTTGACCGCTTACAATTCATCCCAGTAATCGTGCCCCACCGTGCATAGTTCAGGGTTCCATGATTGTGGGTTACTACTGAAATCCGCCCCTGTTACTAGGGTTTTCTAGCCAATATGTTAAATTGGTTAAGTGCCCTAACCCCACCCATCAGTTTAGTTAACATGTTGAATTGGTTAAGTGTATCCTTAATTGACTTAGCCCTACCAATCTTGACTTAGCTTTATTAAAGCACCAACCACTCACATTAGACAGGTATTGTTGTGGTCACTGGACGTGCCGGTCGGTTCCGGGCAGTTTTACACCACAACTCAGTCTAACCTCGGGTCCTTTTTGGGCTCAATGCACTAACCACCCACATTAGATAGGTATTGTTGTGGTCACTGGATGTGCCGGTCGGTTCCAGGCAGTTTTACACCACAACTCAGTCTAACCTCGGGTTAGGCATATTCGTCTTATCTAAATTTACATATTTATCCTTTTATGCTTATATGCAAATTTATCAACGTTTATTGTCATGGCCCACTTTCCTTCTAAATCAAATTCATAATTTTTTGTATGTAAATTATACCATTTCAATGCCATACCATTTACATGGTTATGAGCCAAATATGTCAATTACATGTAGTTTCATGTTTTCCCCCAACGTTACCCCCGTTGTACGTTTGCAAAGTTTCATAGAATGTTAGGCTCGACATTTTAGCCTAACTTATAAACTAAAAGGGGAAAAAGAGGAACTTGCAACATTCCAACATCATACAAAAATATGGATCTCACTACAGATGTGTCACATGAACTTGGCATAATATACTTTTAGTTATGAACTTGCATACTAGATCTATGCAACATGACTCATAAAATAATAGTTTTACATAGAACTACCAAAACTTTATTAGCCATGTAGTGGTGAACTTTCATAGGGGTTGAATCATGCTAACATAGATCTAACATAGAGGCATATGGATCTAACATATAAAGTGTTGGTCTAAACATATAGGTTTACATAATCATGTTTTTAACCTACAAACTTGCATGTATTCACAACATGATATCACCTAACTTGCATAAACATGGCATAATTTCCAAATTGACATACAACATATAGATGTCATCACCAAATTATACAACATGACATGTCATCGCCAATTTAACATACGACACATAGGTTCATTGCCAAGCCTTTAACAATGGTAGCTTTATCATCAAACTACATACAACATGATCGCAAATTCAACATGATAAACCACAATAGTTCATAGGCAAACATGATAGAATGGACATGAATAGACATGAATCAGCATCACATATAACTTGGTTCAAATTCTATTTCACAATTCATTACAAATCATGTCTTTAATTTATTCACATCTGAAAGGCAACTACACTTACAACCAAAAAGGAATTCTTGAGTTCTGGAATCTGTATTCTAAAACTGAATTGCTCGCCTTTGATGTAGGTCGTTGAATTCTCTTAGTTGAATTAGATTAGATTTGATTTGATTTTGATGTAGCTTCTATCTTGCCTTTGAGTTGAAAGAGATGATGGCTATTCTAGGTTCACCATTAGCGGTATGACGGCTCTAGGAATATTTTTGTGTGGCTTAGGGTTTAGATTTAGGTTGCTTATATAGAAGTTTGATTAATTTAGAGCCGTCGGATCAACTAGAAGCGATCAAGATCATCCAGACAAGATAAAACAACCAAATCAGCCCTAATGACTCAGCAGGGAGTTAGAACACATCAGTTTTCAGATCTGCCCGAGGGGGTAGGTCGACCCCAAGGTCGACCCCCTGGTCGACCTGTATGGGGGGAGGTCGACGTAGCCTTGGGCGAGAAATTTCCCACCCGCCCGCTTCTGTGTTTGAATTTTGATTTTCGAATTTCTGAACTTTAATCCGAACTGTTTATTTAAATTACTGAAACTTCTGAAGGCCATAACTCCTTCATACGGAGTCCAATTCACGCAAACTCGGATTATATCCCAAGTAGAATTCCGAGAAGAATGCAATGGCGTAACCCGTTTCCCAAATTTGAAACTAAATATTCTTTAATTCGTAACTTTAATGTTAATAGAAAATACGGGGTGTTACATTCTCCCCTCCTTAAAGGAATTCGTCCCCGAAATCTTCAAGTCTAGAAGAATGTATATCCTACCATCCAATCGTCCATCTACTAAACCATCAAACACTGGCATCCATTGTCCTTAAAAGACTTCTAATGCTTCATGATCATATGCATAGTGTGTGTATATGTCCCTATCTAATGCAAAATCAGGCAGTCTACTGATTCAGTTGACCTCCTTAATGTAAATTATGTTAGTGCCATGAGTCCATTATGTATGCAATTATTCTTAATCTTACTTTCTACATGAGTGCACAATCATTCATACAAATGCAACGTCCATGTGATAACACATCAAGTTTCAATCATATACAATTACATATATGCATATGCAATATGAAAAGTGGCTGAGCCGGTCTATCACCTAACGTGTGTGTATATGCATCCACGAGCAACCACTTGCAACCATCAATCATAACATGTTTCAAATACATGTTTACATTCATTGGTTTCTACCTAAGAATCGAGAACAGCACTGAGGAAAAATTCTAAAAAAGATAGATACGAACATGAACAAATTTAAGGGAAAAGATATCAAAGATTTAACCTCAAAAAGAAAAGGGTAGGCTGCGCGTATTTTGGCCTCAGTCTCCCAAGTCGCGTATTCCTCAGCGTCACTCCATTGAACTTTTACAAGTTTGACTTCGCGGTTGCATAGCTTTTTGACTTCTGTACCAAGATACGAGTTGGAGCTCTTCTCACAGTCGCCTCTCATTCTGCTTCTACTTCCTCTAATATGCTTGGTTCCACCACTTCCGCAGACTCATGTAAGCACTTTCGTAAGTGAGAAACGTGAAAGACATTATGAACTCTAGCCAATCTTTCGGGCATCTCTACTCTGTAAGCCATTTTCCAATCCTTCCAATGATAGGAAACGACCCTACAAATCTTGGGGCCAACTTTCCTGTGGATCTGAAGCGAACGACGTTCGTCAAAGGAGATACTTTAACGAAAACACTGTCCCCAACCTCAAACTCAAGGTTGGTCCTTCTTTTGTCTGCGTAGGATTTCTGTCTATCTTGGGCAGTCTTCATTCTTCTTCGTATCAAGTCCACTTTCTCTGAAGTTTCTCTAATCATATCTGGTTCGAGTATGAGCTTATCTATAGACTCATACCAACAAGTTAGTGATTGGCACAGTCTTCTATATAAAGCTTCGAAGGGTGCCATGCCTATGGTGGCTTGGTAGCTATTGTTGTAGGCAAACTCCACCAAAGGAAGATGATCCTCCCATGTTCCTCCGAAGTCAAGAATGCATAATCTCAAGAGGTCTTCTAACACTCTGTTCACTCTTTCCGTCTGGCCATCGGTTTAAGGGTGATAGGTCGTGCTTAAGCATAGCTGTGTGTCTACAGCCTCTTGCAAGCTCTTCCAAAACTCGCTCGTAAAGATAGGATCTCGGTCGCTAACAATGTTGGAGGGTACCCATAGAGTCGAACTATCTCTTTAAGGTAAATGGATGCTAAAGATGTGGCAGTCCTACTTCTAACGGATATAAAGTGAGCGTTTTTGTGAGCCTGTCCAGTATTACCCAAATACCGGTATTGCCCCTTCTTGATCTAGGAAGCTCATCAATAAAGTCCATTGAAATGCTATCCCATTTCCACTGCGGGACTTCTAGAGGAGGAAGCAAACCACCAGGCTTCTTTTGCTCCACCTTGACTTGCTGGCGTACTAAGCACTTCGAGACGAATTCGGCTACATCCCTCTTCATGCCATCCCAAAAGAAAACCCTTTTTCCGTCTCTATACATCTTGTCTCACCGGAGTGTACGATTAACTTGGAATGGTGCGACTCTTCGAGAACCTTCTTCACCAAATCCCTTGCTTGTGGGACACATAGCCTTCTATCCCGCCTCAACCATCCCTTATCATCGATGGGGTATCTATTGAGGTGACTAGAAGTCTCACCCCTAACAAGCTTGTTCATCACATCAACTAGCTAATGGTCTTCACGTTGTGCGGTTCCTATTGAGTCCAAAAGAGTAGGCCGCACCTCTAGTGATGCTAACAAACCAGCCACATGATCGATGGAGGGTCTAAAGTCAAAATTGGCTCTGTACTCCAAGCTCTTCCTTTCAACAAAGAGAGGGCTTAAGGTCAGCTTCTTTCTACTCAAGGCATCTGCTACTACATTGCCCTTGCCAGGGGTATAGGAAATCTCGAAATCGTAGGATGCCAAGAATTCCATCCACCTTTGTTGACTCAAGTTAAGATCTTTCTATGAGAAAAGGTACTTCAACAATTTATGGTCAGTATATAATTCAAACTTCTGACCTAGGAGATAATGGCGCCAAGACTTAAGAGCAAAGACGATGGCAGCCAACTCTAGGTCGTGGGTTGGGTAGTTTTTCTTGTATGCTTTCAACTGCCTGCCTCCATAAGCTACTACCTTCCCTTCTTGCATCAAGACAACACCTAATCCCGTACCACATGCATCCGTGTATACGGTAAACATCTTGCTCCCATCCGGCAATGTCAGAACTGGAGCTGTTGTTAGAGCTCTCTTTTATCGTTGGAAAGCAATATCGCAATCCAAATCCCAATTGAAAGTTAGGTTCTTCTTCGTCAACTTTGTAAGCAGAGCTAAGATTTTAACAAAGTCTTTGATGAACTTTCGGTAAAAGCCTGCTAGCCCGAGGAAGCTCCGGACCTCGGTCGCATTCCGTGGAACCTTCCAATCTTGCACCGCAACTACTTTTGTGGGGTCCACGGCTAGCCCTTCCTTGGATACCACATGTCCAAGAAATCTTACTTCCTCTCTCCAGAAGTGGCATTTGGAGAATTTGGCTTTCAACTGATGTGCTCGAAGAGTATCCATGACTTCTTTTAAATGCTGAGCATGCTCTTCCTCACTCTTTGAGAAAATCAAAATGTCATCTACGAAGACCGCCACAAACTTATGGAGGAACTCCCTGTACACCCTGCTCATCAAATCAACGATGTAAGCGGGTGTGTTTGTCAGGCCGAAAGGCATGACAAGCCACTCGAAGAAACCATCCGGAGTTCTGAACGCGGTCTTGTCAATGCTGTCTTCAGCCACTCTCAACTGATGAAACCCGGTAGCTAAATCTAGTTGGGAGAAAACCGATGCACCTACAAGCTGATCGAATAAGTCATCTATTCTTGGAAGTGGGTGCCTATTCTTCTTGGTTAGCTTGTTTAGCTCCCTATAATCAACGCATAGGCGAAGCGAACCGTCCGCTTTAGTTGCGAACACTACTAGAGCACCCCATTCAGAAATACTCCGCCTTATAAACCCCTTCTCAAGCAACTCTTTAACTTGATTGCTGAGTTCTTTCCTCTCCCTTGGAGCCATGTGTCAAACGGGTAAAGCAACGGGTTTTGCATTATCGACGAGGTATATACAAAAGTCTATCTCCCGCTTCGGAGGTAACCCTTTAACCTCTTCAAAGACATCCGAGTATTCACAGACTACTCTAACAGACTGCAAATCCTCAATAGACGCATCGAGAGATTCTAGATAGCTAAGCATAACAAAGTTCATGGGATTACAATAAATTTCGAGAGTGTTACCGAGGTGAGTCATGAGTCTAACCACTCTCCTTTCACAAACCATTATTGGATAGCCAATCCATGCCTAGAATCAACCCATAGCCCGTAAAGCCCAGAACATAGGCATTGCATCTAAACCCACATTTAATATAGAAATTTCCAAATCCAAACAAATCATTAACAAATAAGTTGAGCCCCCAATTGGATTTGAAACAACCAAGGGATCCTCTACTAAACTGGTGTCTAGTTGCAGAGATTCAACTAAAGCAGTAGATATAAAAGAGTGCGATGCGCCAGAATCAACGAGTGTACGAACAGGATGATCAAAAAATAAAGTAAACTCTCAACAGAAACATTTCTACCTCGTTCTTGCGGAGGTGCCATGAGAGCGTGAACCTGCCCTTCAGAAGTAGATCCAGCTCTCTGCCCTTTCCCTTGCTTTCTTGGGCAGTCCCAGCCATGTGTCCTACCTCGCCGCAATGGAAACAGCCACCCATCTTTCGTTTCTTCTTCCTGCAGTCCTTAACCAGATGTCCAGGAATGCCACAAAAATTACACTTCCTCTTGTCACGGGTTTTGTTCTTCCCACCCTTCTTGGAATCTATCTTCTTTCTCTGTGATCCTTCCCCTTTCTTATCATGAGATGCTTTCACCTTTGTCTCCTTCTTGCCAACCTTATCTTCCTCTTGTAACAGAGCCATGCCCACCAGTCTTTCATAAGTCGCACCCATAGGTATACAGGACATAGCTACGCTGTGCAGTGGCTCATTCAATCCTTTAATAAAGCGGAGGGCCTTCTTATGTGGAGTGTTCACAAACTCCAATCCGAACCTAGCTAGCTGATTGAATTGGTTAATGTATTCCTTGACCGACATACTTCCCTGTTTGAGAGCTAAGAATTTCTCCATCTGTAGGCTTCGTTCAGCTTGTGAGAGGAATTTCATTTCAAACCTCATTCTAAAATCCATCCAAGTTTCAATTGGTCTTTCAGCGTTAGTGACTTCCCACCAATAGGAGGCTTCGTCTATGAGCAACCATACCGCCAACTGTATTTTCTGCCCATCATCCACTTCGAAGATATCAAACAAATCCTCAGTTTCTTTGAGCCAGTTTCTTGCTTCCACGAAGGATTCATTTCCATTGAAGTTCTTTCCACCCATGGCTCGAAAGTCCCTACATATTTTTGAGAAAGCATTTGCACGAGGAGGAGGAACCGCAGCAGCTGGTGGAGGAGGAACGTCTGTTGGGCCTGCGGCATTAGCCCTAGCCTCTAGGTACCTTCTGAACCAGCCAGGTACTGGCATGCCCTTTGGAAGGTTAAGATCCCCAGACATGCTGAAACGAAAAAAGAGAGATTCAAAACAAAGGATAAAAAGATAGTGCATATGGCTTTGGGGGATTATGCCTTTTTAAAATAAAACAATTTTTTTCTTGAAATTTGCTTTTTTAAACTTCTTTTTGAAAAACTGTTTTCAAAAATTTTATCTGATATTGTAAACCTTTGCTCTAATACCAACTAAAACACCCCACCTCCGTTAAGGTCACTCACAAAGGGAATGCCTTAACTTCGATGGAGCATTATAGGTAAAAGACACAGATAATTTACAAGACTTAAATATAAATAGCAGAAAACAATATTTATTTCATACGTGGTTCATAACAAAAGCATTATAGCAAACTGTCTCAAAGCAACTTCCAAATCATTACATCAAAATATCTATCTTGCTTAAAACATAAAGAAGCATAAAAATAAATAAAACTGCATAAATCCCCAAGTCTAGTGTGTCCAAAGCCATAGCCAAAGATAATAGGTTCCAAGCCGTACATCACAGAGTCTTCAAGCTTGGAAAGATGAACGGTCCAAATTAAGCTGAGTTATTCCCTCCCTGGCTACCTGAGGGGGGAGGGGGACGGAAGAAAAGAAGACGAAAGAAAAATGGGTCAGACATAAGTCTGAGTAAGTCCAGTGACTTTTCACTGTGTGAATAAGGAGAAGGTCATGATAGGAATAAACTGAAAATAGGATAGTACCAGAACAACAAACTAACATAAAACTATATAAGGCAGGTTAAACCGAATATACATTGCACCCATGTCTAATTCTCTGCACCTACTTATACTTGTCCAACTAGCACCATGTGTTCATGCTGAAATGATCCCCTTATATCGTTCGGCTCCTATTCACATGCATTTATCACGTGTGTCATTCGACCCCCGCTTGACTGTAGATACGTGTGCTGGTCCCACTACGGGGTGTATCAAATCCTATGGTGGCAACCCGACACGATTCAAGACGCATAGTGTATGACTACTGATGCCCAGTGCCTACTTTTTCCACTCCGGAGTACGTGCATGCCCGTACTCCGTCGGAACCTACACTGACGCACCACCCGCCGACATTTTGACCGCTTACAATTCAGCCCAGCAATCGTGCCCCACCCTGCCTAGTTCAGGGTTCCATGATACATCTATGTGGGTTACTGCTGAAATGGGTCCCCGTTACTAGGGTTTTCTTGCCAACATGTTAAATTGGTTAAGTGTCCTAACCCCACCCATCAGTTTAGTTAACATGTTGAATTGGTTAAGTGTTTCCTTGATTGACTTAACCCTACCAATCTTGACTTTGCTTTACTAAAGCACTAACCACTCACATTAGACAGGTATTGCTGTGGTCACTGGATGTGCCGGTCGGTTCTGGGCAGTTTTACACCAATACTCAGTCTAACCTCGGGTCCTTTTTGGGCTCAATGCACTAACTACCCACATTAGACAGGTATCGTTGTGGTCACTGGATGTGCTGATCGGTTCCGGGCAGTTTTACACCATAACTCAGTCTAAACTCGGGTTAGGCATATTCGTCTTTTCTAAATTTACATATTTATCCTTTTATGCTTATATGCAAATTTGTCAACGATTTATTGTCATGACCCACTTTCCTTCTAAATCAAACTCAAAATTTTTGGTATGTAAATTATACCATTCCAATGCCATACCATTTACATGGTTGTGAGCCAAATATGTCAATTACATGTAGTTTCATGTTTTCCCCCAACGTTACCCCCGTTGTACGTTCGCAAAGTTTCATAGAATGTTAGGCTCGACATTTTAGCCTAACTTATAAACTAAAAGGGGAAAAGACGAACTTGCAACATTCCAACATCATACAAAAATATGGATCACATACAGATGTGTCACATGAACTTGGCATAATATACTTTTAGTTATGAACCTGCAAACTAGATCTATGCAACATGAATCATAAAATAATAGTTTTACATAGAACTACCAAAATTTAATTAGCCATGTAGTGGTGAACTTTCATAGGGGTTGAATCATGCTAACATAGATCTAACATAGAGGCATATGGATCTAACATATAAAGTGTTGGTCTAAACACATAGGTTTACATAATCATGTTTTTAACCTACAAACTTGCATGTATTCACAACATGATATCACCTAACTTGCATAAACATGGCATAATTTCCAAATTGACATACAACATATAGATGTCATCACCAAATTATAAAACATGACATGTCATCGCCCATTTAACATACAGCACATAGGTTCATTGCCAAGCCTTTAACAATGGTAGCATTATCATCAAACTACATACAACATGATCGCAAATTCAACATGATAAACCACAATAGTTCATAGGCAATCATGATAGAATGGACATGAATAGACATGAATCTGCATCACATATAACTTGGTTCAAATTCTATTTCACAATTCATTACAAATCATGTCTTTAATTTATTCACATCTGAAAGGTAACTCCACTTACAACCAAAAAGTAATTCTTGAGTTATGGGATCTGTATTCTAAAACTGAATTGCTCGCCTTTGATGTAGGTCGTTGAATTCTCTTAGTTGGATTAGGTTAGATTTTATTTGATTTTGATGTAGCTTCTATCTTGCCTTTGAGTTGAAATAGATGACGGCTATTCTAGGTTCACCATTGGCGGTATGACGGCTCTAGGAATATTTTTGTGTGACTTAGGGTTTAGATTTAGGTTGCTTATATAGAAGTTTGATTAATTTAGAGACGTCAGATCAACCTAGAAGCGATCAAGACCATCCTGACAAGATAGAACAACCAAATCAGCCTTAATGACTCAGCAGGGAGTCAGAACACATCAGTTTTCAGATCTGACCAAGGGAGTAGGTCGACCCCCAGGTCGATCTGAAGGTCGACCCCCTGGTCGAACTGGCCTTAGGTGGGAAATTTCACGCCCAGCACGCTTCTGTGTTTAAATTTTGATTTTCGAATTTCTGAACTTTAATCCAATCTG
Organism: Allium sativum; assembly: GCA_030737875.1. Taxonomy (NCBI): domain Eukaryota; kingdom Viridiplantae; phylum Streptophyta; class Magnoliopsida; order Asparagales; family Amaryllidaceae; genus Allium; species Allium sativum. Next base: position 847,672,861 of record CM060922.1, on the reverse strand, counting down.
TTTATTTAAATTACTGAAACTTCTGAAGGCCATAACTCCTTCATACGGAGTCCAATTCACGCAAACTCAGAGTCTATCCCAAGCAGAATTCTGAGACGAACGCAATGGAGTAACTCGTTTCCCACATTAGAAATTAAATATTCTTTAATTCATTACTTTAATGTTAACAGAAAACATGGGGTGTTACAAAAGAAGTAAGAGGGTGAGAATAGATAAGATAGAAAATTAGAATAGAAGAAGAAGAACATAATAACAGACTCAAAGTAACACGAATCTCACAGCGGAATGAATAAAATATAATATTCAACATAACTTTAATTAAAGCCAGTATCTCCATACAATACCATTATCGGAGTACAACACTTACAACATAGTGGAAATAACAATAGCTATATAATCCTGAAGCCTCCTACTTCAGCTCTCCAAGTATCTGAAAAATCCCAAAACTTGACTACCCGTACAAAATTGAGCACCCAAGAGTTTAGGGAGAACAAAACAAAATAAACTCTAGGTCAGTCATGTGACTGGTGTGAGTAAACTCATACCATTTGTTTGACTAATAAAATTATTTTAAAAGAAAGAATAATCGTAAGACCGATCCACAAATAAATGCAGATTGTTTTTACCTTACGATAACCCAAAATATTCTTTATATCAAGGCTCTTCTGATATTATAATAATGTCTAAATCAAATAAATATAAATCTAGTAGCACGCTTTCATCTCACGTTCTACATATATAATATACAATCAAAAACCGCGGGCTCTTATTGGGTAATGGATTTCCAACACTGACAAGGTATGGAACCACCTTTCGATCAGTGTACTCTAGATGCGATACAATGGAGTCCAACAGGAACATCTTGTAACTCGGACACACATGACCGATCATTCATTTCGCTTGAATGTTCCGAATATATTGTCACCTTACGGTTGGTATACCAACATAATCGTTCCCGGGAGATACAAAATTGAAAGAAGTAACAAATATGAATATTCTCTAGATGGTGACAATATACCATAATTGGGTGCGACCCACATGGCCATGCTGCCAGCCTGATTTCTGTCATTTCTCGGTTGATAAGGCTTGAGGTCATAACATATCACTATACAGATTACATCTTTATTTCCTTTGAATGTCACATCATCTTACCCACCAAATTAAAAATTAATTTCTCCTGAAATACCATGGGTATACAGCTAAGAGAAACGAATTCCCCTCCACCAAATGTAAATATTTGAAGAGATCAACTTACATGATCTATTAAATACACTCTGTCAGACATTCTTCCATACAGTTTGTCCTGGGACTGGAAAAACCGAAGGCACTATTTTGTAAACCCATCATAGGCAATTTCTACCTAGGATTTGACAGAATAGCCCTTGCATAAACTCCGTCTTCAATTATCATATTTGATTCACAACGCTAATGCCCATGCAGAGTAGTTTTCAGATAATAAATCTGATCCCGTTCTCTCCGTATTGACAACGGAAATAGTCAAAAACTTTGATAGTCTGTTATTTAACTATCAAAGGAAAACATGTGTACAAACAACGGTCGAATTCCCAAAAGGAAATTTTATCGATCAATCATCAACCAACATTTATTGTAACAACCCGAATTTTTATAACATGTTGAAATTAGAAATCAAGGCAGAATTAAATTTTAAAATAAGAATCAAGGGAAACGGGCTGCACCATTGTGTTCGTCTCGAAATTTTACATGAAATAGAGTCTGAGTTTTCGAAAATCGGAGTCCGTATGAGGGAGATATGACCCTCCGAAGTTTCAGGAATTTTCAGAATAAAAAACAGCTCGAAATTCGAATTCAAACCCAAGAACAGGCTGGGTGGGAAAATTCCTGGCCAGGGACCAGGTCGACCTGGGGGTCGACCATAGTGTCGACCTCCCAGGGACCAGGTCGACCTGGGGGTCGACCATAGTGTCGACCTCCCAGGGACCAGGTCGACCATAGTGTCGATCTGGGGGTCGACCTGCCTCCCGAACCACTTTTCTGAACCAGATGCATCCTGACGTATTTAGACTCATTTTCTGACCAGATTCGTCTGCCTAGCCCTATATAAACAGCCCCCTATCCTCATTCTCTCCACACCATTTCTTTCTGTCCTTACGCTGCTTCTAAGATAATTAAAATAATAAGATAAAAAGGAAGAAAAAGGCCAGCGGCTTCTCCATCAAGACAACGCGTAGGAATTTGCAAATTGGGGGATTTCAAATAGAGATTCAATAGTCAAATTCAGCTTTCTAATTCTCGATCCACGCACTGTAAGTTCAAGTTACTTTTAGATAAAAGCTGTAAATTTAATATCCATGTTGTAAATTGGAACTGGATCTATGTATGGTAATTGATTCATATCTATTCTTGTTCGTCTTGGATCTTGACCTTCGTGAATATTGCTTTGGACCTATTAATGTTGTCAATCAAACTCCCTCGTATCTATAACCTTAACATGCCTATGACGTTGAAACTATTGTTAATGGACAAGGACTATGACTGAGAAAATAAGACTGCCTATGAATAATAAGACTAAGCCTATGCCTATGACGGTGAACGAAAGACTGTTGCCTATGACTATGACAAGGACAATTGTGGCTAATCAACTATGACTCTTGACTATGAGAATTATTAACTATGATTATGAACATAAGGCCATTATCTATGACCACGACTTTGAAACTATTACTGTCAATTGTCTATGACCATTGCCTAGAACTATTTTGGATAATTAACCATGACTACTGTGATTAATCGCTTAGGATTCTTAATTTCTACCTATGACCATGACTATTGGGGTTAATTACTTGGAACTATTATAGTTGATTGAAACCCATGTTGTATACCGAATTTGAAGTTTGTTGGATCTCATACTAAGGGTGTGACTTGCTTAGTTTATTCGCTATTATGTAAACCAAAACCATTGGATCCATTATTCTTGTATTTGGCTCGCCTTTGCATAAGTATTCTTTTATGTCAGCGTTTACCATGACTATCACCTTATCTTTCTAGATTTGAAATCCTATATGCCAGTGATGTTGTAACCAATTATCTCAAGTTATGTCATGCTAGTCTTGTAACCCCTTTTATTGCTTTATGCTAGTCCCTTCTACCTATCATAGTTTTGATGCTATTCCCTCTATTTCGAGATTTGGATTTATTTGTAGTAGAGATCGATTCACGTTCATGTGCGAAGGTAATACGATTTGGGTAGATTAGGAAAAACATGAATTGGTTATGAACATGAATTTTGAACTCGATAATAGGCAAAACTTGAAACATGAATGCTGTTATAACTTGAACCTGGATATGGACACGAACCTGACATCGACTTGATATGAAACTTGCATTGAAAACTTGACATGATTTTGACATGAAAACTCGACATGAATTTTGACATGAAAACCTGAACATGGACATGACATTAGAATAAACATGAAAATGGCCAACTCGAGGTTGGGTTGAGTTTGTAGTGTAAATCTGCCCGGAACCGCCCGGCAAATCCAGTGGCTGCGAACAATAGGATCCAATGTGAGTAGTTGGTCATATCGCGCTAGAAACCCGAGGTTAGACTGAGTTGTGGTATAAATCTGCCTGGAACCACCCGGCATATCCAGTGACCACAACAACAGGTCTAATGCGAGAGGTTAAGGTGCATTAATGAATTAATGCCACATGATAGGGTTACGTCATGAACCGCTTGAATATACTTAGCCAATTTGACACGATGACTTGATAGGGTTAAGTCATGAACCGCTTGAATATACTTAACTAATTTCACACGATGACTTGATAGGGTTAAGTCATGAACCGCTTGAATATACTTAACCAATTTGACACGATGACTTGATAGAGTTAAGTCATGAACCGCTTGAATATACTTAACCAATTTGACATGATGACTTGATAGGATTAAGTCATGAACCGCTTGAATATACTTAACCAACTGGAAAGATGATTCGTAGGGCTAAGTCATGAACTTGAACGACAACACTTAGCCAATTTGACGTGACACGTAGACGGGTTAAGTCTCGAATTTAAATGACAACACTTAACCTGCTGGACGGAAACCTTAGTTACGCTGTCCTTTTCAGCAGTAACCCACTAGATGTATCATGGTAACCTGGAAGTAGGCAGGGTGGGGCACGATTACTGGGCTGATTGTAAGCGACCGGAACAACGGCTGTGTGGGTGCGCCAGTGTAGGTTCTAACGGAGTGCGGGCGTGCACACACTTCGGAGCAGAAAAAGCAGGCATTGGGCATCAGTAGGTTTATCTGTGCGTGCTTGATTCGTGTCGATGGTTGGCACCATAGGGCTTGATACACCATATGGTGGACCTAGCACAGGTGACTACATTTCGTGACTAGGCCGTATGACACAGACACATGAACGAGCTAGGATTTGTAGGGAGCCGATCGATTAATAGATCGTTATGTGGAATTCGTTAGATAGCGTAATCCCTTGTGGTCCTAGGTGGCATAAACCCTAATTGAATCTAGAAAACGTTCAATAGGTAGCATAATCCCTAGTGGTCCTAGGTGGCATACATCCTAGTTGAACACGCGATAGCTCATGATAAGGAAACCTAGCCAGAACAAGGGTGGCGGTCCAAACGATTTCAAGAATGGTGACACTACGTTGAAGTAGTATAGGAATACGTGATGAAACCCGTATGATATACAGCAAGGGACTGTACATATACATGGAAAGGATGATACGGGTTGGGATACTAGTACAGTTGGTGCAGAGAATTTAGGAAATCAGAGTATTAGGTATCATTTTAATGGTGAAGCAGAGAAATCTTGCGATGCTTGATAGAAATCTTGCGAAACTATACTTAGTTCATCCTGAATGGGAACCTTGCAATGTTATACATGACAGAAATCCTATGATGTTATTCTCAGTTATCGTGCCTGTAGCTCATCTTGTCATCACACTTATGTTTACTTTCAGTTTATTCATGCCATGTTATCTTTACCTGTTTTTATGCTGAAAGTCACTAGGACTTACTCAGTCTTTCTGACTGACCCAGTTTGTTTCGCCTCTTTTTCTTCCGTTCCCCCCTCCCCCCCAGGTTCACAGGGTGGGAAAACACGTTGGTTCAGTTCTTACCAAGCTCCAAGGCTATTTCATGAAGGCTTGGATTGCTCTTGGCTATGGCTTGCTTTGCTGCTTTATTGGGGAATGATTTATAACTATGGTTTTATGCTTCTTTACTATTGCAAGACAGATTTCGATGTAATGGATTTAGTAGCATTTTGATGTAAAAGGCTTTAGACCTTTCTAGATTTAAAGCAATGAAATTTGGTTATTCTTCCGCTGTTTTATATGTTCTGTCTTGTAATATTTCTGTGTATGGTTACCTAGATAATGCTCCACCAAAGCTAGTGCATTCCCTTTGTGAGTGACCCTAGCGGAGGTGGGGTGTTACATTTGGTATTAGAGCAGAAGGTTACCAGACTGGGCAAAAGCATTTAAAAAAAAAACTTTTGAAATTATTTTCAAACCGTTTACAAAGAAGCATTTTTCAAGAAAAATCTTGTTTTATTTAAAGGCTATTCCCCAAAGCCATATGCACTATCTTTTGATTCTCTCCTTGAGTCTCTTCTCTCTTTCTTTTTCACCATAGTTTGTAGGCATGCGACACATGTCGAAGGGCAAAGTAGTGTCCAACCTCCATCTATAGCCGCTGTAGTTTTACTTGCGACTAATCTTATCTCAAGCTTTGTAGGGTTGTCGTGCGATGGAAGTAGCTTTCGAGAAACTTTTCAACAAGCTATACAAGGATAATAGGAACGAAGATAAAGGACACAAGTCTAAGGATGAGAAACTTGCTGATATGGCTTAATCCATGAGGAGGAAAAAAGTGAAAGGAAAGAGGCCAAGTGAAAATAAAAACCCATGACAAGAAAGAACATCGTTGGTATGGTAAAAAGGGACATGTGATAGGTATCATAGACAAAGACAAGGGAAAAGAACAAGACCGTCGAGAGGGCAATTGTATGCTCTCACTACTAGCATACCTAAGAGAGGTGGTAACGTTTCTGTTAAAGGTTTAGCTTTTCTTTTCTATCATCCCATTAGAACTTTGTTTTTGTACATCACATCCTTTTTAATTTCGATAGTTGAGTCTCTGCACCTTAGTACTAGCGTAGTAGAGGATCCCGTTTTTGTCTCCAATCCTGTTGGGGAATCGGCTCATTTATTCATGACTTGTTTGGATTTGAGAGTGTCTGTGCTAAGCGTTGAGTTTAGAAGAAATGCTTATGTTTTTGGGCTACGGGTCGATTCCAGGGATGGAATGGTTATCCAGTAATGGTGCCATTCTTGAGTATGAAAAGAGGGTAGTTAGACTCTTGACTTGCCGTGGTAATACCCTCGAAGTCTAGTGTAACCCTTAGGGTTCTTCCATGTTTAGTTACCCAGAATCTCTTGATACATTTATCGATCCGCTCGAGTAGTGTTCGCCACTAAGGCGGATGGTTCATTTCGCTTATGCATGAGTTATAGAAAATCACCTTAGTAAGTACACTTGGCAATATGGTTGGCATTTGTTTATTTTCAAGAGATGATTCATTTATGTGGAATACCTTCTAGTAAGTGAATGAGATCCAAGATTCACTAGTGAATTTTGGAGAGCTTGCATGAAACCATGAGTACGCAGTTATGTTTGAGTAGAGTATACTAGAAGGAGAATAAGCGAAAGTGGAATGAGAGACAACAGTGAAATGAGATTCAACTCATATTTTGGAAACAAGAATTAAGTAATTATGAAGTTAAAGATGGACAAAGCACAATGGAGTTAAGCTCAAGAAAATGCGACTTAGAAGATTGAAGACTAGATACGCGCATCATATCTCTTTTTAAGAGTATATCCTTGATCCCCCTTTTCCTGTAGAGCTTACTTGCATATCCTCTTGGTCCTATTCTCAATCTTATTTCTGTTGCAAACCCGATCAGGAGTATGACTCATCTGGTTGTGATATATGTTGGGGTTTGAGGATGTCCGTTGAGTTGACTAAACTTTTTGGGCTTTATAGGATATGGGTTGGTTTTAGGAAGGGATTTCTTGCGACCTAAAAGGAGTTTATTATGCTTGGTTTCCTAGAATCATATATATTGGTTTTGGGCTGGTGTTTAGGGTACAAAGTTTTTCTTTACTTGCTTCTATCATTCGGTTATACCTTTAGGTAGGAACTAATGGATGTAAACATGTGTTTGAGACATGTTATGGTTGATGGTTGCAAGTGGTTGCAAGTGGCTGCTAGTGGTTGCTCGTGGTTGCATAACACACATTAGGCACTAGATCGGCTCAGACACATTTTCATATTGCATATGCATGAGTGTTTATACTTGTTTATGGATGAAATTGAAGGTGTTATCATGTGAATGTTGCGTATGGATGAATGTTTGTGCACACATATATTGTTTATGTGACTAGGACTATTTTGCATACATGTTGGACTCATGGCACTAAACATAATTTGCATTAAGAAGATCAATCAGGCCTGATCATTTGCATTAGATAAGGAACATATACACACACTTTCTGCATGTGTTCATACAGCATTAGAAATCTATTAAGGACAATGGATGCCTGTGATTGATGATTGAGTAGATGGATGATTGGATGGTAGGACACATTCTTCTTAACTTGAAGATTTCGGGGACGAAATCCTTTAAGGAGGGGAGAATGTAACAACCCGAATTTTTATAACATGTTGAAACTAGAAACCAAGGCTGAATTAAATTTTAAAATAAGAATCAAGGGAAACGGGCTGCTCCATTGCGTTCGTATCGAAATTTTACATGGAGTAGAGTCCGAGTTTTCGAAAATCGGAGTCCGTATAAGGGGATATGACCCTCCGAAGTTTCAGGAATTTTCAAAATAAAAAACAGCTCGAAATTCGAATTTGAAATTCGAATTCAAACCCAAAACAGGCTGGGCGGGAAAATTCCCGCCCAGGGACCAGGTCGACCTGGGGGTCGACCATAGTGTCGACCTCCCAGGGACCAGGTCGACCTGGTGGTTGACCATAGTGTCAACCTCCCAGGGACCAGGTCGACCATAGTGTCGACCTGGGGGTCGACCTGCCTCCCGAACCACTTTTCTGAACCAGATGCATCCTGACGTATTTAGACTCGTTTTCTGACCAGATTCGTCTGCCTAACCCTATATAAACAGCCCCCTAGCCTCATTCTCTCCACACCATTTCTTTCTGTCCTTATGCTGCTTCTAAGATAATTAAAATAATAAGATAAAAAGGAAGAAAAAGGACTGCTGCTTCTCCATCAAGACTACGCTTAGGAATTTGCAAATTGGGGGATTTCAAATAGAGATTCAACAGTCAAATTCTGCTTTCTAATTCTCGATCCACGCACTGTAAGTTCAAGTTACTTTTAGGTAAAAGCTGTAAATTTAATATCCATGTTGTAAATTGGAACTGGATCTGTGTATGGTAATTGATTCGTATCTATTCTTGTTCGTCTTGGATCTTGACCTTCGTGAATATTGATTTGGACCTATTCATGTTGTAAATCAAACTCCCTCGTATCTATAACCTTAACATGCCTATGTCGTTGAAACTATTGTTAATGGACAAGGACTATGACTGAGAACATAAGACTGCCTATGACTAATAAGACTAAGCCTATGCCTATGATGGTGAACGAAAGACTGTTGCCTATGACTACGACAAGGACAATTGTGGCTAATCAACTATGACTCTTGACTATGAGAATTATTAACTATGATTATGAACATAAGGCCATTATCTATGACCACGACTTTGAAACTATTACTGTCGATTGTCTATGACCATTGCCTAGAACTATTTTGGATAATTAACCATGACTACTGTGATTAATCGCTTAGGATTCTTAATTTCTACCTATGACCATGACTATTGGGGTTAATTACCTGGAACTATTATAGTTGATTGAAACCCATGTTGTATACCGAATTTGCAGTTTGTTGGACCTCATACTAAGGGTGTGACTTGCTTAGTTTATTCGCTATTATGTACACCAAAACCATTGGATCCATTATTCTTGTATTTGGCTTGCCTTTGCATACCTATTCTTTTATGTCAGCGTTTACCATGACTATCACCTTATCATGCTAGATTTGAAATCATATATGCCAGTGATGTTGTAACCAATTATCTCAAGTTATGTCATGCTAGTCTTGTAACCCCTTTTATTGCTTTATGCTAGTCCCTTTTGCCTATCATAGTTTTGATGCTATTCCCTCTATTTCGAGATTTGGATTTATTTGTAGTAGAGATCGATTCACGTTCACGTGCAAAGGGAATACGATTTGGTTAGATTAGGCAAAACATGAATTGGTTATGAACATGAATTATGAACTTGATAATAGGCAAAACTTGAAACATGAACGCTGTTATAACTTGAACCTGGATATGGACACGAACCTGACATCGACTTGATATGAAACTTGCCTTGAAAACTTGACACGATTTTGACATGAAAACTCGACATGAATTTTGACATGAAACTTGAACATGGATATGACATTAGTATAAACATGAAAATGGCCAACTCGAGGTTGGGTTGAGTTTGCAGTGTAAATCTGCCCGGAACCGCCCGGCAGATCCAGTGGCTGCGAACAATAGGATCCAATGTGAGTAGTTGGTCATATCATGCTTGAAACCTGAGGTTAGACTGAGTTGTGGTGTAAATCTGCCCGGAGCCGCCTGGCATATCCAGTGACCACAACAACAGGTCTAATGTGAGAGGTTAAGGTGCACTAATGAATTAATGCCACACAATAGGGTTAAGTCATGAACCGCTTGAATATACTTAACCAATTTGACACGATGACTTGATAGGGTTAAGTCATGAACCGCTTGAATATACTTAACCAATTTGACACGATGACTTGATAGGGTTAAGTCATGAACCGCTTGAATATACTTAACCAATTTGACACGATGACTTGACTGGGTTAAGTCATGAACCGCTTGAATATACTTAACCAATTTGACACGATGACTTGATAGGGTTAAGTCATGAACCGCTTGAATATACTTAACCAACTGGATAGATGATTCGTAGGGCTAAGTCATGAACTTGAATGACAACACTTAGCCAATTTGACATGACCCGTAGACGGGTTAAGTCTCGAATTTAAATGACAACACTTAACCTGCTGGACGGAAACCCTAGTTACGCTGTCCTTGTCAGCAGTAACCCACTAGATGTATCATGGTACCCTGGAACTAGGCAGGGTGGGGCACGATTACTGGGCTAATTGTAAGCGACCAGAACGACGGCTGTGTGGGTGCGCCAGTGTAGGTTCTAACGAAGTGCGGGCGTGCACACACCCCGAAGCAGAAAAAGCAGGCATTGGGCATCAGTAGGTTTATCTGTGCGTGCTTGATTCATGTCGATGGTTGGCACCATAGGGCTTGATACACCCTATGGTGGACCTAGCACAGGTGACTACATTTCGTGATTGGGCCGTATGACACAGACACATGAATGAGCTAGGACTTGTAGGGAGCCGATCGATTAATAGATCATTACGTGGAATTCGTTAGGTAGCGTAATCCCTAGTGGTCCTAGGTGGCATAAACCCTAATCGAATCTAGAAAACGTTCAATAGGTAGCATTATCCCTAGTGGTCCTAGGTGGCATAAATCTTAGTTGAACACGCGATAGCTCATGATAAGGAAACCTAGCCAAAACAAGGGTGGCGGTCCAAACGATTTCAAGAATGGTGACACTACGTTGAAGTAGTATAGGAATACGTGATGAAACCCGTACGATATACGGCAATGGACTGTACATATACATGGAAAGGATGATACGGGTTGGGATACTAGTACAGTTGGTGCAGAGAATTTAGGAAATCAGAGTCTTAGGTATCATTTTTATGGTGAAGCAGAGAAATCTTGCGATGCTTGATAGAAATCTTGCGAAACTATACTTAGTTCATCCTGAATGGGAACCTTGCAATGTTATACATGACAGAAATCCTATGATGTTATTCTTAGTTATCGTGCATGTAGCTCATCTTGTCATCATACTTATGTTTACTTTCAGTTTATTCATGCCATGTTATCTTTACCTGTTTTTATGCTGAAAGTCACTAGGACTTACTCAGTCTTTATGACTGACCCAGTTTGTTTCGCCTCTTTTTCCTCCGTTCCCCCCACCCCCAGGTTCACAGGGTAGGAACACAACTTAGTTCAGGTCTTACCAAGCTCCAAGGCTATTTCATGAAGGCTTGGATTGATCTTGGCTATGGCTTGCATTGCTGCTTTATTAGGGAATGATTTATAACTATGGTTTTATGCTTCTTTACTATTGCAAGACAGATTTCGATGTAATGGATTTAGTTGCATTTTGATGTAAAAGGCTTTAGACCTTTCTAGATTTTAAAGCAATGAAATTTGGTTCTTCTTCCACTGTTTTATATGTTCTGTCTTGTAATATTTCTGTGTATGGTTACCTAGATAATGCTCCACCAAAGCTAGTGCATTCCCTTTGTGAGTGACCCTAGCGGAGGTGGGGTGTTACATTAATCCCTTTAAATTAATTTATCATTTATTAATTATTTCCCGATTTCCCATTTCCATATATCCGTAAATTCTTATTTTCTAAATTTAGAAAATATACGTTACTAACATTGGAAAACATTTCAATTTCTTATTTTCTATATTATAAAAAAAAATTGATTCTTATTTGGAAAACATTTCCAACACTCCTTCATTGGATTTAAACAGATGTTTAAATAAAACGTCGCTATGTCAACTCAAACCATTACACTCATTATCTAAATTCACATAACCAACCTTCACTATCGAACCTTGACCATTCCTTAGTTAAAAACGAAGTCAATCAAGTTGGGGTATAACTACCTCTCAGACCTTAACTGAATAAAATTATTAACCTCGAAATAGACAAAGTTCACCTTTTAAATCTTTAACAAACTTCCTTACGTTACTCTCAGATTCTATTTAAGAATCCACTTCTTTTAAAGAAATCATTTGATTATAACAATAGTGTTATAATCCCATGCTTCCGAAATATAACAAATTAAATACAACTTTTCTTTATTAATTTGAATAAATAAATAATTAATTAATTTATAAATGAATAAATAAATCTTGATTTAAAAACGGAAAGTAAATAGTACTTTCCTACATTCGATATAGTCGAATTTCAACCTATAACTCTCTTTCGAATAGTCCCTATTCGAGAACTCTCTTCGAATAAACTATATTCGATTAACTCTCTTCGAATAACTTATATTCGATTAACTCTCTTTGAATAAACTATATTCGATTAACTCTCTTCGAATAACTTATATTCGATTAACTCTCTTCGAATAAACTATATTCGATTTACGTAACAAGCTCCAACATATTTTGCCCTTTCAGGTCAACATAATTTCTATACTCATTTTTGAATTTAGTACTTCCCAACATTTATCAGTTTCCTTTTATAACTATTTTAAAACTGCAAAATTATTTGCTTTTCAATCGTTATTCACTTTAAAATGTGAATATTATTCATTACACGAAACTAGACTCATTTTATCAAATCAAAACTCGATTTCATAATTTAGTTACTAACACAGTTCAACTTCCAGTTATCGAGCCATTTTTATAACTTCTTCTCCACATTCCATTTTATTTATCAAATCTTGTTTACAATTTCATGGTTGATTCTATTTAATAAGTCTATAATTCTCTATCGCCCTTATATTCGATTTTAAAATATTGCTTTCAAGCCGAATATTAATTATGTTGTTAAATCCCGATTTATTCAATATATAATTTATTTAAAAGTAATGATTTTGTAACAATTTTCCTAGTCGAATTCTAGTTACAAACCTTTATGGATTTTATTTTAATCCCATTCATATTTCGAATATCAAAATAAATTTCATCGTTTCTTTTTCAGAACAATTTCCCAATTTCCCGTTTTACATTAACTGCTGAATTTACAACCCAAATTATCCACTGATAATTATTTTTGTTTCATTTATAAACATTGTTTATAAACCACGCTACTTTTTTTTATTGTCAAACAAGTATTTATTTCTAGCCATTCGAAATTCCATTTATATTTTTAAAATAGATTTTTTTTCCCTGTTTCAAATTCATACTTCCATCATTTATAATTCCCTATATAAATGTTAAGTTACATTCCATTTTAAAATATTGGTGTTAAAACCAATTTTCACTTCTCTATATAAATTCAGATTTATATATTCAATTTATCTAATGATAAGTATTTCCTTAATTTATAAACATCATTTATAATTTATTCTTCTCAATTTATCTGTTAAAAAAAGATTTCTATTAAATATTTACTTTAAATAAATTTTCCCATAATTCTTTATAACTGGCAATTCCTTTTTAAAATTCTATAAATTTTCCCATATCATATTTATTCCATATAATTATTTATATACTTCTTATTACTTTCATTAAGTATTTCCATAAAAACGATCTTTTAAACTTCCATAATTATTAATAATTTTCTAAAGAACATTCTTATTAAATTCCAAATAATAATTCCTTTTATAAAATCCATTGATTCTATAAATTCTTGTTAGCCCACTTTGTGATCTGGGCAACACAAAGTCAAGACATGAAATATTGAAGAACTTGAAAAACTCTGAGGCGGATCGGATCGGAGCAGGATAGCGGTTCGGATAGGGTGAAGTCTGCTGTTCGGATTGGTGAACTATTACTCTTGGAATTAAAGAAGCACAGCTATTCGGGTCGGAGGGGAATCTACTTCCAGTCGGATCGGAAAGCCACCCAATTGCTACAGAGATAGATCGGAGCGGAGTAGAATAAAGAGAAGAGAGAATTGGTTCCAGATCAATCCGGGTCGGATCGGGTACCCCGATCCGAACCCCTTGTGCATGCCCCTCCGACCCGAACCTGTTTTCCACGTTACTCTCCTGCATGAGCGCCTGGATAGTCGGATCGGCCATGACCAGTTCCTACCCTCAACGTCCACTACTCTGATGCATTGTCAACACAGAAATCCATCCGAGCCCGAGGCTAATGGGATGGATGGCACGTGGCTCCGATCCGGATCGGGTTCTGAGCAAATTCTCACCTATAAATACCCCGTCTGGAGACAAAGAAAAGGGATCTTTTTTCTGACATTTTTTGGAGAGTTCAACCACCTTCATTACCCGAATTCCAGCACTCCCGGAAAATCCAAATCTTCTTTCATTATTTGTTTTTAGACAATTGAGTGATTGTAAGTGAGTTGTGAGAGAAATCAAGTGAACATTTCATTGTACTTGCAACTGAATCATTGAGAATAGTGAAAAACAAGTGGACGTAGGCATTTCTTTGCCGAACCACTATAAATCCTGTGTGTTCATTCTTATTTTTGATTTCATTTCATTTTGCTTTTAATCGATTTGGGTGTTAGAACCACTTTTTGGTCTAACATTTTGGTGCTTTCACTGAGAACCTCATCTGAATCCTTTGTTTTTCGGGATTATCGTTCTACTTTTTGGACCGTTGAGTTCAAAGAAGTTAATCCTCAAATCTCAACGCCCTTGGATATTTGTTGAAGTGATTGTCGAAGAATTATGGCCAAAGGAAAAGGCAAATAAATTCAATCTGTTCGAGGAAATAGAGCTGGCGAAGATCAGCAAAATACGGTTATGACAAGGTCTCGTGGGCAGAGTTCAGCAGCAGGACGAACCGATGCAGGAAATCCGAACCGCCTTCAGGGGGAGAGCTCCGATCCGATCCGGGTAGGAGATTCTGAAGCAGTGCATTCCCCCAATCTGAACCGACCCGAGCTGCTTGCCACGTACCGACCCGACCTCCTATCTCCGATCCCGACCTCCTATCTCCGATCCGATCCGACACTTGGTGATGTTGGAACTTCTACTCGAGTCCCCCACAAATGCTCCGATTCCAGCCACCAGGGTAAGTGATCAGGTCAATCCATCTGCGCCCATTACTCAAGGAGATTTCTCGCACTTACTTGACATGCTTGAGAGCAGAAGGGAGGCTATGAAAGTCCACGAGCGCACTAATCTCATGATGCAGGAAAATATGAGGCTCATGAGTCGGGAGATTAGCGAACTCCATCGATAGAGGACCCCATCACCGGTTCGTCACACCCCAGTGGATCAGTCTTCATCTTCCGAGGAAGAGCGGCCCCGTGAACGAAGGCCACTCGAACGACCTTAGAATATGGAGCAGCTGACATTCGGATCTTTGGGATCTCGTGAGGATATTGCACGAGCACTAGGAAACAATGACCCCACTCGAGGGCAAAGGCTCCAGTCCCCTCCTCCCGAGATCGACCGGGAGCGCAGGGAACGGAATAGAGCAGAAGCAGCTCGAAGAAGAAGGGCATCTCCTGAACAAGAGCCCAGAAGGAACTCGGATACTAGGACCAGGGAACCTGAGCGGCCCCTAACTAATGCTGATGTACAGGCAATGGTTCGCCAGATCATGTCCGAGAGCCGGAACTATACAAATGAAGATTATGGCATTGAGCGAAGCCATACTCCTTTCACCGATGATATCCTCGACTTCCAGTTTCCCCGGCGCTTTAACTTGCCACAGATGGATAAGTACAACGGAAGGACTGATCCGGGACAGCATTTGACGCGATACTCGTGGCTCATGAATGCTACTGCTACCCCTAATGAAGTGAAGTGCAAAGCATTCCCAATCTATTTAGAGGATGTGGCGCTGTTCTGGTTTACCCGACTTCCTCCTCGTTTGATTTCGAATTACAGGGAACTGAGCGAACGTTTTATGAATCAGTTCCGACTCCATGCCCGAAAGTCCAAAAGTGTTATTGAATTATCGAGAATCAAGCAGGCACCAGGAGAGTCTTTGAGGGCATATCTTGACCGTTTTAACCTAGCTGTGACTGAAGTTAGTGACCCGCATGAGCCCACCATTCTGATGGCATTAAAGGAAGGAGTCGATCCTGAATCTGAGTTCGGGGATTACCTTTCTGGGAAGACACCCTCCACAAGAGAGATATTCTATGAAAAGGCCGATATTTATTTAAGGCGAGAGGAGGCCAGGGCAAACCGAAAGAGAAAGTCTGAGGCGGCTTCAAAAGAAAATGTGCAGAGTAATATCGCCGTGAAGCAGTCTGGGGAAAGTTCCGGCAAGGTTGAAGTAAATGTGGGAAACAAGGGTGGAAACAACAATGCTGGAAGCGGGGGTAACAACAACAATAACCATAATCCGAACGGTAACAGAAGAAACTGAAATAGGGGAAGTGATCCTAACAAAAGACCCCCATTCCAGACCTACGAGAATTATACACCATTGAACGACACCCTGGAGAATATTTACCTGGATACGTACAATGTTTTGCAGTACAAAAGACCGCCACCTCGTGATTCGACCGAGAAATAAATGGCAACAGGGTAGTTTTGTTTGTTTCATGGAACTCATGGGCATTCAACCAATGAATGTCAGCATTTGAGGGATGTGATTGAGAAGCTGCTGCGTGAAGGGAAGTTGGATGAATACAAGGTTGCCCCGAGGGACAGGGGGCAAGGAGAGCAGGCTCCAAAACAGATTCTACCTGCTCCCAAGCCTACAGCGCAGTAGAAAGGTAAAGGAATTGTTATCAACTCCATAGTGGGAGGACCTCACCCGGCAATCCGAAGTTTCAGATCAATGGATCAATATGTAAATGCTGCCAAGCACATAGATGTGAACGAAGGTGATGATTTGGATGATGTCACCCCCATAAAACAACAGAAGACCATGTTTGACGACGTGGTGTTCTGCAGCAGAGATAATACTGGGATCCAATCACCCACTGATGATCCGTTGGTTATTACTACCACTATTGGGCCGGCCTTGGTCCATAAGGTATTAGTAGACAACGGAAGTTCTGTTAATATTTTGTTTAAAAAGTCATTTGATCAGATGAAGCTTGAATCTGAAGATTTGAAGCCATGTGAAGGATGGATAAGAGGCTTCAACGGGGCGTCAACAGCTCCCATGGGATATATAGAGTTGCCCGTGACCTTGGGGCAAGGAGAACGCAGAAGAGTGCGGATGCTTCAGTTCGTAGTATTGGACGTAGATTCGCCTTATAATGCATTTTTGGGGAGGCCTTCCCTTGCTGAATTCAGAGTTTGTATCGCCCCCTGGTGTTTATTGCTTAAGTTCCCAACCGAAGCCGGAAGTGGAGTAATGAGAGGGGATCAAGTTTCCGGACGGGCCTGCTATGTAGCCGAGCTAAAGATGTTGATGAAAGGACTTAACATCGAGAGTAAAGATGCCTCGCCTCCCCCAAAGGGGGGTTCGGCATAGCAATTAGAGAAATCGACCCCGAAGGATTTGCCCAAAGGAACGCCTGAGGACCTGGATCCCAGAAAAGACGAGGAACCAGAGACTAGAAATGCAACTCCTAATGAAGCGACAGTGGAAGTTCCCATTGATGACGCTGATCCGACAAGAGTCTTGAAGATTGGGTCTCAATTGGATCCACGTCGGGCCAGAGAACTAACAGACTTTTTGAAGGCGAACTTGGACGTGTTTGCCTGGACCCACACTGACATGTGTGGGATATCGCCATCCATTATAAGTCACAAATTAAATGTAAACCCGAAGCATCCGCCTGTGAAGCAAAAGAGACGTATGCTAGGCCCAGAGAGGTCGGCTGCTCTCAAAGAGGAAGTGGAGAAGCTGAAGCAGAACGGATTTATTCGAGATTCGACATATCCCGACTGGATATCAATCCCGTCTTGGTAAGGAAGCCGAATGGAAAGTGGCGGACTTGCATTGATTTTTCTGATTTGAACAAAGCTTGCCCAAAAGATAGTTTCCCACTTCCCAGGATTGACCAGCTTGTAGATTCGACAGCAGGTCATGAACTTCTCTCTTTCATGGACGCATATTCTGGGTACAACCAAATCCCTATGCACGTGCCAGACCAAGAACATACGAGCTTCATTACGAATTTGGGATTATATTGTTATGTTGTAATGCCATTCGGATTGAAAAACGCTGGAGCCACTTATTAGCGCTTGGTGAACAGAATGTTTTATAATCAAATAAGAAAGACTATGGAAGTTTATGTGGATGATATGCTTGTCAAATCAAAACAGTCCTCCAGCCATACGCAAGACTTGGTGGAAATGTTTGGTATCCTGCGAAAGTATCTGATGAAATTGAATCTTCTGAAATGCTCATTTGGAGTGGCATCGGGAAAGTTCCTTGGCTTCATTGTGAGCTCCGAGGAATTGAAATCAATCCTAGCCAGATAGCAGCGATTAGAAACATTGAAGAGCCAAGGAGAATTAAAGACGTCCAAAGTCTTGCAGGGAAAGTAGCGGCGCTGAGTAGATTCATCTCCAAAGCTACAGACAAATGCGTTCCGTTTTTTGATTTAATTAAAAGAGGAAAGAAGAACTTTGAGTGGACTCCGGACTGTGTTGAGGCCTTTCGAAATTTATTGGAACTGCTAGAGAAACCGCCGATTTTGTCAAAGCCAGTGGATCACAAAGAATTGTTTGTTTACTTGGCAGTCTCGGCTCACGCCGTTAGCACAGCCCTGGTTCGAGAAGAAGACAAAGTACAAAGGCCAGTGTATTATGTAAGCAAGAAATTAGCAGCGGCAGAGCGCAACTACCCAAAAATTGAGAAGCTCGCTTACAGCCTCTTAATTGCATCCCGAAAACTTCGTCACTATTTCCAAGCTCATCCAATAACCATATACACCGACCAGCCCTTGAGGCAGGTATTGCAGAGACCCGAAGCATTGGGAAGGTTTATCAAATGGAATATAGAATTAAGTCAGTTTGATTTGAATTTTCAACCACGAAAGTCGATCAGGGGGCAAGCTCTGGCAGACTTTATTGCGGAGTTCACCATCCCAGAGGAGGAAGTAATCGATGACAGAGTGGTTAAGTCCGAGGATGAGTTAAAGATAGATCCGTGGAAACTATACACAGATGGAGCCAAGAACGACCGAAGGTCCGGAGCTGGAATCGTCTTAGTCACTCCCGAAGGACGGTCGTTATATTACGCTCTGCGATTAGAATTTTCGGCGACTAACAATGACTCTGAATATGAAGCCCTGATTGTCGGGCTGAAGCTTGCTAAAGACCTCGGAGTAAAAATGTTAGACATATTCTGTGACTCTAAAATCGTTGTTTGCCAAGTGCGAGAGGAATTTGTGGCTCGGGGACCTCGACTTATCGCCTACCTCAGGAAAGTGAGAGAGCTATTGAGTAGCTTGGAGCGGTACGATATAACACACATCCCAAGAGCCGAAAACCAGAAGGCGGATAGGTTGGCAAAACTGGCTAGTTCCGACAATCCAGAAGAGATTGAAATAATTCCAATTGAAACGTTGGAATCGCCAAGCTTTGAGTCGATGGAAGTTGAGTTCGCTTTCGAAGCGGAACCGAAGAAGGAGTCATGGATGACTCCCATTAAGAATTTCCTTAAGAACGGGACACTCCCAACAAAGAAGAGTGAGAAAAGGGCTGTAGTTCGCAAGGCTACCAGATATGTCATACAAGATGATACTCTTTATAGGCAAGGATTTTCTATGCCCCTGTTACGATGTATAGCACACGACGACATCAAGCGTGTACTAAGAGAAGTACACGAAGGTGAGTGTGGAGATCATACAGGAGGTCAGACTTTAGCAAAGAAGATATTGCGATACGGATACTTCTGGCCTACAATTAATAAAGATGCAGTTGATTATTCACGATGCTGCGATAAGTGCCAGAGATTCGCCAAAATCCCCAGAGCACCGTCGACCCAACTTAAATCAATGGTGAGTCCTTGGCCATTTGCCACATGGGGAATTGATATCATTTGAGTTCTACCGATTGCTAAAGGAGGAGCTAAATATGCAATAGTGGCCGTGGACTATTTTACGAAGTGGGTGGAAGCTGAGCCTTTGACCAAGATCACGACAAGAAAGGTGATAAGTTTTGTGGTCAGAAATATTATATGCCGATTCGGGATCCCAAGGACGATTATAACTGACAACGGAACCCAATTTGATAGTACCGAATTCAGATATTTCTGCCAGAAGTATAAGATTGACAAGCGATATACTGCAGTTGCCTATTCGCAGTCGAATGGGCAAGTAGAGGCAATAAACAAAGTAATAAAATCCATCCTCAAGAAACGGTTTGAGCGCGCAAAGGCAAAATGGGTTGACGAATTGCCCCTAGCTCTGTGGGCATATCGAACAACATTTAAGACGGCCACCGGTCATACCCCTTTCTCACTCTCCTTTGGCTCAGAAGCAGTAATTCCAGTTGAACTGGAAGTTCCTTCCCACAGGGTGACATATTATGACCCGATGACGAATCGGGCGCTCTTACTTGAGTCTCTTGATGAAGTCGAAGAAAAAAGGGACGAAGCAGATTTGCGTGCGGCAAGTTGTCGACGTCA
The DNA here is from genome assembly GCA_030737875.1 of Allium sativum. Lineage (NCBI taxonomy): Eukaryota > Viridiplantae > Streptophyta > Magnoliopsida > Asparagales > Amaryllidaceae > Allium > Allium sativum. The sequence goes on along the minus strand of CM060922.1, from coordinate 847,652,424 downwards.
GATGGCACGCTATTACGACAAAAAAGTTCACCTCAGGACTTTTGAGCCAGGAGATTTGGTGCTAAAGAGAGTCTTTCCATCCCTTCCTCACCTCGGTCCAAAGTGGGAAGGACCCTTTGTCATCCAACGGAAACTTGAAAAAGGAACCTTCAAGTTAACGACCATAGATGGCGAAGAAGTCCCTAGAGCATGGAATGCCCAACACTTAATGCGATATTTGGATTAGAAATGCTGTACTCTTTGTTATTTTTCTTATGAACTCTGTAATAAGGCACGACTTGCCTTGGGAAAATCTGACGATATGAATAAAGGACTATAAAGTGGATGTAGGCTACGACTTAGCCGAACCACTATAAAAATATTGTGTGTTATTTACTTTTATGCATTACATATATACATTCTTTGATTATTCTGTTGTGATTATAGAATACAGGATGACTCAAAACCTGAAAAGGTTGAAGACGGTTTAGACATAAGAAGAAGCACAACGACTATTTGTGCGGTAAGATATAAAAGAATGAGAAAACAACATTCTTAACTCTAACTCTCCAGAGAGAGAGAGAGAGAGAGAGAGTATAAAAGCGTCTCCGACTGAGCGCTGAAAAAGAAATTCTTCCCCTAACTCTAACTCTCCAGAGAGAGAGAGAGAGTATAAAAGCGTCTCCGACTGAGCGCTGAGAAAGAAATCTTTCCCCGCTGAGCTCGACCTCTAACTCTCAAGAGAAAGAGAGAGAGAGTATAAAAGAAATGCCAGAAAAAACGACAAGTACTGACGACACAGGAAGTGCTATCCCGTCAGGAAATCGGGAGCATTCTGATTGCTTGATTAAGCATTAAATAATTTGTGGGAATTGACTGGGGGCACATATGTATACGTATATTTCCTCCCTCCGTAACTTCATTTCATAATTATAGTAAGACATGCATTTTTACATAAGTGCAGAACTACTGACAAACAGACATTGCAGAAAATGAATTATTTTTTATTTACAAATGAATTAATTTGTACAGGAAAATAGCTAAAAAAGAAAGCGCAGGAGCCACTCTTGTAGCAGCAATTGTTGGTTCACTGGATGCTAAAATGATACAAGGCAATCCACTATTTAGGTTTTGAGTGAGCCTTGGACTTCTTGGCAGTTTTCTCCGCATCCTTTGCTTCTTTCTCAGCCTCTGTCAAGATTCGTTTAGATTTCTTCTTTCCTAAAGATGCGGTGCTGGAACCGGTTGAATTCTTCCCAGAGGGCGGAGCGCTGGAATCAAGAGAAGATTTTTTAGCGAGTTCCTCTGTAATAGATCTAATTGAGAGCTTAACAACTAACCTTGATCCCGCATCCACAACTGCGAGGGGCTTGAGGGCTTCAGGATCTAGTTCTTCGGGTTTTAATTGCAAGCGTTTGTCTTGATCAGCTTTCATTGCAGCCAAAGTAACATCATCAGCATTTTTTGACTCCCCGACTATTGCAACTTTTGGTTCCTCTTCATGACCTCCATCACCGCCATCATCCTTTAAAGCTGCTATCATTTCTTCATCATAGGGAGTGGCGACCTTAGTCGGCTCACTTCCTTCTCCCAAGTCTATAGAGCAGCCTTGTCCTCCCCTCTTTTGGCCTTTTCTGCGGGCTTTGCCCCGGCGGTGGCTCCCTGAGTCACATCTGTCTTTTCGGATGGTTCAATACCTACAGAATGAGAAGCAACAGTTATCAACTCAGGCGAAAACAGTGGGTTTTTCATCGATTGCTCAATCACGTGGCGAAAGGTAGAAATAGCCTTGACAAATTGAGGAGAAAAGGTAGGGATACCTTCCGAAGACTTCTCTGCAGGGGTGACTACTACCTCTGACGCTGTTTCAGGAATAGGGGATAGCAGAGTTGTTCGGGGAATTCCCGGATTTTCAGGATCATACCCCTCTACTTCAGAAGTCGCAGGGGCAGAAGAAGAGGAACCAGCTTCGAGAACATGCTTTTGTTTAGACTTCCGTCTCTCTTCTTTCATGGCCTCAGCAATGAGACGACGCCCTTCAGCTAGGCGCTCCGGTTCATCATCCCTCAAGTATTTCTCCATTAGCTTATCTTCATCGATGGAATCGACCTTAAGTTCCTCTTTTTCCCACTCGACGATCTGATTCCATACTTGAACTAGAGTGGATGGATAATCCTCGATCCAAGAAATGTTTCGGCGACGGATGATATGTGCGAAGAATTCAATCATTAATTCGCCGAAACCCTGAATATCAGCCTCCGCTTCTGACAGTTGTTTGCGGGCTTCCTCCGCAGATTTGATAGCGCACTCCACATTGCCCTCGGCCAGGGCAGCTCTGTTCTCTGCCTCCAATAGCTTTGAAGCCAAGTCGGCATTCTTCTTTTCTAGTTCAGCACTCCTCTTTGCTAACTCGGCATTTTTTCGTTCGAGGTCAGCATAAGCAAGGCGTGTCTTAGCAGCTTCTGACTTAGCCTCATCAGCTTGCTTTTTTAACTCAGAGCGCTCTTGAGTGTGAGATTCAAGCAAGTCGTGATAACGTTTTTGCATGTCCTCAAATTGTTGTTTGAAGTTAGAAGCGTCCCTTTGAGCGACAGCTAGCTGAGCTTAAGTGTCTTCCAAATCTTTCCCTAGAGCTTTTAAAGCCTTGGCATCCTCCTCCGCGGTCTTTTGCATTGAGTCGGTATTTGTGATTAGAGTACGGATGATTCTGGAAAGGTTGCGTGAATATTTAAACATCTCAGAATACTGTTTTTCCACCGCATCTATCTTTGCTTTGGCCTCATCTGCCCACTTAGAAGAAATAGGTTCAAGGGCAGGTAAGAAAGTTAAAGTCTCGAAGTAGTGTTCGGGAAATTGCTCCTTTAAGTATGCCCGCTTTATTGCAGTCTCCGCATCTAGTGGGGGAGGAGCGGGGATTGTCAATTCGGTGTCCCTGTGTGAGGAGGATTCGGTAGTTTCTTTGTCTGTCCTAGGTCGTTTAGTAGCAGGGACCTTGTGCTTACTTCGAGACCCAGTTTCTTTTGGAGGACTTTTCTCTCTACTGCGCTTTTCATGGGAAGAAGTGGAGTCTTTAGATTGTGGTCTGTCCTCTTCCCTACGGCTTTGATAACCTTTGTATTTCTCTTGTTCCGGCCGAACGGGTGAGCGAGAACGTGAGGGTCGAGAACGATAGGGATCATAAGGCCTTCTCTCCTCCCTACCACGATCATCACGACGATCATACTCGATATCCTGAGGTGGATTAGACATGCTGCGGCGAAGCTTCCTGATATCATAGTAAGATCGAGACATCGTACCTGCACAATAAGACAAACGAAATTTAGAATCAATGGATTCACGGAGAAAGAGGTGCAATGAATGCTAATGCTGTTGTATAAAGTGTGTCCTAAGTGGTGTGTTTCCCCCCAACCAACCCGAGTCTGAAGCTAGACTAGTACAGGCAGGCTCTTTGGCCTTAGCAGGAGTGGTCTCTTCAGAAGAGGTGAAGACTAAAGGATCCTTCCTAAAATCCTCTGAAGTGTATATAGTTTCAGGTAAGGGGAGATCCCCCAAACCCTGAAATATTTGGTCATCAGTACTAGGGACATCCCCCTCGGAAGCATTAAGTGGCGACTCTTGGGAGGATGTTGACTTTTCCGGAGAAGTAGCCTCCTCGGGGGCAGTATATCCTTCACGGTGCTTTTCGGCCAGGTTAGCCAATTCGTCATCTTGTGTAGAAGATGGAGAAGGTGAAGTTTGAAGAGGCACTGTAGGAACTCCCGAGCCTTCTCCTGTCTCTGGGACTACCTCCACTGGAGGAATATATACATATGGAGCCGTCCCATGACCAATGCTACGAAAAACGGATAACAGCCCATGAAAGTGAAGATATTCGTCTTTAAGGACTTCATCGATGGTCAAGAATTTCTGATCGCCATTAAGAAGTTGGTGCATCCGGTCAAAGAACACTTGATCTGATATTTGTTTGGGATTGTCGACTGCAAACAAAAAAAGAAAACAAGTTAAGGTGATGATCCGAGTGTATAGAGCCCGGATTTAGAAAGTCGGTGCTTTACTTGATTTTGTCCACCTCCTGGCACATCCGGGCTGTCGCTTCACATTTCCAGTCTGGAATCTCCAGCTTTACTGCTGAATGGTGCAGAGATTATCTTCCTTTTTGGAACTGACTCAAAATAGCAGAAAGATGGAGTCTCTCGAGTCCGATGCTTGAAGTTATAGAAGAAGTGAACATCATCGAACGTGAGCTCTATGGCTAAGATTTCACGATATGCTATGTACAAAGTGTGCAAATAGGCATACGAATTGGGATGCAGCTGCATGGGGGCAATCCGCATTTGTCTTAAAAAGTCAACGATGAAGGGAGAGAATGGAGGGATAGCGCCGACCATACACATCAACCGAGTAACCGCCATATATCCATCTGGAGGGTTGTGGGGACGGTCAGAGCTTGAAGGCACTAGAGTGTCCCTTTTCATTATCCCGTACTTTAAGCAAATTCGGATAAGTCGATTGTTGATTCAACGGAATCTGCAGGTGATTCCAATATAACGGCCGATTCAAATTCATCAGGGGCTCGATCGTCACCAATCCTTCCTTCCTCCTCAAAACCCAGAGAAACTTCATTCTCTGAAGACACCTCGTTGCTTTCCCGATTTTCAACCCCGTAGTCTGGACCCTCATTGTCCCATTCTGGATCCGACGGAGAAGATATGTCCTCGAGAGTGACTTTGTTAGAGGTTTCCGGGGCTTCTTTCCTCTCAGCTAGTCTGGAAGAACATCTGGGTCTCATGGTCATAGAACTATTGAAGAAGCAATAGCACAAATTAGAGCAAATTAGCCCGTATCCCCCCCGTGCGTGTGTGTAAACTAAGGTGTGAACAGTGTATACGGAAAGTGCAAAGTAAATGTTTAAAAGTGCGACGCAAAAGTCTGGCAAGATATAAAGAGTTGAAGTAATTCTGGATGTCCAGTCACGTTCACAAGGCACTATCCTAACTGTCCATCAAATTGAAGGTCATGCCAAAAGTTGATTGGGCCAGTTAGACGAATTTTTATGCGTTAAGGTAGACTGTGCTTCGGTTCGGTTCGGGTGCATTCATTGGGATCAGATCGGGGGCATGGCCTTAGGCTTGGATATCTCATTCAAACTCAGAAATCAAATTCGGATCGGTTCGGAGGCAGTGTCCCCTAACGGTTCGGATCGGATCACGTAGTTATACCTCTCCTCCGTCATCTTACAGTCCGACCCGATCCGGTTAGGAAAGCTCTTTTCCCCCCTTTTTCTTAAATGCTTGCCCCGACCCGATCCGATCTACTGAATTTCTTTCCTTTTTCCCTTTCTTTACTTGCCTTGAACCAACCCGATCCGACTTCCTGAACCACTTTTCTTTTCCCTCTCATCCACCCTCAATACTCCAACCCGAACCGATCCCATTACTCTTCTTCTTCTTCTTCCCCTTCCTTAATTACAGTCAAATCCATGTCTATGTCCAAAGCTTCAGTTAAAGACGAGCGCATCCCCCATTTAACCTCTCAGCGCCTCGAGATGGTGGTAGAACCACCCACGACGACGGCAAGGGAGGAGGGAGACGCAATATCGAAGCAAGAGAGGAGTCATGTTCAAACCATTCAAAATTAGTCGTAAATCTCAATTGAAACCCGTTGTTATAAGATTGATTGAAGTTTCAGAACCTACCGAGGTGTTTAAATCGAAGATTGGCGAGATAACTTCAGGTTTTTAAAGATTCTGAAAGTTCGGGTTTCAGAGTGAAATCGGTTTGGCGAAGAGCGATAAAGAAAGAAAGGTGGAGGAGGGTGAAGGCTAGGCTTATATAGGAAAACAGGGTGACTATTCGTCTCCCCGTTCGGACCGGATCGGTGGTCCAGAAATAAAGCTTGGCCCAATACTCCAGTGAAAGACAGAGAGAAGGGTGGTCTGTTCGGATCGGATTCCGAACCGAACCGAATTCTTTAGCTTAGCAACAAACTGAATTGAAATTTGAAGAAAAAGATAAAAACGCAAGGAAAATCAAAAGGGAAATTACCTCGAAGAGCGCTATGCATTGATGGTCAAAGCATGCTCCGTCTCCAACAGAAGCATCCTTTGAGGGGGCAAAATGTTAGCCCACTTTGTGAACTAGGCAACACAAAGTCAAGACATGAAATATTGAAGAACTTGAAAAACTCTGAGGCGGATCGGATAGGAGCAGGATAGCGGTTCGGATAGGATGAAGTCTGCTGTTCGGATCGGTGAACTATTACTCTTGGAATTTAAGAAGCACAGCTATTCGGGTCGGAGGGAAATCTACTTCCAGTCGGATCGGAAAGCCACCCAATTGCTACAGAGATAGATCGAAGCGGAGCAGAATAAAGAGAAGAGAGAATTGGTTCCAGATCAATCCGGGTCGGATCGGTTACCCCGATCCGAACCCCTTGTGCATGCCCCTCCGACCCGAACCTGTTTTCCACGTTACTCTCCTGCATGAGCGCCTGGATAGTCGGATCGGCCATGACCAGTTCCTACCCTCAACGTCCACTACTCTGATGCGTTGTCAACACAGAAATCCATCCGAGCCCGAGGCTAATGGGATGGATGGCACGTGGCTCCGATCCGGATCGGGTTCTGAGCAAATTCTCACCTATAAATACCCCGTCTGGAGACAAAGAAAAGGGATCTTTTTTCTGACATTTTTTGGAGAGTTCAACCACCTTCATTACCCGAATTCCACCACTCCCGGAAAATCCAAATCTTCTTTCATTATTTGTTTTTAGACAATTGAGTGATTGTAAGTGAGTTGTGAGAGAAATCAAGTGAACATTTCATTGTACTTGCAACTGAATCACTGAGAATAGTGAAAAACAAGTGGACGTAGGCATTTCTTCGCCGAACCACTATAAATCCTGTGTGTTCATTCTTATTTTTGATTTCATTTCATTTTGCTTTTAATCAATTTGGGTGTTAGAACCACTTTTTGGTCTAACAATTCTTAAACTCAACATCCACTTCAAAAATTCCATTTATATAAAATCCTTTTGATTTTATATAAATAATTTCATTTCAATATAAACTTTGAAATTTCCTTTTATTCATTCCAGTCTCACTTATGGTATTTAAAATACTAACTAAATAGACCAGTGTCATCCAAATACATCCAAATAAATCACGTATTATATATCACATCATATATCACAATATATGAAAACAAACAGCATTATAATTACTGAGGAATCCTGTTGGATCCCACCAACTTGTTTCCCTACATTCACAGATGTTAATCAACATAAATAACACGATTTTATATCAATGTGAAATATTCTGATAACCAGAATCAATATTTGATTAACGATATATATATATCATTACATATATTTTCAACCAGGTAATTAACAGTTCATCCAAACAGTCAACACACAACAATCAACCAACATTTATCAATTCTAAAAATACGTTATAAAAATATAAACTTGCAGAGTTAGTGAGTTTTACTCACAGTGGTCGGTTATCGTTAAATAACGATAAGCGATCATCGATTTGATTCAAATCAGACAATTTATTTCGCTACAAATTGTAACGAGCTCCAATTCACTCCCAGTCAGTTCCATTGTGTTGCTCCCGTCCATACGATCCTAACGGATCTTATTTCGCTAGATTCCGATCTTGTATGAGTGAACTATTAAAATTATAGGTTTACGTAACATTTGAAACTAAAATAAACTTAAGATTTCCATATATATTTTTTAGTTGGGCTTCACCTTTAACTCTTGGCTCCATGTGTAATTAAAACCCGTTGAACCCTTCTTCCTTCCTCCCCTTTTCAGTTCGAACTCCAGAACAACCATTTCCACTCCGTCACCACCCTCGTCCTTGCCAAATCTCCAACGGAAACAATCGAGACTTCCACCATTAATCCCCTCTTCATCTCCTCTCTCTCTATCTATATTGTTATCATCCAACTCGATCACCAATTATAAAACGCGATTCCCAGTTGAAACTCACAGTTACAGTACCAGTTCTGAACCCTTTCACCAACATTATCTCCTACATTGTTTCACTATTTCAAAATCTGATTATACCATTTTCTTCTCCTTCGAAATCTCCTCCACACCATCCCCATTTTCATGAACTCGCACCCCAATACCTAGTTGCGACAATGAGTACACCCTCACGATGTACTGTACAAGTAGAGACATCAGTCAGATCGGATCCTCACCAAAGTATACCAAAATAGGCGCATTTCTCAACTGATCATCGCACAACCCTCGAAATCACCCCTCGACACCATGGTTGTTAATAAATGTCAACCCTAGCTTGCGTATAAACTTTCCAGCTAACGTTGAAAGCTTCGAACCACTCAAAAACTATACTAGATTAAAAATAAACATCGCGTGAACTCGAATATATAAGTTTGAGGATTTAATGATTTTTGCTTGTATTATAAGGATTTTTGGATCTTAGGATTTTACTACGTGGAGAAAATTTGGTGGCGGTAGAAGTTTTGTTGACCTTAGAATGAAGGAAGTTAGGGTTTAGAAGAAGTTGAGGTATTTTTAAAGAGTAAGTTAGCTTGTATAAGAAGCTTCATATAAATTTTATATTTATTTATATTCACAACACTATTTGTATTCGTCTTTTAAAAATCCCTATGATCACATATAATATCCAAATCTGATGAAAATGGACATACACCTACAGTTCGACATTACGGACCCAACGAAACTTGTTTCGTCAAATACCGAATTTGTTTGCTCACACAGCGTATTTCTAAAGCCAAATTATTGACTGTTTTTCATATTGAAATCCCGTACGGCCACATACTGATTCCAAAAATCACAAAATTTAAAATCTAGCAATAATTTAATATTCCGGATCCAACAAAAAAAGTTTCGTCGAAAATGGAGGTCATTTCCAAAAATGGCTATTTTTAAAGCTCTAAATAAACCCATTTAAATTTTAGTATATCTAAAAACTATTTAATTTAATATTAATAAATTAGTATTATCGTATATATTCACATAGAATATCATACAGCTCCAAAATATACATATCTAGATTTATAACTAGATATTTCAAAATCCCAGAATATATTGATATTAAATTTATATTAAAAATCCTTTTATAATATAAATAAATCGTTATAAATTATAATCGAATTCTATAGCGACTTTCTGGAAATTTGATTTGGATATAACTCACAATCTACACAAAGAAATCTCGATTTTTCTCTTCCATTAGAAAAATATACTTCACCAGCTCCGAACGTTTCTTGTTTCATAGAAATCCGGCTTAAAACGGATTCCGTATATTCATTTAAAGTTCGAATCGCCAAATTACGAACTGCCGCTCTATTTCTAGCTAGATTTTAATTATAATATAATTAATACATTTAAACTTCGTTTAAATAATAAATTCGTTATTATAATTCAAATTATAAACTGAATTAAATCTTATAAATAATCCAATTCACACAATATTGTGAATTCCACTATTTCCGAATATTCAAAAATAAATATATTATTCTATAATTTATATTAATTAAATATTCAGTATTATTTAATTAAAAAATCATTTAAACCTCTAAATCACTATTTAAATAAATAAATTATTATGCCGTAAAAATATGGGATGTTACAGTTATAGCATCCTTGGCTTTGGTAGCATACAAGCGGAACTGCTCCTTGAACTTTTTGGTCAAGTTGGAGAATCGGTCTATCGATTTAGGTGGCGGCTTTGCGAACCATAATGATGAGGCACCTTCTAAGTAGATAGGAAAGTATGTGCATCTCATCTCATTAGTCGCCTTAGTCGCACTCATAGACCATTCATATTTGGACAGAAAATAGTTTGTATCAACAAGTCCATTGTACGGAGGCAAAGTCGAAGGATTGAATTTATTTGGACACTTTGCTTCAAGGATTCTTTCAGTGAACGGAGTCCTATCGGGAGAGAAGTCCCATTCTCTTTCATCGTCTTTGATAACTTGATTTTTCTTCATGATTCGCTCTATCATGTTCGGGATGTAATCTTCGGTTTTATGGTGATTTGCGAAACTAAGCTCCTTTCCAAATATTTGCCTAGGCAAGCAGTCTTGATTAGAGAGCTTGGGTGCCTTACCTTCTCGATGAGGAGGTGCTCCTATGATGGGATTGGTAACCTTCTGGCCTTTTATCTTGGAATGGTTCCTAGCTTTTGTTTTCGAGTCTTCGATGTTGGCTTCGTCTTTGTCGCTCGAACATTCATTACCATCTTCCATGTTGTCCTTGCAATTAGGATCGAAAGCCGACGAGTTACCGTTTTCCTCGAGATCAGCATGGTATTTTGGAGGGGCTGGATTTGATCAAGCATTAAGGATGGCGTCGAGTGCCTCTATCATAGATTTGGTAGAAGCATCCATTCGTTGATTCATGTTAGCAATAGCGGCATTCAGCTCATTTTTAGTTACACCGGCTCTATTTACCGAGTCTTCACTAACTTCAAAGCGGTTGGTAAACAAATTTTCTTCATTAGTAACATTATTGGCTTATACCATGATTTTGTTAGTGGTCTTTTTGGATTTAGCCATGATTTCGGAGAAGGAGGTGGTTTAGAATCTCAATGGTGGTCTCTTAACCTTGTGAGGAGTGTGAGAAGAGGGATGGCGAATGCGGCCCCATGGTGGGTGCCAAATGTTAAAATCCAAATTAAAACTCAACGCCAAAGGTACAAAAAATTGCACTTCACCAATCGGTAAGAAAAGAGGCTGCAATCGTAACAAAAGTAAAGAGACACAAATTTATAGTGGTTCGATCTTAAGGAAGATCAACAGCCACTTTAATAGCAATTTCCATTATCAATTCAAGAGTTACAAGTATAGGATCACTCAAAAGTATATTCATATTGTTCATTACACAATAGCATCACTTTGATCAACACAAATCAACGGAGATATAAGCGAATTCCACAATATGCAAGGAATGTGGTGGAGAATCTTTGGTCTTTATGAAGCTTGATCACTTTTGGTTGATTTCATGATGAACTTCATGTTTGATCTTCAATTGGGGGTGTTAGGAGAGATATAAATCACATAGAAATGGTTAAGAAATGATTGGGAAGCCTTTCAGGGTCATCAAATTCAGTCCCTCTCGATGAAGAATTGAGGGGGAGGGGGGTATTTGTAGGTGAGATTCAGGTCAGGTGGCAGTTCTGTAATTATCCAGCACCTCCTTTAGCCTGTCGGGCAACCTAAGAGCGCCAAAGCAGTGTCTTGCGAACTAAACCCCTCAAGAAAAGGCAGAATGAGCTAAAGCCCATGCGGGACGACCCAAATTTCATGGAGCGGCCTAGAACCTTCAAGTGGTATGGTGGCACGAGCTAAAGCAGAGCGAAGCGAGCTAATGGAAAGCGGAGCGGCCCAAGCTTTCATGGAACGAGTTAAAGTATAGTGGGAGAAACTATGGCTTGGTAGAGCGAATCTAAGTCTTTAACGGGCTAAAGACTTAAAGAGCTAGGAAGCATAACGGCCTAGGAGGGTTTAATGACTTGAACCCTTGAACGACCTAGATAACTTGCTCTCCCAATTACATTTCGTTAGGTCGTAGGATGGCCTTGGAATGATTGCAATGCGACCTCGCTTGCTTGGAACACATACGACCCAAGGAGTTTGGTGAACCAGAAAGTGGACGACCTAAGGAACCCAAATGACCTAAGGAGCTTGGTGATCTTAATACCTTTGAGCATTCTAAGGTATGATTTAAATAGACCTCATTCGCGGCCTAAGAACTGACGACCCAATAATACGAAACAAGTGCGACCTAACATTATGTATTCGTAAACCATATTTAAGTAGGTTAACATATGTTATCCCTTCCACTGTGAGAGATTCTGATTTTTTTTAGTATGCTTTGTTATGACTATTATAGCATTTTCTTATAAGGTGATCCATTTAGAATGGCTCTAAGTTTCGGTTATCCTTTTTGGGTTGAAATTTAGGCCCATTCCAGGAGGTTTGTTGCACACCCTTTATGATTTTATAGGTCATTTTGTTGTATAAACTTTCACAAATTCAGGATTGTATGAGAGATCTATCGTAGAGACAAAATTAGAGGATGGGCTCGACGTGACCGATAGCCAAGTCAACCCATGCATTAGACGGGTCGACACGCCCTGGCGTTCGGGCGTAGATTGCGCCTGGGATGAGAGTAGAAGATCATACATGTTTGTTTTCTTACGTTTGCTGAGTTGGGTATTTTTTTTTTTTTTTTTAAAACTAAGCTGACATGGAAAAAGTTTTATGATTGCATGATGCGGCTGATCTAGATTTAATTCAGAAATTTAGCAGCCTAAGATTCCCAGCCTAACCTATAAATAGACTCCTAGACCAAACTCATTCCTCATAACACAAATCTCTTCCTGTCCATCTTTTCTCTTTATGAAACGGTCTGACCTAAATATTTTAGGGGAAAAGATTTATTAAAATAAATATTTTATATATATACATATTATTTCTTTTTGGAGATGGGATCTATAGGGGTCACGGAGGAACGCTTTGGACCATAATGATTAATTGTTTAGATTCCCGATAATTTAGGAATATAAGATTCCTAACACTTATAGAATTTTCTATAGTTTTCCATTTAGCTTTCTTACAAATTTATTAGTTTTCTGTAAGTTAGTATTTTATGTAAGTCTTTTTCTCTAAATTTGTTTTCTATAGTTTTTCAGTCTTTTTCTTGTAGTGATCATTTTTTAAGTATTATAAGATATTTTCTCAGTATTCTTCCCTCATTCTCTGTTTTTCAGTTATCTTACAATTTCTATAACTAACAGTTATTTTACAGTTTCTTTACCTAATTGTTGTATATGCTTAAAAAACGTCTGATTTTGTAAATGTTGGTATAGTGACAACAAATTTAATCCAATGAATAGTTTAACCCCATTTATTTTGCTCCTACGAAAATAGAATTAAAGAATAATTTTGTAAATGTGGATAAATAATGTTCATAAAATATAGGATTGTAATTAAAAAAGTGAAATAAACAAATTAATGTAGATTTGCAATTAAATTAAGACATAATTGTAATTGAAAAAGACTGAACATGTTTGCAAAGTGGTATTATGATAATTTGTACAGACATACATAAAAATCATAATGGGTAGATTGGACTTAATTGCAAATATAACTATAATACGAAGGCTATAGTTGAATGAAACGATAGAAATGCTTATTATTGACATGAACTTAAAATGGAGGTTAAGTTAAATAAGCATGTATTTATTATAGTCCGTTCCAGCAGCAACATGCTGATTTGGGAAATAAGCGACATAAGTTAATAAGCATATATTATATATGGTCCTTTCCAAAACTAGGGGTGCTGATTGGGGAAAATTTAGTGGCCAATTAAGTTTAAAAAATAGATAATGATGGTACGTACTAGCAGAAAATGCCGAATGGAAGTAGATAACCAACTAATAAATAAATAGCGATAGCCTATACCAATAGAAAATGTCGAACCATCATAGATAACTAGCCAATAGATAAATAGTGGAGTTCAGTACAAGTGGAAAATGCTGAATTGTGGTAGATAATCGACTTAAGACAAAGCTCAATCATAAGGGCTTTAATGGGGATGCAAATAGGATATTGTTCGGAGTAATCTGTACCAGCGGAAGATCTGACACGTTTGCCGAATTGTGGTAGATAAACGGCTCAGTGCTTGTACCCGTAATGCTCAGATGGTGACACCTTGGCAAATTGTGGTAGATAAACGACCAATTAGAAGAAGGATCTCGGGTCAATGCGTACCAAATATTACCGAGTTTGCAGCTGCATAAAATTATGGTTAAAAGACATTATAGATCCTTACGCTAGATAGATTTTTATATAAAGGGTGAATCCATGGACAAGTGATGTTAAAGACAAGATCCATTTCATATCTAGGTAGGGTTGATTTAGTGTACCGCGTATCGACAACCATATTAGTTTTATGGTAGCAAGGTTGCTAATCGATGGGTAATATTAGGAAATTATCCTAATCATGTATGTAGCATTCAACAATTACGAAAGTGCAAACAGTCAAATCCAGTTGAACTAGATAAACATTTGAACAAATTAATACTCATAATATTCAAGTATATTTCTTTGTATGCAATTCCAATATGTAAATCTTTTATAGTTACACATGGACAATTACCCTATTCAGCTCTAGAACTATTATTGAGTCTATCTTCCATTATTACTCAATCATGCTAATAATTACATCACTAACCAGGTATTATGTCTGACTCGCTCTTCTTTCTTCCTTTTTATTTCCCGTGGTAAGCTCTTTTGCATTTTACTCCATGGAGTTGGTTGCACCATTGGCTACTTTGGGGGTTATTCATTTCGTTGTACTCTGATTATGACCAAGATGTTATATTTATAAAAACATGTGACAGTTGTGTTGTAAAACTGTAATGAATAAGTAGTTTTTGAATAAATACTTTGTTCCTGGTTTGAAATATATCTCTAATGTAACAATTATTTTTTTATCTTGGGAACCGTAGTCTCTGCGATATATTTCTTTGTACCTATAATGCTCTACATTACCTAGCATGGCCCTACTTTGAGAATTTTAAGGGCTTTGGGGTTTTACAGTGTACACGAGCCGTGAATGAGGTGTATCCAAACACTCATCCATTTTTAACTAATTTTATATACCAGTACCAATCCATATGGTATGGACCAATACCGGCCATTAGAGCAAATGGACGGAGTTCCATTGTGGAAATTGTTAGGGTCTTTGGAAGGTCGTCGGAGGTCTTGGTTCGTCGATAGCATCTACAGGGTGGAAGTTATCATCGAAGCGGTGTTGGTTCCTCGACTATGAACTCAGGCATGATTGGTCAAAGGCGAATGCAATAGGCAACTCAAGATGGAATGAGGCTGCAAGATAATTTCGAATAGATCTGTGGTTCTCTATTAGACCTTGATGGATGGAAATGACCAGTCATTCGATATCAATGTATTCAAAGCTTTAGTCGGTGATAGCTAGGTTATTGCTAGTTATGGATGCTATTCTTGCTTGTGTGTCCTTTTCTATTTTTATGGGTAGACTATCATTGTAGGATACTGAAGAGAAGAAAAGATTAGAAATCATGTTCTAACTAATGTTTTGTTCCATGTTGTTGAGTAACATATTTTATGTGATTACTATATGCTAACTCTTTAGTTCTAGGATGAGTCGGGTGAAACTTGAACTGTCTAATGTCATCTTGTATAGTTGTTGATAATTATTTACTGCTCATACCAAACTGTTTTCTATCTCAATGTTTTATGTCTCCTCTTATTACCACATGGTGCTCATCAACGATGTTGTTGAGTAGACAGAGTAGCATGTGACATATTTGATGATGATGCAATTGAGCGATGACGAGCTGGAGGTTGGCACATAACTATTCTTCTATTTTACAGCTATTTGGATGATGTTTATATTTTGATTGTTATAGACTCTGATGAGGGATGTAGTGAGGCTTGCTGTATTAAGATATTGAGATGTTTGTATGAATTCTGAGGTTTTATGGAGATAGGATTTCCTGCTTTACCATGCTTCACCGCTATATTCTATTGTATATTTTATGTTTATATATTATCCATGCATTGTGAGTTATACAACAGGTTGTTTTATCAATTCACTTTCCTTGATGATCCTTCCATATCGGCTTGGCACAACATGCATCACTCTATGCCGGAGGTATGGGATGGCCACCACACTTGGTATTAGAGCTTTGGTTAATCGGTTTTACCTAAAATTTGAGAGAATAAATGCATATAGGAGTCTTAATGCTAATTTGCTTTAGATGATAACTATATTATATGATACATATTACAGTAGATTAGTAAGCACTTGAGCATCATTGTGGCCTTTCATTGAGTTGGATTGATCATTCTTATTTTAGGTAAAGAATGAGTCACTGAAATACGAGGAATGAAGCTAGGAATGAGCCTACTTCTGGAGGGGCAGAAGGAGATGGTCAATAGGGAGTCGCTTCACCCGATTATATAGATATCATTGAGGCCAGGTTGACATCGATCATGAGAAGGATACATACTCAAGAAGCGACAGTGATGGTGGTGCTCCTACGTAGGCACCTAGGGCTATTGATTTCTCCAAGCTATGTAAGGATTATACTTCTCTGGGTGGCAAGCTATTTGTTAGGAGTGAATCTTTGATTGTAGTCCAGAATTGGTTGAATACTTGTGTTTGCATATGCGGAGACTTGGGGATCGCGAAGGCACTGAAGAGTAATCTTGCGTCAAGGCAACTTTAGGTCGATCTATAGATTGGTGGAATTCTATTACTCTTGAATCTCTGGAGGGTCAGATTACTTAGGCAGAATTTTGGACATAGTTTGAGGAGAAGTCCATTTCTATGGTTTAGAAGTTGATTCTTTTCAAGAGATTTGTTGAGTTGGATAAAGATGGGAGGCCTATTGTAGAGTATGTAGCCGAATTTAGGGTTTTATCTACATATGCATGTTCTCCTACTGAACCTCTATATCAGGAGAATGAGATGTTTACCACGGGGTTGGATGAGTATCTTAGAAACAAATTTATGGATCATATTAAGGATCCATTTTAGAAGTTGGTCAAGAAAGTTTTAGGCATGTGCGCTTGTTCCCAAAAAATGATGAAGTTGTTGTTGATAACGAAGAACAATAAAAAGTGGAATAGAAAGAGGAAGCGGATCAACAAGGGAAGAATAGGTAGAAAAAGCATAAAGTTAATGTTACCTCCTTTATTTGTCATGAGAAAGGTCATTATTCTATGGATTAAGAAGCTCTTAAGGCGTAAAAGAAGTATTTCAACTATAGTAAGCCGAGAAATATTAAGAAGAATCGTCTAAAGACGCCAAAGAATAAGCAGTTGTAAAGGCATATGCATTGGATGTTGTATCATCTTCCTCGAGAGCTCCGATTGCAGCAGACAAGGGTAAGAGTGTTGGTATGCAAGGTATGCTTTCTATCAAAGGTGTTTTAGTTACAGTTTTGTTTGATATTGGAGCATCGCATTCTTTTATCAGTATGAGCTAGGGTGCAAATTAGATTTTGAACCTGAGATTGTTGATAGATCATTGGTTGTGACTATCTCAGTATGAGGATCTTCTAGTCTTTATATGCTTTGTCATGGTCTAGTCTTATCGATTCATGATTACTCATTTGTGTACGATTGCTTTGTTTTGAACATCATTGGGTTTGGGATTATCTTGGGTATGGACTGGCGTAAGAGATATGCGACCACATTGACCTTCCAGAAGCTCGACGTGACACTCGGGAATGTAAAAGGGCAAATGGTTGTGATACACTGCCCACTAAAGGACTGGGTCCTAGTCATCGTTTTATATTTGCTTGGAATTCCATGGTATGGATTGTCATCTGTGTCGATTATTAGAGAGTTTTCTAGTGGTCTACACGAGGTCAAAGGACCGCTACCGCAAAGGGAAATTGAGTTTTGATTGATCTTGTGGATGGGGCCAGACCTATAGTTATACCTCTTAGGTGAATTATAATACCCCACAAATTGATAACATTGTTCATGAATTTAATTGGACAAATTAAATGGTAATAATGTGGTGAAGGAGGACATGAGATTTGTGCTTGATAAATTAACTAATAGGTTAGCCTTAAAACAAAGAACTAATCCTTAAAGGAGGGGCATATGAATGGGGCAAATAGGTAAACTTTCGACCTCTAAATCTACTTATATCCTAACACATTTTTTTGTTTTTTAAAAATATTAAAATAATACAAAGGTGGCCGACCGTTAAAGCTAGGAGGAAGGGAAGAGATAAAGCAGGATATAGAGCAAAGAAATCTTGTCAACAAATATCAAAACCTCAAACTAATTAAGGTAAATAAAATCTTACCCTTATATTTTGGTTATTGGGAAAATAGCTGAAAATTGTGTTTTTCCGTGATGGTTTTTCTTCATTGTTAGATGCTAATTAGTAGGAAATCATTTAGCTATGTTTGACATGTTTATATGGTTTTATATACATGAAAATGGCTAGGTTTTAGGATAAAACCTATGGTTAGAAATCTCCCAATTCCATGGATTTTTGGTATGATTTTTTTTATATGATTTTTTAGATGGTTTTTGAATTTCATAAATTTTTCATGGATGTATGAATTAGATATGAATTTTTTAAGTTTGAATTATGCAGGAAAAGCTTGCATGTTGATTAAAATGATTAAAATATGTGTGTAAATATTTTATACATGGTCGTTGCAAAAGTACTGTAAAAAGACTTTGTATGGTCAATATTTTGAATTTATAAGCTAATGAGAACTAGACAAAAATAGAGGAGCAAGTATAAAGAAGTACTTTATAAGGAAATAAGTCAATATTTTCTGTATTTACTATCAGCTCTACTGTCTTCCCAAAGGCAATGTTCTGATTCCCTCGAAAGTCACTTGGTAGCGTTGGATACTTGGAATATCATCAGTGCATGGTATAGGAAGTATCCAAACATCTTCCTTTCACTTCTGAAGGAGATTTGGTATTTAAACTTATACCTTTTAAAAATTAGCTTCTCCACAAAAGAAGTTTTTTCCTCTACTCTTTCAGTAGGGACGAATTATGGTGTTTTATGTGAAAGAAACTGTTTTGAATAAGGACATTACATCTTTCGAGGGAACTGGGATGAAGTCCAAACCATCAAAACCATTTCCTACAAAGTCATGCGTGTGTAAGCTTGCTTTCCTAAATTATTTCCTTGCATGTTGTATATGAGCCAAAAGGAATTTTAATTAAAAGATTTAATGCTTTTCCTAAACTGGTTGTCGGCATTGGTTGTGCCATCTAAGGGAATCATGTTTATGACTATGTAAAGGAGACCTTTTATTAAAGGAGTTAGAGGTCTTTTACTCTTGCACTATCACAACGGTTTTAGCTCCACGATTTGGTTGATGCTTAATTGTTTAGATTTGAAAGGGTTTCCTTACGGGGAATTTGAATAAAGATGGAGGGCTTTGCCTTCGAATTAATTTGTTGATTGATTGGTCATGAAGCCAAAGTGGAAGCCTTTCGAAGATGAATAATGAATGATGTCGGAGGGGTTTGCCTTCGGAGCAAAAGATTATTGTCTTATTGAGCCAAAAAGGGATTTCTTTCGGAGACAAATGTTTACTAATTGGTAGGATAACATTGAAAGTTGCACATGTTATTGTGGGAAACCATCGTCAAAACATTTGCATTTGTGTGAATACTGGGGGAGCCAATGGGTGAAATAAACTGGGAGAACAATTTAAACATTAGGGGAACCAATAGGGAAGGGAATTGAGGGAACCAATTAAATAAAAGGATAATCCTTAAGTTCCATTGTTAATGGAGGGGGGTACCATATGACGCATATGAAGGGGATTGGAAGAAGGAGTTCTATTTCTTCGCAAATTATGGAAATTGTAATAAGGAAAGGCACCATTGCCTCATGCATTTCATAAGCCAATCGAATAAGGAAATGGTTCTGTTGTCTAGCAATTACACTAAGTTGCACAGTGCAAATCCAGAAGGAAAAGACCCATTGCTTCGCGCAATATAGGAGATGATTTGGTTTCGTTACTAGTAGGGGTTACCTTGTGAAACATGGAAAGGAAACCAAATTAAAGGAATAAACTGATGGGAAATCAATAAAGAACAGAAATGATGGGAAATCATTAGAAACCATTAGGATGGGAAATCAAGAATAGCAGGGATGAGGAATCAATTGTGTGTTCCGTATTGCACATATATTATATCACTTATGTTTTAATGATTTTGTAGCAACCATTGAAGTGCAGGTGTTCTGCGGCTTTTTCAGGAGGTAGCTAGAACTATCGAGGCGGAAACCCATTCCGCATTGCGGTGTGGTCCCTAAAGGGTATAAAGGATTTTTATTCACACTAGTCAATGGATTGGCACGAAGTTATTGTTTTTCCCTTTTAAAACTCGAGTGCACATTTGAGCAGGCTAAGGGTTTTAAATCGGTTCATTGAGTATGCTCCAGGAGGCTAGCAAGTGCCTATTGCTATTTAAGTGCCCTGTTGTTTGTTTATTTTGATGTATGTATCAACAATGTTGTTATTTCCTATTTGTTGAACTCTGATCAACTGAGAGGCATCGTGATATGCTGCTCACGGAGAATAATTTGTATATATATTCTATGAACATGTTTACGTATGGGGTTGTATGAAAAGAAAGTGAACATCAATGAATGTTTTTTGAAGTTTTCTTACTCCCATGTTTCCCTATATTATGGTTATTAACATCTGGTTTTCTATCACTAGAAGACAACACTAGAGATGACTGCATCATCTATAGAGTTGTGGTTTTGTTCTTAGATAATAGGGTATTACATAAATGGTGCCTAAGGAACAACGAGACTTGGAGGTTCAAGGGAATGATTTTTTTAGTATGAAATTCATTCGGAGAAGCATATCTGAGTGGGGTGCACTACCTACGTGTACTAAGGCTGATGGATCTTTGAGATCGTATGTGGATTATCATTAGTATTAACGATAAAAATCGTCAACACCTGAACCACTGTTTGACAATGCATACACAATGAAATTTATAGGGTAGTCGATCTATGGGATGTTAAAAGATAATTCAGCCTCAACAAGTTCAAATTATTCTTCCATTTCCTAGATATCAAGACCCTAAGCCTGAAGATTAGTTACTCTTCCTTCAAAAGGTGAGTATCATTTTTACTAAATTTATAGGTCAACAAATAGCTTGGGATAAAGGCACTATAGGCTTACAGAAGGTTAAGAACCTCATTACAACTGTGATCCTTAGATTCAGGATAGAATAATATACATTATATTGAGAAGAAATAGGCTAATGTATCACATTAATATGTTTAGTGTCCTATTATAACCCTTATTGACTTGGATGACACTTCCACATCGAGCCAGCAAACAAAAAGTCCTTGGTTGTGTTGGTTATCGTGTCATAAAGTTACATTATGTTGTTTTAGTATGTTTTGTTACATTAGGCTTAATGAGAAAGGTTTGGAACACGCATAAAAATCACACTACAACAAAAATACTATATTACAACTGTTGTGACACCCCACCTCCGTTAAGGTCACTGACAAAGGGAATGCCTTAATATCGGTGGAGCGTTTATTGTGTATAGAACAGAAAAGTAAACAAGACAGATAAATATATCGGTACTTGGAAGACAAAAACCACTTTTATTGCAGCGGAAAAATAGTTTGGTTACATCACATCAAAAACCAACTACAAAACCAAATACACTTATTCTCCATCTTGACAAATAAGTTTTGAGTACATAAAATAAAAGACATAACCCCAACATAAAATAGCCATAAATAAGACAGGCTGAACTTTACTTCAGCGATCCAAGAAACTTCCAAAAAAGAGAGATAAAGCAGTCCAAATCAAGCTCCACAAGTGCTAGTCCCACCCTGAGCACCTGGGGGGAAAGGAAGAAAAGAGGTGGAAGCAAAGGGGGTCAGACATAAAGTCTGGCGAGTGCAATAACTTTAACAATTTAATCATTAAGTAACTAGGATAAGGCATAAGCTGGAAAATAAGGAAATGACTGTGAACCAATGGGCATGTCAGAGCAAACAAAGGAATAAGATGAACAAAGATAACATTAAAGGCGCACCTAGTCATTATAAAATAATTAGTACATTGCACCACACCAAACACCCTAAAAGTTGATCCCGCCTACCAAACTTAATAATGATAATGGTAGTTTCGTGTACCCCTAGCTGCCTTCATAGGTGCCTTCTGCCCCTATCTCCACTAGGTGTACCCACTACCCCCATTCGATCGGCTCCTTAACTCGTAGATACCCGTGCTGGCCCCACAGTGGGGTGTATCACTCCCCAAAGTGGCAACCCGATACCACCAAAAATTCACGGCTTATACCTACATGACGCAACAACGTCTTACCAACTAGCCCGGGGCCACACACGCACCTGACCCCGTTGGACTTGTGTTGCCACCACTAACCCGTTTTGACCTCTTACAATCAAACCCAGTACGCATGTCCTGTCCTCGACTTGGGTCGAGCCCACACAGATACTTAATGTGTTACTAGTTTGAAAAGGGCCCCCATGTATGACACAAGCTTTCACCTATGCTTGGTCCCTTCTAAGGTTTTCCCCACTTATCCCCATTCTTATTCATGTCTTCTTACATGTTTCAATCTTGGTTAAGTGCATCTAATCGTATTTCACATGCCACCCAAGGCACCCTCTTAATTTCACATGCCACTCATGGCACCCACTTAACCCCCCATTTCCCACCACATGTTTATCTGGTTAAGTGTTTCTTAGTTCATTAACACCGTAACCTTTTAAAGACCTCCCACATTAGACTGGCATTTGTGGCTGCTGGATTTGTCCGGCGGGTCCGGGCAGTCTTACACCGCAAATGAGCCTAACCTCGTGTCTTTACAACAGTTACGCATTTAATTCATGCCTTTTACCTCTCACATTAGACTGGCATTTGTGGCTGCTGGATTTGCCGGGCGGGTCTGGGCAGTCTTACACCACAAAAGAGTCTAACCTCATGTCTTAGGCGGTTTATTATTACACATCTTTATTTAACCCCAAATTGGATTAATATCTCTATTCAAATTTGTAAATAAATTCCAAATATACTTACGTCCATAATTGTCACCTAAATTATGTCCATAAATACCAATTTTTCCAATAAATGTCTTAAATTAATTATATGCCTTTTTAAGGCCATTTATGCCAATTCCCAATATGTGTATATTCAATATTACCCCCATCGTCCCCACGTTGTTCGTTCTCTTATCATGACATATATATATATATATATATATATATATATTAGACTAGCAATTAGTCTAATGACATAAAAGGGAAGAAACATCGCAAATTTGCATAACACACAAAATGGATCTAACTTACTAATATGGATTACAACATATCTTGCATAAACTTGGTATCGTCATGAATCTAAACATAGGCTAAAAGGTGTGTACTTGCATTTATGAATATAGTTTTCACCCAAAACTTGCATAGGCCATAGTCACAAACCTGCATAAAACTATGCATGTCATAGATCTAAATCTAAAGGTGTAAACTTGCATATATGTGATTTCTACCTAAACTTGCATAAGGTCATCTTATTTGGTTCACATGTAAATTATGTACAATTCACATAGAAACTAGCATATAATCTGCACCCAAACTTTCATATACAACGATGTCAAACATGAATCAGGTTGAACATAGATGATTGGGTATATACAAAGGGATTCACAACAAAAACTATCATTATGAACAACTAGCATACATTCACAAAATATCGCATTTTTTCCAATGTTTTACAAACATAACCATATAACCCAAATTATAACTCAACCTAATTAATTGTTAATTATCTTATTAAAGAAATCGAACTCACAACTCAAAGAAGGTTTTGAGTTCTGGGATCTGAGTTCTGAAATTGATTTAGCTCGCCTTTGAAGTAGACAAATTTGTTGTTGTTATAGACTTGAGTTGAATTGAGTTGATTAGCTTTATTTTTCGTCCAGTTGATGACGACTATTCTAGGTTGCAAGATATCATGATGGCCATGGTTCTAATTTTGATTAGGTTTTAGAGTTTGAGTCTACATGTGTTTATAAAGAATTTAGAATTAATTTAGGCCATCCGATCAACCTAGAATCAATAAAGACCATCCAGTCAAGATAGGGTGACACCTCATCCCTAATGACTCAACACTGAGTTACAAAATCGTCATCTTTCAGATTTGGCTGGGGGGGGAGGGGGGGCAGGTCGATCTATAAGGGGTAGGTCGACACTAGGGTCGACCTAGGTCCTGGGCGGGAATTTTCCCGCCCAGCCCGCTTCTGACTTCTGATTTGAATTTTGAATCTGTTTTCGAGCTGTTTGAATTTATTTGAATTTTCCGGAAACTTCCGACAGCCATAATTTCTTCATACGAAGTCCAATTTACGCAAACTCGGACTCTATCTTAACCAGAATTCCGAGACGAACACAATGGCGTAACTCGTTTCCCATAATTCTCACATTTTAAATTAAGTATTGTTTAATTCGTTAGTTTATGTTAACAGAAAACACGAGGTGTTACATTCTCCCCTCCTTAAAGAATTTCGACCCCGAAATCTTCAAGTTACGAAGAATACATATCCTACCATCCAATCGTCCATCTACTCAACCATCAAAAACAGGCATCCATTGTCCTTAAAAGACTTCTAATGCTTTCATGTTTATATGCACAGTGTGTACATGTCCGTATCTAATGAAAAATCAGGCAGTTTACTGATTCAATTGACCTCCTTAATGCAGATTATGATAGCGCCATGCGTCCATTATGTTTGCAAAAGATCCCTAATGATACATATTATTTCCACTTGCATGCGCACCCATTCATCCGAATGCAGCATCCATATGATAAAACAACCATTATACATCCATTAATCTAAATAAACAGAAATTTATATGCAGTATTAAGGTGATTGAGCCGATCTAGTGCCTAGCAAACACTTGCATCCACTATCATCCATCAATTATAACATGTCTCAAATACATGTTTACATCCATTAGCCTCTACCTAAGGATAAAGAATATGACCAAGGAGATACACTAAAAAGGTAGATACAAGCTTGAATAAACTTAAGGAAAAAGAGATCAAAGATGTAACCTCAAAAAGAAAGGGGTAGGCTGCACCTATTTTGGCCACAGTCTCCCAAGTCGCATCTTCCTCGGCGTCGCTCCATTGAACTTTGACCAGCTTAAATTCACGGTTGAGTAGCTTTTTGATTTCCATCCCTAAGATATGATTTGGAACTCTCCTCACAGTCGCTTCTCGTTCCACTTCGACTTCCTCTAGTATACTTGACTCCACAACTTCTGCTGACTCATGTAAGCACTTTCGTAGCTGAGAGACATGAAAAACGATATGAACTCCAGCCAGTCTTTCAGGTAGCTCTACTCTGTAGGCCATCGTCCCAATCCTTTCGATGATAGGAAACAGTCCTATGAATTGTGGTGCCAACTTTCCTACGGACCCAAAGCCAATGACATTCCTCAAAGGAGATACTACCTTATCCCTAACTTCAAACTCATGGTCGGTCCTTCTCTTGTCTGCGTAGGATTTCTGTCTATCTTGGGTAGTCTTCATTCTCCTTCGTATCAAGTTCACTTTCTCTAAAGTCTCTCTAATCATGTCTGGCCCAAGTATAAGTTTATCGGTGGACTCCCACCAACAAGTAGGTGATCGACATGGCCTTCCACATAAAGCTTCGAAGGGTGCCATGCCTATAGTAGCTTGGTAGCTATTGTTCTAAGTGAATTCCACCAAAGGGAGATGATCCTCCCAAGAACCTCCCAAGTCAAGAATGCACAGTCTCAAAAGATCTTCCAGTACTCTGTTCACCCTTTCTGTCTGACCATTGGTTTGAGGGAGAATGGTTGTGCTTAAACATAGTTGTGTGCCTACAGCCTCTTGCAAACTCCTCCAAAACCCGCTTGTAAAGATAGGGTTCGGTCACTCATTATGCTGGAGGGTATCCCATGGAGTCGAACTATCTCCTTAAGATAAATGGAGGCTAAAGACGAGGCGGTCCTCCTACACATGACAGGTATAAATAGAGCGCTTTTCGTGAGCCTGTCCACTATTACCCAAATACCAGTATTGCTTCTTCTTGACTTAGGCAACCCATCAACAGAGTCCATCGAGATGCTTTCCCATTTCCATTGCGAAACTTCTAGAGGATGAAGCAAACCGCCAGGCTTCTTCTGCTCCGCCTTGACTTGCTAGCATATCATGCATTTCGAAACAAATTCAGCTACATCCCTCTTCATGACATTCCAAAAGAAATCTCTTTTGATATCTTAATACATCTTGCCTCCACCTGGGTGTATGGTCATCTTGGAATGGTGTGCTTCTTCCAGAACCATCTTCACCAAATCTCTTGCTTGAGGGATGCATAATCTTCCATCCCGTCTCAACTAACCCTTATCATCGATGGATTATCTATTGAGGTGACCGGAAGTCTCTCCCCTAATCAGCTTATCTATCACATAAACTAGCTGAGGGTCTTCACGTTGTGCAGTTCCTATTGAATCCAAAAAAGTAGGTTGCACCTCTAGCATTGCCATCAAGCCTGTTACATAATCAACAGAGGGTCTAAAATCAAAATTTGCTATATACTCCAAACTTTGCCTTTCTACAAAGAGATGACTTAAGGTCAGCTTCTTTCTACTTAGGGCGTCTGCTACTACATTGCCCTTGCCAAGAGTATAGGAGATCTCAAAGTTGTATGAGGCGAGAAACTCCATCCATCTTTGCTGCCTTAGATTGAGGCCTTTCTGCGAGAAAAGGTACTTCAATGATTTATGGTCAGTACACAACTCAAATTTCTCACCTAAGAGATAGTGGCGCCAAGACTAGAGAGAAAAAACGATGGCTGCTAACTCTAGATTGTGGACTTTTAATTGCCTTCCACCATAAGCTACTACCTTCCCCTCTTGCATCAAAACAGCGCCTAGTCCCATACCGCATGCATCTGTGTATACCGTAAACATCTTGCTCCCATCTGGTAATGTCAAAACTGGGGCTGTTGTCAAATCCCTCTTCAATCGTTGGAAAGCGACTTCGAAATCAAAATCCCAAGTGAAAGTCAGGTTCTTCTTCGTTAACCTTGTAAGTGGAGCTGAAATTTTCGCAAAGTCTTTAATGAACTTGCGATAAAAGCCTGCTAGTCCAAGAAAATTTCGGACTTCGGTTGCATTCTTTGGAACCTTCCAATCTTGGACCGCAATTACTTTTGCGGGGTCTATAGCTAACCCTTCTTTGGACACCATATGCCCAAGAAATCTTATTTCTTCCCTCCAGAAGTGGCACTTGGAGAATTTTGCTTTTAACTGATGTGCACAGAGAGTATCCATGACTTCCCTTAAATGCAAAGCATGCTCTTCCTCATTCTTCGAGAAAATCAGAATATCATCTACGAAGACCACCACGAATTCATTAAGAAATTCCCGGAACACTCTATTTATCAAATCGACGAAATAAGCGGGTGCGTTTGTCAAGCCGAAAGGCATGGCGAGCCATTCGAAGAAACTGTCCAGGGTTCTGAATGCGGTCTTATCAATGCTATCTTCAGCCACTCTCAGCTGATGAAATCTGGTAGCCAGATCTAATTGGGAGAAAACTGTTGCACCTACAAGCTGATCAAACAAATCATCTATTCTTGGCAGTAGGTGCCTATTCTTCTTGGTCAGCTTGTTTAGCTCCCTATAATCAACGCATAGGCGAAGTGAACCGTCCGCTTTGGTTGCGAACACCACTGGAGCACCCCATTCAGAAATACTCTGCCTTATAAACCCTTTTTCTAGCAGCTCCTTAACTTGCTTGCTAAGCTCCTTTCTCTCCCTTGGAGTCATATGCCTAACAGGTAAAGCAACGGGTTTTGCGTTATCAACTAGATATATGCGGAAGTCTATCTCCTGCTTTGGAGGCAAGCCCTCCACTTCCTCAAAGACATCCGAGTATTCACGGACCACTCTAACAGACTGCAAATTCTCAACAGACGCATCAAGCGATTCTAGATAACTTAGCATAACAGAATTCATGGGATTACAAGAAATTTCGAGAGTGTTGCCCAAGCGGGTCCTAAGCCTAACCTCTCTCTTTTCACAATCTAAGACGGTTCCATTACTGGATAACCAATCCATGCCCAAAATCAACCCATAGCCCGTGAAGCCCAAAACATAAGCATCACATCTAAATCCAACGCTAAGTACGGAGATTTCCAAATCCAAACAAATCATTGACAAATAGGCTGAGCCCCCAATTGGATTTGAAACAACTAAGGGATCCTCTACTATACTGGTGTTTAGGTGTAGTGACTCAACTAAAACAGTAGATACAAAAGAGTGCGATGCGCCAAAATCAAAGAGTATGCGAACAGGATGATCAAAAAGATAAACTAAACTTTCAACGGAAATCATTCTACCTCGTTTGTGCAGCGGTGGGGCCACGAGAGCCTGGACCTGCCCCCTTGCCTTCCCTGGCGCCATGAAAGCCTGAATCTGCCCTCCAAAGGTAGTCCCTGCCCTTTCAGATGACCTGTCTCGCCACAGTGGAAACAACTAGTCTTCTTCTTCTTCCTACAGTCTTTGCTCAGATGGCCTGGTGTCCCACAGTTAAAGCATCTTTCCTTTCCCTGGCTATTGTTGTCTTTACCACTCTTCTTGTTCTGTTGTTGCTGTTGTGGTTTCTTTTGATCCCCTTTCTTTTCAAATGCCTTATTAGCATCGGCGCCTTTCTCTTCTTCATGCGTAAGCACCATGTCAACTATTCTCTCAAAGGTGCCCCCCATAGGGATGTGGGTCATAGCTAACCCATGTAGCGGCTCGTTCAAACCCTTAACAAATCTCAGGGCCTTCTTTTTGGGTGTATTCACCAAGTCCAAGCCAAATCCTGCCAACTGATTGAACTTGTTGACGTACTCTTTCACTGATAGATTTCCCTGCCTCAATGCCAAAAACCTTTCCATGTATAAATTCTCTTCGGCCCGTGAGAGAAACTTTGCCTCAAACCTTCGCCTGAAATCCAACCATGTATTAATTGGACGCTCTCCATTAGTGACCTCCAACCAAAACGAGGCCTCATCCTTCATTAACTAGGCAGCTAACTGGACCTTTCTTCAGTCTTCTACCTCAAATATTCCAAACAATTCTTCCACCTCCTTTAGCCAATTACGAGCTTCAACAAACGTCTCTGACCCGTGAAAATGTATTCCGCCTACTGCCCGAAAGTCCTTGCATATCTTTGCGAAAGTATCAACACGGGGAGGAGGAGGAGAAGGAGGAGGAGCATTTGCTGGGCCTGCGACATTGGCCCTATCTTACAGATACCTTCTAAACCATCCTGGTATCAGTATCCCTTCAGGTATCCTGGGAATTCCGGACATGATGAAAAGAAAATGAAGAGATTCAAATGGAGAATTCGAAAGAAAGATATATGGCTCTTGGGGGTTATGTTTTTAAAATAAACTTTTCTCTTAAAAATACATTCCTTAAAACATATTTTTGAAAGTATTTCTTTATAAAATGCTCTTTGGAAAATAGTTTTTCAAAATATCTTATCTGCTCTGGTAACCTTCGGCACTGATACCACGTGTAACACCCCACCTCCGTTAAGGTCACTCACAAAGGGAATGCCTTAATTTTGGTGGAGCGTTTATTGTGTATAGAACAAAAAAGTAAACAAGACAGGTAAATGTATTGGTACTTGTAAAACAAAAACCACTTTTATTGCAGCGGATAAATAGTTTGGTTACATCACATCAAAAATC
This sequence comes from Allium sativum, assembly GCA_030737875.1. NCBI lineage: Eukaryota > Viridiplantae > Streptophyta > Magnoliopsida > Asparagales > Amaryllidaceae > Allium > Allium sativum. Next base: position 847,623,115 of record CM060922.1, on the reverse strand, counting down.
AACTACAAAACCAAATACACTTATTATCCATCTTGACAAATAAGTTCTGAGTACATAAAATAAAAGACATAACCCCAACATAAAATAGCCGTAAATAAGATAGGCTGAACTTTACTTCAGCGATCCAAGCAACTTCCAAAAAAAGAGAGAGATAAAGTTGTCCAAATCAAGCTCCACTAGTGCTAGCCCCACCCAGAGCACCTGGAAGGGGGGGAGGAAGAAAAGAGGTGAAGCAAAGGGGGTCAGACATAAAGTCTGGCGAGCGCAATAACTTTAACAATATAATCATTAAGTAACCAGGATAAGGCATAAGCTAGAAAATAAGGAAATGACTGTAAACCAATGGGCATCTCAGAGCAAACAAAGGAATAAGATGAACAAAGATAACGTTAAAGGCGCACCTAATCATTAAAAGATAATTACTGCATTGCACCACACCAAACACCCTAAAAGTTGATCCCGCCTACCAAACTTAATAATGATAATGGTAGTTTAATGTACCCATAACTGTCTTCATAGGTGTTGTCTGCCCCTATCACCACTAGGTGTACCCACTACCCCCATTCGATCGGCTCCCTAGCTCGTAGATACCCGTGCTGGCCCCACAGTGGGGTGTATCACTCCCCAAAGTGGCAACCCAATACCACCAAAAATGCACGGCTTTTACCTACACGATGCAACAACGCCTTACCTACCATCCCGGGGCCACACATGCACCTAACCCCATTGGACTTGAGTTGCCACCGCTAACCCATTTTGACCTCTTACAATCAAACCCAGTACGCGTGTTCCGTCCTTGACTTGGGTCGATCCCACAAAGATACTTAATGGGTTACTGGTTTGAAAAGGGACCTCATGCATGACACAAGCTTTCACCTATGCTTGGTCCCCTCTAAGGTTTTCCCCACTTATCCCCATTCATATTAATGTCTTCTTACATGTTTCAATCTTGGTTAAGTGCATCTAATCGTATTTCACATCCCACCCAAGGCACCCTATTAATTTCACATGCCACTCATGGCACCCACTTAACCCCCCATGTCCCACCACATGTTTATCTGGTTATGTGTTTCTTAGTTCATTATCACCGTAACCTTGTAAAGACCTCCCACATTAGACTGGCATTTGTGGCTGCTGGATTTGCCGGGCGGGTCCGGGCAGTCTTACACCACAAACGAGCCTAACCTCGTTTACAACTTTTACACATTTAGTTCATGGCTTTGACCTCTCACATTAGACTGGCATTTGTGGCTGTTGGATTTGTCGGGCAGGTCCGGGTAATCTTACACCACAAAAGAGTCTAACCTCGTGTCTTAGGCGGTTTATTATTACACATCTTTATTTAACACCAAATTGGATTAATATCCCTATTCAAATTTGTAAATAAATTCCAAATATACTTATGTCCATAATTGTCACGTAAATTATGTCCATAAATACCAATTTTTCCAATTAATTATATGCATTTTTAGGGCCATTTATGCCAATTCTCAATATGTGTATATTCAGTATTACCCCCATCGTCCCTACGTTGTTCGTTCGCTTATCATGACATATATGTATGTATATATATACATACATATATATATATATATATATTAGACTAGCAGTTAGTCTAATGGCGTAAAAGGGAAGAAACATCGCAAATTTGCATAACACACAAAATTGATCTAACTTACTAATAAGGATTACAACATATCTTGCATAAACTTGGTATTGTCATGAATCTAAACATAGGCTAAAAGGTGTGAACTTGCATATATGAATATAGTTTTCACCCAAAACTTGCATATATGAATATAGTCACAAACTTGCATAAAACTATGTATGTTATAGATCTAAATCTAAAGGTGCAAACTTGCGTATATGTGAATCCAATTTCTACCTAAACTTGCATAGAGTCATCTTATTTTGTTCACATGTAAACTATGCACAATTCACATAGAAACTAGCATATAATCTGCACCCAAACTTGCATATACAACGATGTCAAACATGAATCAGGTTGAACATAGATGATTGGGTATATACAAAGGGATTCACAACAAAAACTATCATTATGAACAACTAGCATACATTCACAAAATATCGCATTTTTCCCAATATTTTACAAACATAACCATATAACCCAAATTATAACTCAACCTAATTAACTTGTTAATTGTCTTATTAAGGAAATCGAACTCACAACTCAAAGAAGGTCTTGAGTTCTGGGATCTGAGTTCTAAAATTGATATAGCTCGCCTTTGAAGTAGACAAATTTATTGTTGTAGTTGTTATAGGTTTGAGTTGAATTGAGTTTATTAGCTTTACTTTTCCTCCAGTTGATGATGGCTATTCTAGGTTGCAAGGTAATAGCATGACGGCCATGGTTCTAATTTTGATTAGGTTTTAGGGTTTGAGTCTACATGTGTTTATATAGAATTTAGGATTAATTTAGGCCATCCGATCAACCTAGAATCAATCAAGACCATCCAGTCAAGATAGGGTGACACCTTAGCCCTAATGACTCAGCACTGAGTCACAAAAACGTCATCTTTCAGATCTGCCCAAGGGGGGGGGGCAGGTCGACCCCCAGGTCGACCTATAGGGGGGAGGTCGACACTAGGGTCGACCCCCTGGTCGACCTGGGTCCTGGGCGGGAATTTTCCCGCCCAGCCTGCTTCTGACTTCTGATTTGAATTTTGAATCTGTTTTTGAGCTGTTTGAATTTATTTGAATTTTCTGGAAACTTCCGATAGCCATAACTTCTTCATACGAAGTCCAATTTACGCAAACTCGGACTCTATCTCAACCAGAATTCCGAGACGAATAGAAAGGTGTAACCCATTTCCCATAATTCTCACATTTTAAATTAAGTATTGTTTAATTCGTTAGTTAATGTTAATAGAAAAATGGGTGGTTACTACTGTAATTTTACAACTGTCAAAAAATGACAGTTGTAATGAATGTCTATTACAACATTTCCACTACTCCTACTGCAAATATGGCATGAAATTTAGGTGGAATTCCTAAAAATTTGGCTCCAAACGCTTGTCACGTGATACATTTTCACTTCCCACGCAAGCCCCATCGTGTTCTCTTCTTCTCCAAAATCAATCCTCTCCCATAAACCAAAATCGATCTCGCTACTAGGTATCCATCACTCAACCTCTTCTCTTTTTACCACTCAGATCTATAGAATTTCCCCAATTAAACACTTGCTTTTTATTCATTTTTGGTTCACCTTCTATCATTTCAATTTTAGGCTTCTATTTCCACTTCCTCGTCATCGTAGATAGCATCTCAACCACACTTCCTTCCCTTAGCTACTGTTATCAGCGGATGTGGCAATTACGAGTCTCTTTTTGGTTTCTCGTCTGTCTACGGCAACAACAGGGTGGAACGGCTTCGCTTTTCAAATCCATTCTTTGGTGGACTGAGATTGGTTAGAAGGGTGTTTTTGGGTGAGATTCCTTTGTCGATTCTGTTTTAGGTTGGGTGATGGGATGAGGGTTGCGGGTTTGGATCCATGGAGGTTCTCTCGCTCATTGCAAAAGCCTAGCTTCAGTGGCATACCAATGTTTGGTTTTCTGTAATATTTGATGAAGCATGTAACCCTAATTTCAATATTATTCTATTTTAATTTAGTGGAACTTTAGATAAAATTAATTTAATAAAATATATACCAAGTTAAAATTAAGCGCTTTTCAATTCATTTACTAGTGGCGTTCTGTTTGAATATTGGATTTTGTGTTGAAGAGATGCAAATAAAAGTGAAACTTTATTTTTAAAACCTTAGAAAACAGATTGCTCAATTGTGTAGTTATATTGTTATAATACCAAGATCGGAGGAATTATAGATTGTGAAATAAACGTGTATTTTGTAGATAATTATCTAAAGAGCATATTGTGTGTTAATGCCTCTGTCTTTTCTTACTTTACTGCTATAATTGGGAATATTTTTTAATTAGCATTTGCATTTATGGGATATGTATTTGATTCAACAACCAAGAGATTGCAAGCCAAGAGAAGATATGGTTGAAGAGCCAAATGGAGGAGAGCCAGGTATTGATGCTACCATATTACATTTCTGGGATATCTATTTGATTCAATGAAATGAGATCATTAGTCCATGCTGTATGTGGTACATAATTAGCATACATTCTTGCATTATCCATGCTTCAGTCCATCAAGCTTATGCACAAATTATAAAACTAATATATATATTTTGTGCAATCACCAATTCTTAGTTTCACTGTGGTACTCATGAACTTGATTATTAACACACAGATGCTTTTCTTTAATATATTGTTACAGATCATTCTGTAAATAACTATATGAAATGACACGGCAGTAATATGGCACACTGCCTATGAACATGCAGTAAAGACAACAGATAATTGACATCAAGTATATTGTCTCATCATTATTACCACCATCTAACAATATTCATTTTAGAATTTTTATCTTGGTTCATGGGTAAAAATAATGAAAATAATGTGGGAATGGTAATCCATTGTTTGATTATATACAGGAGCAGCATCATTTGGAAATGCATTACAAATAGAGCACTAAAACTCTCCCTTTGTGTGACCAGCTTTGTTAACAAAGACTCGCGATGTTTTGGGTAAGCTTGAACCAATATTTGAGCTAGTCAAGTATGTACTTTGTTCTTCTTTTATGTATTATTCAGAGGGTAATCACATGCTACATAGCTTCTGTTATGCATGGTGAAGTTTTTGTGTTGGTATTGAGGTAAGAAAATTATGTTTGCTTTTTACAATTTACCAGTTTGCTAAATTAAAATTATGCTTGGAAATTATGATCTTTTGCAATCATCTTATAAGTAGCTCAAATGTGTTGAAAAATATCTCTAAAACTTGTTTTGTTTATTTTGTGTGAACGCACCAGATTATAGCGAGCCTGGAAATATCAACGGGAGGGGTTATTGCATTCTGTAGAGAACGGCCAAATGAAAGGTGTAACTTTACCAATAAATAGCGCTGCAGTATTGCCATCTCCAGTACTCTTGTGGAGACTGAAGGTATTTCTAACTGACATGAAGAAAAAAGAGGTTAAACCTTCTTGTAGTAAGTTTCTTTGTAATAGTCAAGTATGTAATAGTCCGCGAAATCTTTTGTAAAACTTATTGTTTGTAATATTGAAAATTTGAGTATTTTAATAAATTAGTTTGCAAATAACTATAATATTTGTTTTGCTTATGGAGTATTGCTATATTTAGTGTATTGTTCATTTCAGTTGCAATGGATGTCTATTTTTTTTAAAATGCAACTGTCAATTACAACGGTGCATAACAGTTGTAGTAGATATTATTACAATGGTGCATAACTGTTGTAATAAAGTTTATTACAACGGTGGAAAAAAGTTAAAAAATATACATATTACAACGGTGTTGCAACGGTGCAAAAAAGTTGTAAAAGATTTTAGTCTATTACAACTTCTTAATATACGACGGTTAGCCCACCGTTGTAAAGTGTATATTACAACAGTGTTCCACTATTGTAATAGTGTCATTTTGTTGTAGTTTCATAAGGAAGAACTCATCGATTTTATTCAACGACTTCTCCCTTTCCAAGTGCCTTTTGTGTCCAAAACCTTCATGAAAAGAGGTTAGTGATAACACCATGTTTGATCAATATGGACACAACACAATTATCAATCAAAAGAAGATTAAGTTTCGATTTTCTCTTTTTATTCACTATGATTGTATTGCAATTATTGTAGAAATCTCCAATTTGATTCGGAAATTAGGGCTTGCTCTCTAAGAAAAGAATACAAGATTATTGAATGAGAAAAAGAACCCTAAAATGTGACCCCTGGGGTCTTATTAATGGATAATTTGGGCCCTTTTCAGTAATGATTTTGCTGAAAGCCCGCTCCCAGTTTTTGCTTCCGGTGTCGACCCGCTTTGGTGGCTTTCGATGCCAGTTTCTAGGTGTCGGTTTCCTTCGGTTTCAGCATCGTTTTTTTCGAGAATCTCTCTGCTTGGGTGCTTTTGCTTTCGATGTAATTATCAGTGTCGGCTTGTCTTAGAGAATTGTTTCAGTACACTTTTTCCTAGTTATCTTTGTATTGCTTTCGGTATCGCTACCTAGCTTGTTGGTAGCGATAGCATTTTCACTGGCTCTTCTACTTTATCGCAAATCCTTTTCTTTCGTTCAATCTTGGTGTCGTGCTTTGATGCTTGGCCATCTTTATCAACAGTTTCGATAGCAAACTGGCCAATATCAATAGCAATTCATTTATTTTATGTTGGTTGTCGGCCTTGTCATCTCCTTTGGTGGCTTTGTATTTCAGTATCGAATCATATGACTTTTGCTTATATCCCTTACTTGCTTTCGATTATCACATTAGTGCTTGTAACCTTTTCCCCTTGGTATCAACTCTGGGTCTTTTCTTCTTTTCCACTGGTACCGAAACCAAATTAACTGCATTCCCCTTTTGTATCGACACCAAGCCAATTGTTCTAACATGTTGGTGTTGATTGCGTGCTTTTACCTTCCTTAATTTGGTGTTGGCACCGAGTGTTGTGACTCACTACTGATGCCGATAGCATCCTTGCTTTCGTTATTGATTCTTGAACGATACCCCTTCACCTCAGCTTGCTTCTGGTGTAGAATTCTGGTAGTAACCTTTTCCCCCTAGAGAAGGGGTGTTTATGTCTTTTCAATTCAGACCTTTTGTTCGAGTTCAAGATATCTTCCCTTAATTTTTTTTTGTGCTTCACCTTCATAAATTTCAACAACTAATATTTTATGTCAGCTATTTATTCAAAGTAGGATGCATACACCTGTTAGCTCATACTTAAGCATTGTCCGGGCTTAAGCCCAATGGCATATTAAACCTGTGATGGGCTGCATAATCGCTCTCACCTGATATTTTGCTAAATTAATGGCTAACAATGTTTTTAGCTTAATTTTTAGGAAACTTCCCTGTATGAAGTGTGAGAAACCACCATTTTCGATAATGGGCTTCGTTAAGGAAAAACTAATTCTCTTTTTCTACGAGATAAGAATTGCGGTTTTGAGACCAGTTTTTGGTACTAGGAGAAGACCAACCAAATATTTACTTCTTTGATAATTAACTAGAGCTATGAACTGAACCCAAACTCAGGTGTTTAGCGGAAATACTGAAATCTACTTCTGGTAGAAGTCCCAGATGGAACCTAGATTCGGGTTTTTAAAGATATAAGACCAGAAGTCCACTACGGGTAATAGAACTAAACCCAAATTAGGATTTTTGATAAAAGACCAGAAATTCACTCCTGGTATCTCAATAGAAGTCCTGAACCAAACCCATAAGACTAGAAATCCACTTCCAGTATTTTAATAGAAGTCCTAAACCAAACTCAGATTCGGGAATTTAACAGAAAACCAGAAATCTACTTCTGGTATTTTAATAGAAGTCCTGAACTAAACTTAGATTCAGGTATTTAATAGAAGACTAGAAATCCACCTCCGGTATTTTAATAGAAGTCCCGAACCAAACATTGATTTAGGTATTCAATAGAAGACCAGAAATCCACTTTTGATATTTTAATAGAAGTCCCGAACCAAACCCAGATTCGGGTATTTAATAGAACACCAGAAATCCACTTCTGGTACTTTAATAGAAGTCCAAAACCAAACCGGATTCAGGTTTTTAATAGAAGACCAGAAATCCACTTCTGGTATTTTAATAAAAGTCCCAAACAAAACCCAAATTCGGGTTTTTAATAGAAGACCATAAATTGACTTCTAGTATTTTAATAGAAGTCCTAGACCGTACCCAGACTCTGGTATTTGTTGCTGTTTGTGCCAATTCCAGGCTTATTTTTCAAAACAAAGATTGTGCATGCTTCAAGCGCTCTCCTCCCGAGCTTTTATTCCTTCCTCACGATATATTGATGAAAGCAGAGGCGACTGCGTGCTTAGAGTGCTCCTCCAGAGATTTTTGTTCCTTTTCTTCAGGATTAGATGTAAGCAAAGGCGACTATGTGCTTATTGAGCTACTCTCTGGGCTCTTATTTATCAAAGTAGAGGATGTACGTGATTTTTTAGCCACTTTTTTGGCTTTAGATTGTCAAAGGAGAGGATGTACATGCTTTGTTAGCCACTCTCTTGGCTTTATATTATCATAGCATAGGATGTACGTACTTTGTTTGCAACTCTCTGGGATTTAGATTGTCAAAGCATAGGATGTACGTGCTTTGGTTGTTCTCTTCTACGAGAAGAGACATAAGCAGAGATAGAGAGTGCTCTTTTGCAAGCAGAGGCAGGACGTTCATAGTCGAAGTAGAGGCAGAGTGTGCTCTTCTATGATCTGAGGTACTGCGTTCTTTATTCGTTCTCTTCTTCATGATATGAGGACTTAAAGCAAAGGTAGCGCGCTCCTGCGAGTAGAGGACGAACGTGCTTAGTCATAATAGAGTCTGGGTGCGCTCTTCTATAAGCAGAGGCAGGGCAAGCTTATTTAGATTCTCTGTCCCATCCATATTGGCATGGATCAGAGGTTTACGCTTTTGATGCCTAACCTAGCTCTTTTTGATTTGGACGCGGCTAAAGGCTTACACCCCACCACCCTCCGGGAGATGGCTTTCCCTAGCCAACTTGGCAATGTGTAACAACCCGTAAAATCTGGGCCAGTTTAAATTTTTTATTTTTGCAATTTTAGTGAATTTTGATTATTTAAAATGAATTATTTTAAATAATAACGACGAGAAATTTATTTTGAATAGAATTCGAACGTATATATTTATGTACGTCGTCGTTAGAATATAAATATTTATTTATATATATAAAGGAATTGAAAATGGCGCGGTAGTTCGATAATTCGATTTCAAACTTCAATTGAATGTACCGGGTTCAAAATAAACCGGATTGTAGTGAAACCAAAAATATTTGAATCTAATTGAGAATATCTTTCCAACGAATCCGGGAAATCAAAATTTCATAGCGAGAATCAAAAGTTACGTCCAGTTGAAAATTCAGAATAGTCGCTGTGGAATTCTGGCCCTTAAAAATGCAAATTTTGCAAATGACCTCGGTTTTCAAAGAAACCACTTTTGTTGGATCCGCAGTGTCAAATTATTGCTAGGTTTCAAATTTTGTAATTTTCTGAATCAATATGTGAGCGTGGCGAAGGAAAACGCGTTTGACCAGTTTAAGTTGATTTTAATTGAGTGGAAAATGGTCATTTTTCAAACGGTCTCAGAATTCAACGAAACTAGTTTTGTTAGGACCGTATCATCAATACGAAGTTAAAAAATATTTTTCAGGAATTTTTCTAGTTAGTATGTAGCCCCGGTAAATTAAAATGCGCGTTCAAATTCAATATATAGAGTTATATGTTGATTTTGACGAAAACTGATCGAAACGACCGAATCAGCTTACGATACATATCCCATTGTGTTCGGAATGGGGGTAATTAGCTAGAGACGACAGGCGGTGGGTCTCGTTTCGAGGTTGAAATTAAAAGTTACTTTATGGAATTAAATAATTAAATAAATATATTTTTATATATAACCTCTTGGCCCCCCTTCTTTTACCTTTTATCTTTCTCCTTCAGAAAATCGAATTAAAATTAAAAAAAAACCTCTCGTCGATCAAAATCCGCCGCCGCCCTCCTCCAACGAAAGCCGCCTCCGACGAGAAGCTTTGACGCCCTGCCCCCCTCGCACCCCTCCTCTCTCCTCTTCTACACCCCGTTCGTGAAGCCCGCCGCGAATCAAAACCCTACCTCGAACCCTCAGACCCTGACGCGCGCCACCCTAAGCCACAGTCGGCCAATCGAGCTCCGCCATCTCCCTCCTCCGCCGCATTGAAGCCCGATCCAGCCACCTCCGTTCGACCTTCCCTCCCCCCTCCGACGATAATTCTGTAAACCCCCTCCCCTTCTTGAAATCAACTGTAAGTGTTTTCTTTAATTTTAGTTTGTTTATTTCTTTTTGTTTGCTTATTTTCTTTACTGTTTTATATATAAGATAAATAAATGTTTTGATTTTTATAGTATAGAAAGGTTAGATCTTTTTAACCAAAAGGATTGAATTTTTATAATACGCCAAAGCTGAATTTTTATAATACAAAAGATTGAATTTTTGTAATAGCAAAGACTGAATTTTTAGAGTAAAGAAAGATGAGATTTTTATAAAAGGAAAGAAGTGATTTTTTTAACGTGTAAAAGGATTGATTTTTAACTTGTGAAGAAACGATTTTTAAATTGTAAATGAAGTGATTTTTAATTTACAAAAGAAGTGAATTTCGAATAGAATTATGAGGTTTTTATGGTATGTAAAGATCGAATTTTTAATTTTATAAAGAGAATTCAAATCTTTATATTTGAAAAGGTGAAATCTTTATATTTGAAAAGGCGAAATCTTTATATTTGAAAAGGAGAAATCTTTATATAGAGAATGGAGAGAGAGAAACATGATTTTTAAAAGGTAATGAAGATAAAAATTTGATTTTTATAATGAAGAAGCGAATATAAAAATGTGATTTTTATATGTGTAGTGAATTCGAAAGACGAAAGTAACAAGGGCGGGCACGACGAAGATTTTCCATATATGAAGGTCGTGGAATTGGGATAGCTTTGGTGAGAACTCCTCACTTTTATTTTAAATTTCTAGTTAATATATATACTAGGATGCAGACGGTGCTTAGCAACACCCGACACCTGTCGTCCACAGACCATGGACGGCTTGTATGCTTGTTTGTTTGATTTGGATGTGAAAAATTGAATGTGTGTTGTGGAATGAAATAAAATAGTTTATAGTGGAAAATATTTTATAGTTAAAAATATAATTTTTAACGTGTATATAAAATTAAATATTTATAAATAAATCGAACGATTTGTTTATATACACTGATTTGACTGATATTGATTGGGATGATAAATTTTACACATCGCCCAACTGCACAAATAAAATCTATGTCTGGTTGTTTGAAACCCCGCACGGGTGTTGGGATGATATTTGGCGTACACTAATCCCAATTATTTAATTGTATATCGATCGATTGGTCGAAAGACTGTGTAAGCGTTAAATATATATTTAATGCTTATGCAGTTGTGTGGTGCACTTTGGATGATGGTTGATTATTTATCGCTGCTATTATATACATGTGTTGTATGGAATCCATATAATTAACATTATATGGTAATTGATTGTGCCTCATTCCAATTGGAAAAATAAAGAATATTATAAAATAAAGATTAACGTGTTGACAGTACTCATTTTTTGAGATTAGTCATGTGGTGAAAGAAATATAGATTCATGTGTTAAATAGAATAAATATTCATTTGTTGAATAGATTAACGAAGTTATTGAAAAATATAAAGCCGTGTTGATTAGAGATGCGCTCTTTTGACGCGAACGATATTGATATCGATTATATTCGTTTTTAAAATGAATATTTAGAAAGAGATATACAATTTGAATAGAATAGAATAGAAAATAAATTTGAATAGAATAGAATAGAAAATGAATTTGAATAGAATATAATAGAAAATGAATTTGAGTAGAATAGAATAGAAAATGAATTTGAATAGAATAGAATAAAAATGAATTCGAATTGAATAGAAATTGAATCGAATCGAATTGAATAGAATAGAAAATGAATTCGAATTGAATTTAATATAAAGTGAATTCGAATTGAATTGAATATAAAACGAATTCGAATTGAAAATTGAATAGAAATGAATTCGAATTGAAATTGAATAGAAATGAATTTGAATTGAAATCAATTTGAAATGAATTTAAAACGAATTTATATTGGGAAAAATTCAATTTTGATTTGAATCTGAAATGAAACTGAAATCGTTTTGAAAACGAATTTAAAACGATTTATAAAATTTGTTTTTAAAAGGAAATCGATGAAGTATATATTATATATATAATATATGGCCTGAATAGAACGCGCCGCGCCGCAGCAGTTTGCGAATTTCGACCATTGACTTCGAACGGACATTATGGGAGATCCGACCGTCGGATTCTCCTCAAACCGGAACCGTTGGGTTCGTATCGAAAAGAGCTTTCCAATGAATATTAGAAATTTGAAATCTAACTGTTGGATTTGGAATTATGTCCAAATCAAATTTGGAAAAGGTCGCTGTAAGTGCAGTTCGGTGGCAGTTATTGAAAACCGACTGTACGAGCCTTGATAAAATTATTAAAAATATCTATAATTTGTGTGAAATCATAGGCAATGATTTAGGAAAAACTGGGATGAAAAACTCCATATTTGAAAAGATAAAAATAGATTTTTATCGAAATGAACTAGTTTTAAACTAGAATTAAAATCAATTTATTTTTGAAATAAATAAATTAAATTTGAAATGGGTTTTAAATAACCAAAAATTCTAATATATTTAATTGGAATTGATTTGTGGGTTTACCGTGAATGGTGTTTTAAATAACACTTGTTCTTTAACCTGATAATAAATAGAATGTGATTTGGGTTTATCGTGGACTGTGTTTTAAATGACATTAGTTCTTTAACCCAGTAAAAGGAGTTTTAATGAATCTTTAATTAGATTGAAATGTGGATTGATAATTTAAATTATCAAAATTGGGAAATGATCGAAAGGGGAGTATCTACAGTTTTACTCCTAGCGATAGTTAAATCCTTAATTAGATTTGAACGTGAAATGGTAATTAAATTTACTGATAACACCATGGTATTAGTCATGGGGTGATAACAGTTTTGCTCCTTGGGATGAGTAGGTTGGGATTGGGAAATAAAATAATTACTTCGGCGTGGTTCGCTAATCCCGACTAGTTTGGAAAACCATGATATGGTTTGAAATGATATCCAAAGGAAGATTAAAGAATAAATTTAAAAGAATTTATCTTTGATAAAATTAATGGGAACCTTTCCCTATGAGTGTGAATATCTGAATAAAAGAATATTCTGAATTGGAATGAGGCGTATATTGTGTTTCATAGCACTTGTTGATTAAGATACGCGAATTATTCAGAAAGTCCGGGTATAACCCATTCTGAATAACTGATTCGACAACGAGTCGAAGAGATTGAAGACGGTGCAAGACTGAGGATCTTCACATCGAATGGATGGGTGCTACTGATGCTCACGATGGGAGTAGCTACCTTGAAGGGGGCTAAAGTAGTAGCCGTCCGGACGTGCTTGGAGGTCGACGGATATGCGAGGAAAGTGCCTCCGGTTTCGTTTAGACCTAGAACGGACTTGTAAATGGATGGTGTGTCTGACATTGAATTCCTTTATATTGTATTCGTTGATCTCTGCTAAATATATATATGTTTGGCGGCAGAGAATTTATTCTCTTGCTTAAAGCCCTTCTCTGAGACATACGAGCTCAGAGGTTATATATTGGCAGAAATCAGTGGTACGATATGGATTGATAGTATGGCATGCTGAGATGCAGCGATCCAGACTTTTGTTGAAAAGCAAAGTTTGGTGGATGATGATCAAAGCGCAGCTTTAATATAGCACGGCTTTGTGTATAGCGTTGATTCGCGAGCCTCACACACCGGTATGGTGGTAAACTGATGGTTTGATCAGTTTGCTTTTTAGAGGATGGGCACCTTAGTGGTGTCATGGATTCGGTCGACCGAGATTGAGCTTAGTGCTCAGAGGGATAGGGTAAGCGGTGTTTTCTCTCGCCGGGACGTAAGCCGCAGTGATACTCGATTTCCCAAAAGTGCGGATGTGCATTACGGTGTTTTCTCTAGCTGAGACGTAAGCTGTTGTAGATGGCACTACACGATCGATCTTTCGAATCAGGAGCCACCATGATGGAAATCCAATTTCCAAATATGACATTTTGCGGTTTTAATTGTAGAGCCTAGTTTTGGCGACATGATATATGGTACCCATGTCGTCTATGATTGATATATTTATATTTGAAGTTGTTTTCTTCACTTATAGTAATAATATAAGATGAAATTTCGCGTATCAAGCATATTTGTCTATTATAAGGGAAAACCCTATCCTCCGGCTTGCGTTGAATTGTGTGATGGGATCTGGGTCTTATAATAGCTTCATTGTTCTTTATTTAGCATTGCGCTGTTTGTTTTATGCACTAGAATTCTTGGGAGGAAACCCATTCCGTGTTATACGGCGTGGTCCCTTGATTTACCTAACTTTAAAAACAAAGATTAATAAATGTTTTAATTCTCACACCAGTCACATGATTGACCTGGAGTTTATTGTTTTAACCTAAACTCTGGGTGCCCCTATTTTTCACACGGGCAGCTAGTAGTTTTGGTTTTGCAGATTTATATTCACAGGATCCTGATTTACAGTTGGAACGATGCCCGGAAAGCTCTGTATCTGTGTATTACTTTCAGTTGAGCTTTGTATTGTTTTTCTACTGCGATGTATTTGAATGTAATTTAAATCTCTGATATTTTCTGTGTAATATTAATTCATACTCTGTATATTCTTGTATTCTGGTGGAATTGTTGTAATATACAATGAAATGTTCTTCTGTCTGCGTTCTGATTTGTCGTGTTCTCAAGGTAATCCGGGCTTTCCTTCACGGGGAAGTTACAGGCTATCACAGTTGGTATCAGAGCTTTGGTTTACAAATCTAGAGAACATGACACATTAGAACCAAACGAAAGAATTCATCAGAAATTGGATTAGTAATATCCAATGAGAATGACTCGTTAGAGATAGGATCAGTAGTATCCTAGAACGAGTGTGAAGAGTTTATAGTTTTAAAATGAAAACCATTTTTGTTTTGAAATTTAAATCGTATCATACGTATTTGACTATTTAATTTAAATTGATTTGGACAATCCAATATATAAAGATTTTGCATATATGCCATGCAAGCATGTATTCGATGTTTTAATATACTGTATAGATATGTAATCATACTCTAGTTGCCCGGGGATAATTCTGGTGATGGGGCCCCATCGCCAGTACTTGTTTTCGAGTTTCGAAAGTGAGATTTCTATATATTTCCAATCGACTGGTGTGAGAACAAAACTTAACTGAAATTTACTGTTTGTGACTTGACAGTGAAATCTGATTTTTGAGTATATAAAAATCATATATATTTGAAAATCTAATCAACAAATTGATTGATGGCTGTGACGTTTGATTATTGATTCAACTAATAAAAATACTGGAATGATAAATAAAGTATAATCAAGATGATTATTAAGTGAACAATAATGCAAACTCTCTTGATAAAAATCCTAAAAATATTATATAGGATATGGACGACTATGGCTTATCTCATACTGAATTCTGGATGACCCCGAAACAAGCGGGGAGAGCTCACTAGAAAGCAGAAAAAAAAACGTGAGTTGAACTTAGGAACGTACGTGGGTATTTATTGCCGTATATGCAGAAAAGAAGGACATTATGTCGTTTGGTGCCCTGAGAGAAAGAAAAGCAGGGAGAAAATGATGAGAATGGACATAGTGTGTTTCAAATGCAAAGAGACGGGGCATTTCGTGTATAAGTGTCCGAAGGTAAAGAAGAAACCCACGAATCTAGGAAAGGAAAAGAAGTGCTTTCGATGCAAAGAAGTAGGGCATCTAGCCCGAGATTGCCCGTTAAAGAAGGGTGATAAGAAATCCAAGGGAAAGGAGCTATCAACTTTGGAAATCATGCAAGAAGAAGGCACGAATTCCTAGAAAGCTGGGTTTTAATGTAATGAACTAGCGTTTTGGATATATGTATGTATGTATGATGCTTGTATGAACGTAATTATGCTTTTTTGTTTTAAAATGTATTGGTATTGTTTAATATAACTAAGGTAAGAAAAATGTTGAACCAAGTTGAATTTAGCACCAAACATCGAACTGTATTGGAAATTTATCGCATTTGCTTGCATATACATGTACTTACATTGAACAGGTCATAGCAAGGAGGCTAGAGCAGAAGAATAAAATTGTTTGCCCGACAAATAGGTACACGTTTACCATAATTTACTGTTTTGTTTGGGTGATGATGATTTTATGAGCCGATTGGCTAGCCGCTTGGCTTTTTCTTTTTCTTTTTGAGATCAGAGGGCCTGTATGGCAATTTCGGGATTTTCCCGGTGCTCCTGGTGCAAGGGAGGTTATGGCGCAATTTTTTGAAAATTTAGGGTGTTAGCCAAATTTTTGAAAAATTTGAAAAGTTCTTAGAAACTGAAAAGTTGAAGAACTTAAGCCGTAACGGAAAAAGTGGAAGTTGGGTTGATTAGTTAAACAACTTTCGGCTTCATTCCTTTTCGGGGACGAAAAGTTTTAAGTGGGGGAGATTGTAACAACCCGTAAAATCTGGGCCAGTTTAAAATTTTTATTTTGGCAATTTTAGTGAATTTTGATTATTTAAAATGAATTATTTTAAATAATAACGAAGAGAAATTTATTTTGAATAGAATTCGAACGTATATATTTATGTACGTCGTCGTTAGAATATAAATATTCATTTATATATATAAAGGAATTGAAAATGGCGCGGTAGTTCGTTAATTCGATTTCAAACTTCAATTGAATGTACCGGGTTCAAAATAAACCGGATTGTAGTGAAACCAAAAATATTTGAATCTAATTTAGAATATCTTTCCAACGAATCCGAGAAATCAAAATTTCATAGCGGGAATAAAAAGTTACGTCCAGTTGAAAATTCAGAATAGTCGCTATGGAATTCTGGCCCTTAAAAATGGAAATTTTTCAAATGACCTCGGTTTTCAACGAAACCACTTTTGTTGGATCCGCAGTGTCAAATTGTTGCTAGGTTTCAAATTTCGTAATTTTCTGAATCAATATGTGAGCGTGGCGAAGGAAAATGCGTTTGACCAGTTTCAGTTGATTTTAATCGACTGGAAAATGGCCATTTTTCAAACGGTCTCAGAATTCGACGAAACTAGTTTTGTTAGGACCGTATCGTCAATACGAAGCTAGAAAATATTTTTCAGGAATTTTTCTAGTTAGTATGTAGCCCCGGTAAATTGAAATGCGCGTTCAAATTCAATATATAGAGTTATATGTTGATTTTGACGAAAACTGATCGAAACGACCGAATCAGCTTACGATACATATCTCATTGTGTTCGGAATGAGGGTAATTAGCTAGAGACGACAGGCGGTGGGTCTCGTTTCGAGGCTGAAATTAAAAGTTACTTTATGGAATTAAATAATTAAATAAATAAATTTTTATATATAACCCCTTGGCCCCCCTTCTTTTCTCTCTTATCTTTCTCCTTCAGAAAATCGAATTAAAATAAAAAAAACCTCTCGTCGATCAAAACACGCCGCCGCCCTCCTCCAACGAAAGCCGCCTCCGACGAGAAGCTCCGACGCCCTGCCCCCCCCCCCTCGCACCCCTCCTCTCTCCTCTTCTACACCCCGTTCGTGAAGCCCGTCGCGAATCAAAACCCTACCCCGAGCCCTCAGACCCTGACGTGCGCCACCCTAAGCCACAGTCGGCCAATCGAGCTCCGCCATCTCCCTCCTCCGCCGCATTGAAGCCCGATCCAGCCACCTCCGTTCGACCTCCCCCACCCCCCTCCGACGATAATTCTGTAAACCCCCTCCCCTTCTTGAAATCAACTGTAAGTGTTTTCTTTAATTTTAGTTTGGTTATTTCTTTTTGTTTGCTTATTTTCTTTACTGTTTTATATATAAGATAAATAAATGTTTTGATTTTTATAGTATAGAAAGGTTAGATCTTTATAACCAAAAGGATTGAATTTTTATAATACGCCAAAACTGAATTTTTATAATACAAAAGATTGAATTTTTATAATAGCAAAGACTGAAGTTTTAGAGTAAAGAAAGATGAGATTTTTATAAAAGGAAAGAAGTGATTTTTATAACGTGTAAAAGGATTGATTTTTAACTTGTGAAGAAACGATTTTTAAATTGTAAATGAAGTGATTTTTAATTTAGAAAAGAAGTGAATTTCGAATAGAATGATGAGGTTTTTATGGTATGTAAAGATCGAATTTTTAATTTTATAAACAGAATTCAAATCTTTATATTTGAAAAGTCGAAATCTTTATATTTGAAAAGGCGAAATCTTTATATTTGAAAAGGCGAAATCTTTATATTTGAAAAGGCGAAATCTTTATATAGAGAATGGCGAGAGAGAAACATGATTTTTATAAGGTAATGAAGATAAAAATTTGATTTTTATAATGAAGAAGCGAATATAAAAATGTGATTTTTATATGTGTAGTGAATACGAAAGACGAAAGTAACAAGGGCGGGCACGACGAAGATTTTCCACATATGAAGGTCGTGGAGTTGGGATAGCTTTGGTGAGAACTCCTCACTTTTATTTTAAATTTCTAGTTAATATGTATACTAGGATGCAGACGGTGCTTAGCAGCACCTGACACCCGTCGTCCACAGACCATGGACGGCTTGTATGCTTGTTTGTTTGATTTGGATGTGAAAATTTGAATGTGTGTTGTGGAATGAAATAAAATAGTTTATAGTGGAAAATATTTTATACTTAAAAATATAATTTTTAACGTGTATATAAAATAAAATATTTATAAATAAATCGAACGATTTGTTTATATACACTGATTTGACTGATATTGATTGGGACGATAAATTTTACACATCGCCCAACAGCACTAATAGAATCTGTGTCTGATTGTTTGAAACCTCACACGGGTGTTGGGATGATATTTGGCGTACACTAATCCCAATTATTTAATTGTATGTCGATCGATTGGTCGACAGACTGTGTAAGCGTTAATTTTATATATTTAATGCTTATGCAGTTGTGTGGTGCACTTTGGATGATGGTTGATTATTTATCGCTGCTATTATATACATGTGTTGTATGGAATCCATATAATTAACATTATATGGTAATTTATTGGGCCTCATTCCAATTGGGAAAATAAAGAATATTATAAAATAAAGATTAACGTGTTGACAGTACTCATTTGTCGAGATTAGTCATGCGGTGAAAGAAATATAGATTCATGTGTTGAATAGAATAAATATTCATTTGTTGAATAGAATAACGAAGTTATTGAAAAATATAAAGCCGTGTTGATTAGAGATGCGCTATTTTGATGCGAACGATATTGATATCAATTATATTCGTTTTTAAAATGAATATTTAGAAAGAGATATACAATTTGAATAGAATAGAATTGAAAATGAATTTGAATAGAATAGAATAGAAAATGAATTTGAATAGAATAGAATAGAAAATGAATTTGAATAGAATAGAATAGAAAATGAATTTGAATAGAATAGAATAGAAAATGAATTCGAATGGAATAGAAATTGAATTGAATTGAATTGAATAGAATAGAAAATGAATTCAAATTGAATTGAATATAAAGTGAATTCGAATTGAATTGAATATAAAACGAATTCGAATTGAAATTGAATAGAAATGAATTCGAATTGAAATTGAATAGAATCGAATTTGAATTGAAATCAATTTGAAATGAATTTAAAACGAATTTATATTGGGAAAAATTCAATTTTGATTTGAATCTGAAATGAAGTTGAAATCGTTTTGAAAACGAATTTAAAACGATTTATAAAATTCGTTTTTAAAAGGAAATCGATGAAGTATATTATATATATATATATATAATGGCCTGAATAGAACGCGCCGCGCCACGGTAGTTCGCGAATTTCGACCATTGACTTCGAACGGACATTATGGATGATCCAACCGTCGGATTCTCCTCAAACCGGAACCGTTGGGTTCGTATCGAAAAGAGCTTTCCAATGAATATTAGAAATTTGAAATCTAACGGTTGGATTTGGAATTATGTCCAAATCAAATTTGGAAAAGGTCGCTGTAAGTGCGGTTCGGTGGCAGTTATTGAAAACCGACTGTACGGGCCTTGATAAAATTATTAAAAATATCTATAATTTGTGTGAAATCATAGGAAATGATTTGGGAAAAACTGGGATGAAAAACTCCATATTTGAAATGATAAAAATAGATTTTTATCGAAATGAACTAGTTTTAAACTAGAATTAAAATCAATTTATTTTTGAAATAAATAAATTAAATTTAAATGGGTTTTAAATAACCATAATTTCTAATATATTGAATTGGAATTGATTTGTGGGTTTACCGCGAACGGTGTTTTAAATAACCCTTGTTCTTTAACCTGATAATAAATAGAATGTGATTTGGGTTTATCGTGGACTGTGTTTTAAATGACATTAGTTCTTTAACCCAGTAAAAGGAGTTTTAATGAATCTTTAATTAGATTGAAATGTGGATTGATAATTTAAATTATCAAAATTGGGAAATGATCGAAAGGGGAGTATCTCCAGTTTTACTCCTAGCGATAGTTAAATCCTTAATTAGTTTTGAACGTGAAATGGTAATTAAATTTACCGATAACACCGTGGTATTAGTCATGGGGTAATAATAGTTTTGCTCCTTGGGATGAGTAGGTTGGGATTGGGAAATAAAATAAATAATTACTTCGGTGTGGTTCGCTAATCCCGACTAGTTTGAAAAACCATGATATGGTTTGAAATGATATCCAAAGGAAGATTAAAGAATAAATTTTAAAAAATTTATCTTTGATAAAATTAATGGGAACCTTTCCCTAGGAGTGTGAATATCTGAATAAAAGAATATTCTGAATTGGACTGAGGCGTATATTGTGTTTTATAGCACTTGTTGATTAAGATACGCGAGTTATTCAGAAAGTTCGGGTATAACCCATTCTGAATAACTGATTCGACGACGAGTCGAAGAGATTGAAGACGGTGCAAGACCGAGGATCTTCACATCGAATGGATGGGTGCTACTGATGCTCACGATGGGAGTAGCTACTTTGAAGGGGGCTAAAGTAGTAGTCGTCCGGACGTGCTTAGAGGTCGACGGATATGCGAGGAAAGTGCCTCCGGTTTTGTTCAGACCTAGAACGGACTTGTAAATGGATGGTGTGTCGGACATTGTATTCTTTTATATTGTATTCGTTGATCTCTGCTAAATATATATATGTTTGGCGGAGGAGAATTTATTCTCTTGCTTAACGCCCTTCTCTGAGACATACGAGCTCAGAGGTTATATATTGGCAGAAATCAGTGGTACGATATGGATTGATAGTGTGGCATACGGAGATGCAGTGATCCAGACTTTTGTTGAAAAGAAAAGTTTGATGGATGATGATCAAAGCGTAGATTTAATATAGCACGACTTTGTGTATAGCGTTGATTCGCGAGCCTCACACCCCGGTATGGTGGTAAACTGATGGTTTGATCAGTATGCTTTTTAGAGGATGGGCACCTTAGTGGTGTCGTGGATTCGGTCGACCGAGATTGAGCTTAGTGCTCAGAGGGATAGGGTAAGCGGTGTTTTCTCTCGCCGGGACGTAAGCCGCAGTGATACTCGATTTCCCAAAAGTGTGGGTGTGCATTATGGTGTTTTCTCTAGCTGAGACGTAAGCCGTTGTAGATGGCACTACGCGATCGATCTTTCGAATCAGGAGCCACCATGATGGGAATCCAATTTCCAAATATGACATTTTGCGGTTTTGATTGTAGAGCCTAGTATTGGCGACATGATATATGGTACCCATGCCGTCTATGATTGATATATTTATATTTAAAGTTGTTTTCTTCACTTATAGTAATAATATAAGATGAAATTTCGCATATCAAGCATATTTGGCTATTATAAGGGAAAACCCTATCCTCCGGCTTGCGTTGCATTGTGTGATGGGATCTGGGTCTTATAATAGCTTCATTGTTCTTTATTTAGCATTGCGCTGTTTGTTTTATGCACTGGTATTCTTGGGAGGAAACCCGTTCCGTGTTATACGGCGTGGTCCCTTGATTTACCTAACTTTAAAAACAAAGATTATAACTGTTTTAGTTCTCACACCAGTCACACGACTGACCTGGAGTTTATTGTTTTAACCTAAACTCTGGGTGCCCCTATTTTCCACACGGGCAGCTAGTAGTTTTGGTTTTGCAGATTTATATTCACAGGATCCTGATTTACAGCTGGATCGATGCCCGGAAAGCTCTGTATCCGTGTATTACTTTCAGTTGTGCTTTGTATTGTTTTTCCGCTGCGATGTATTTAAATGTAATTTAAATCTCTGATATTTTCTGTGTAATATTAATTCATACTCTGTATATTCTTGTATTCTGATGGAATTGTTGTGATATACAATGAAATGTTCTTCTGCCTGCGTTCTGATTTATCGTGTTCTCAAGGTAATCCGGGCTTTCCTTCACGGGGAAGTTACGGGCTATCACAGTTGGTATCAGAGCTTTGGTTTAAAGAGCTAAAAAACATGACACATTAGAACCAAATGAAAGAATTCATCAGAAATTGGATTAGTAATATCCAATGAGAATGACTCGTTAGAGATAGGATCAGTAGTATCCTAGAACGAGTGTGAAGAATATATTTTTAAAATGAAAACCATTTTTGTTTTGAAATTTAAATCGTATCATAAGTATTTGACTATTTATTTTTGATTGATTTGGACAATCCAATATATAAAGATTTTGCATATACGCCTTGAAAGCGTGTATTCGAGGTTTTAATATACTGGATAGATATAGAACCATACTCTAGTTGCCCGGGGATAATTCTGGTGATGGGGCCCCATCGCCAGTACTTGTTTTCGAGTTTCGAAAGTGAGATTTCTATATATTTCCAATCAACTGGTGTGAGAACAAAACTTAACTGAAATTTACTGTTTGTGACTTGACACTGAAATCTGATTTTTGAGTATATAAAAATCATATATATTTGAAAATCTAATCAACAAATTGATTGATGGTGGCGACGTTTTATTATTGATTCAACTAATAAAAATACTGGAATGATAAATAAAGTATAATCAAGATGATTATTAAGTGAAAAATAATGCAAACTCTCTTGATAAAAATCCTAAAAATATTATATAGGATATGGACGACTATGGCTTATCTCATACTGAATTCTGGATGACCCCGAAACAAGCGGGGAGAGCTCACCAGAAAGCAGAAAAAGAACGTGAGTTGAACTTAGGAACGTACGTGGGTATTTATTGCCGTATATGTAGAAAAGAAGGACATTATGTCGTTCGGTGCCCTGAGAGAAAGAAAAGCAGGGAGAAAATGATGAGAATGGACATAGTGTGTTTCAAATGCAAAGAGACGGGGCATTTCGTGCATAAGTGTCCGAAGGTAAAGAAGAAATCCACGATCTAGGAAAGGAAAAGAAGTGCTTTCGATGCAAAGAAGTAGGGCATCTAGCCCGAGATTGCCCGTTAAAGAAGGGTGATAAGAAATCCAAGGGAAAGGAGCTATCAACTTTGGAAATCATGCAAGAAGAAGGCACGACTTCCTAGAAAGCTGGGTTTTAATGTAATGAACTAGCGTTTTGGATATGTGTATGTATGTATGATGCTTGTATGAACGTAATTATGCTTTTTTGTTTTAAAATGTATTGGTATTGTTTAATATAACTAAGGTAAGAAAAATGTTGAACCAAGTTGAATTCAGCACCAAACATCGAACTGTATTGGAAATTTATCGCATTTGCTTGCATATACGTGTACTTACATTGAACAGGTCATAGCAAGGAGGCTAGATCAAAAGAATAAAATTGTTTTCCCGACAAATAGGTACAAGTTTACCATAATTTACTGTTTTGTTTGGGTGATGATGATTTTATGAGCCGATTGGCTAGCCGCTTGGCTTTTTCTTTTTCTTTTTGAGATCATAGGGCCTGTATGGAAATTTCTGGATTTTCCCGGTGCTCCCGGTGCAGGGGAGGTTATGGCGAAATTTTTCGAAAATTTAGGGTGTTAGCCAAATTTTTGAAAAAATTGAAAAGTTCTTAGAAACTGAAAAGTTGAAGAACTTAAGCCGTAACGAAAAAAGTGAAAGTTGAGTTGATTAGTTAAACAACTTTCGGCTTCATTCCTTTTCGGGGACGAAAAGTTTTAAGTGGGGGAGATTGTAACAACCCGTAAAATCTGGGCCAGTTTAAAAATTTTATTTTGGCAATTTTAGTGAATTTTGATTATTTAAAAAAAATTATTTTAAATAATAACGACGATAAATTTATTTTGAATAAAATTCGAACGTATATATTTATGTACGTCGTCGTTAGAATATAAATATATATTTATATGTATAAAGGAATTGAAAATGGCGCGGTAGTTCGATAATTCGATTTCAAACTTCAATTGAATGTACCGGGTTCAAAATAAACCGGATTGTAGTGAAACCAAAAATATTTGAATCTAATTGAGAATATCTTTCCAACGAATCCGAGAAATCAAAATTTAATAGCGGGAATCAAAAGTTACGTCCAGTTGAAAATTCAGAATAGTCGCTATGGAATTCTGGCCCTTAAAAATGCAAATTTTGCAAATGACCTCGGTTTTCAACGAAACCACTTTAGTTGGATCCGCAGTGTCAAACTATTGCTAGGTTTCAAATTTCGTAATTTTCTGAATCAATATGTGAGCGTGGCGAAGGAAAACGCGTTTGACCAGTTTCAGTTGATTTTAATCGACTGGAAAATGGTCATTTTTCAAACGGTCTCAGAATTCGACGAAACTAGTTTTTTAGGACCGTATCGTCAATACGAAGCTAGAAAATATTTTTCAGGAATTTTTCTAGTTAGTATGTAGCCCCAGTAAATTGAAATGCGCGTTCAAATTCAATATATATAGTTATATGTTGATTTTGACGAAAACTGATCGAAACGACCGAATCAGCTTACGATACATATCCCATTGTGTTCGGAATGGGGGTAATTAGCTAGGGATGACAGGCGGTGGGTCCCGTTTCGAGGTTGAAATTAAAAGTTACTTTACGGAATTAAATAATTAAATAAAAATATTTTTATATATAACCCCTTGGCCCCCCTTCTTTTCCCTCTTATCTTTCTCCTTCAGAAAATCAAATTAAAATTAAAAAAAAAACTCTCGTCGATCAAAACCCCTCGCCGCCCTCCTCCAACGAAACCCGCCTCCAACGAGAAGCTCCGACGCCCTGCCCCCCCCCCCCCCTCGCACCCTTCCTCTCTCCTCTTCTACACCCCGTTCGTGAAGCCCGCCACGAATCAAAACCCTACCCCCGAGCCCTCAGACCCTGACGCGCGCCACCCTAAGCCACAGTCGGCTAATCGAGCTCCGCCATCTCCCTCCTCCGCCGCATTGAAGCCCGATCCAGCCACCTCCGTTCGACCTTCCCCCCCCCCCCTCCGACGATAATTCTGTAAACCCCCTCCCCTTCTCGAAATCAACTGTAAGTGTTTTCTTTAATTTTAGTTTGTTTATTTCTTTTTGTTTGCTTATTTTCTTTACTGTTTTTTATATATAAGATAAATAAATGTTTTGATTTTTATTGTATAGAAAGGTTAGATCTTTATAACCAAAAGGATTGAATTTTTATAATACGCCAAAACTGAATTTTTATAATACAAAAGATAGAATTTTTATAATAGCAAAGACTGAATTTTTAGAGTAAAGAAAGAGAGATTTTTATAAAAGGAAAGAAGTAATATTTTTCAACGTGTAAAAGGATTGATTTTTAACTTGTGAAGAAACAATTTTTAAATTGTAAATGAAGTGATTTTTAATTTAGAAAAGAAGTGAATTTCAAATAGAATGATGAGGTTTTTATGGTATGTAAAGATCGAATTTTTAATTTTATAAAGAGAATTCAAATCTTTATATTTGAAAAGGCGAAATCTTTATATTTGAAAAGGCGAAATCGCGAAATCTTTATATTTGGAAAGGCGAAATCTTTATATTTGAAAAGGCGAAATCTTTATATAGAGAATGGCGAGAGAGAAACATGATTTTTATAAGGTAATGAAGATAAAATTTTGATTTTTATAATGAAGAAGCGAATATAAAAATGTGATTTTTATATGTGTAGTGAATACGAAAGAGGAAAGTAACAAGGGCGGGCACGACGACGATTTTCCACATATGAAGGTCGTGGAGTTGGGATAGCTTTGGTGAGAACTCCTCACTTTTATTTTAAATTTCTAGTTAATATATATACTAGGATGCAGACGGTGCTTAGCAGCACCCGACACCCGTCGTCCACAGACCATGGACGGCTTGTATGCTTGTTTGTTTGATTTGGATGTGAAAAATTGAATGTGTGTTGTGGAATGAAATAAAATAGTTTATAGTGGAAAATATTTTATAGTTAAAAATATAATTTTTAATGTGTATATAAAATAAAATATTTATAAATAAATCAAACGATTTGTTTATATACACTGATTTGACTGGTATTGATTGGGACGATAAATTTTAAACATCGCCCAACTGCACAAATAAAATCTGTGTCTGATTGTTTGAAACCCCACACGGGTGTTGGGATGATATTTGGCGTACACTAATCCCAATTATTTAATTGTATATCGATCGATTGGTCGACAGACTGTGTAAGCGTTAATTATATATATTTAATGCTTATGTAGTTGTGTGGTGCACTTTGGATGATGGTTGATTATTTATCGCTGTATTATATACATGTTTTGTATGGAATCCATATAATTAACATTATATGGTAATTGATTGGGCCTAATTCCAATTGGGAAAATAAAGAATATTATAAAATAAAGATTAACGTGTTGACAGTACTCATTTGTTGAGATTAGTCATGTGGTGAAAGAAATATAGATTCATGTGTTGAATAGAATAAATATTCATTTGTTGAATAGAATAACGAAGTTATTGAAAAATATAAAGCCGTGTTGATTAGAGATGCACTATTTTGACGCGAACGATATTGATATCGATTATATTCGTTTTTAAAATGAATACTTAGAAAGAGATATACAATTTGAATAGAATAGAATAGAAAATGAATTTGAATAGAATAGAATAGAAAATGAATTTGAATAGAATAGAATAGAAAATGAATTAGAAGAGAATAGAATAGAAAATGAATTTGAACAGAATAGAATAGAAAATGAATTCGAATTGAATAGAAATTGAATCGAATCGAATTGAATAAAATAGAAAATGAATTCGAATTGAATTGAATATAAAGTGAATTCGAATTAAATTGAATATATAACAAATTCGAATTGAAATTGAATAGAAATGAATTCGAATTGAAATTGAATAGAATCGAATTTGAATTGAAATCAATTTGAAATGAATTTAAAACGAATTTATATTGGGAAAAATTCAATTTTGATTTGAATCTGAAATGAAGTTGAAATCGTTTTGAAAACGAATTTAAAACGATTTATAAAATTCGTTTTTAAAAGGAAATCGATGAAGTATATATTATATATATAATATAATGGCCTGTATAGAATGCGTCGCGCCGCGGCAGTTCGCGACTTTCGACCTTTGACTTCTAACAGACTTTACGGGAGATCCGACCGTCGGATTCTCCTCAAACCGGAACCGTTGGGTTCGTATCGAAAAGAGCTTTCCAATGAAAATTAGAAATTTGAAATCTAACAGTTGGATTTGGAATTATGTCCAAATCAAATTTGGAAATGGTCGCTGTAAGTGCAGTTCGGTGGCAGTTATTGAAAACCGACTGTACAGGCCTTGATAAAATTATTAAAAATATTTTTAATTTGTGTGAAATCATAGGAAATGATTTAGGAAAAACTAGGATGAAAAACTCCATATTTGAAAAGATAAAAATAGATTTTTATCGAAATGAACTAGTTTTAAACTAGAATTAAAATTAATTTATTTTTGAAACAAATAAATTAAATTTGAAATGGGTTTTAAATAACTAGAATTTCTAATATATTTAATTGGAATTGATTTGTGGGTTTACCGTGAACGGTGTTTTAAATAACACTTGTTCTTTAACCCGATAATAAATAGAATGTGATTTGGGTTTATCGTGGACTGTGTTTTAAATGACATTAGTTCTTTAACCAAGTAAAAGGAGTTTTAATGAATCTTTAATTAGATTGAAATGTTGATTGATAATTTAAATTATCAAAATTGGGAAATGATCGAAAGGGGAGTATCTCCAGTTTTACTCCTAGCGATAGTTAAATCTTTAATTAGATTTGAATGTGAAATGGTAATTAAATTTACCGATAACACCGTGGTATTAGTCATGGGGTGATAACAGTTTTGCTCCTTGGGATGAGTAGGTTAGGATTGGGAAATAAAATAATTACTTCGGTGTGGTTCGCTAATCCCGACTAGTTTGGAAAACCATGATATGGTTTGAAATGATATCCAAAGGAAGATTAAAGAATAAATTTAAAAGAATTTATCTTTGATAAAATTAATGGGAACCTTTCCCTAGGAGTGTGAATATCTGAATAAAAGAATATTCTGAATTGGAATGAGGTGTATATTATGTTTTATATCACTTGTTGATTAAGATACGCGAGTTATTCAGAAAGTCCGGGTATAACCCATTTTGAATAACTGATTCGACGACGAGTCGAAGAGATTGAAGACGGTGGAAGACTGAGGATTTTCACATCGAATGGATGGGTGCTACTGATGCTCACGATGGGAGTAGCTACCTTGAAGGGGGCTAAAGTAGTAGCCGTCCGGACGTGCTTGGAGGTTGACAGATATGCGAGGAAAGTGCCTCCGGTTTCGTTCAGACCTAAAACGGACTTGTAAATGGATGGTGTGTCTGACATTGTATTCCTTTATATTGTATTTGTTGATCTCTGCTAAATATATATCTGTTTGGCGGCGGAGAATTTATTCTCTTGCTTAACGCCCTTCTCTGAGACATACGAGCTCAGAGGTTATATATTGGCAGAAATCAGTGGTACGATATGGATTGATAGTGTGGCATGCTGAGATGCAGTGATCCAGACTTTTGTTAAAAAGCAAAGTTTGGTGGATGATGATCAAAGCGCAGCTTTAATATAGCACGGCTTTGTGTATAGCGTTGATTCGCGAGCCTCACACCCCGGTATGGTGGTAAACTGATGGTTTGATCAGTATGCTTTTTAGAGGATGGGCACCTTAGTGGTGTCGTGGATTCGGTCGACCGAGATTGAGCTTAGTGCTCAAAGGGATAGGGTAAGCGGTGTTTTCTCTCGCCGGGACGTAAGCCGCAGTGATACTCGATTTCCCAAAAGTGTGGATGTGCATTACGGTGTTTTCTCTAGCTGAGACGTAAGCCGTTGTAGATGGCACTACGTTATCGATCATTCGAATCAGGAGCCACCATGATGGAAATCCAATTTCCAAATATGACATTTTGCGGTTTTGATTGTAGAGCCTAGTATTGGCGACATGATATATGGTACCCATGCCGTCTATGATTGATATATTTATATTTGAAGTTGTTTTCTTCACTTATAGTAATAATATAAGATGAAATTTCGCGTATCAAGCATATTTGGCTATTATAAGGGAAAACCCTATCCTCCGGCTTGCATTGCATTATGTGATGGGATTTGGGTCTTATAATAGCTTCATTGTTCTTTATTTAGCATTCCGCTGTTTATTTTATGCACTGGTATTCTTGGGAGGAAACCCGTTCCGTGTTTTACGGTGTGGTCCCTTGATTTACCTAACTTTAAAAACAAAGATTAATAACTGTTTTAGTTCTCACACCAGTCATATGACTGACCTGGAGTTTATTGTTTTAACCTAAACTCTGGGTGCCCCTATTTTCCACACGGGTAGCTAGTAGTTTTGGTTTTGCAGATTTATATTGACAGGATCCTGATTTACAGCTAGAACGATGCCCGGAAAGCTTTGTATCCGTGTATTACTTTCAGTTGTGCTTTGTATTGTTTTTCCGCTGCGATGTATTTAAATGTAATTTAAATCTCTTATATTTTCTGTGTAATATTAATTCATACTCTGTATATTCTTGTATTCTGATGGAATTGTTGTAATATACAATGAAATGTTCTTCTGTCTGCGTTCTGATTTGTCGTGTTCTCAAGGTAATCCAGGCTTTCCTTCACGGGGAAGTTACGGGCTATCACAGTTGACAAGGGTTTTAAACCATTATAGGCATTGTTTCCCATTTAGGTTGTTCCAAGCTTTTGAGAGGGTTTCCATACCTTTAATCACCTAGATAATTTTAGTAAGATCTTCTTTTATTCACTTGTTTTGAAAAGTTTGGTCTCATGTGTTATGTGTTCCATGTTCTAGGTACGAGATCACCATTTGGTTTGCAAAATCGGTATGTTCCAGGTACGAGCTCTTGATGAATGATCAAGGGTCCTTCCCAATTTGGGCCAAGGGAACCATCTGCTGGATTCTTACTATTGGCCATTACCTTTCATAAGACCAAATCTCCTTTTTGGAAGGTTCTCGTTGTTACCCTTGAATTGTAGTACTTGGTGGCTCTCCTTTAATATTCAGCCGTCCTTATGGTTTCTTCATCCCTTAACCCTTTAATTAGGTCTATGAATTCATTTTTTAATTCTTGATTGGGATCAAATGAATATGCTATTCTTTAGTGCGAGGGGTGTCAACTTCGATTGGAAGCATAGCTTCACATCCGTATGTCAGAGAATATGGAATGTGTCCCGTTGCCGTCTTGGCAGAGGTTCTGTATGCTCAAAGAACCAATGGAAATTCAACTGCCCATTTCCTCTAGCTTTGTTCAGCTTGTTCTTTAAAATCAATTTTATGGTTTTATTTGCAATTTCCATGGCACCGTTTTCCCTTGGATGTGCTACAGAAGAGAAACTGTTTATGATTCCATTTTTATCACAAAACCGTGTGAATTTTCACTTTCAAATTGTGTTCCATTGTCCGATATGATCTTATGAGGTATTCCAAAGCGGATGATGATATTCTTTATTACAAGCCTCAACACCTTCTTAGATGTAATAGTTGGGAGTGGTTCTGCTTTAACCCATTTTGTAAAGTAGTCGATGGCCACTACTACATAGTTAGCCCCTCCTTTGGAGATTGGTAAGCATCCAATTCGGTCTATTCCCCATACATCGAAAGGCCATAAACTTGAGATTGTAGTCAATTCATTTAAAGCTAAATGGGCTATCCAGGAATACCTTCGGCATTTCTTGACATACTCAGTTGCTTGACTAATCGTTTGCGACTAATAGAAGCCTTGCCATGTAACTCTTTTAGCCGGATTAATTCCGTTAGAATGATCTCCGCATAAACGCTATTGTGCTTCTCTTAACAAAGTGATCCCATCTTCAAGGCTTACAAAACTCAAGTAGGGGGGTGAATGTAAAGCATCCTACCCATAATTAATAAGGTAGGAGCTTTGTGTTTAACCCTCTTAGCATTTTTCATATTAGTAGGTAAGGTTCCATCCAAGGGATATTCTATGATGGGAGCCATCCAAATGTTCTCATAATGGTAATCCACTTCAACTGGTATGGGCTCTTTAATAGAAGCTGTTTCTATTTCCCTTTCATTTTCTTTTACTAGAGCTTGGTATCTAGTTAATACTTGCAACTCCTTCCCTAATTCGGATGCCTCTTATTTAACACTAGGTTTTTCCTAATAACCTACATGGATTATTCGAGTTTCAAGCGCTCCTCGTGAGCTAGCAAACTTTGCCAAAGAGTCAGCTTAGGAATTTTCTCCTCTTGGGATCTATTGTATTTAAAAGTCCTCGAATTGAATCAGCATCTTTAGTAATCTTTTCATATATAGTGCTAACCGAGCATCTTTGGTTTGGTAGGTTTTTTTAATTTGGTTTACCACTAGCTGTGAATCGCTAACGATCTCATTCCGAGGTGTCACTAATTGTAGTGCCAAATTCAACCCTGCCACCGTCTATTCATATTCTTCTACATTATTTGTTGCAGTAAACCCAAACTTCATTGCATAATTCAACTGATGTCTGTCAGGGGTGATTATTACGTATCCTGCCCCTTGCTCATTTGACGCTCTATTCACAAATAACTGTCATTTAGCCTTTAGATCAATTTCCTTTGTTGACTGTTATATAATGAAACTCGTGCACTCATTTACGAAGTTTGCCAGAACCTGCCCTTTAATAGCTGCTTGAGGTTAGAACTCGATTTCATATTGGCTAAGTTCGATCCCTCGCTTTACTAAACTTCCTGAGGTTTCAGCCTTATTGAAAACTTGTTTATGTGGAAAGTTAGTTAAAACCTTAATGGGATGTGCTTGAAAGTATCCCCTAAGCTTTCATGTTGTAAGTATTAGACATTAGGCTAGCTTTTCTACAATAAGGTATCGAGTTTCTGCATCTTTTTATCTTCTGCTAACATATTAAATCAGGAATTGCATTCCATCGTTTCCCCCACTGAAAACTGAGGTGTCTGCATATTCAGAGACAGCCATGTAAAGAAGTAAGTTTTCACCTTTTTGAGACCGGAAAGTATTAGGGGCTTTCCCATATGTTCCTTCAGCTCCTTGAAATCCTTTCTACATTCCTCAGTCCATTTAATGATCTTCTTTCTCTTAATTACATCAAATAAATGCAAACACTTATCAGTAGCTTTAGAGATGAATCGACTTAAAGCAGCAACCTTTCCGTTTAAGCTCATGACCACTTTGCTTGTTTTGGGTTTGTTCATATCCTATGTTGCTTTGATTTGGTCAGGACTGGCTTCAATCCCACATTCACTGACAATATAACCTAGGAACCTGCCAGATTGAACCCTGAAAGAATATTTCTGAGGATCTAACTTCGTTTGCTATTCTCTCGGGACATTAAACATTTTTTCCAAATCTCCCAAATGATTTTATGCCTTGTTAGATTTTACTAGCATGTCATCTACATACACCTCCATGTTTCGCCCTGAAACATTCTATTAACCAATTTTTGGTATATTGCACCAGCATTCTTCAATTCAAAGGGCATTACCTTATAATAAAATGTTCCTCAATCAGTAATGAAGCTTGTATGCTCTTCATCTGGCTTAAATATAGGGATTTAGTTGTATCCTGAGTAGGCATCCTCAAGGGATAGCAACTTATGTCCACTAGTTGCGTCAACCAACTGATCTATTTGGGGAAGAGGATAACAATCCTTTGGGCAAGTTTTGTTCAAGTCTATGTATTTAACACAAGTCCTCCATTTACCATTAGTAATTTTCACCAATACTAGATTGGACAACCTTTTAGGATAGAAAAAACTCTTGGATAAATCCATTCGTGGGTAACTTCTTGACCTCTTCTTTCAAGGCTTCTGGTCTATCTCTATCGTATTGCCTTTTCTTTTATCGAACAGGGGTTATATATGGATTAGTTTTCAGGGCATGGCTCATGATAGGAGGGTTACTCCCTACCATGTCCATGTGGGTCCTAGCTAATGCATCCTTATTATGTTGCAAGAACTCGATCAGATCCCTCCTCAATGGTTCTTCCAACCTCTTCCCTATTTTGATGATACCAGCATTATCAGTTGAATCAACGTTTATTTCCTCCAGTCTTCTATTGGTTTAATTCTCTCTGTATCCCCTTAGAAATCTAATTATGTGACAATTTCTTCTTCTTCTACCAAGTTTATTTCGTCGGCCATCTTTCTTTTTCTCCTTAAAGATGTGTACCTACCATTCATATGTTTGTTAGTTTTATTGATTCTTATTTTAGCTTCGAATGTCGGATGTAAGAATCCATCTTCCAAAGGTTGAAAAATTATGGAAGAGCCAAAGTAAGCATGATACTCCCTTTTGTATTGGTCAACAGTTGTAAAGTATAACTCGCGAGAACTGAATTGTTCCCCCTAATTGTGCCCCAGCCCTGCTTTGTTAGGAATTTCATCATAAGATATTTGGATGTGATGATATCATCCATTTCATCCAGAGCTGGTTGGCCAAAAACGGATTGTAGTAGGAAGGCTGGTCAATAATGACAAAGAGAGTCTCGATGGTCCTGCAGAGAGGAGACCAACCAACTTGGACCAAAAGCTTAATATGCCTCACTGGAGCTGATCCCTTGGTGTTGAAACCAAAGATAGGCTCATTTCTTAGTTCCATCTTTTGCTCGGAAATCCGCATTTGGTCGAAGGCATGTTTAAATATCACATTCACCGCATTTCCCGTACCAACAAGAGTTTTAGCAATAATAGAATGCCAAATCTTTGCAGTTACCATGAGAGGGTCATTGTGTGGACGACGAACCCCTTTTTGCATTTCTTTTGGAGAATCCACTAGGTTATGCATCTCTACGTTGTGGCGGGTATTCTTTAATGTTGGTTCCTCTTGAACAAGAAAATTCGCTCATGTGCCTCCCTCAGGTACCAGTTCCGAGCAGCTTGGATGTTCCCAATGGGATGTACCCATCATGGATCACATTAATTCGGTTTATTGGACGACCCATATCTAGTTGACCCTCCTCAATTAAAGCTTCAACTGATTTAGATGAAATCTATTGATGCCCGTTGGTATGCTGGGTTGATTGTTATTTGTCCAAAACAAATTCTTTCAAGTGTCCTTCACGAATAAGCTTCTGAATTATGCCTTCCAACACTGGGCATTCATCTATCTTATGTCCATTGGTCTTGTGGTACTCACAATACTTTCCTCTACTGTATGGTTCTGGGCAGTTCTTGGCTTTAAAAGTTACTGGGAAGTTATTTAAACTTTTTTTAGCTACATCATATATGAATGAAATAGGTTTACTTAAAGCCACTGAGTTAGTTCAAAATTCATTCCATCTTGGCTTCTTCTGTCTTCCATCAAACCCAAACCTCCCACCTTATGGTTTTTTACCAAAGCTTGGCATCCCTTCTTCCCTACAGGAGTCGAACTTTTTCTATGCATAGTACTGCTCATCCATTCAGATGAACTTGTCAGCATGAAAATGGAAATCTTGCAGGTCTTTGCATCAGTGAATATATAACTCCTTCCAAAAAGGAGTGTTCTCAATTAGCCCCGAGGGAAGGATAATAAACTTGTCATGATCGTTCATGTCCTTGACCTTTAAAGTTTCAATGTTGAATCTTTTCAAATACTCTTCCAAAATCTCCCCTTGCCTTTGCTTTTGTTGGCGATGATAATATAGTCCACTGTCGAGTCTTTACATATGCAGAACTATGCAGAGAATTCATAAGAGAATTGCTTCCATGAGTAAATGGTATTGTCCCCGTATTGATGATACCACTTAGCAGCTTCCCATTGGAGTGTTATTGGGAAGAGACGACATTAGACAGCTCCCGAGGCATTATAAGGTCCACTTGGCTATCACATGCCATTAGATGATCACTTGGGCCATTGGTTCTAAGATACCTCATGGTTGGAATCTTCACGCGGGCTGGTATTGTAGTATTCATGATTTCATCGGTAAAAGGACCAACCTTTCATTGTCATTAACCCTTTCATCCAAGGTTCTTTCCCTTTACTCCCAAGCAGATCATTTACAACTTTCTTTGTCATGTCTTTGAGATAAGCTTCTGTATTTTCATAATCTGGCCTCTTGGGTGTGTTCCCTTCAGTGGTAGAGCTTCTGGGTTGTTCCTTGTTGTGTTGATTCCCTTGATGGTCTAATTTTGACATATAGGGTCTCTTCTTTTTTTGAGAAAGCCACCTTGACTTTTTCCTTTCCCTCATATTGTTGGTTGGAAGCATTTCTTCTTGGAGATTCAATTTTCTCTCCGTCTGGCTTGGCCTGGTGATCCTTGAAGATTTTTGCGTCTGATGGCTTCCAAGCGGGTTTGCATTTCAAGGACCTTTTTCTCCAGGGGCTTTAAATTTGATGGCATTTTCTTCTATAACATTCAGGTTTGGATGCTTCATTAGATTAGAGGTTCCGCCTATATCAGTGGTGTTTAAGTTGAGTGCTGGAGCCACGTTCTCCTCAAGAATAACATTAAGAAATGGTTCTTTATTCAGAGCCTCTAACCTTTTTGATTTCATCCTTTCTTGCCATTAAGCAATAAGTTCACCAAATTAATCAATAATTGAATAAAGGAAATTGAAGGTTCAAGCCCTCCTTCTAACGCCAAAAAATGTTAACAATAAAAATCATCAACACGTGATCTGAAGTTTGATAATGCATATATGATGAAATTTAGAGGGTAATCGATCTACGGGATGCTGAAAGATAACTCAGACTCAACAAGCTCAACTTATTATGCCATTTCCTAGACATCAAGACTCTAATCCTGAAGATTAGTTCCTCTTCCTTTGACAGGTGAGTACCAGGCTTACGAAACTTATAGGTAAACTATTACCTCGGGATAAAGGCAATATAGGCTTACAGAAGGTTGAGAACCTCATTACAACAGTGATCCTTATATTCAGGATAGAATAATATGCATTGTGTTAAGGTGAAACATGCTAATGTATCGCAACAGTATGTTCAGTGTCCTATTATAACCCTTATTAAATTGGATGATACTTCCACATAGAGCCAGCCCACAAAAAGGCCTTGGTTGTTTTGGTAATTGCGTCATAAGTTTACAATTGGCCTTTTTGGTTTGTTGTGTTACATTAGGCTTAATGTGAAAGTTTTGGAACATGCATAAGAATCGTAAGGAATAACTCATCGATTTTATTCAACGATTTGTCTCTTTCTGAATGCCTTTTGTGTCCAAATCCTTCACGAAAAGAGGTTAGTGATAACTCCCTATTCGATCAATGGACACAACATGATTATCGATCAAAAAAAGATTAAGTTTCAATTTTCTCTTTTTATTCACTATGATTGTATTACAATTATTGTGGAAATCCCCAATTTGATTTGGAAATTAGGGTTTGCTCTCTAAGAAAAGAATACAAGATTGTGGAATGAGAAAAAGATCCTCAAAACATGATCCCTGGGGTCTTATCAATAGATAATTTGGACCCCTTTCAGTAATGATTCTGTTGAAAGCCCGCTCCCGGTTTTTTCTTTCGGTGTTTACCCGCTTTGGTCAGTTTCGGTGTCGGTTTCTAGGTGTCGGTTTCCTTTGGTTTTAATACCATTCTTTTCGAGAATCTCTCTGCTTGGGTGCTTTCGGTATTGCTTCCAAGCTTGTTGGTAGCGTTAGCATTTTCACTGGCTCTTCTACTTTATTGCCAATCCTTTACTTTGTTCGATCTTGATGTCGTGCATTGATGCTTGGCCCCTTTTTGTCAACATTATCGATAGTAAACTAGCTAATACCAATACTAATTCAGTTATTTTTATGTTGGTTGTCGGCCTTGTATTTCGGTTCCGAATCATAGGGCTTTGGCTTCCATCCCTTGCTTTCTTTCGGTTATTGCATTAGTGCTTGTAACCTTTCTTCCTTGGTATCAACTCTGGGTCTTTGCATCTTTTCCATTGGTACTGAAACCGGATTAACTGCCTTCCCCTTTTGTATCGACACTATGCCAACTATTCCAGCATGTTGGTGCCAATTGCATGCTTTTACCTTCCTTAATTTGGTGTCGACACCGTGTTTTGTGACCCTCTGCTGATGTCAATAGCATCCTTGCTTTCGGTATCGACTCATGGACGATACCCATTCACATCAGCTTGCTTTCGATATAGAATTCGGGTAGTAACAATTAGCTAACTAAAGTGAACAAGAAGAACAAGTATCCATTCCCGAGGATTAATGACATGTTTGATCATCTTTATGAGGAAGAGTTGTATTCCCTAATGTATTTAGCGATGGTACATCACCAACTGTGAGTAGCTAAGGATAGTGTGTCAAAGACTGCTTTTAGGACACGATCCAGATTTTATGAGTGGCTGGTGATGCTGCTTGGATTTACTAACACACCCACATATTTTGTGGATCTTACAAAATGATTTTTTAGAGGCCAGTTGCATAAGTTCCTACTTGTATTCGTGGATGATATATTGTTTACTTTAGGACTGAGGAAGAACACAAGTTGCATTTTAGGATTGTTTTGGAAATCTTGCGAAAGCATCATCTGAGAGCAAATTTTCGGGGGGACATGAAGGAAAAAGTGAGATTATCAAGTCATGTAATATTGGGACAAGAAATAGGCGTTCATCCAGCTAAGGTGACAGCAATCA
The DNA here is from genome assembly GCA_030737875.1 of Allium sativum. Classification (NCBI taxonomy): domain Eukaryota; kingdom Viridiplantae; phylum Streptophyta; class Magnoliopsida; order Asparagales; family Amaryllidaceae; genus Allium; species Allium sativum. Next base: position 847,585,352 of record CM060922.1, on the reverse strand, counting down.
TGGATTAGGATCGTCCTAATAACGCTATAGATGTTAGAAGTTTCCTTGGTAAAAGATGGATATCATCGATGTTTTATCAAGGACTTTTCAGAGATAGCTGCACCATTAATTGGAGTGACAAAAAGGAATCAATTCTTCGTATGTGATGCAAGATGTGAGCATTTTATGGCCTTGAAATAGAGATTAACGTATGCTCCTGTGTTAGTTATTCTGAGTGAAAATGAAGAGATGGTTGTATATACCGACGCGTGTGGTAATGGATTAGGAGTAGTGCTAATGCAAAAAGACAAAGTTGTGGCTTATGCAAGTTGACAGCTAAAGCAGCACAAAAGGAATTACCTGACTTATGACTTGGAGTTAGCAATGATAGTGTTTGCTCTAAAAATGTGGAGGCATTGTTTGTTGGAGTTGGATTTGAGTTATGTATGGATCATAATTCATTGAAGTATCTCTTCTCCTGAAATGATTTGAATCTTCAGTAGCAATGGCGGCTAGAGTTTTGGCTTCCTATGATTTTGGACTTTCCTATACTCCAAGGAAAGGAAATGCAGTGGTTGATGCATTAAGTATGAGACATTTGAGTTTTGGAGCTATGTTTACTAAATGGAAGCACCTTGAGTATTTGGCTGGGTTTGATTTCAGGACTCACTGTGAGTTAGAGCCTGACATATTTGCAAGCTTATCTATTAGACCTACTCTCATTGAAAGGATTGGCAAAAGCCAAAAGTGTGATGCCTAGGTTTTTAAGGTCATCCAAATATTGAAAATGAGGATCTAGCCTGAGGAAATAAAGAGTTACGAAACTGATCGAAGCCATTGGTTTCATAAGGATGGAAGATTGTTTGTTCCCCATATAGAAGGGTTGTGCGATGAGTTCTGAGAGAATGTCATCACTCTGGATTGATTATTCATACTGGCGGTAACAAGATGTACTGAGATATGAAGTGTAACACCTTACCCCGAGACTAATTCTAATAAAGAGAATTCACAAGTAATGTCCTCTATTAGAGTGGAGTGTAAGGCTAGTTAGGAGTGGCCATTCGTAGTTCTACACTAGACGAGTATCGAATACGTCGATTGGGTGTATAAATTTTTATTTCTTACGTCAGGTGGATCGACATACTCGATTTATCTAATATAATACTATGAGTGCTAATGATCATATTCTGAACACAATACATACGAATACACAAATAACATATCATTAAACATATCAAATATAATTACATCAACAGAGTACAACATATACATGTGTTATGTGCTCGATTGGTCACATATTAACCCTATACAAAAATGACATATCTAAAGGAATAAGTATACAACAATTCGAATACACAAATATACAATAAAAATGGCTTCAAGAGATAATCTAAGATGGGTCAGCTGATTACGAATCAACTGCAACCACAATTCGAAACAACTGGGACTGACCCGAGTATTACATACATGGATCAGTCTAGTTTACATATCTATTATAATACAATAGGTGAATAAGAAGCCATATAGATAAGGATTCCATTTGACGAAAAAAGAATTATATAAGTTTAAGATAAAATTTGTTCATTAGATAAATCAGGCTTATTACAGCCTATGAGATCTTAAGAACATCACCAATACTCTCAAGGAATAATTTAATAACTATCAATAGAGTGTTAAGCATCACGCTAAGCACAAAAGTATAACACCATGAAATAATACATATTTTCATCAAACTTATAACTTGCATATGAATTTATTGAACCAAAAAGTTACCACAATATTTAAATTAGCGTCAAATAGCACTAAGGCTACAAATGATTACAACTTCAACAAATCAATGCAAATTAGACCAAAGTACCAATTTGGCAACAACGCAACAAATAATAATAAGGGTTCAAAACCACAAAGGCAAAAATATAACCAAAACATTAATTTCGATCCAAACAACATGGTTAAATATGATCATAAGATCAAAATCATCAAAGCATTTGTATTTAGATCCAAAACAATAAAGCTCATCAAGACAGCAATTCGAATCCAAAACAACACAATATTGCACATACAAATAAGCTCCCCCTAGATTTTTAGAATATTATATGCATATTTCCATTTAGGCATCTAACATCGCGACCCCCCTACTAAGTGTAATTTTAACAAAACCCCCCGCTGTGTGTCATTTTAACACAACAACCCCCAGCCATATTTAACAAGATCCCTACATCCAAGTAAATACATATATGAAACTCCCTTGAGCTTAGCTTCCCTCGAAGAAAGTACTAGAATGGAAAAATACCAAGTAATGTGTTACAGACTTACCTCAGTAACACAAAATGTGAAAGCAATACGTCACATACTGAACATTTCACTAATCGTTTTACTTCCAGTCAGCCTACTTCACACTAGAGAATACTTCAATCAACGAATCAGGAATTAACCGATATAATTAATCCACATTTCCCATACCAAGTGATTGATTATATCGTTTAACTCACATTCTCGCATCTCAAAGTTCAAAATGTATGTTTTTAATATATGGAAAATATAGTTTTGCGGAAACGAGATAATAAAACGACCTCGAAGCTTGTTGAATTTAATCTTGGAAATCCTTTGTAATTCCGAAAATATATGTGCTCTGTTGCTTTGAGATGATTTGTATTTATAAAACCAAAACAACAAAAATAGTTTATCTTAAAGGTATAGGGAAATCTATATACGTATAATTAAGGATAAAATCATTTCTAAAATGTGCTAGTATGTCTCATTCAAAATCCAACATGAAACATAGCTCATAATCATCATAAACCATCGAATCTGGAGTACGAATAGAATATAATGTAGGATTTCATTGAAGTGAATGAAGCCGTAGCACAAACATCACGAGATAGGTTCAGGAATTTCATTAGGGAAACAACTAAAACAAGTAAAAACCTAGGAAATGCACATAGTATGCAACTTTTTTTTCTTGCACAATTTTTCAACACATTCGTTGACCAATGGGTCGACCTATCTTTGGTGTGTTTCGAACAATAGGTCGACGCTACTACTTCCTATGTCAACACATGGATTGACCCCACATACGGGAATTCTACATGCATAAATCTGTGCCTATATGCAACTTTGACAGCAATTTTAGATAGCAATAATAATTGGAACGAACCAAACTTTGCAAGCACATAAACCAAAGAATATACTTTGCATTACAATAAGAATAACATGATTTCATCAAGAGATTTATAAGTTATAACAACTTAAAGTGACACCTTTGGTTATTTTGCACAACAGGGAAAAACATGAAACAATGGCTACAGATTTGTACGAATAGTAAACTGAGTCACATAGATAAAAGATGAAACAATGTAAACTAGAAGGTGTAGGTTAAACCACTTGGTGTTTAATTTGAGGAGATTCTAGTGATTTGGAGTTACAAAACCTTGCTTAGAAGCTCTAGGATCCCATGGAAATGCTCAGCAGTGTCATGCATGGCCTATTGAAAAATTATGGCAACTCTTCTTCTTGAATCTCCAAAAAGAAAATGATTTGAATCTTCTGCTAAGGTTGCTAACTTGAAACATAAGGACTAATCAAGCCTTCACTCCAAAATTTCTTAATTTGTAATGGGGATTTTTAATTTCGAATTAAAAGGAGAAAAGCCATTATTTTTCTCTAGCAAAGCTCAATAAGAAAATATGAATAAAGGGAGAAAGAAGAATACATATTTATCCATTTTGCTCTAGATAATTCGTTTTGATTTAGGTCTTAACCCAAAAGTCGAATAAGTATGTGCCATAAATTCAAAGTGTTGCAAATCATTTTAGTTAAGCTATACACTCAAATTACTCAAGTTTAACACTTTTTAGTACAATATTTTCCAACCCATGACACATTTCAACAATGTTTAAGATTTAAAAAAAAATAGTTGAGTAAGAAAAAATGTTTAAGCTTTACATTAGAAAATTTATTTTCTTATATTGTAGGAAACATGCCGACAATATGTTTTAGTGAAGTATACTTATGGTGTCATGCTTGTAAGTTCGGTCATTTTTTATTGAGAGAATTTCTTCTCAGTAGGAATTAGATACTTCATTAATTGTAAGAATCAGGAAGCTCAAAGTTGCAGTGAAATGCGATAACCTAGAAGGTTTCACTCTTAGCCGAAATATTTGGTTAAGGAACACAAGAATGTTATGCATTCTGGATGTTGGGGATCTAAGGAAAGAAGTGCTTTGGGATTGTCCTTGCCCTAAGTTTACTATACATCTTGGTGGTACCATGATGTATCAAGATATGAAGAGAATCTTTTATTGGAAATGCACGAATAAGGATGTAGGCATGTTAGTGAAGCAGTATTGGAACTAGCAGCAAGTGAAAGCCAAACATCAGAAGCCTAATAGTTTGCTTCAACTATTAGACATTCCTATTTGGAAAGGGGATTTGATATCCAAGGACTTTATAGATGGTTTGCCGAGAATGAAAAAGAGGAACGTAAGCATATTGGTTGTCATGGATAGACTAACCAAAAGTGGCTATTTTATCCCCATAATGTCTAATACGATGGCACTAGTTTTAGCTGAGTTATCCATAAGGAATATGGTAAACTTCATGGAATTACTAATAGTGTCGTATGTGACATTGGATCCACTATTTATTGGTGATCTCGGGAAGAGTTTGAGAAGGCATTTGGAATGAAGCTTAAGATGAGTACCACATACCATTCACAAACAGATGGGTATGCGAAAGAGTAAACAAGGTACTAAAAGATTTGCTAAGAGCGTGTGTCTTGAAATTTAATAATTCATGGGAGGACCATTTACACTTAGTGTAATTTTCCAATGATAATAACTTTCGGGCTAGTATAGGAATGTTGCCATCTGAAGCTTTACATTGAAGACTGCGTAAATCGCCAATTGGTTGGAAATAGGTAATAGCTCAGTTCTTGGTCCATAATAATTAAGAGAAGCCATTGAGAAGATTGAGATCACCCGAAAGAAGATGAAGCTAGCCCAGTCCAGGCAGAAGAGTAATGCAAGAAGAAGGCGTAAGGACTTGGAATTTTTGGCTAGAGATAGATTCTTCATTAAAGTATCACTGATGAAAGGCTTCTTTTGTTTCGGAGAATACCGAAAGCTCGCGCCAACTTTTATTTAACCTTTGGAAAGTATTGAGAAACTTGCCTATAGAGTAGAGCTACCGGAAAACTTTGCTCGTCCATAATGTGTTTCACTATCGCACTTACTTAAGTATGTATTATAACCTGATACTACAATGAATCTGAAGGCATTGGAAGGACTGGTGGTGGAACCTGAGTTGACTGTCGTAAGACAACCAAAAGAGTTGTAGATAGAAACGAAAGGAATTTGAGAACTAAGACGATTAATTTGGTGAAAGCCCAACAAAGAGTTGATGAAAGAGGCCGAGCTTGGAAACCGAAGACAAATTTAATGAGACCTATGCTGATTTGCATGTGGTATAATCTATTTTGTTTTATAGATTAGATACTAGTACGGTACAATAATGTATATAGCATTTCTTTCTTGATTTCTTATTGCTATGATTTTTTAGCTCTTGTCTAACTTTCGGTGATGTAATTACCTTAAAGGGAGGATGTAACATCCACAGGTTTGAAAAGACTTTATTCAAGGATTTAATTAGGTGATAAAATAGGAATAATGTGGTTGATGAGGGAATGAGATTTGAGCTTAAATTATTAAATTAAAGGTTGGCCTTAGAAACAAATTAACTAATCAAATATGCGTAAGGTAAAGGGATATAAGGAGAGCAAAGTTGAAATTTTTATCCCCTATATATATATATATATATGTCATATGCTCCTACATTGATTTCATTTTCATTCACTTCTAAAATATAAAAGAAAACTAAAGAGAGATTAACAATTAAAATCTTAGGGAAAAAGGAAAGAAAAAGCTAGCAAACTTAGAGCTTGGATATTTCCATCAACAAATCCCATCACCTCTATCCAATAAAGGTGAATAATACTCTTTATCCATTATGGTTTCAGTCATTTATGTATAACCAAAACATATGATGTTGCTTATGATTGGTTTCATGTTTTATTTTATGTTACATGAATGTTTTGAAATACCCATATTTGGTTTCGTGGTGTATGATTAAAATGCAAGGAAGTGAGTAAATTTATAAGTCTAAACATATAGTTAGACGTCTCCGAATGCCATGTAATTTTGTTATGATTTTTATGATTTTAAAGATGGGTTTCAAATTTCACAAATTTTCATGATTGAATGAATTAGCAATTTTTTAAGTTTGAACTACTTAGGAAAGGCTTAAATGCCAATTGAAATGGTTAATATGACCATATAAATATTTTATACCGATCCCATGAAAAGTACTATAAAATATGGTATATGGAAAATACTCTATTTTATAAGAAAATAAGAATCCAACAAATATGGTGAAGTGAATATAAAGTAGCACTGAATGCTTCGGTAGCGTTGAATGCTTGAAATATCACAAGCACGGTATATGAATAATTCAAACTTATGCCTCTTTTTTTGTTCTTGAATTGGTCTAGGTACTTATAAATATTTTGGTTTGGAAAGGTAGACAGTCCACTAGAGGTTTTGCTCTTGACTCCTTCGGCTAGGTCGAAGAGGTGCTTTCCCATAGAAGAAATATTTTATAAAGAAGGATTTCTAAACTATAACTTTGTAAAAATTTGTAACTAACACAAATTTTAATAAATAATAATTAAACGGAAAAGATTAATAAGACAAGTATTAATTAAAATGATATTAAGAACTGGACTAAAAGGATTTCACTATTGCATCCATTATGAAATTCCGATTCAGATAGACTTTAAGTTTGCGTAAAGCGGATGAAAAATGAATAAGTTATGATCAATCACAGTTTGAAATTAAATTAGAAGATTTAATTAATAATCAAAAATAAAAGCAACAGGAAATTGGCTACCCAGCCTATATATGGTTCTACACTTGTGTCGACCCATGGGTCGACACATGTGTCGACCCACATACAAGGTGGGTCGACCTAGTGCGACCCATGCATGAACCTGTGCCTAGCCAATGTTGCCTTCTTCTAGATTATTCTTTTATGATGTGTTGCTGAGGTGTCTTCTAAGGTTGAGATTAAAAGCCTAATATCCTAAGGCCTAAATTATTCTTCCACGCTTATAAATAGATTGCTACTCTTCACTTTTCCTCTTCATCTTCTTAACCTCCACTTTGTTATGCTCTAAAATAAAATTAAAGAACAAGTTAGAGTGTTGTCAAATTGTAGAGCAAGGAGAATATTCTTCTTCTCTTTCAAAGGCCTTTTTTTGGATCTATAATTTCTCCATGAGTTCTATGTTATTTTTAGATCAGTAATCTAAATAAAAAGGATTAAGATAGTAAAATAGTTTGGGTCTGAAAGTTTGACAATTACATTGTTTATAAGTTTGTCTTTTAAAAGTTATTGTTCAGTTTATTTACTATCTATTTCTTATTCCTTTTTAGTTGTTATTTATTTATAAACCAATTCATCTTTTATACCCCATTCTCTATTATTATTTTATTTATAGTCTTGCAATGCTCTATTTATTTATTTATTTCATTTCTGAGTCTAGGCCTTACAAGTAGCTTAGACCTTTTTCTCCTTTGCATTCATTTTGCACTGATCCTAGGTCAACGAGAGCCTAGACCTTTTCGTTTAATTTGCGTAAAAGTTGGAATAACATAAAGGAATGTCGATAAGGGGGTTTTGGGGACACTGAGAATTGGTGAATATTACACTCAAATTATGGACTGTAAATTGGGATAAATTCCAATGGAAGAATATGCAAACTTATAAGTTAGAATAAGTTAAACTTAGTTATACATTAAGTAACATGTGATTAAAAAACATGTGAATTAGAATAAAATACACTTAATTGTACGTTAAGTAACTTATAATTGTAAAACATTTGAATAGTGATGTATTGGACTTATTTGGACAATAAGTGACAAAGGGGATGGATGTATAAAAAGATTGCATTTAATTAGAAATGTTAATTACAACCTAGGAATATAAAACATGTTAAGTTAAAATTTTATGATTAATAAGCTAAAGGGTCCACTCCGACGAGATATGCGGGGCTCGTAGAAATCCTAATTATATCTTGGGGACCAAGTGTAGGGGTGACTTTTGTCAAATGCATGTTTGTGTGGAACCCGTATCAATCCGTATCCATGTTATTATCATCAGAGTCTCCCAGGCTAGGGCTCGCTTTACTGATATGGATAGGCAAAGGTTCAAAAAGAAGGTGGGTGCGAGGGTGTTCGTATGGAACCATGAGTGTGCATTTTTCCTAAACAGGGATGATAAAATACTGTAACGCCTGTGATTAAGGCTTTTTTATTTGATGGGTTGGGGACTGATAACCCCGAATTTCATAGCTGGCACAGGTTATTCACATCTTGTAAATAAGTCAATCAGTAGATTGAAATTAAGTAAAGCCTAATTATGATATTTTGATAGTTAGTGCAGTAATTCTTGGGATATGAATGAGAAGCCTATCTTGTTTTGTGTTTTATACTTTACTATATTTTTATATCCATTACTATTTATCCATTTGAATAATTCTTAATCTTATGTTCATGCTAAAAATTACTATAATTCACCAGACTTATAGCTGATCTCGTTTGTTTTTCTCTCTCCCTCTTCCTTTTCCCCTCCCTAGTTTCTCACGGCGGAGGATTGCAGCAGTGACTTTTGATCTTATGCCTCGTCTTGGGTTCGGATTATTTCTTGCTTCATGCATTGCTTCAGTACTTTCTCCATGACTATTGTAATGACTTATGAGGGAGACGACTTTTGTGGTTTTATTATTTTATTCTGATGTTTTCTTTCCACGTGACACTTTATTGTATGATGATTCATTGGTGTTTTGAACTGTAATCAATGTTGTGACTTGTTTAATAATAAATGTTTTAAAAAAAATTCGATGTGTTTTACATTCTGTCTTGTGAAATTTAGTCTCTATGTTGTTACTTAATACCTATTGCGCTTCACAAAACTTAATGCATCCTCTAAATTCGTAGGATTATACTCAAGGAGCTTAGGTTCAACCTGAAATATATAGAGGAATATAGTTGCTAATGAAGCTTGAGTGGATGAAGAGCCAAAAGATACTTGAAAAATGGCGTGTTGTGGCGTATTTATAGGTTGGGAACATGGTCGGGTGCCATGTTTCCCTCATCCTGTAAATCTTGGGTTTGGTGCTTCACGATGACGACATCACACCAGCGACATGGGTGAGTGGATGGTAATTGCTCCAGGTTTATAGGAATGTTGTGCATAACTGATGCAGTCTCGAACATGGTTCAGATCGGATGGAATAGTTGTGGTCTGGATCGAGTGTCTGTGAGCCGAACCGAACCGGGAGTGTCCTTTGGAGTTGGCCTACTAACTTGCGTGTAGAAGAGAGGGGCTCGGTTAGGAAGTTCTGATCCGATCCGGAGGCCTGTTTATGACTCCTCTTGTTCTCGAATACATTCATCGATTGATCCCTTGGCTTTGTATAGCCTGATTACAAAGCAAGCTAACATTTTACCCTCTCAAAGTACGTTTTCATTAGAAATGAGGTTTACTTCGAAATAGTCAACTAGTTTGTTCCTCAATCAGTGTTAATCAGCAGCTATGTCTTTTGGTAGAGTCATGATGGTTCATGAAGTTGTATCTTCTGGTATCTGCAAGGCCTATAAGTACATCATGGGATTAGGAACTATTTCTCTTTCTCCCAATAACTTCAAAATTTCGATTAAGTTCTTAAGCACCTTCTCCAGGTAATCTTTTCAATGTATATATACAGATTTTGACATTTTCATTTTCTTTTCGTCTTACTTGTTCTCCTTTCATGCATTGTTAAAGTTTCAATATTGATTCATAAATTGTATTACGGATCAGGTCGGTTTTACTCGATCTAGTTCATATTCGGTCTACCACAGTCCTTGCGCCATAAGGCTTTGAATGTGTTTGACTTACCTGTTATGCGGGTCAAATTGGACTGTCAAGTCCATGAGAATATGAATGGTCCTCTCCTTATATAAATTCAACAACCCTTTTCTTTATTCACCTTTACTCTTCATTTTTTCTTGTCGCTGTACTCCATTTTCATGTTATAAAAAAGAAAATCATAATCTCACTTCTATAACCTTTCTTCCAACCTTCGAATCTAAGTGCGAGTGGGTGAAATTCTTGTTTTATGTCTTTAAACCCAACACTTTAATCAAGAATTGCTTGAAAATTTGCATGATTTGAGGTCAAATCGATGGCGATAACACTTTTAATGTGGTTCAATCCATCACCGTTGGCCGCGAGGTCATCATCACTTCAAGGTGGAGGTGTTTGAAAAAGGGTGTCCGGTGTTGGGGAACTTGGCCATTTCATTTTGGGTTTTGGTGAAGAAGTGCTGCTAATTTGGTCTTGTGATGCAATGATGGAAGGAGGAAGGAGAAGGATCAAAGAAGAGAAAGGTAGGGCAGTTCGGGTTGGTATATAGGACTATTGAAGAAGATTTTGAAAGAGTTTGAGTGAAGGGGTTGGGCAGCAGCGAATCATATCGGTCTGGTTAAAGATCTAAGGATCCGAACCGATACAACCTTCATAAGATGTTGGCTCGAGAAGGATGTGGTAGATGAAGAAGCTGGCCCTTAGAATAAAAGTTAAGACTTAGCCCCTCGAAACTATAAACAGATGGAGCTAAGAATGATCGGCAATCCGGCGCTAGAGTTGTTTTAATAACTCCTGAAGGACGATCAATTTACTATGCTTTGCGGTTAGAATTTTCCACCACTAACAATGATTATGAGTACAAAGCCCTGATTGTCGGGTAGAAACTTCCTAAGGAATTGGGGGTCACAGCGCTAAGTATTTTTTGTGATTTGAAAACCGTCATTTGCCAGGTTCATAAAGAATTTCAGGCTAAGGAACATCGGCTTGTCACTTACCTAGAATGGGTAGAGGAGTTGTTAGACAACTTAGAGCATTATAGCATAACCCATATTCCATGGACAGAGAATCAAAAAGCGGATAGGTTCGCTAAGTTAGCAAGTTCTGACAATCTAGAGGAAACTGAGATGGTCCCGATCGAGGTACTAGGATCCCCAAGCATCAACCAAATGGAAGTCGATCCGGTGCTGGGAACCCAACCGGAAAGAGAGCCATGGATGAAACCAATAAAGAATTTCCTACAAAACGGAACACTCCCGACGAAAAAGAATGAGAGATGGGCTGTGGTTCGCAAAGCTGCAAGATATGTCATTCAAGATGAAATTCTTTATCATCAGGGATTTTTGATTCCCCTGCTCCGATGTGTAGCACATGAAGACATCAAACACGTACTGATAGAAGTGCACGAGGGTGAATGTTGAGATCACACAAGAGGTTGACATTGGCAAAGAAAATATTGCGATATGGCTACTTCTGGCCTACCATTAATCGAGATGTGGCTGATTATTAGCGACTTTGCGATCAATGCTAGAAATTCACAAAGATTCCTAGAATGCCCCCTAGTCAATTAAGTCAATGGCGAGTCCATGGCCGTTCGCTGTGTGGGGAGTAGACATCATTGGGAGTCTATCGATCGCTAAAGGTGGAGCAAAATAGGCAATCGTGGCCATAGATTAATTCACAAAATGGGCAGAAGCCAAGCCATTAACTATGATCACGACAAAGCGGGTGATTAATTTTGTGGTCAGGAACATAATTTGTCAATTTTAGATTCCTAAATCTATTATAACTGATAATGTAACCCAGTTCGATAGCACTGAGTTTAAAGATTTCTGCCAAAAATACAAAATCGAGAGGAGATATACCACAGTAGCTCACCTGCAATCGAATGGACAAGTTGAAGCAGTAAATAAAATCATTAAGTCCATTCTAAAGAAGAAATTGAAGCAGGCAAAAGCTATGTGGGTTGATGAATTGCCCCTAGCATTGTGGGCATACAGGATGACCTACAAGTTAGCGCCGGGTCATACTCCCTTCTCCCTTTCATTCGGATTAGAAGAAGTCATATGTGACAACCCGAATTCTGACAGACCGATTTTTTTTCAAAATTCCAATCTATAGAAACTTGGATTGGTTTGCTCTGGTATCCAGCGGAAAAGACAGAGACATAAAACATGTCGGATCTCAGAAAATATCTAACAGCGGAATGGATAAAATATAGTATAATCAAAACATAGCCTTACCATATTATTAATACTGCCTAACCAGTATGCGAAGCTATCATGTCTCTAACAAAAATCTAACTTGCGAGTATGTTATGAGGAGGAAATCAGAAGACAAGTTCTGGTGACTGGATTTAAACTATACACTTTGGATAATCCTACATATACCATTCAATCATATTTTCTTAGTTGTTATGTTATTTGGGTTAACAACACTCAAGGCTTACACATACGTCGCACCCATTAACTTCCCACTGGATTAACCTAATGCCATATATATGTAGCTACCCCCAATATTGAGGTACACCCCATGGTACCCCACTCGCACGGTCTCCAACGTAACACCATCGGAATATACGCAGTCCCTCATCCTACGTCATAGTGACGTATGGATAACAATATTACGTTTCACATATATCTATCATTATTATGCTACGTAAACGTAATGACTACCACCTTTGTTCAAATCAGACTCCATACTGGAGTAATGCCCTTAAGTGTACGATACACCACCCAGAGCCAACATGCATAAATCTAGACTGTCCACCATACGTCTCTTCAATTGCAGCTCAATGCCTCAATCACACGTCCTCTAGTGTGCATCGAATTCCATGGCAGGGCGATACAAAAAGCACGGAACTCGGTAAGGAGCTTTTCCATATCTGTACAGGCCCATCTTTAAAGAGCCTCTATATACAGATATACCTAGGGTCTGTTTTCGTGGTGACTATGGCCCCACCTCTGCCACTCCCTCAACTAGTAAAGACTACCAGAGCTAAGAGACTGCCCTACGCAAACAGTATAAACATCCATGTGGCGTCTTCCCTCAACCCTTACCCCGATAGTGAAGGGTAAAATGGTATCTTGGGTTTCGCTCAAGTCTTTTCACATCCCACTAGCTGCCGATGACGAGTGCTTGACGGTCTACTACCCTTGTTGATCGTGACGCTCTGCCTCCTCGTGAGGCAACCGCCAAACCACCCTAGTGTTACCTCGTCACAAAATTCTGACTGCATAGCTGCATCTGTAGTCAATGCCCACCCACCTAGTAGTTACGCGCAGACCCAACCGTTGCGGGCACAGCCTAAGACGTCTGCCGCCGCACAGAGGACCGCTAGGAGAACCTCACATACCTCAGGAAGCCGCGTGCTTCCACATCCAATCCTTTGGAGCCATCAGAACAATAAGATGAATGTGCGCTCCCCTCATGCCTTATAACACCTCGACAATCTTCCCCGTTGGGTTATTCACCCTCAGCCGTACTGACTGGTCTAAGCGCCTTACTTTAGCATATTGTTAGACCCTATGTCTAAACATTCTTTTACGTGCTTGTCTCACCTCATCACGTTTTCAGTTAACTTGGTTGTTCCAATTTATATTGAATTCTTACTCAAATTACCAAGTTCTCTTGCTTATTAATTTCAGTCGTACAAGTTAATCCATTTAAGTTTATTAATAAGCCCACAACATGTCTCTAGATTGTGGCCCAAGGTCTGTAATCCACAACCCTTTTTATCTTCTTGTTGATTTCATCATTACAATAACATGTTTTACTTAATATATAATTAAGTATATACAATTCGCATGTTTTCTAATTAACATGTCACTTACCATTTATGGTTAAATATAACTTATTTCATTCCATAAGTTTTCCTCATTCTTTATCATTTAATCATAATTCCATTTTACATTGTCAATACAACTAATCACTGTTGACTTATTAACTTAGTTCTGTTAACTAAGACCCATTAATAATTTTCTCTACCCGTTTATTATAATCTATGTTATAATCTTATCAACGGGTTTCAGACTCCCAAGCTTACAGATTACTTAAATTTATAATTAAGTTTAATATATTTCCCCCCTTTTCTTAACTGGTTTCAAGTTTTTCCCTTTACTGATTACTTAATTTATAATTAAGTGTCCCTTAACTCAATTCACGAGTTATCCCATTCCCTTACTAGTTTATTATAACCTAAGTTATAATATTCACTTGTCCCTAGGACAAGTCTACCTATTATACAACATATTATTTATTTATAATAGGTTATTATCATTCCTCCCTTAAACCATTTACCATTGTAAACCATTATTTATCATTCACTGTAATATATATTCCTTATTATATTAAGGAAAACACTTCATGCACCTTATCAGTTTGATAGAAGGAATCAATGATTTATTTCATAATGTATTCCCATCTAAATCTGCGGTAGCAAGTAATTTCTTTGCTTTTCTTTATTTACTGTGGCTTACTTGCAACAACGTTTTCAAAAATAAGTCATTTAGGGAAATATTTCACTTTTCCTTCTTATCGTACTAACTTATTTCATTTCATCACTTCCTTTCTTATTTTATGAGTTACAGATTTAATTATCACCATTTCCATTTATTTATATCTTGTTATATACATATATTTATATATATACAACCACCAGACCTCTCACATTAAGGCTACACTTGTGGACGCTGGATTTGGCGGGCGGGTCTGGGCAGACTTCTATAACAAGATGACTTAACCTTGTGTCTTAGCACCATCACTTGTTTTTAATTTTTCACTTAGGCCTCTCACATTAAGTTCAACATTATTGGCTGGTGGATATGCCGGTCGGGTCCGGGCAGACTTCCACCGCTAATGCAACCAAATCACATGCCATAAGTGCTGTTACAATTTCTAATTATAATCCTAGGCATATTCATCTTCATTTATTCAATTCTATGTATATAATCATATAATCATTCTAATTCACACAAGTAAGGGCTTTGGTATATAAATGGAACAAATCAATATGTGATATGAACAGTAGTACTTACTGCCAATACTTTTAACAAGTCTATAATATATAAACATTTCCATCATTTCAACTAATCTTATGTATGAATTTTCCACCATTTAGGTTCATATCAGATTGCGCCTCTAATTTAAAGTCTCCTAACATAATATATGTTATGTTCCAAAATCCCATTTCAAATTATGCCCCAAATCCCAATATATGTCATGTGTCTTTCTAATGTAATTAACTTTATTTAAAATAACATGTAGTTCTCCAATAGCGTATCATTTACCCAATTCATAGGTTCATAAAATGGATCTATACAACGGTATTCATTTTTCTTAAACATTCAAGTGAATGCACGTCTCAACATATTAAAAAATTGAATATATTAACCATTTTAGCGCAATAATGCATTTCATCAAATTAAACCTTCCAATATGTACATTATGGGGAATGCCAAACGATAGAGGTACTATTATTCAAAAAGTATATTTTAAACCCACTCACCTTTCATGCTTTCCCAAAATCTTGGATCTGATTCGTTCTATCATCCATGGTTTCCCCTTTTTCCTTTTAATTTGATTCACAACCTAACAACCATGGATTTATTATTTCAGGAAAAGAGAAGGGAAAGAGAATGAATTTAAATAGATTGGTTCATAGAAGTTTACCTTGCTTTTATGATTCAATAATCTTTTTATTGATGTTGATTCTCTCTTCCAGATCTGGATTCATAATTGTCCTAGGCTAATATTTTAATTTTCAGAATAGAATTGAGAAGGGGGGAGAGAGAGTAATGGAAGCGTTCCTGCGTAGCTATCGAATTATGAAGCTTAGGGTTAGGTCTAGGGTCTTATTCATAGGTGAATGGAGCAACCAGGACCCTCAGATTTGCCCAAAAGCCGTCAGAATCGTCAAAATATCACAAAACCCTAATCTCCCACAATTTGTCGTAGGTGAGTAGACCCAACTTTAAGTGGGTCGACCTTGGTGTCGACCCACCCTCGAGGGGGTTGATCCTGGTGTCGACCCACCCTTGAGGGGGTCGACCAACCTGGGTGGGAAATCTGCTGCCTTCTGAAATTTTGATTTTTGAACTGATTTTCGAATTTCTAGACCCATTTTTGAATTTCTAAACCTAATATATATATATATATATTCTTCTTGTGCATATACAAACTTCGAACCTTAATAACTTCTTCATATGGTGTCTGATTTACGAAAACCAGGTGTTGATTTTGACCAGAATTCGAGACGGATGCAATGGCACAGTCTGTTTTACCAAATTATGAATATTTAATTAAGTTATTCCTATTTTATCATCTTACACTAAAAATACGGGGTGTTACATTCTCCTATCCTTAGGAAATTTTGTCCCCGAAATTTGATAAGGGTAAAATAAATTAATCCCTCGCATAAAATACATCCATCATATGTGCATCCAATTTTTGCAAATATTGTGCACTTGTGCAAAGTGAAGTACAACATAATAATGCATGCATGCCTAATCGGTACCTTCTATGTGTATGCAAGATTTTCAAAAATCCTTTTAAAATATGATGCTCACATCCTAAATATACTGGCAGTTCTACATGAATGCAATATTTTGAAAATAAAAATGCTTTTTCATCCAAATTTTCCCACAGTCTTACTGAGTAATAGCATAGTTCATCCAATTGTTGCATCCATAATCCAACCAACCAACTTTATTTTTTTGAATTCCAAAAAAAAATCTAATTTTCTACATTCAATTTCTTATGTTACAAAAAGGTGGAAAATGGAAAACTCTGCATCTCCTGCATTTTCTTTCCATTTTCTAACCGTACTTGGATTTTTGTGTAACTATTTATAAAGATTCCCTATTTTCCTATCCAAGCACAGTCCACATAAGAAAATTTTCTTTGTTACTGATTATCTCATCTTAGAAATTTTTATTCTTATCCATCTTTTCTCATCATTTTCCATTTTTGTTACTTTACTGAATTTTCTGCTTCCTTTTTAGTTGTACCTTCTTTCTTTTCTTAGCTTATTTAATTATCTAATCTTAGTTTAAATTTAAATAAGCCTCTGGTCTTTCAACAAAAACAGGAGAACAGACACCCTACACAGATGTAACACCCCACCTCCGTCAAGGTCACTCACAAAGGGAGTGCCTTAACTTTGCTGGAGCGTTTTAGTAGACAGAACAGAAATTTACAAGACAGATAAACAATACTTGAGAAATTTTAACTTTATTACCGCGGAAACCAGAAACCAGTATGGTTACATCTTTACAAAAAACTCAAGTACATAAATATCAGTCTTGTTTAGAAAATCATCGGAGTACAAAACTTTAAAATCATAATCCCCACAGAAGCTGCCATAAGGAGTCAAGCCATACTTTAAGCACTCTAAGTACTTCAAGTAGAAGAAATCCGGATCAAGCTAAAGTATTCCCTCCTTGGAAAACCTGGGGGGAACGGAAGAAAAAGGAGCGAAAACAAGCAAGGTCAGACATAAAGTCTGGCAAGTCCAGTGACTTTCAGCATATGAACAGATAATAATAATCATGGCATGCAAATAAAATTGGATGAGAGATAACAGTAACAGGAGCAACAGATGCACATAGGTTAAACAGAAGAAACAGAACAATATTACTTTTCATTTCTCTGCACTAATACTAGTATAACAAGATTAGGTGTCACCCTATTGTCTAAACTGAAACAGAGACGGGAACTGTAACACCCCGTATTTCAGTAATGCTAAAATTCACTAATTGCAGAATAAATAATCTCAAATATGAGAATTGGGGGAAACGGGCTGCGTTATTTTGTTCGTCTCGGAAAAATACGCAGAATAGAGTCCGAAATTTCGTAAATCGGAGTCCGTATGGCCCAGTTATGGCCCAATAAAGTTTGCAGAAAATTAAAAGTTCAAAACAGATTAAAATTCAGGTTTAAAATTCAAAATTGGGGCCATTGGGCGATGGGGGGAAAAACTCCCGCCTAGCTACCCGTGTCGACAGCCCTGTCGACAGGGCAGTCGACTGGGTAGCACCAGGTCGACAGCCCTGTCGACTTGGGTGTCGACAGGGGGTGCTCGACAGGTTTAACCTGGTGCACCATTTTAGGGATTGGCTATGTTTTGGGCTGTTCTCTAGAAGCTTCCGGGATCTGATGGTCCTAATCTAACCTAGGGTTGATCTAAGGGCCTAAAACACTTGCCTAATCCTATAAATAAGACCCTAAGCTAGCCCTAAATGATCATAATCCTATCTCCTAACTAAACTATGCCAAAATTTTCTATGATCATGGCCTCCATCCTCTTATGAAACTATTTCTATGAAGGCTTTCATGTTCATACAAGCATCTTTGAGTTGTTTAAGCAATCATTAGCTTGCATTCATCATCAAGTTGCAAGCTTTATGTCCAAGGCTAGAGTTTTTGGGTAATTTGTGGCAAGGGTTTGCTTATGGGAGCTTAGTGGTGAGTTCCTATAGCTTTAATAATCTATTGTTAAATTGATTATGGTAGGATATGATAAGACATGGCTATGTTTATGGATAAATGTGTTTATGCAAGTTTAGTATAGTGTATGTTATGTGTTTGGCAAGTTTTATGCTACATGCAAGTTTAATGCCATGTTTTATGATGCAAAACACTATGTTGAACATTTATGCATATGTAACATGTTATGCAAACTATATGTGAGAGTATATGCAAGTTATATGTAACATGATATGCAAGTTATGCATGTAGTTTTATGCATGCTAAGTATTTGGTTTTATGCATGCTAAGTATTTGGTTTTGTGCATGCTAAGTATGTGGTTTTGTGCATGCTAAGTATTTGGTTTTATGCATGCTAAGTGTTTGGTTTTATGCAAAGTTATGATGCAAGTTCATATGCAAAGTTATGATGCAAGTTCATATGCAAAGTTATGATGCAAGTTCATATGCAAAGTTATGATGCAAGTTCATATGCAAAGATATGATGCGAGTTCATATGCAAAGTTATGATGCAAGTTCATATGCAAGTTTGTCTCTTTTTATGATATGCATAATATATGCAAGTTGGCCTCTATGTATGACATAAGTACATGTGCAAGTTCATCCCTTTTAGACCTATGACATGTATGCAAGTTGACACCTTTATGATAGGTCTATGACATGAACATTTAAGCAAGTTACCCTTTTTATGACATATGCAAGTTTGGGTTGGTTATTTATGCAAGTTGGGTTTATGGTCATTTATCCAAGTTGACACCTTTTAAACCCATGATAATGCTAATGATGTGCTAAGATGAACCCATTGTGTGTATGATGAATCTTCTCTTTTGAAGTATGTCATGTTAACGTATTTACGTGGGGACGATGGGGTAAAAATTAATGAACACATAAAATTGTGTGAAGTGGGTATGATTAAACATACCGTAAAGTGGATGGACATAATTGGGAATTTACCTATTAAGTTAGGTCTACCCATATTATGGAATTGGGAATTTACCTATTGAGTTAGGTCTACCCATATTCTTAAATATTTGTAATTAATTATGGGTAATTAATACAAATTATGGGGGTGATTAATTAGGTGTAATTAATCTACTAAGACACGAGGTTGGACCCTTTTGTAGCATAAGACTGCCCGGAACCGACCGGCAAATCCAGCGGCTACAAATGATTGGCCCAATGTGGGAGGTCTTAGTCATAAACTAAATACGTGACAAGTGTAAAGACACGAGGTTAGACTCTGTTATGGTGTAAGGCTGCCCGGAACCAACCGGCATATCCAGCTGCCATAAAAGATAGTCTAATGTGAGAGGTCTTTACAAAGGTTACGATCTTAATTAATTAAGAAACACTTAACCAAATTAGCATGTAGTGGGGCATGAGGGGTTAAGTGAGTGCCTTGGGTGGCATGTAGTAACTAGTGGGGGTGCCTTGGGTGGCATGAGGAAACTAGTGGGTTGCCTTGGGTGGCAATAGAAAATACGATTAGAATACTTAACCAAAGTGGAACATGTAATTAAACATGATTAAAGGGTTAAGTAAGTGCCTTGGGTGGCATGTGGGAATTAAGTAAGTGCCTTGGGTGGCATGTGGAAATCTAGTGAGGGCCTTAAGTGGCAATTGAAATATAATTAAATGACAGGCTTAAGTAGTAGCTTGTGGGGGCCTTAAGTGGCAATTGAAATATGATTAGATGACTTAACCAAACTTTAACATGTAAGTGGGCATGATTATAAAAGGGGTTAAGTGGGATGCACTAGATAAAATGGCAAGCTTAAGAAGTAGCTTGTGGGGGCCCATTTCAACCAATATCCCAAACGTATCTTTGTGGGCTCGACCTAAGTCGAGGACGGGACACGCATATTGGGCTTGACTATAAGAGGCCAAAACGGGGTAGCGGTGGCAACGCGAGTCCAACGGGTTTCATATGCGTGTGTGGACCCGGGCTGGTAGGTAAGACGTTGTTGCATCGTGTAGGTATAAGCCGTGCACCATTGATTATCAGGTTGCCACTTTGGGGAGTGATACACCCCACTGTGGGGCCAGCACGGGTATCTACGGTAGGGAGCCGATCGCTTGGGGGGTAGTGGGTACACCTAGTGGAGATAGGGGCAGACGGCACCTATGTAGTCAGCTAGGGGTACAAGAAACTATTGGGTAAAATTACTAAGTACACTTAGTGGGATCAACCTTTAAGTAGGAATTACCCTTGGGTGGGTAGAACTGGTGTGGTGCAGTGTAGGAATTACCCTTGGGTGGGTAGATCTGGGGTGGTGCAATCTAGTAATTATCCTTGGGTGGATAAATGCGTCTTTTCGGTTATCTTAGTATATCCTGTGTTTAGTTGGCTACTTAGTGTAGTCATTATCCCCAGAGGTACCGTACCTTGTTTATATCATACCCTAATTACTTTAATGATTGTATTGTTAGGGTTATAGGACTCACTCAGACTTATGTCTGACCCCGTTGTTTTTATCATTTTCCAACCCTCAGGTTATCAGAGTGGGCCTACCATTAGTGGGCTGTGGTCAGACTGCTTTATCTATCTTTTGGAGCTTGGACCGTGGATGTAAAGCTCAGTTTATCTTTTCTATTATGGCTATTAAGTTATGTAGTGGGATTATGTACTTTTGTTTTATCAGGATGGATATTATGTACTTGACTCTTGTTTATGGTTTTGGTGTAACCAAACATGTTTAACTTTCCGCTGCAATGAAATGATGTTTTAAATTCTCAAGTATTACTTATATCTGTCTTGTTGTAATTTTTCTGTTCTATATTCACTTAAAATACTCCACCGATGTTATGGCATTCCCTTAGTGAGTGACCGTAGCGGGTGTGGGGTGTTACACGTGGTATCAGAGCTTAAGGTTACCAGAACAGATAAATTTTTTAGAAAAACTATTTTCTAAGAATATTTTTGAAAGGAGTATTCTCAAAAACATGTCTTTTAAGAGAAAAGTTTTTGAAAGAAAAGCATAATCCCCGATAGCCATATCTTTATCTTTCGAGTTCTCCGTTTTGAATCTCTTCCTCTCTCGTTTTGAGTTTCCCCTCCACGTATAGATGATCTTTCTAAGATAGATAAGAATGGAAAACCACTTCAAGGGACTTAGACGTTAGTCGGATTAGAAGTTGGTTCAAGAAGGAGGAGGACTGGTAGGTATCTATTGGATAGACGATGGGAGGAAGGCTCAAATAGTTGTTTGGTTAATGAAGGATGAAACCTCATTGGTGGGAAGTTACGAGTGGAGAATGGGAAGAAGAAGGCTAGTAGTTATCCTTTTGGAAGGAATAGGACACCTTATTAGGGTTGTCCAAGGAGGCAAGGGCAAGGTACGGAATCTCCTGGAGGGTGGTTGTATTCCCTCACGACTAGGGTACCAGATGGGGATAGGACCGTCTAGGTTGGAATTTGGATTTCTTTATTATCCGGTTCGAACTTTATTTGATTCGGACGCATTGAGTTCGTTTATCTCATCATTGTTAGTTGAGTCACTGCACTTAGACACCAGTTTGGTAGATGATCCCTTAGTTGTTTCAAACCCAATTGGGGCTCCATGATGTGTTTGGGTTTGAAAGTTGCCATACTTAGCATTGAGCTTCGATGTGATGCTTTTTGGGCTTCACGGGCTATGGGTTAGTTTTGGGCATGGACTGGTTATCCAGTAGGGGTGCCGTTCTTGATTGTGAAGGGAGAGTTGTTAGGCTTATGACCCGCTTGGGTAACACTCTCGAGATCTCTTGTAATCCCATGGAATCTGTTATGCTAAGTTATCGCTTGACACGTTGATCAAGAGTTTGTGATCTGTTACGGTGGTCCGGGAATACTCGGATGTGTTGGAGGAGGTAAAAGGGTTTACCTCCGGAGCGGGAGAATGACTTCCGAATATATCTGGTAGACAATGCCAAACCAGTATCTTGGCCAGGGTGCCACATGGCTCCTCGTGAGAGGAGGGAACTCCATAAGCAAGTAGGCGATTTGCTTGAGAAGGGGTTCATAAGACGAAGTATATCGGAGTGGGATGCTCCAGTAGTTTTTGCTATGAAGGCGGATGGGTCCCTCAGACTTTGTATAGGTTATAGGGAGTTTAACAAGATAACAAAGAAGAATAGACACCCATTGCCGAGGATTGATGATCTTTTTGATTAGTTGGTTGGCGCCTCAGTGTTTTCGCGGTGGACACAGCCACGGAGTTCCATCAGTTGAGAGTGGCTGGGGATAGTATAGAGAAGACTACCTTTAGGACTCCGGATGGTTTTTATGAGTGGCTGGTGATGCCATTTGGTTTGACGAACGCCCCCGCATACTTCGTTGATTTGATGAGAAGGGTGTTCAGGGAGTACCTAAATAAGTTCGTGACGGTCTTTGTAAAATGACACCTTGGTCTTTTCTGGGAGCGAAATAAATTTTTGTATGTGCTCAATAGGTTGAGCAAAGCCAGTTATGGAATAAACGGTGGTTTTGGAGCGAGACTGGCGAGGATATCCAAAGTTGGTCAAAGGCTTAATTACTTAGCCATTTTTACTAGTACCATCTCACGTAGGTCGTCTGAGCTCGAAGGAGATATCCCTTGGGTGTTTGTCTGATATTGGTTTAGGCCTTTGGGGCTTGCATTTGGGGGATGTCGAGTTCGACTAGGGTGGTCTGCGTGAGAGATGGACAGTTGTGATGATTTTGGATGGGATTCTTAGCATCCAATGAGTTTGAGATAGCGTATACCCATGGCAAGGGTAACGTGGTGGTGGACGCCTTAAGTAGAAAAAGGTTGTCCTTGAGTTCATTGTCCGTTGAACGACGGAGCTTGGAATTTATTTTGATGTTTGGCTTTAGGCCTACCGTTGATTTTGTACCCGGTTTGCTAGCCTCCTTGGAGGTTAGGCCTACTCTTTTGGGATGAATTGACGAGGCATAGCGAGACGACCCACAGTTGGTTGAGTTAGTTGTGAAGCTCATGAGGAGGAGGTCGTCCAGCCATTTGAGTAGGTACACCCTAGATGGTAAGGGGTAGTTGTGTAAAGACGGTAGACTTTGTGTACCACAAACGAGGGTTTGAGGAAGGCTATACTTGTTGATGCACATCGGTCGAAAATGACCATTCATCCGGGTGAGGACAAGATGTACCAAGACATGAAGCGAATTTTCTTTTGGGTCGGTATGAAGGAAGATGTGGCCGAGTATGTCGCCAAACGCTTGGTGTGCTAGTAAATGAAAGCGGAGCAGAAGAAACCCGGTGGGTTACTTCACCCATTGGAGGTTCCGCTAAGGAAGTGGGATAGTGTCTCGATGGATTACCAAGATCGAGGAAGGGTAATACGGGAATTTGGGTGGTAGTAGACAGACTTACTAAGAGCGCCCACTGTATACCCGTGAAGAGGAAGAGAACTACTCCATGGCTAGCTTCAGTTTACATTCAAGAGATTATTAGATTGCATGGTGTACCTTCCAGTATAGTGAGCGATCGAGATCCTATCTACACTAGAGAATTTTGGAAAAGTTTGCAAGAGGCGGTAGGGACTCAGTTGTGTTTGAGTACCGCATATCATCCTCAGACGGACGGCCAGACCGAGAGGGTGAACCGTATTTTAGAAGACCTTTTGAGGCTATGTATCTTGGATTTTGGAGGTACATGGGAAGAGCATCTTCCATTGGAGGAGTTGCCCGACAGACTTAGTGGTGTACATGATGTATTCCATGTGAGGAAGTGCCTACATGAGACCGCAGAGGCGGTAGAGCCGAGCCTGCTTAAAGAAATAAAGGTAGAGCGTGATGTGATTATTCGACGAGCTCCTACTCGCATCCTTGGGTCAGAGATTAGGAAGTTGAGGAACAGAGAGGTTCGACTGGTCAAAGTGAAAAGGGGAGAAGCAGAGAGCAATACTATTTGGGAGACAGAAGCGAAGATGCGTTCGTAATACCCATTCCTTTTTGAGGGTATGTCCTTTAAACGTCTCCTTTATCGGTTGTCTAGTGCTTATCTTATCTTTAGTATGTCCTCTTGTTAGTACCTTTGACCTTTAGATAGGGTAAACCTATGGCTGAAACATGTGTTTGAGACATGTTATGATTGATGGATGCATGTGGATGCAAGTGTTTGCTAGTGGTTGCTCGTGGATGCATATACACACACTCTAGACACTAGATCGGCTCAGTCACTTCATATTGCATATTGCATAAAATTTTGTGTAGGTAACTATATTAATGGATTTATAATGGTTGTGTTATCACATGGATGATGCATTTTGGTGAATGATTGTGCACTCATGTAGATATTGTATGTGTCGATAGGGTTCTCTCGCATACATAATGGATGCATGGCACTATCACGGTTTGCATATGTTCATACATTAGATAAGGAACATATACACACACTTTTTGCATATACTCATACATCATTAGAAATTGTTTTAAGGACAATGGATGCCCGTGTTTGATGGATTGAGTAGATGGTTGTTTGGATGGTAGGATATGCATTCTCCTTAGCTTAGAGATTTCGGGGACGAAATCCTTTAAGGAGGGGAGAATGTAACACCCCGTATTTCAGTAATGCTAAAATTCACTAATTGCAGAATAAATAATCTCAAATATGAGAATTGGGGGAAACGGGCTGCGTCATTTTGTTCGTCTCGGAAAAATACGCAGAATAGAGTCCGAAATTTCGTAAATCGGAGTTCGTATGGCCCAGTTATGGCCCAATAAAGTTTGCAGAAAATTAAAAGTTCAAAACAGATTAAAATTCAGGTTTAAAATTCAAAATTGGGGCCATTGGGCGCTGGGGGGAAAAACTCCTGCCTAGCTACCCGTGTCGACAGCCCTGTCGACAGGGCAGTCGACTGGGTAGCACCAGGTCGACAGCCCTGTCGACTTGGGTGTCGACAGGGGGTGCTCGACAGGTTTAACCTGGTACACCATTTTAGGGATTGGCTATGTTTTGGGCTGTTCTCTAGAAGCTTCCGGGATCTGATGGTCCTAATCTAACCTAGGGTTGATCTAAGGGCCTAAAACACTTGCCTAATCCTATAAATAAGACCCTAAGCTAGCCCTAAATGATCATAATCCTATCTCCTAACTAAACTATGCCAAAATTTTCTATGATCATGGCCTCCACCCAAAACCCTAGCCTCCATCCTCTTATGAAACTATTTCTATGAAGGCTTTCATGTTCATACAAGCATCTTTGAGTTGTTTAAGCAATCATTAGCTTGCATTCATCATCAAGTTGCAAGCTTTATGTCCAAGGCTAGAGTTTTTGGGTAATTTGTGGCAAGGGTTTGCTTATGGGAGCTTAGTGGTGAGTTCCTATAGCTTTAATAATCAATTGTTAAATTGATTATGGTAGGATATGATAAGACATGGCTATGTTTGTGGATAAATGTGTTTATGCAAGTTTAGTATAGTGTATGTTATGTGTTTGGCAAGTTTTATGCTACATGCAAGTTTAATGCCATGTTTTATGATGCAAAACACTATGTTGAACATTTATGCATAAGTAACATGTTATGCAAACTATATGTGAGAGTATATGCAAGTTATATGTAACATGATATGCAAGTTATGCATGTAGTTTTATGCATGCTAAGTATTTGGTTTTATGCATGCTAAGTATTTGGTTTTGTGCATGCTAAGTATGTGGTTTTGTGCATGCTAAGTATTTGGTTTTATGCATGCTAAGTGTTTGGTTTTATGCAAAGTTATGATGCAAGTTCATATGCAAAGTTATGATGCAAGTTCATATGCAAAGTTATGATGCAAGTTCATATGCAAAGTTATGATGCAAGTTCATATGCAAAGTTATGATGCAAGTTCATATGCAAAGTTATGATGCAAGTTCATATGCAAAGTTATGATGCAAGTTCATATGCAAAGTTATGATGCAAGTTCATATGCAAAGATATGATGCGAGTTCATATGCAAAGTTATGATGCAAGTTCATATGCAAGTTTGTCTCTTTTTATGATATGCATAATATATGCAAGTTGGCCTCTATGTATGACATAAGTACATGTGCAAGTTCATCCCTTTTAGACCTATGACATGTATGCAAGTTGACACCTTTATGATAGGTCTATGACATGAACATTTAAGCAAGTTACCCTTTTTATGACATATGCAAGTTTGGGTTGGTTATTTATGCAAGTTGGGTTTATGGTCATATATCCAAGTTGACACCTTTTAAACCCATGATAATGCTAATGATGTGCTAAGATGAACCCATTGTGTGTATGATGAATCTTCTCTTTTGAAGTATGTCATGTTAACGTATTTACGTGGGGACGATGGGGTAAAAATTAATGAACACATAAAATTGTGTGAAGTGGGTATGATTAAACATACCGTAAAGTGGATGGACATAATTGGGAATTTACCTATTAAGTTAGGTCTACCCATATTATGGAATTGGGAATTTACCTATTGAGTTAGGTCTACCCATATTCTTAAATATTTGTAATTAATTATGGGTAATTAATACAAATTATGGGGGTGATTAATTAGGTGTAATTAATCTACTAAGACACGAGGTTGGACCCTTTTGTAGCATAAGACTGCCCGGAACCGACCGGCAAATCCAGCGGCTACAAATGATTGGCCCAATGTGGGAGGTCTTAGTCATAAACTAAATACGTGACAAGTGTAAAGACACGAGGTTAGACTCTGTTATGGTGTAAGGCTGCCCGGAACCAACCGGCATATCCAGCTGCCATAAAAGATAGTCTAATGTGAGAGGTCTTTACAAAGGTTACGATCTTAATTAATTAAGAAACACTTAACCAAATTAGCATGTAGTGGGGCATGAGGGGTTAAGTGAGTGCCTTGGGTGGCATGTAGTAACTAGTGGGGGTGCCTTGGGTGGCATGAGGAAACTAGTGGGTTGCCTTGGGTGGCAATAGAAAATACGATTAGAATACTTAACCAAAGTGGAACATGTAATTAAACATGATTAAAGGGTTAAGTAAGTGCCTTGGGTGGCATGTGGGAATTAAGTAAGTGCCTTGGGTGGCATGTGGAAATCTAGTGAGGGCCTTAAGTGGCAATTGAAATATAATTAAATGACAGGCTTAAGTAGTAGCTTGTGGGGGCCTTAAGTGGCAATTGAAATATGATTAGATGACTTAACCAAACTTTAACATGTAAGTGGGCATGATTATAAAAGGGGTTAAGTGGGATGCACTAGATAAAATGGCAAGCTTAAGAAGTAGCTTGTGGGGGCCCATTTCAACCAATATCCCAAACGTATCTTTGTGGGCTCGACCTAAGTCGAGGACGGGACACGCATATTGGGCTTGACTATAAGAGGCCAAAACGGGGTAGCGGTGGCAACGCGAGTCCAACGGGTTTCATATGCGTGTGTGGACCCGGGCTGGTAGGTAAGACGTTGTTGCATCGTGTAGGTATAAGCCGTGCACCATTGATTATCAGGTTGCCACTTTGGGGAGTGATACACCCCACTGTGGGGCCAGCACGGGTATCTACGGTAGGGAGCCGATCGCTTGGGGGGTAGTGGGTACACCTAGTGGAGATAGGGGCAGACGGCACCTATGTAGTCAGCTAGGGGTACAAGAAACTATTGGGTAAAATTACTAAGTACACTTAGTGGGATCAACCTTTAAGTAGGAATTACCCTTGGGTGGGTAGAACTGGTGTGGTGCAGTGTAGGAATTACCCTTGGGTGGGTAGATCTGGGGTGGTGCAATCTAGTAATTATCCTTGGGTGGATAAATGCGTCTTTTCGGTTATCTTAGTATATCCTGTGTTTAGTTGGCTACTTAGTGTAGTCATTATCCCCAGAGGTACCGTACCTTGTTTATATCATACCCTAATTACTTTAATGATTGTATTGTTAGGGTTATAGGACTCACTCAGACTTATGTCTGACCCCGTTGTTTTTATGATTTTCCAACCCTCAGGTTATCAGAGTGGGCCTACCATTAGTGGGCTCTGGTCAGACTGCTTTATCTATCTTTTGGAGCTTGGACCGTGGATGTAAAGCTCAGTTTATCTTTTCTATTATGGCTATTAAGTTATGTAGTGGGATTATGTACTTTTGTTTTATCAGGATGGATATTATGTACTTGACTCTTGTTTATGGTTTTGGAATAACCAAACATGTTTAACTTTCCGCTGCAATGAAATGATGTTTTGAATTCTCAAGTATTACTTATATCTGTCTTGTTGTAATTTTTCTGTTCTATATTCACTTAAAATACTCCACCGATGTTATGGCATTCCCTTAGTGAGTGACCGTAGCGGGTGTGGGGTGTTACAGGAACAGAATAATTTTCCACAGAAACAGAACACTAATAATGGGCCTTTACCACCCGAACAGAAACAAACAGAAACAGAATCCTAATAATGGGCCTTTACCACCCGAACAGAAACAAACATAAACAGATTAATCCTTACGGAAGCAGAATGTAGATTTAGGTGTACACTAGTAAATGTGCCTTTACCACCCGAACAGACGGTACCACGCAGACAGGTGTTGCCACCCAACAGAACAGACTGTACCAACAGAAACAGTCAGAACTAAGTGTACCCTAAAACCCTACCCTAAGCGATCGGCTCCCTAATACATAAATACCCTGTGTCGGCTCCACAATACGGTGTATCACTCCCTAAAGTGACAACCAATTGGCACAGGCCTATTTACAGATGTCACGGCGTCTTACATCCTCAGAGGCAGACCGGGATCCATGCACGCATAAGACCCTGTTGGAGCGCACCATCAACACCCCTCGCCATTATCAGAATGAACCACTTATAATTAGTTCAGTAAGCGTGCCCGGACCTTACTTACTGTTGGGTCAAAGTTTTTATACCAGAAAGGGTTACTGACTAATATGGGTCCCAAACAACAGATGACACAAGTAATTTCCCTCCTAATCTTGTGTCCCCAGACTAACAGATTTCAGATTAACTTGTTTACAAGTTCAGACATACAGAGTTCAAATCAACTAGTTCACAGATCAGACAAGTTTCAGACTAACGGATCAGATATACGGATTTAACAGATTTGTCTAACTTTGTAATTGGGCCTACAGATTCACGAAACGGGTTTGTTTAATTCATTAGTCCAATTGGTTCAACCCTATCCACCCAACACGTTTTAGACATCATATTTATCCCAGATTTGCATTAATTAAATATTAATGCACAGACCTCTCACATTAGGTCGGTAGCTTGTGGCCGCTGGATATGCCGGGCGGTTCCGGGCAGACTTCTGCGACAAGCCAGACCTAACCTCGTGTCTAAGCATATTTTAGTTATGCCTACGATCTCTCACATTATACTAACAGTTTGCGGTCGCTGGTTAAGCCGGTTGGTTCCGGGCAGGCTTCTACCGCAAACAGAGTCTAACCTCGTGTCAGAGGCAATTCATTCTAATACAGATTTTTCAGATATCAGACTAATTTTGTTTATTTAACAGATTAAACTTTTGTACAAGTTACAGCAGATTATTCGAGGTTCTATTAACAAGTTTTGCTCAATTTTAAGTCGAGCCTACAGATTCACATACTTCAAATTTCAGCATTTCAGTTCCAACAGATTACGTCATTCAACAGATTAAACAGATAACAGATCTTGCAGATTAGGCTATTTAGCAGATTTAGCAGCTAAGGCAATTTAACATAATTAGCAGATTAGGCAATTCAATCTAATTAGCAATTTAGGCAATGTAACAAAACTAGCGGATTAGGCAATATAACAGATTAAGCAGATAACAGATTTAGCAGATTATATAGATCATACCTTGCCTAATTATAAATTTAGCCTAAACTCACTTGCCAAATCATGGTCAAAATTCATAATACCACATATGCTCCTAATTTTTAGTTAAACATTACACAGTACAGAATATTCTCCATAAATCACGATAAACAATATGAATTATGCCAAATTATAGCCTATGATACCAGATATCCAAAAACCCTTATTTAGGCGCATTCACATTAATAGTTATCCTGTTTTTGTATAGGTCTCTACGCCTAAGTCACATATTTCAAGTCATGAATTTTTACATAAAAGAATATGTCCTAAAAATCTAGATTTTTAAACTATAACATGTAGTGTGTCCTCAACATGCTTTATCATTCATGCATAACATGTTGTAAAATATCTTTAAACTCTAACATCAGACCTTGATTTAAAACATGCATTATGCCTCCCAAGTTTCAAGTTGTCCTATAATTCCCCTTCTCCCAAATCATAGATTATCATACCTAGTATGAACAGATCTAGATCTAACATATGTTTATTTCTCATATTAACTACATATCTAGATTACGACATGTACTATGCATCTAAATTAGTTTCATTTTTACTTAAATCCACGCCCCGAATCCCAAGTCATAAATCCAATATATTTTATGTCTCAATCTCAAGTCATATGTTATTATATGCCTCAGATTTTATGTCATGTCCTCGAATCAGTCCTGTCCAATTATGCATCATTCATTATTTGTCCCAATCATTTAGCGTTCGGGCATTAATCTCTTATGAGATGTGGCGCAGGCTCGTAGTAGCCTGGCTATAGAACAGAATGAAGAGGGAGGTACAGAAAAGTCACAGAAAAACAGATCTGACAAATAAGAATATACATAACCTCAGATTCAGATTTATAATCATGTCACAATTATAATTACAGTTCATAGCGGAAAATAACTGTACTTGCCTTTCGTGGTTTTAAGAAAGAATAATAAACTGTTGTTGATGCAGAAATGCTGAATTATTCCTCTTTAATTGTTGTCGCAACTCTGAACTTGGATTTGAGATTTGATTTAGCTTTTAATTCTATTCAGGTTGGAAGAAGATTCATCAGTCCAAGTTTTGATCTCAGCAGGGTAGCGACGCCATTTTTATTTTTAATTAGAACAGAGGAAGAATATAGACAGAATGAAATTGTGTGGAGAGAAAGTGAGGTCTAGGGGTGTTTAAAAAGGATTAGGTGGACGAATCTAGACAGAAACGAGACCGGATACATCAGAATGAACCAGGTTAAAAAAACTGGGTTTCGGGAGCAGGTCGACCCCCAGGTCGACACTATGGTCGACCTGGTCCCCCCAGGTCGACACTATGGTCGACCTGGTCCATGGGCGGGAATTTTCCCGCCCAGCCTGTTCTGGGATTTCGAATTCAAATTTGAATTCGAATTTTTCGAGCTGTTTTCGATTCTGAAATTTTCTGAAACTTCGGAGGGCTATATCTCCCTCATACGGACTCCGTTTCTCGAAAACTCGGAATTGCTTCCAAGTAGAATTTCGAGACGAACGCAATGGAGCAACCCGTTTCCCTTGATTCTTATTGTAAAAATTAATTATTCTCTGATTTGTTACTTATACGATTACAAAAAATACGGGGTGTTACATTCTCCCCTCCTTAAAGGATTTCGTCCCCGAAATCTTCAAGTTGGGAAGAATGTATCCTACCATCCAGTCATCCATCTACTCAACCATCATCCACAAGCATCCATTGTCCTTAGAAAACTTCTAATGCTGTATGAACATATGCAAAAGTGTGTGTATATGTTCCTTATCTAATGCAAAGATCAGACGGTCCACTGATTCAGTTGACCTCCTTAATGCGAATTATGTTAGTGCCATGAATCCAACATGTATGCAATTTTCCTATTTGATACCTATCATTCTTATATGAGTGACAACCATTCATTCATATGCAACATCCATGTGATGAGTCAATCATTTTTCATCCACAGAAATTGAAAATGCTCACACATCCATATGCAGTATGAGAGTGTTTTCGAGCCGATCTAGTGCCTAGTGTGTGTATATGCATCCACGAGCAACCACTAGCAACCACTTGCATCCACTTGCAACCATCAAACATAACATGTCTCAAACACATGTTTACACCCATTAGTTTCTACCTAAAGTTCGAAGATTCGATCGATAGGATACAATCGAATGATGGAAGAGAGTACAGATAAAACAAAAACTTGGTCTTTATTAGACTTGGTTGAGAGACAAATTCCCCTAAGTATCAACCCCGAAGACCGAAATCAACATCAGATTGACACCCAGAGGATTACCCTCTTTAGACAATGTCAAAACTAGAAATCTCAACCTTATCAGAAATATTCAGATATCTACAGATTACCGGTACAGATCAGATTACTAAATGATTCTTAGGAGACTAAGCATGATAAAACCCAGAATGTATGCGTCATAGTCAACTTAACGCTCAACACAAACACCCAACTTATCACAATTGGATGAGTCATAACCCTTATGGGTCAGAGTCTACAGCGGAATCAGAAACAATACTAGTATTCAAGTGCAGAGTATCGATTACAGAATCGAAATGCCAGAATCAGAAAAGAGTTTTAACTCAAAAATCAGATAAAGAAATTAAACCTCCTACAGAAAGTTTTCCTATTTCTATCCTATCCACTAGCCTCGAGAGTGTTCTCCTGCCTTCCAGAAGTTGGTCCTGCCCTCTGCCCTTGCCCTCGTTTCTTCGGACAGTCCCTAGTGAAGTGTCACATCTCACCACAGTTGAAGCAAGTGCCCTTTATTTTTCTGCAATCCTTGTTCAGATGAGTCGAGCTTCCACAAGTAGAGCACTTTTTCTCCTTCTTATCTTCAGACCTTTCACCCTTTTTTGTGTTTCCTTTTTGGGCCATGCTTTCTTGTTCTGTGGTTCTTCCTTCTTTGCCTCTTTCTTGCCGTTGTCTTCCTCGTGCAGTAGTGCCATATCCACCAATCTCTCGTAAGTCGCCCCCATGGGTACATGGGTCATGGCTAAGCTGTGCAGTGGCTTGTTCAATCCTTTAACAAAGCGGAGAGCCTTTTTATGCTGGGTGTTGACTAAATCTAGCCCTAACCTAGCCAGTTGGTTGAACTGGTTGACGTATTCCTTGACCGTCATACTTCCTTGCTTAAGAGATAAGAACTTTTCTAGTTGTAGACTTCGTTTAGCTTGCAAGAGGAATTTCGTCTCAAACCTTGTTCTGAAATCCATCCATGTTTCAACCGGCCTCTCGGCGTTAGTGACTTCCCAACAATAGGAAGCTTCGTCCTTGAGCAACCATACCACCAATTGTACCTTCTGCCTATCGTCACCTCGAAAATAACGAACAGATCCTCAGTTTCTTTGAGCCAGTTCCTCGCTTCTACGAATGATTTAGTTCCCTTGAAATCCTTTCCACCCATGGCCCTAAAATCTTTACAGATATTTGAAAAAGAAATTGCACGAGGAGGGGACGGAGGAGGAGGAATCGCTGCAGCTGGAGGAGGAATATCTGCCGGGCCAGCATCGTTAGCCCTAGCCTCTAAGTACCTCCTGAACCAGCCAGGTATTGGCACGCCCTCTGGAAAGTTATGATTCCCAGACATGCTGGAATGAAAGAAAAGGATTTAAAACGGAGAATGGAAAAGATAGATATATGGCTTTTTGGGGATTATGTTTTTCAAAATAAACTTTACTTTTGAAAATACTTCCTTTTCAAAACCTTTTTGAAAATAGTTTTCAAAACTTTTTATCCAATCTGGTAACCTTCGGCTCTGATACCAAGTGTAACACCCCACCTCCGTCAAGGTCACTCACAAAGGGAGTGCCTTAACTTTGGTGGAGCGTTTTAGTAGACAGAACAGAAATTTACAAGACAGATAAACAATACTTGAGAAATTATAACTTTATTACAGCGGAAACCAGAAACCAGTATGGTTACATCTTTACCAAAAACTCAAGTACATAAATATCAGTCTTGTTCAGAAAATCATCGGAGTACAAAACATTAAAATCATAATCCCCACAGAAGCTGCCATAAGGAGTCAAGCCATACTTTAAGCACTCTAAGTACTTCAAGCAGAAGAAATCCGGATCAAGCTAAAGTATTCCCTCCTTAGAAAACCTGGGGGGGAATGGAAGAAAAAGGGGCGAAAACAAGCAAGGTCAGACATAAAGTCTAGCAAGTCCAGTGACTTTCAGCATATGAACATATAATAATAATCATGGCATGCAAATAAAACTGGATGAGAGATAACAGTAACAGGAGCAACAGATGTACATAGGTTAAACAGAAGAAACAGAATAATGTTACTTTTCATTTCTCTGCACTAATACTAGTATAACAGGATTAGGTGTCACCCTAATGTCTAAACTGAAACAGAGACGGGAACAGAATAATTTTCCACAGAAACAGAACACTAATAATGGGCCTTTACCACCCGAACAGAAACAGACAGAAACAGAATGCTAATAATGGGCCTTTACCACCCGAACAGAAACAGACAGAAACAAAAACAGATTAATCCTTACGGAAACAGAATGTAGAATTAGGTGTATACTAGTAAATGTGCCTTTACCACCCGAACAGACGGTACCACGCAGACAGGTGTGGCCACCCAACAGAACAGACGGTACCAACAGAAACAGTCAGAACTAAGTGTACCCTAAAACCCTACCCCAAGCGATCGTCTCCCTAATACATAAATACCCTGTGTCGGCTCCACAATACGGTGTATCACTCCCTAAAGTGACAAACAATTGGCATAGGCCTATTTACAGATGTCACAGCGTCTTACATCCTCAGAGGCAGACCGGGATCCATGCACGCACATGACCCTGTTGGAATGCACCATCAACACCCCTCGCCATTATCAGAATGAACCACTTATAATTAGTTCAGTAAGCGTGCCCGGACCCTACTTACTGTTGGGTCAAAGTTTTGATACCAGAAAGGGTTACTGACTAATATGGGTCCCAAACAACAGATGACACAAGTAATTTCCCTCCTAACCTTGTGTCCCCAGACTAACAGATTTCAGATTAACTTGTTTACAAGTTCATACATACAGAGTTCAAATCAAATAGTTCAAAGATCAGACAAGTTTCAGACTAACGGATCAGATATACGGATTTAACAGATTTTCAGATTTGTCTAACTTTGTAATTGGGCCTACAGATTCACGAAACGGGTTTGTTTAATTCATTAGTCCAATTGGTTCAACCCTATCCACCCAACACATTTTAGACATCATATTTATCCCAGATTTGCATTAATTAAATATTAATGCACAAACCTCTCACATTAGGTCGGTAGCTTGTGGCCGCTGGATATGCCGGGCGGTTCCGGGCAGACTTCTGCCACAAGCCAGACGTAACCTCGTGTCTAAGCATATTTTAGTTATGCCCACGATCTCTCACATTAGACTGACAGTTTGCGGTCTCTGGTTAAGCCGGTTGGTTCCGGGCAAGCTTCTACCGCAAACAGAGTCTAACCTCGTGTCAGAGCCAATTCATTCTAATACAGATTTTTCAGATATCAGACTAATTCTGTTTATTTAACAGATTAAACTTCTGTACAAGTTACAGCAGATTATTCGAGGTTCTATTAAAAAGTTTTGCTCAATTTTAAGTCGAGCCTACAGATTCACATACTTCAAATTTTAGCATTTCAGTTCCAACAGATTACATCATTCAACAGATTAAACAGATAGCAGATCTTGCAGATTTGTTTATTTAGCAGATTTAGCAGCTAAGGCAATTTAACATAATTAGCAGATTAGGCACTTCAATCTAATTAGCAGTTTAGGCAATATAACAGAACTAGCGGATTAGGCAATATAACAGATTTAGCAGATAACAGATTTAGCAGATTATATAGATCATACCTTGCCTAATTATAAATTTAGCCTAAACTCACTTGCTAAATCATGGTCAAAATTCATAATACCACATATGCTCCTAATTTTTAGTTAAACATTACACAGTACAGAACATTCTATATAAATCACGATAAACAATATGAATTATGCCAAATTATAGCCTATGATGCTAGATATCCAAAAACCCTTATTTAGGCGCATTCACATTAATAGTTATCCTATTTTTGTATAGGTCTCTACGCCTAAGTCATATATTTCAAGTCATGAATTTTTACATAAAAGAATATGTCCTAAAAATCTAGATTTTTAAACTATAACATGTAGTGTGTCCTCAACATGCATTATCATTCGTGCATAACATGTTGTAAATTATCTTTAAACTCTAACATCAGACCTTGATTTAAAACATGCATTATGCCTCCCAAGTTTCAAGTTGTCATATAATTCCCCTTCTCCCAAATCACAGATTATCATACCTAGTTTGAACAGATCTAGATCTAACATATGTTTATTTCTCATATTAACTACAGATCTAGATTACAACATGTACTATGCATCTAAATTAGTTTCATTTTTATGGTTAAATCTACGCCCCGAATCCCAAGTCATAAGTCCAATATATTTTATGCCTCAATCTCAAGTCATATGTTATTATATGCCTCAGATTTTATGTCATGTTCTCGAATCAGTCCTGTCCAATTATGCATCATTCATTATTTGTCCCAATCATTTAGCGTTCGTGCGTTAATCTCTTATGAGATGTGGCGTAGGCTCGTATTAGCCTGGCTATAGAACAGAAAGAAGAGGGAGGTACAAAAAAGTCACAGAAAAACAGATCTGAAAAATAAGAATATACATAACCTTAGATTCAGATTTATAATCATGTCACAATTATAATTACAGTTCATAGCGGAAAATAATTGTACTTGCCTTTTGTGGTTTTAAGAAAGGATAATAAACTGTTGTTGATGCAGAAATGCTGAATTATTCCTCTTTAATTATTGTCGTAGCTCTGAACTTGTATTTGAGATTTGATTTAGCTTTTAATTCTATTCAGGTTGGAAGAAGATTCATCAGTCCAAGTTTTGATCTCAGCAAGGTAGCGACGCCATTTTTATTTTTAATTAGAACAGAGGCAGAATATAGACAGAATGAAATTGTGTGGAGAGAAAGTGAGGTCTGGGGGTGTTTAAATAGGATTAGGCGGACGAATCTAGACAAAAACGAGACCGGATACATCAGAATGAACCAGGTTAAAAAAACTAGGTTTCGGGAGCAGGTCGACCCCCAGGTCGACACTATGGTCGACCTGGTCCCGCAGGTCGACAATATAGTCGACCTGGCCATGGGAGGTCGACACTATGGTCGACCCCCAGGTCGACCTGGTCCATGGGCGGGAATTTTCCCGCCCAGCCTGTTCTGGGATTTCGATTTCGAATTTGAATTCAAATTTTCGAGCTGTTTTCGATTCTGAAATTTTCTGAAACTTCGGAGGGCCATATCTCCCTCATACGGTCTCCGTTTCTTGAAAACTCGGACTCGTTTCCAAGCAGAATTTCGAGATGAACGCAATGGTGCAACCCATTTCTCTTGATTCTTATTGTAAAAATTAATTATTCTCTGGTTTGTTACTTATACGATTACAGAAAATACGGGGTGTTACAACAGCTACTACTAAGGGCCAAGAATCTTAGGACTATGTCCTCCCCCCAGACAGAAAAGTACAAACTATGGGATCTACGAGAGGTTTAGGTGTTACCCTAACTACCCAAAAAAATAATGGAACGATCCCAACAGAAGTGCGATAACGGGTTTTACCCCTAACATGAAAATTAGCAACGGGATCTGAACACTTACTTTCCTTTTTCTATCTAGTAGTCGCTACTAGTCCTAGCTGTGTTCCCAGTGGTGGAGCCACGATGTGCCTGAGGGGGGCACATGCCCCTCCCAGGATTTCCATAATTATCTCATACATTAACATTGTTGGGGCACTATCTCATATTGGGACGCTAAACACAACTGGATAAAGATTCTCATACATTATCTCATCACCTGCTTCTCACGTGATGCCGAATATCTACATTATTTCGTTGAAACACCCCACCTCTGTTAAGGTCACTCACAGAGGGAATGCCTTAACTTCGGTGGAGCATTATAGGTAAAAGATGCAGATAAATTACAAGACAGACAAATAAAGCAGCGGAAAATAAAGTCATTTTATAAACAACTTAATTCAATCAAGCTTTTACAACAATTTCCTCAATCATACTTAAATGTAATTCATAGAACTTCTGTCTTGATTTAAAAAGTTCCAAGAATAAAAGAAGCATAAAAATAATAATATTCCTCGATAAAGCATGAACCAGCCATAGCAGTGGAAGAGAGAGAGAGAGTCCAAAGCGATACACCAACTAATCTTCAAGCTTGGAAAGAGAAGAGGTCCAAGTTAGACTGAGCTATTCCCTCCCTGGCTACCTGGGGGGAAATGGAAGAAAAAAGGCGAAAAACAAACTTGGTCAGACATAAGTCTGGTAAGTCCAGTGATATTTCAACATGCAAACAAGATAAAGGATCATGACATGAATAAATCGAAAATAGGCCAATACCAAATAAACAAGGTAACTAAAGACAAGATATGTGTAAGGTGAACTAAATGCGCTTCTACTTTTTCTCTGCTTCGCTACTACTCTGTTAATCTGATTTCTATATTTATCTCTGCACCACCTAACTAGTGTCCTAACTAGTAATCTGTATAAAATGATAATCGTGATCCCAACCCCCGTAATTGCGGTAGCCTTCACGTGTACATCTATCATGAGGATTCCACCTCAATCAGCCTAATTGCCATGAACATGTTAGATGTACCCTTACTACCCTATCGATCGGCTCCCTACTTGTATTCATGTTCCATGTGTCTGTGTCAATCGGTCCTCTCTTGTGTGTAGATACCCTGTGTTGGTCCCACCATAAGGTGTATCAATCCTTATGATAGCGACCCGACACGATTCAAGATGCACAGTGTATAACTACTGGTACCCAGTGCCTGCTTTTTCCCACTCCGGAGTACGTGCACGCCCGTAAACCGTCGGAACCTACACTGACGTACCCCTTACTGCTGCTTTGACCGCTTATAATCATCCCGGTAATCGTGCCCCGCCCTGCCTAGTTTCAGGGTACCATGATACATCTATGTGAGTTACTGCTGAAATGGGTCCCCGTTACTAGGGTTTCCTACTAGTTAAGTTTTGTGGGCCTATATTTTCTAATATTACCCACCAACCCGATATGTACTTAACCCTCCCACTGATTCAAGCATGTTTACTTAACGGTTAAGTGTGTGGGCCTATATGTACTGATATTACCCACCTACACGAGATGTACTTAACCCTCACATCAATTCAAGCATGTTCATTTAACGGTTAAGTTTGTGGGCCTATATGTACTGATATTACCCACTATACGAGATGTACTTAACCCTCCCACTGATTCAAGCATGTTTATTTAATGGTTAAGTTTTGTGGGCCTATATTTACTAATATTACCCACCAACCCGATATGTACTTAACCCTCCCACTGATTCAAGCATGTTTGTTTAATGGTTAATTTTTGTGGGCCTATATTTACTAATATTACCCACCAACCCGATATGTACTTAACCCTCCTGCATATTACGTCATATTGGTTAAGTGTTGTCTGTTCATGTTAACTTAACCCACTCATTCATCATGTCATGTTGGTTAAGCATTTCTTATTAACTTGACCCTCCTTACTTATCATGTTGGACCAGTTAAGTGTTTCCTATTAACTTAACCCCGTTCATTCATCAAGTTATATTGGTCAAGTGTTTCTTGTTAACTTAACCCAACGTATTCATCTTGTTGTATTTTTTAAGTGTCATCAATCAGTTCAAGTTAACTTAACCCACCTACGTGTCATGTTACTTTGGTTAAGTGTTGCCTTCTTGTGTTAGCTTAACCCTACTACAAATCAAGTTATATTGGTTAAGTGTTGCCCTCTTATTTTAACTTAACCTTTCTATAAATAAAGTTATATTGGTTAAGTGTTTCTAAATTTACTTAACCTCACCCACTTGTCTAGTTAACATGTTATAAAGGTTAAGTTTTCTAAATTTACTTAACCTCACCCACTTGTCTAATTAACATGTTATAACGGTTAGGTGTTCTAAATTTACTTAACCTAACCCACTTGTCTAATTAACATGTTATAACGGTTAAGTGTTCTAAATTTACTTAACCTCACCCATCAGTTTAGTTAACATGTTGAATTGGTTAAGTGTTTCCTTAATTGACTTAACCCTACCAATTTTGACTTTGCTTTATTAAAGCACCAACCACTCACATTAGACAGGTATTGTTGTGGTCACTGGATGTGCCGGTCGGTTCTGGGCAGTTTTACACCACAACTCAATCAAACCTTTGGTCCTTTTTGGGCTCAATGCACTAACCACCCACATTAGACAGGTATTGTTGTGGTCATTGGATGTGTCGGTCGGTTTCGGGCAGTTTTACACCACAACTCAGTCTAACATCGGGTTAGGCATATTCATCTTTTCTAAATTTACATATTTCTTATTTATGACAAATTACATATGTAAATTATTCCCAATTTAATTATGCCATAATTATCCTTTTAATTATGTTCACAATTAATGGTATACTAAATATACCATTTCATGAACCAATCTATGCCATGTAATTTTTCATGTTAATCCTACATATTTACATGTAAATTATAAATCAATTATTGTCATGGCCCACTTTCCTTCTAAACCACGTTCAAAATTTTAGGTATATAGATTATACCATTTTCATGCCACTTATCATGCTTATGTATCAAACATGCCAATTATATGTAATTTCATGTTTTCCCTGACATTACCCCCGTTGTACGTTCGCAAAATTACATAGAATGTTAGGCTCGATATTTTAGCCTAACTTATAAAACAAAAGGAGGAAAAGAGGAATTTTGCAATATTCCAACATCATACAAATGTATGGATCTAACTACACATATGTCACATGAATTTGGCATAGAACAATATACTTTTAACTATGAACTTGCAAATTTGATCTATGCAACATGAACCACAAGCATATGAATTTACATAAAACTATACAAGTTAAACTTGGCATGTAGTGGCGAACTTGCAAATTAGATCTATCTTGAAGGCATTTGGATCTAACATATAAAGTTGTAGATCTAAACATATAAGGTCGTAGATCTAAACATGTATGCATAATGGCTCTAAACAATTAGGCATAAACGACATGACTTAGCCTAAAACATGTATGTATCATAATCACCAAGCTTACATATGATAATTTCATTCCCAAATTCCTATACAACATCATAGGTTTACTCACCAATTTCCACATAACATGATAGGTTCGATAGACCACAATAGTTCATAGGCATATATGATAGAATAGACATGAATAAACATGAATCAGCATCACATACAACTTGATACAATTCTACTTTACAATTCATTACAAATCATGTCTTTAATTTATTCACATCTGAAAGATAACTAAACTTACAATCAAAAGGAAAAACTTGATTTCAGGGATATGTATTCTGAAACTGAATTGCTCGTCTTTGATGTAGATCGTTGAATTCTCTTAGTTGAATTAGATTAGTTTTGATTTTATTTTGATGTAGCTTCTATCTTGCCTTTGAATTGAAAGAGATGACGGCAATTCTAGGTTCACCATTGATGGCATAACGGCTCTAGGAATATTTTTGTGTGGCTTAGGTTTAGATTTAGGTTGCTTATATAGAAGTTTGATTTAATAGGAACCGTCAGATTAACCAAGAGCAAATCAAAGCCATTCAGACAAGATAGAATAGCCACATCAGCCCTAATGACTCAGCAAGGAGTCCATCAGAACCAATCGGATGCCACAACTGCCTTAGAGTGAATCAGCCCACGGGTTGACAGCCAAATATCCTAAATCAACCCCTAGTCGACCCAGTAGGGCTCGGGTTGACCACAAAAATGGGCCGGTTCGGTTATTCCCCCTCCCGATTCGTTGTTTTGAACTTTTTTTGCATATTTAATTTATATATATATATATATATATATATATATTTCTCATATGCATACAAACTTCAAGGCTTAATAACTTCTTCATAAGGTATCCGTTTTATGCAAAACAAATGTCTATCTTGACCAAAATTTTGAGACGAACGTAATAGCGCAACCTATTTCACTTAATTCTTCTTCTAAAAATCAAGTGTTCTTGAATTTGTTAATTTTAATATTCTCAGAAAATTCGGGGTGTTACATTCATCTTTTCGGTTATTGGGCTATGTCAACTGGCCCATCTGTTTTACTTTACATTGTAATATAAATACATGTTAGGCTGTCAGTTTTGTAACTAAGTTCTATACAACTTTATTTTACATTTTCTACAATAAATCCATCTTCTTCTTACTCGTATCATTTTGCTCTTTTGCTGCCAGTAATCTCTGTTGTAATCTCGAATATCAAAATCTCCTATATGTAAGAAGCAACGTTAGTATTAGTATTTAGTGTCCAGAGTTTTGCAAAGAAGTAATAAAAAAATTGTTGTCTTTGAATAATGAATTTTTCAATTGTGCCCACCCCAGGAAAAAAACCTGGCTATGCCACTGTGTGTTCCAACAGTTATTTCAAGCAACATCCTAGGCTTTCCAACGCTAACGCATTCTACGGGAACTTACTATTATTCCAAGATAATTCTCGCTATTCACTTTATAGCCTCAAAACTTTTCTAGTCTTTCCTAGTCGCTAATCCTCACCTACTCTATACTTTTTAAAATATGGTTTGGCCCTTTTTCTTCCAAAAAATAAAAGTGTCAAAACTTTATTTTCCTCATGAAAAATTTCTTTTGCCAAACCATAAAAACATGTCATATTAAAAATGTAAATCATCATTTTTTTTCAAATCACAAAACTAGAGTAGATACAGACAACTATTTTCTCCACCGGGTTTATAACTTGTTCTTACATATAAGGTCGGTTTAATCTCTTACTACAAGGTGCAAACATCCACTCTATTCTTAACTCCTGCACTTATTTTGTCCATCCAGCAAAATTATCTTAAAATAATTTATCAAAAAGGGTTGTCATAAGAATTGAGATTTAAAATCTTTCTTTATTATAGATTCTTGTATGAAACATAACAAGAAAACTAGCGAGCTATACATGCTCTATATTATGCACCTTTTACTGAGAGAACTTTATTTTAGAAAAAAAATTCGCAAGAAATCGCTATTTGCAAAATATACCCCATTTTACTTTAAGACCCAATATGTATACTTTACATATTTAAAACTATAACTTTTAAGATTAAAACTTGAAAACACCATAAACCATTTTCCCAAAACTTTTATAATCTCAAAAGTTAACAATGGGGTTAGACTCAAAGTGGGTTTCCAATTTTCAAGGCTTTCCTAGACACTTCCAAAGGTCACTTCTCCCAACTTATATATATTCCCAATCCATTTTTTTTTCTTTTTAACCTTTTCCAATCTATAAGGTTTTACTGTTAAACTCATTGACCCGAAATACTAATCATATAGTATTCACTTTCCTTCCATACAAAATACATTGTACACTTTCCACCCAAATCATCTAAGGGTCTCATATTCATCCCTTTAGTTTACAAAACAAACATCCTACTTCTTACCACATTATACTCTTTCTATTTAGTGGGTTCCTCTACGGATCTAGGCATATATATATATATATATATAATGTATATTTTTAAAAATACAAATACATTCACTCACTATTTATATAGGAATCGTAAAGCTAAGCTCTGATACCAGATGTGATATCCCGAATTCCGATAGACCGGTTTTTTCCAAAATTCCAATCTATAGAAGCTTGGATTGGTTTGCTCTGGTATCCTGCAGAAAAGACAGAGACATAAAACATGTTAGAGCTTAGAAAATATCTCACAGCGGAATGGATAAAATACAATATAATCAAACCATAGCCTTACCATATTATTAATACTACCTAACCAGTATC
Source organism: Allium sativum (assembly GCA_030737875.1). Lineage (NCBI taxonomy): Eukaryota > Viridiplantae > Streptophyta > Magnoliopsida > Asparagales > Amaryllidaceae > Allium > Allium sativum. Next base: position 847,541,260 of record CM060922.1, on the reverse strand, counting down.
CGAAGCTATCATGTCTCTGCCACAAATCTAACCTGCGAGTATGTTATGAGGTGGCGGTCATAACACAAGTTCTGGTGACTAGATTTAAACTATACACTTTGGATAATCCTACATATATCGTTCAATCATATTTTCTTATTTGTTAGGTTATTTGGGTTAACAACACTCAAGGTTTACACATACGACGTACCCATTTACTTCCCAATGGATTAACCTAATACCATATATATGTAGCTACCCCCAATATTGAGGTATACCCCATGGTACCCCACTCGCACGGTCTCCAATGTAACACCATCGGAATATACGCAGTCCCTCGTCCTACGTCGTAGTGACGTACGGATAACAATACTACGATCCACATATATCTATCATTACTATGCTATGTAAACGTACTGACTGCCACCATTGTTCGAATCAGACTCCATACCGGAGTAATGCCCTCAAGTCTACGATACACCACCCAGAGCTGACATGCATTTATCTAGACTGTCTACCATACGTATATTCAATTATAGCTCGATGCCTCAATCACACGTCCTCTAATGTGCACCGAGTTCCGTGGTAGGGCGATACAAGAAGCACGGAACTCGGTTAGGAGCTTTTCCATATCTGTACAGGCCCGTATTTAAAGAGCCTCTATATACAGATATACCTAGGATCTGTTTTCGTGGTGGCTATGGCCCCACCTCGGCTCCTCCCTCAACTAGTAAAGACAACCAGAGCTAAGGGACTTCCCATACGCAAACAATTTAAACATCCATGTGGTGTCTCCCTTCAACCCCTTACCCTGATAGTGAAGGGTAAAATGGAATCTTGGGCTTAGCTCGAGTCTTTCCGCATCCCACTGGTTGCCGATGATGAGTATCCGACGGTCTACTATCCTTGTTAATCGTGACGCTCTACCTTATTGTGAGGCAACTACCGAACCATACTGGTTTCACCTCGTCAAAACGATCTGACTGCATAACTACATCTGTAGTCAAGGCCTACCCACCTAGTAATTACGCGCAGATCCAACCTTTGCGGGCACAACCTAAGACATCTGCCGCTGCACAGAGGACTACTAGTAGTGCCTCACGTACCTCGGGAAGCCACGTGCTTCCCTTTCCAGTCCTTTGGAGCCTTCAGAACAATCATATGAATGTGCACTCCCCTCGTGCCTTATAACACCTCGATGATCTACTCCGTTGGGTTATTCACCCTCAACCGTACGCACTGGTCTAAGTGCCTTACTTTAGCATATTGTTAGATCCTATGTCTAAACATTCTTTTATGTGCATGTCTCACCTCATCAGGTTTCCAGTTAACTTGGTTATTCCAGTTTATATTGAATTCTTATTAAAATTACCAAGTTCACTTGCTTATTAATTTCAGTCGTATAACTTAATCCGTTTAAGTTTATTAATAAGCCTACAACATGTTATTCCCTAGACTATGGCCCAAGGTCTGTAATCCACAACCCCTTTTTATATTCTTGTTGATTTCATCATTACAATAACATGCTTTACTTAATATGTAATTAAGTATATCCAATTCACATGTTTTCTAATTAACATGTCACTTACCATTTATTATTAAATATAACTTATTTCATTTCATAAGTTTTCCTCATTCTTTCTCATTTAATCATAATTCCATTTTACATTGTCAGTACAACTTATCGTTGTTTACTTATTAACTTCGTTCTATTAACTAAGGCCCATTAATAAGTTTCTCTACCCGTTTATTATAACCTATGTTATAATTTCCTCTTGTCCCTAGGACAAGCCTAAACATTCTTATCAACGGGTTTCAGACGCCCAAGTTTACAGATTACATAATTTATAATTAAGTACAATATATTCCCCCTTTTCTTAACTATTTCAAGTTTTCCCCATTACTGATTACTTAATTTATAATTAAGTGTCCCTTAACTCAATTCACCAGTTATCCCATCCCTTACTAGTTTATTATAACCTAAGTTATAATATTCACTTGTCTCTAGGATAAGTCTATCTATTATACAACATGTTACTTATTTATAATAGGTTATTATCATTCCCACCTTAAACCATTTACCGTTGTAAACCATTATTCTTCATTCACTGTAATATTTATTCCTTATTATATTAAGGAAAACACTTCATGCACCTTATCATTTTGATAGTAGGAATCAATGATTTATTTTCGTGACGTATTACCATCTAAATTCGTGGTAGCAAGTAACTTCTTTGCTTTTCTTTATTTATTGTGGCTTACTTGCAATAACGTTTTCAGAAATAAGTCATTTAGGGAAATACATCTCTTTTCCTTTTTATCATACTAACTCAGTTCATTTCATCCCTTCCTTTCTTACTTTCTGAGTTAGAAATTTAATTACCACCATTGCCATTTATTCATACCTTGTTATATGTATGTATATATATAAGCACTAGACCTCTCATACTAAGCCTACACTTGTGGACGCTGGATTTGTCAGGCGGGTCCGAGCAATCTTCTACCACAAGTTGGGTTAACCTCGAATCTTAGCACCATTACATGTTTTTAATTTTTTTGTTAGGCCTCTCACGTTAGGTTCAACATTAGTGGCTGCTGGATATGCAGGTCGGGTCCAAGCAGACTTCCGCCACTAATGCAACCTAACCTCCTATCATAAGTGCAGTTACAATTTCTAATTGTAATCCTAGGCATATTCATCTTCATTTATTCAATTCTATGTATATAATCATACAATCATTCTAATTCACACAGTTAAGGGCTCTGGTATATAAATGGAACCAATCAGTATGTGATATGAACAGTGGTATTTACTGCGAATATTTTAAACAAGTCTATAACATATAAACATTTCCAACATTTCAACTAATCTTATGTATGGATTTTCAACATTTATGTTTATATCAGATTGCGCCTCCAAATTAAAGTCTCAAAACATAATATATGTTATGTTCCAAAATCCCATTTCAAATTATGCCCCAATCCCAATATATGTCGCGTATCTTTCTACTTGTAATTAACTTTATTTAAAATAACATGTAGTTCTCCAATAGTGTATCATTTACCTAATTCATAGGTTCATAAAATGGATCTATACAACGGTATACATTTTTCTTAAACATTCAAGTAAATGTACATCTCAACATATTAACTAATTGAAAATATTATCCATTTTAGCGCAATAATGCATTTCATCAAATTAAACCTTCCAATATTTTCATTATGGGGCATGCCAAATGATACAGGTTCTATTATTCAAAAAGTATATTTTAAACCCACTCACCTTTCATGCTTTCCCCAAATCTTGGATCCGATCTATTCTATCATCCATGGTTTCCCATTTTTCCTTTTAATTTGATTCACAACCTAACAGCCATGGATTTATTATTTCATGAAAGGTGAAGGGAAAGAGAAAGAATTTAAATAGATTGGTTCTTAGAAGTTTACCTTACTTCTATGAATCAATAATCTTATTATTGATGTTGATTCTCTCTTCCAGATCAGGATTCATAATTCTCCTAGGCTAATATTTTAATTTTCAGAATAGATCTGAGAAGGGGGGAGAGAGAGTTATGGCAGCGTTCCAGCATAGCTATCAAATTATGGTGCTTATGGTTAGGTCTACGGTCTTATTTATAGGTGTATGAAGGAACCAGGACCCTCGGATTTGCCCAAAATCCATCCAAATCGTCAAAATATCACAAAACCCTAATCTACCAAAATCTGCCGCAGATAGGTAGGCCCAACTTTGTGTGGGTCGACCCTGATGTTGACCCACCATTAAGGGGGTCGACCCTAGTGTCGACCCACCTGGGTAGGAAATATGTCGCCTTCTAAAATGTTGAATTTTAAACCAATTTTAAAATTTCTGGACCCATTTTTGAATTTCTGAACCTAATATATATATATATTATTCTTGCACGTATACAAACTTCGAACCTTAATAACTTCTTCACACGGTGTTTGACTTATGCAAACCATGTGTTGAATTTGACCAGAATTTCGAGATGGGCGCAATGGCGCAGTCCGTTTTACTAAATTCTGAATATTTAATTAAGTTATTCTTATTTTATTATCTTACACTAAAAATACGGGGTGTTACATCATCCTTGTGGAATTGGAAGTTCTTACTCACAGGATAACGTATTATGATCCGATGACGAACAAAGCACTTCTCCTTAGTCCTTGGATGAGATTGAGGAAAAGAGAGATGAAGCAGACTTGCGCGCCTCGAGGCACCGTCACCAAATCGCTCGATATTACAACAGGATGGTTCATCCTCGAACCTTTGTACCTGGAGACTCAGTCTTGAAATGCGTCTTCCCAACACCTGTCCACTTGGGTCCGAAACGGGAAGGACCGTACACCGTTCAACGGAAACTTGACCAAGGATCTCTCAAGATGACAACCGTAGATGGTGATGAAATTCCGAGTGAGTGATAGGACCGGCACTTGCGACACTGTTTGACTTAAGATTGTATTGTTTATTTTGTTTTGAGAACTATGTACAAAGGCACGACTTGCTTAGAACAATCTAGCTGATATAAGAAAAGGATTATAAAGTGGCTGTCAGCAATGATTTGCTGAACCACTATAAAATATTGCATGTCATTTACCTTTATTACATTCATTTCTTTATGTCCTATGATTGTTTTGTTCTGGGCTTAGAATATACAACTTGAATCAGAACTGGGAGCAATATTGGCATGCAAACCCGTGAGATTCCCCCCTAAATAATAGGGTGTAGAAGAAAAACTAGAGAAAACGGGATAATCGTTTGCATAAGAGAGTATAAAGGACGGGAATACGACGTCCCAGACTCTTACTCTCATGATTCGAGAGAGAGTATAAAGGATAGGAAGACAACCTGAGCGACTCTAACTCTCACGATTCGAGAGAGGGTATAAAGGACGGGAAGATGATGTCCCAGACTCTTACTCTCATGATTCGAGAGAGTATAAAGTACGGGAAGGAAACGTCCCCAAGGCATGATGGTGCACCATGATTAATAACCGCCTTGACCACACTCTAACCTGGTCATACGACATGAGAGTATAAGGGCACTGAGAACAAGTGCCAATGAAAAAGAATCCTAACTCCACTAACGGATTGGGGGCAATCTAATGTTGAAGCTAATCAATCACGTACAAGCCTTAGCCAGGCAATTTATTCAACATTGATTGGGGGCATACACATGTACACATCACACCTCCTGTTGTTTATTGCTTAGCTTAGTAATGATTTTATCTTGCATAGGTTATTGTTTGCACGGAAGCTCATATGTCATTTATGCCTAATCTATGATGTGATTTGTCTGACTTTTGTTACTTAGATTAATAATGTTTTGACTACTAGTGCATTTAATTGAAATGAATAACAAACTTGCAAATATTTGATATTTCAGGAAAAACAAATTACTTTATTTACATGAGTACAAGCTTATACAAGGAGACTGATCAAAAGATGCGAGGGTTGCACTCGCTACAGCAACAGCAGGCCAGTGGAAAAAAAATTGAAAAAGACTAAACCATGTTTCACTTGGATTTGGGAGAAGGCTTGGACTTCCGAGCAGCCTTCGTTTTTTTCTTCCTTCTCAGCATCCGTGAGAATAAATTTAGTATCAGATCCTAAGGTTACAGGATTAGAGAAAAGTTTTTGAAAAAGCATTTTCAAAGTAAAGAACATTCAAATAAAACCTATTTTTGAAAATATATCCCCTTAGGTCAATTACAATATTCCTTTAATCTCTTTTTGAATCCCTCTTTTCTTTTGAGCACTCCGGGGATCCTAAATTCCCAGAGGGCATTCCCGTCCGACATGGTTCCAAAGATATATAGAAGCTATGGCGCTTGCCGAAGTGCAAGTAAATGCCCTACCCCCGGCTGTAGTTGTGGTTATTCCACCTAATCCAGTAGTTAACTTCTCTAAGTTCTGTACGGAGTTTTGTGCTACCGGTGGCAAGCCATTTCTTGGAACGAAGAGTTACGTGGAGGATCACAATTTGCTTAGGGAGATAGATCGTATGTTTGGATTGTTAGAGATAGATGATAAGAAAAGGATTCAGTTTGCCTCTTGGCAACTGAAAGGGGAAGCATCATATTGGTAAAAAGTAACTCAGGCAGAGAGGATTATGGAATGAGTTCAAGGATAGATTCGAGTTGAAGTTCTTATCACAAGCTGAGGAAGGAATGCAATTGGAAAAGCTCTTACGTCTGAAGCAAGGAAGTATGATGGTAAAGGAGTATGTGAATAACTTTAATGAATTGGCAAGGTTTGGATTGGATATAGTTAACACCGCTCACAACAAGCTTTGAGATTTGCGAAAGGGCTAAACCTGCCCCTCTAAGGACTAGCGATGACACATATCTCTATGGGAGATACATTCGAGAGGCTAGTGGATATGGCCATGGTGCGTGAGGACAAAAAAGTGGGAAAGCAAGAGGATAAGGATGCAGAAGCCACACCCAATACTGAAAAGAAAACGTGGTGTCCTAAGAAAGGTGCAGGAAAGAAGGGAGGAAAACCCGAGAAGGCGCAAATCAAGGAGGATATTAAGTGTTGTGCTTGTGGAAAGATGGGACACTTTATTAAAGAATGTATGAAGACTAAGAATGCTTGTTTCCATTGTGGACATATCAGACATTGCACAAGGCAATGCCCTAAGATGTTGGGTCAGGGGGCAGGATCATCTAGATCATAAGTTCATGCACTTGAGGCAACTTAGACTGGTAGTGTAAACCATGACCGATGTTGGAAAGTCATTGTAGAAGGTTTGATTTCTCTTTTTGACTCTCCTATTAGAACTTTGTTTGATTCCAGTGATTTTATTCTTTCATATCCAGTTCTGTTGCTAATGGTCTACATATAAATACTTCTATAGCTCTAGATCCAGCAATCGTCTCAAACTCCATAGAGGTGCGACTCACATATCTATGATACGTAGGGGTTTGAGAATTTCTATTCTTGGCGTTGAGTTTGAGTATGATGCATATGTACCATGTTTTATGGGTTACAGGCTTATTCCAAGGATGGATTGGCTAGCCACGTACAATGTCATCCTTGGTTATGAGAGGTGAGAGGGTTACCTCGAAGGCTTGAGATAGATTTCTGTATATAATTAGTGGATAATTTTAAGCCTATTGATTTACCAGTGCGCCACATGGATCTAGGAGAAAGGAGGGGGCTTAGTAAGAAAGTGGTTGATTTGTTCAAAAAGGGATTTATTAGATAGAGCATTTCTGAGTGGGGAGCACTAGTCATCTTTGCGACTAAGGAAGATGGCTCCCTCTGTCTATATGTTAACTATAGGGAGTTGAATAAGCTCACCAAGAAGAATTGGCATCAACTCCCAGGGATAGATGACTTATTTGAGAAGTTAGTGGGCGCTTCGATTTTCTCACAGTTCGATCTAACTACAAGTTTTTCATCATCTTAAGTCAGCAGATGACAACATAAAAAAGACTATATTTAGGACTCCCGATGGGTTCTTTGAGTGGCTTGTCATGCCTTTTGGGCTGACGGATGCACTAGCGTATTTTGTGGATCTAATGAGCCAAGTATTTAGGGAGTACCTTATTAAGTTTGCAGTGGTTATTTTTTATGATATCTTGGTTTTCACAAGGAGCGGGAAGAGCACATTATGCACTTAGGAGAGAGGTTCTCCATAGTCTCCGAGCACATCAGCTGAAGGCTAAGTTTTCTAGGTGTCGTTCTTGTGGAAGGAAGAAAGGTTCCAAGGGAGTTGTCTCAAGAGGTGGTATAGTGGTGGACCCGCTAAGGTTGTCGTAGTTCAGGTTGGAAAGCCCCTAAGAATGCAACATCAGTTAGGATTTTCTGGGGATTAGCGGGTTACTACAAAAAATTCATTAAGGATTCTTACATCAGCTCTAGTTTTGACTCTTCCTGACGGTACCAAGACGTTTACCGTTTACATGAATGCCAGTGGCACGGGTTTGGGTGTAGTGTTGATGTAGGAAGGTAAGGTTGTCTGCTACCGGAGTAGGAAGTTGAGGGTGCACGAGAATTACTACACAACCCATGATTTAGAGCTGGCGAATAGTGTTTGCGCTCAAATCTTAGAGACACTATTTACTAGGTGAAAGGTTTGAGCTTTATATAGATTATAAGTCGCTCAAGTACTTGTCCTCACAGAAAGATCTCAATTTGCAATAACAACGTTGGATGGAGTTCCTTGTGTCCTGTGACTTTGAGATAGCATATACCTCGGGGACGGGGAGTTTGGTTGCAGACGCATTGAGTAGGCATAGGATGAATTTGAGTCCATTATTCATAGAGTGACAAAGTTTGGAGTTCATCTCATCGTTCAATTATAGACCATCTACGGATTTACGCCCAGATTGTTAGCATCGTTGGAGGTGCGAACTACTCTTTTAGAGCCCATTGGATCCAATCAGCTCGATTCAGTGGAGGAGAGACCTCTGGTCACCTTGCTAGGTTTTCTGTGGACGAGAGAAGGTGGCTACATCGAAATGGGATACTGTATGTTCCTAGAGCCAGTGATTTGTTGAGACCAGTTTTAGAGGAAACTCATCACTCTCAGATAACTATATATCCAGACATGACAAGATGTACAGAGATATGAGGAGGGTTTTTTATTGGATCGAAATGAAGAAGGAGGTGGCAGAGTATGTAGCCCAGTGTATGACTTTCCAGCAAGTAAAGGCTGAACAAAGAAAGTAAGAGGATCACTTCAGCCCCTAAAAATACCACAATGGAAGTGGGAGGGCGTCTTTATGGATTTTATAGATGGGTTTCCCAGATCAAGGAGAGGGAACACAAATATTTGGGTTATAGTTGATAGGTTGACTAAGAGAAATCACTATATCCCAGTCAAAGTAAGAGGACGACAGCTTGATTGCCATCGGAATATCTTAGGGAGATTGTTTGGCTTCATGGGGTACCCAGTAGTATTGTTAGTGACCGAGACCCTTTCTTACGAGTGAGTTTTTGAGGAGCCTGTATGAGGCATTAGGGACATAGCTACGACTTAGTACCGCCTATCACCCTTAGACGGATAGACCGACAGAAAGGGTTAATAACATTATCGACGTTTTATTGAGGCTGTGTTGTTAGGGATTGCAGAATGGAACCTTAACGCAGAACAAACACTAGAGGGGGTGAATAGTGTTTTTGAGAATTTAAACAAAATCTAAAACTTATGACATATACTATATGAATCAATCACCACATATACAGAATCAAACACAAACACAAAGATAAACAAAAATAAAGTGCAGAAAAGGAAAGAACACACCGGATTTTATACTGGATCAGATTGCTCCTACGTCCAGTCCCGCACAACGCTAGACTGCGCAGAGTTTTATTACTATTTCAATAGTCAAGTACAACCTCCTTGGTTTCATGGCTATAGAGGACATCACCGATTCCAACCTTCTTGATTTCACGGCTATAAAGGATACCACTGATTACCTATCCTTTATTTTACGGTTACAAGGGATACCAGCGATTACCTACACAACCGAAACAATTACGAACAGCCCTATAACTCTTTAACATCATTTGATTCAGCTAGTAATTAGTAGAGAGTGTAGAGAGAAGAAGTTCAATGAAAACAGAATTGAATTCGGTAGAGTATAGGTGTAAAAGTCATAAAAAGAATAATGGTGTCATGAAAGGAGAGGAAGATGGAGAAGAAGAAGTAATAAAAAAATTCAAAATCAGCCCCTATTTATAACATTAGTTGCAATGTTTCTAAACCATCACATATAATGGAAAGACACTTCCTTTCAATTTTCAAAAAATCACAGTTATATGTCAAAACGTATATATATATATGTATATCAACATATACATGTACGAAATTGAAATTTGAATATTTTTCAAGTGTTTTGATATATATATATATATATATATATATATTTCTGAAAATTCTTGAATTAAGACATAGTGTTATCAATAAATATTATAAAGTAGAAAATCATATGAAAACATAAATACAAACTGTATAAACATTTTTATATAATTACAGAGTTTAAAACTATAAAAATATAAAGTATATGAAGTATAAACATATAAAACTTATAAAGTATAAACTTATAAAACTCAAGTTTACAATCAAATTAAAATAGAAAGTAAAATAGAGAAGATAAAGATTGAAGATAGAATTTTAAAACAGAATTTGAAATCAGAAATTGAAAAACAGAGTTTGAAATTATTTTGAATTTGAACATGGAGTGCTATTCAGAGTCTTACATAATCTAGACTCTATAACTATATTTATCTTGAACTCTTGAATCTTGAATACTCATGTGTCTTGAATTCTGAATCTCTAACATCTTTAAACTTTACAATCTTCAATAATAATACCTGTATATAAATCATGCATACGTGTGTGTGTGTATATATATATATATGTTCTAGACAAAAGTGTTAGTATATATTTTATAATCAATTAATATTGAAATAAGGTTGTTGTCATCAAAACTCCGTTCTCCAACAATCTCCCCCTTTTTATGGTGACAACCTTAGTTTATAAAGTATCATACCTGTATATACATGTTGATGATGATTCTTCAAATACTCCCCCTATCTTTATGAACCCTACAAACTATGTATATATTTTATAATTTCTCCCCTTTTGGCATTATCAAAAAGAAATTCTAAAACTACTCCCCCTAAATCGTATAACTACCTAAATAAAACATATAAGTAACTAAGTAATTCCTAAATCAAAGTAGAATAATCCTCTAAGTTAATTATTTTCATTTATAATTCTAATATAATCCCCCTTAATTTTTGCCTGTATAACAAGGTAATAAAACACTTATGTTATATAAACAAGTAATATATTTAATAATTGTTTTTACACACAACATTATATGTACATTTTAAGTAATTATTGAAACATAACGACAAGAATCGAATCAAAACCTACAATCTACTTATCCTTAACCGTAGAAGACTTGTGAGTAGGACAATTTTGATAATGAAGACAAAATTCTCTATTCCTTTCAATCATTCATCTGTTATGATCATATAAAACTTCACCTACACAAACGACTTGATCCTCTTCATTTGAAACTTCTTGCTTCTTTTCCTCAGGTTCCTCTTCCTCCATTATCTCTTCTTCCTCTTCTTCTGGTTCCTCTTCTTCTTCTATAGGCTCATTATCATAATCAATGATAATCGGATTGGCCTGATTATCCGTTATAAACTTAAGGAGGCTTATTATCACTTTTCCTTGCCTATTTTGTTCTTGACTCATCCTTATTTGAAGTACATGTACTTTATCCATCATTTGCATAGCATACTCCATCTTTTCTTCAATATTAATGACACGAGGTAGCGTAGATAGTTGAGAAGGGCCTTTTGGATGGTCTAGCGGGCGAATTGGTATTAATTTGGGGGATTAAATTGGTGGAGGCCACTGTTTATTTTAGTTTAGAATTTTTATAGAAGAGAGAAATGGAAATGAAGAAGAAAAGTCGAGGTATAGGATTTAGATAATTACTGTAGTTAACTTTTGGTGGGAATTAATTTTAAAATTCTGGCAGTTATATGTTGACATATGCATAAATGTAGGTCAACATACTTGTGTTTTAAATTTTATTTTTCTGATTTTTTTATATTATGTATATATATATATATTAGTATATTTAATTATTCTAACTCACTTAATTAACATATGCCTAATTCTCTTCTAAATTTAGTAAATGTTGCTTCGTTTAATGGTTTTATTAATATATCCGCTATTTGTTTATCTGTTTTTATAAATTCGAGTGGAATTTTCGCTTTACTCACGTTATCTCTTAGAAAATGACGTCTTATATCGATATGTTTAGTTCATGAATGATGAGTTGGATTTTTAGAAATATTTATAACACTCGTAATATCGCAGTATATCGATGATTTATTTACATTTGATCCAAAATCATTTAGAGTTTGTTATACATATATAACTTGTGAACAAACCAAAGAAACAAAGATATATTCTTCTTCTGTTGTTGACAAAGATATAGTATTTTGCTTTTTACTTAACCACGAGACTAGTGAATGTCCTAAGAAGTGACATGTTCCACTAGTACTTTTACAATCGGATTAGCATCCTGCATATTCATCGTCACAGTAAGAAACTAAAACAAATGATCATCTTTAGGGTAAAATAATCCCAAGTCTGATGTATGCTTTAGCTAAATTAGAATACGTTATACGGATTTTAAATATGTTTCCTTATGTTGCGATTGATATCTTGCACAGAGACGTACACTATGCATTATATCTGGTCTACTAGCAGTTATGTATAATAACGATCCTATCATTCCTCTATACTGTTTTTGATCAACGTCTTTAGATGTATCATCTTTACTTAATGCTATATTAGTCGCCATAGGTATTGGTCTCCCATTCGCTGTTGTTAGATTATATTTATTAATTAGATCTCTTGTGTATTTTTCTCGATTAATAAATGTTTCATTTTTTCTGATGAATTTGCAATCCTAAAAAGAATGTTAGTTCTCCCATATGACTCATTTCAAATTCTTGGGTCATAATATCTGAAAATTCTTTATTCATCTTATCATTTGTCAATCCGAAAATTATATCGTCAACATATATTTGAACTAATTGTATATCTTTATTATTTTTCTTAATAAACAAAGTATTATCTAATTTTCCTATTTCAAAACTTGATTGTAACAAATAATTTCTTAATCTATCATATCAAGCCCTAGGAGCCTATTTTAATCCATATAATGCTTTCTTTGACATATATACGTGGTTTGGTTACTATTCGTCTTCAAATAAAGGTGGTTACACTAAATATATGTCTTCTTGAACAAATCTATTTAGAAAATCACTTTTGACATCCATTTGATATAATTTGAAATTATTATGGTTTGCAAAGGCTAGTAAAATCCTAATAACTTCTAGTCTTGCTACGGAGGCAAAAGTTTCGTCATAGTCTATTCCTTCTTCTTGAGTATAACCTTGTGCTAATAATTGTGCCTGGTTTCTTACGACCTCACCGTGTTCATTCATTTTATTTTTGTAGACCCATTTGATTCCTATTATAGTCTTATCCACTGGTCTAGGTACAAGTTCCCATAGATCATTCCTAGTAAACTGATTTAGTTCTTCTTGCATAGCAAGTATCCATGAATCATCGGAAGATGCTTCCTTTGGATTTTTAGGTTCAATAGTTGAAATCAATGCAGTATTACTCATATTATTTAATTGATTACGGATTTTAACAATGGATTCTATATCTCCTAATATATTTTCTACAGGATGATCATTAAATAATATAATTCTTTTATTTTGTTGATTATCTTCATGATTTATTTCATTAATTTCATTTTCACATTCATTTTAATTGTTTTGAGTTATGCTGTTAAAGTTTTCATCGAAAGGTATGTTTAAAGTGTCTTCTATGGTATTGGTTCGAGTATTAAAACTCTATATGCTTTACTTCTTTCTGAATATCCACTAAATATTCCTTTATCGGATTTCAAGTCAAGTTTGTCTAAATTGTCTTTAGGATTAAGTATAAAATATTTACTTCCAAAAATTTCAAAATATGACACTTTTGGTTTCTTATCGTACAATAGTTCATAAGGAGTTTTGTGAGTTAAAGGTCTAATTGAAATTCTATTTATAATATATATAGCAAGCTTTTGCAACGGCCTAAGCCCAAAAATTTCTTGGTAAATTACTATCAGATAACATAGTTCTTGCACACTCTTGTATTATTCTCTTTTTACATTCAACTACTCCATTTTGTTGAGGGGTTCTTGGAATTGAAAATTTATGGGTTATTCCCTTTTATTACAATTTTTTTCAAAATTTTCGTTTTCGAGTTCTCCGCTAAGATCACTACGTATTGTTTTGATTTTTAGTGACAGTAAATTTTGAATTCTTTAAAAAAAGTTTTAAATTGATCAAAAGCATCACTTTTATTTTTAAGAAACAAAGTCCAAGTAAATCTAGAAAAATCATCGACTATTACGTAAACATATCTATTATGGTTTATTGATTGTACTTGAGATTGGGCCAAATAAATCAACGTGAATTAACTCTAATGGTTTTGTTGTAGTGATTTCCTCTTTGGATTTAAATGAACTTTTTTTTAATTTCCAAATTGACAAGCATCACATAAGTTATTAATTTTAATTTCATTTTGGGTAATCCTCTAATTGAATCTAACTTAGAAATCCTAGAAATGTGTTTGAAATTTATATGACCAAATCTCTTATGCTAGATCCAGGGATCATTTGTATTAGCCATAAGACATAGGTTATCGCAGGATATTTTCGTACTCAGTATATAGAAATTTTTCTTCCTGTCTCCTTCGAATATCAATTTTGAATTCCTATCTTCTATAAAACATTTATCTTTTTCAAAGTTCATTTTATAACCCTTATCCCAAAGTTGACATATACTTAGCAAATTGTGTTTCAAATTTCTAACTAGTAAAACATCATAAATGGTAGGAGTTTCAGAATTACCGACATTGCTGATTTCAATAATGTATCCTTTAGATTTATCCCTGAAGTTCATTATTCCAGCATCTTCATATTTCGGATTATTGAGTAATTCAGGATTTCCCATCATATGTCTCGAACAGCCATTATCCAGTATCCATTTGTCCTTTTTCATTTCCACCAACTACTTCCCAGAACTTGAATCCTTAATGTCCATGTAACACACCATTTTGGAATTTGAATTTCCAACAGCCACCTTTTCCGAATTTGAATTGCCAACAGCCACTTCACCCATCTTTTCAACTCTTGAATTTTCATAAGCCATAAAACGCATCTTTTCCTGGATTGAACAATATTTCAGTAGATCACATGATTTTTCAACATGTTTATATGCAGACTCTTTTAACATAGGTACAATGCATGAATTGACACTAGTGTTAACAAATATTCCAAAATTTGTCATTTTAAAAAATTTCAAAAATCAGATTATGAACATTTTGAAAGACCTTGCTCTGATACCAATTGTTAGGGATTGCGGAATGGACCGTTAAGGCAAAACAAACACTAGAGGGGAGATGAATAGTGTTTTTGAGAATTTAAACAAAATCTAAAACTTATGTCATATACTATATGAATCAATCACCACAGAAACAATCACAGACACAAAATCAAACATAAACACAAAGATAAACAAAAATAAAGTACAGAAAAGGAAAGAACACACCGAATTTTATACTGATTTAGATTGCTCCTACGTCCATTCCCGCACAACGCTAGATTGCACAAAGTTTTATTACTATATCAATAGTCAAGTACAACCTATTGATTTCACGGCTACAAGGGATACCACCAATTCCAACCTCCTTGATTTCATGGCTACAAGGGATACCACCGATTACCCATCCTTGATTTTACGGCTACAAGGATACCAATGATTTCTTATACAAACCAAATAATCACAAACAGCTCAATAGTCTTCAATAGCACTTGATTCAGAGAGTAATGAGTAGAGAGTGTAGAGAGAAGAAGTTTAATGAAAACAGAATTGAATTCGGTAGAGTATAGGTGTACAAATCATAAAAATAAGAAAGAATAATGGTGCAATGAAAAAAGATGATGAAGAAGAATTAATAATTTTTTTGAAATCGGCCCCTATTTATAACATTTGAAAGGTTGTAACGTTTCTGAGCCATCACGAATAGTGAAAAGACACTTCCTTTCAATTTTGAAAAAATGACAATTATATATCGACATGTATATACATGTATGTCAAGTATACATGTACAAAATTGAATTTTGAATAATTTTCAAGTGTTTTGATATATATATATATATATAATTCTGGAAATTCTTGAATTAAAACATAGTGTTATAAATAAATATTATAAAGTAGAAACTCATATGAAAACATGAATATAGACTATGTAAACATTTTTATAAAATTATAGAGTTTAAAACTATATAAATATAAAGTATATTAAATATTAATATATAAAACTTATAAATTATAAACTTATGAAACTCAAGTTTAAAATCAAATTATAATAGAAAGTAAAATAGAGAAGATAAAGATTAAAGATAGAATTTCAAAACAGAATTTAAAATCTGAAATTGAAAAACAGAATTTGAAATTATTTTGAATTTGAACCTAGAGTGTTATTCAGAGTCTTACATAATCTAGACTCAATAATTATATTTATCTTTAACTCTTGAGTCTTGAATCATCTCTGAATTCTGAATCTTTAACATCTTTAAACTGTACAGACATCAGTAGTAATTCCTGTATATAAATCCTGCATATGTGTGTGTATATATATTCTAGACAAAAGTGTTAGTATATACTTTATAATCAATTAAAATTAAAATAAGGTTGTTGTCATCAGAACTCCATTCTCCAACATGTGTATCCTAGACTTTAGAGGGACTTGGGAGGATCATCTTTCGTTGGTAGAGTTTGCATACAATTACAGCTATCAGATGAGTATTGGTATAGCTCCCTTCGAAGCACTTTATGGACGACCCTGCAGATCACCTACATGTTGGTGGGAGTATGTGTACAGACTTCTACTTGGACCTTAAATGGTCAAAGAAACTTCAGACAAGATAGACTTGATTCGGAGGAGGATGAAAGCAGCTCAGGATAGGCAGAAGTCCTATGAAGATAGGAGCAGGATAGACCTAGAGTTCGAGGTGGGAGTTATGGTCTTTATTAAGGAGTCGCCTTTGAGGAGTGTTGTTTGATTCGGCTCGGTAGGGAAGTTGGCGCTGAGGTTTTTAGGGCCATTCCCTATTGTAGAGAGGACAAGTCAGATGGCCTACAAAACTAGAATATCTAAGAGACTGGAAGGAGTTCATGACGTTTTCCGTGTTCCACACTTGAGGAAGTGTTTACATGATTCTACGATGGTAGTAGAGCTGAGTACCCTTGAGGATGTTGAAGTAGAAAAGGAGGCATCAGTCCGAAAAGTTCCTACTTGGATACTTGGGTAGGAAGTTAAGAAGCTACGGAATAAGGAGATCAAGCTAGTTAAGGTACAATAGGGAGAAGATAGCGACAACGCGACTTATGAACTTGAAGATAGGATTTACGTTTCTTTTTTGTTTCTCTTTGGGAATACGTTCTTAATTTTTTTCTAAGATTTAGAATTTAAATCAACTTTTCCTATCGTTTGAATCTTGAATCTTAGGCAGATGCCTATGAATGATAGGGATTGTTTAAAACATGTTAATAGAACATGTTATGGTTGAATGGATTCACGTAGACGTAAGTGTTTGCTAGTGGATGCATATATGCAGACTAGGCACTAGATTAGGGATCGACTAAACTAAGACACTTACATATTGCATATGGATTTGTGCACATTTTAATTTATTTTAAATATGTAGAAAAGTGTTGTATCATCACTTAGATGTTTTTGTGAATAGTTGTTACATATGTATAGAACTTACAGGTATCATTAGGACACTTTTGCAAACATAATGGATGCATGGCACAAACATGAATTGCATTAAGCATAGAAATTTTAAGGACCATAGATGCCAGTAGTTGATGGTTGAGTAGATGGGTGCAGATGATGGCTTATAATATACATAACATTCTTCAACCCTTAGAGATTTCAGGGACAAAATCCTTTAGGGAGAGGAGAATGTAACACCCAAAATTTTAATAAACAATAAGCAAACGAAGACAATTAATAAAACATGTATTAATAAATATTATATTCTGAATTGGACTAAAAGGTTTCACCGTTGCGGCCACTACGAAATTGTAATTCAAATAGACTTTTAGTTTGCGTAAATCAAACGAAAATTATCCTTCCACGCCTATAAATAGACTGCTACTCTTCACTATTTCCCCACACCTATTCCACTTCACCTTCTTAGCCTCCACTATATTATGCTCTAAAATAAAATTATGGAACAAGTTAATGTGCTACCAAATTGTAGATTTGAAAGGATATTCTTCTTCTCTTTCAAAGGCCTTTTCTGGATCTACAACATTTCTTTGTGATTTCTTTGTCATTTTTATATCAGCAGTCTAAATAAAAAGGATTAAGATAGTAAAGTAGATTAGGTCTAAAAGTTTGACAGTTATAGTGTTTATAAATTTGTCTTTTATAAGTTATTGTTCAAATTTTTTATTGTCTATTGTTTATTACTTTTTAGTTGTTATTTATTTATAAGCAAATTCTTCTTTTTTATCCCCTTCTTTGTTATTATTATTCACAGTCTTGCAATGCTCTATTTTTTTATTTTGTTCATTTTAGAGTCTAGGCCTTACAAGTAGCCTAGACCTATTTCTCCTTTTTATTTGTTTTGTGCTGAGCCTAGGCCAACAAGACCCAAGGCCTTTATCCTTTAATTCACGTAAAAATTGGAATAATATAAAAGAAGATGTAATTAGGAAGAAGGACAAACTTTGTCAAAAATTTTGGCTGAAGGACACCAAATTTTATTTTTAGTCTGAAGGGGAAACTTTGAACCAAAATTAAGATGAAGGAAAATGCTAAATGTAATTAGCATTATATTCAGTTTTTTACACTACACGAAAATGCTAGTTTTAACTAGCATTATTCAGTTTTACACTACAGGAAATGCTAATTATATTTAGCATTGTCCTTCAGCCTAATTTTTTTCAAACTTTGTCCTTCAGCCTAAAAATAAAACTTGACGTCCTTCAGACTAATTTTTTTCCAATGTTTGTCCTTATGCCTATTTTCCACATAAAAGAATGTCAAAAAGGGAATTTTGGGAATAGGTGAATATTACACTCAAATTATGGACAGTAAATTGGGATAAATTATAATGGAAGAATATGCAAACTTATGAATTGGAATAAGTTATACTTAATTATACATTAAGTAACATGTGATTAGAAAACATGTAAATTGGAATAAAATACACTTAATCGTACATTAAGTAACTTGTAACTATAAAACATCTGATCAGTGATGTATTGGACTTACTTGGATAAAAAGTGACATAAGGAAGGTTTGTATAAAAAGATTACATTTAATTAGAAATGTTAATTACAACTTAGGAATATAACATGAGGTTGTATTGGGCTTATAATGAACTTAAACGTGTCAAGTTAAAATTATGTGATAAATAAGCTAAGGGGTCCATTCTGGAAAGATATATGGGGCTCGTAAAAATCCTAGTCATAACTTAGGGAAAAAGTCTAGGGGTGACCTGTGTCAAATGCTTGTTTGTGTGGAACCCTATCAATTAGTATCCCTATTATTATCATCGGAGTCTTGCACTAGGTTGGATCTAGGGCATGCTTTATTGATCTAGATAGTAAGAGTTTAAAAAACGAGATAGGTACGGACGTGTTTCAACGGAACCATAAGCGTGCATTGTTCTAAACCGGGAAGGTAAGACATTTAATGCCTGTGATTAAGGCTATGCCTTTTTAATAGATGGATTCAGGACTGATATTCTGGAATTCCATAGTTGGAACAGGTTATTCACATCTGGTAAAGAAGTCAATCAATAGGCAGAAATTAGGTAAAGCCTAATTATGATATTATGATAGTCGGTGCAACAATTTTTGGGATGTGAATGAGAAGCCTATCTTGTTTCATGTTTTCTACTTTACCATATTTTCATGTCCATTAATATTCATCAGTCTGAATACTTATTTTATCTTATGCTCATGCTAAAAATTACTAGAACTCACTATAATTATGTCTGACCTAGTTTGTTTCTCTTTCTCTCTCTTCCTTCCCCCCAGGTTCTCAAGGCGGAGGATCGTAGCAATGACTTTTGATCTTTTGACTGAGCTTGGATTCGGACTATTTCTTGCTTCATGTATTGATTTGGTACTTTCACTATGCCTATTGTAATGACTTTTGAGGGAGATGACTTTTATGGTTTTATTCTTGTACTTTGATGTTTTTTCTATGAGGCAGTTTCTTTTATGATGATGATTCCATGGTATCTTGAATCATAATCAATGTTGTAACTGATTTAATAATACATGTATTAAAAAGTTTCTGCTGTGTTTTACATTTTGTCTTGTGAATTTTAGTCTCTATTTTGTTACTTTATAACTATTGCGCTTCACAAAATTTAATGCATCCTCATATGGGAGACATTAAGGGATGTGGGATGTCACAAAAATAGAGGCAATCGCCTCCAAAACTTTCGATGGAAATCGGAAGGCGCTTGTTTCCTTGAATTAACTTTGTAAAAACATTGCACCTTTCATGTGTAAAGCCTAAAGGGTTACCCCTTTTGGAATGAATTATATATGGACTTCGGCCCCTATAAGGGAATCGAAGGGGATTGGGACTGATTAAGTAATCATGCCCATCATAAATTGGTCTTTGATCGAATTCATTGAAATGCCTGTATTGTTCGGTTGTTGGCTGCTACTAACGACGATGCATTTGTGTGAGTCATTGGGATACTCTAGTTGGTAGAAAATTAGAAAATAGCAGTTAAATTTAATTATAAATATTTGTGTTCAAGCCTATTGCCTTGCATAATCTGAGGGACTTAGGAATGAGCACAAGATGGGATCTAGAAGTTAAGTAAGTTCCATGTTACTAGGATGCAACACCACGAAGCATAATATGGGGATCACATGTAGAATTAGATTTCGGCTCCATTACCTAGTAAAGAAGTTCTTTACGAAGCACAATATAGGATTTGAGGAAAAAGGTGATGACATAGAAAATGTTGGAGCCATTAAGAAAATAAGGTAGTGGAATGGTGGATGGGGAATCCATTGTGTTGGAGAAGGGAATTTTGATGACAAAAACCTTATTTCAATTATCATTGATTATAAATATATACTAACACTTTTTGTATACAATATATATACACACACATAGTTACAGAAATTATATACTGGAAATATTTCTGAAGACTGTACAATTTAAAGATAATGGAGAACCAGAATTCAGAGAAATATCAAGACTCATGAGTATTCAAGATTTCAAGAGTTCAAGACTTAAAATTAAAATAGTTATAGAGTCAGGACTATGTAAGATCTAAATAGCACTCCAGGTTCAGTATTCAAATTCTGATTTTCAAATTGTATTTTCTATCCTCAATTCTTTCAATTTTATTTCTTTATGTTTTCAAATTTTTTCTTTCTTATTTATCTTTGTTTTTCAAACTTAAATTTTATATATTTATATGCTTACACTTTATATCTATATAGTTTAGAACCTTACAATTTTATAAATATGTTTATATGGTTTAAGTTTATGTTTTCATATGTTTTTCTACCTTATAATATAATTTACAACACCATATTTTTATTCAAGGATTTCCACAATTGTATTTATATCAAAACACTTGGAAAATGTTTTAAAATTCAAAAACACACTAGTGTGATGACCCCAAACCACCATACCGCGGTGGCAAGGATAATCATTGGAATATAACACATTGATCACATCAGTAGATTACAGATAATAACATAACACACGAAATCACAGAATAATAAATAGCAGCGGAATCATAAATGTCATCATCATCAGAGTTGCACAGATACAGGATACTACGTAGTACATAAAAGGTTCCAACAAGTAGATAATAAGTCTAGGACATCATCAAATACAGCATAGATAAGGTGATGTCTAAATATCCAAAATAAGAGACAAAAGATATTTTTCGTCTTCAGCCAAAAGAGCAACTCCTGCTAAGGTGCATATCCAAAATAAAGCCTGTTACCTGTTTACTTGGCTGCTTGTGTAAAAATAAGGGCACCCGAGTTTGCAAGTGAAAACAAACTACGAGTCAGTCATGGGACTAGTATGAGAAATCTTACTTAACTTATTTAATAATAAGGCTAATCATAGGACCACGCCGCTATCGCGGAACGGGTTTACCTCATTGGATTGCCAGTGCATAAAATAAGGTAAACCTTTTAAACAATGAAATGATTTTTTAAAAATGAAACCATTATAAGACTCAAGTCCCATTACACAATGCAACGCAAACCAGAGGATAGAGTTTTACCTTATAATGGTCGAAAATGCTTGGTACGCAAAACAAATTTATTTGATATTATTATCTGTATATAGTCATTTTAAAACACTTTTCAACAGAAATGTATCAATCATAGACGACATAGTACCCCATCCAACTATGTCGCCATATATAGGTTTACAATCAAATCCGTAATGTCATATTGGAAATTGGGTTTCCACCATGAGTAAAGGCCAGGGATGGTCTCCTTACAGATTCAGGTCACTTCTAGCAAGATGACCCAAGATTCTTAGTGAACCCTTGTATCCTGCAGGGCCGGTCCACACATACGTTAGTGAATTGGCAATTCCTGAACACACGTTTCTCGGTCCTGTTGGACCTATCACTTGGCCAGTAGGGACCAATATATCGAGGGCTCTCACAATCCATCATCCACATAAGTAAAAATGTCTGGGCCCCATACCATAACACTACTTCTAGCTAGAAAGAAACGTCGTGCATTCCCTGCGTTCCCTTATCCCGTTTCTGATTCTTACTGGTGTGTGAGGCTCGCGAGTTAACGCTATACACAAAGCTATGCTAATTAAAGCTGTGCTTTGATCATCAACCACAAGGCTCTGCTTTTCAACAAAAGCATTGATCATTTGCATCTTAGCATGCCACATTGACAATCCACGCCATGCGACCGATGTCTATCGTTATATAACCTCTAAGCTCGTACGTCTCAGAGAAGGGTGTTAAGCAAGAGAATGAATTCTTCGCCATTAAATAGACTACACAAAATTGGAAGATCAAATAGTGAAGAATGTTGACCAAGAGAAACACTCCTTGGATGATCGGATCGGACCTTCGCAGCCAAGTTGAGATTATGTGGAACAGAAAACAGAAGAATGAGAACATGACCGGATCGGTTTGGAGAACCCCGATCTGACCTCTTTCTCCTCTACATACCTGATCTGATCGCAGGGAGCTGCTGTAGTTACAGACCACGTTCCCTGAAGACTCGGAGCAGTTAGAAGACCATTCCCCCACGTTCACCCACTAACTTGGTGTGCTGGCACCATCTTAAGAGATCCGGACCCGATACTAATGGGATAGGCTCCACGTGGATCCGAACCAAAGTCATTCCAGAAGCATTCTCCGCCTATAAATACACCACCAAGGCATATTTGAAAGGATCTTTTGGCATTTTCAGAACTCAAACTCCTTAGATATCCAAATTTCATCGTCATTTTCAGATTGCAATCATCATTTAAAAGCATATTTTAGAGGAGATTGAGTGAATTCATACATTGTATGAGTGAAATTGAGTGAAAATCATTGTTGTGTTTGTTTTCAAATCATCAATTCGAAGAGTAGAAAGTGGACGTAGGCTATTTAACGCCAAACCACTATAAACTGTGTGTTTCTTCTTTGTTTCCAATTTCATTTCCATAGAATTATTTCTGATTTGGGTGTTAGAGCCATTTTTGGATCTAACATTTTGGTGCTTTCACTGAGAAATCTTTGAATTCTCCGCTTTTTGGGTTATCGTTCTACTATTTGGACCTTTAAGTTCAAAGAAGTTAATCCTCCATTTCCAAAATTTTCAAGTGTTTGCTGATTAGTTACCAAAGAATTGAACATTTTGGCTAAGGGAAATGGAAAAGAAGTTCAAGGCGCTAGGGAGAACGTTGCTAGAGAATATCAACAAGCCATCGTATTGATGAGGTCGCGGGGACAGAGCTCTGGAACAATCCGATCAGAACCAGATGTTCTGAACCGAGCTGATCAAGAGAATCCGAACCGAACTGGAAGCGCTGGAGCTACTCAGACCCCCCTCCGAACCGATCCGACTCCGACACCCTACTCCGATCCGAACTAAATGAGACTGAAGCTGGTACATCTACTCGAGCACCCACCAATGCTTCGATGCCGGCCGCGACGACTGGTGATCAACCTGCTCCATCTGCACCTATCACGCACCGGGATTTTTTGCGTTTTATTGACATGCTTGAGAGTACCAGAAATGCATTGGAAGCCCATAAACGTGACAGTCTTTGCATGCAAGAGAACATGATCACCATGAGTAGGGAACTCAATGAACTCCGGAGGCAAAAGACACTTTCTCCAGCACGCCGCCTTGATGCAGACTATTCATCTTCTTCGGATGAAGGACGTCCTCGTGAAAGAAGGCTGCTTGTGCGACCTCAAAATTTTGATCAGTTGACCTTTGGATCCTTGGGATCCCGTGAAGATGCTGCTCGTGTGTTAGGACCTGATGACCTGAGCCTGAAAGAACCAATGTTGCTGCCCATGCGTGGATCCCACGTTCTTCCCCGGGATCCTAATATTACTAATCCTATGCAAGAAAAACTTCTCTAGTCCCTTCCTTCCATGAATGACCGAGAGTGGAGGGAACATAGTAGACCAGCTACCACCAGAAACAGGAGGATATCCCCTAATCAGGAACATAGGGGTAATCCGAACATTAGGCCTAGAGAACCTGTGCAAACGTTAACAAATGCCGATGTATGGGCAACGGTGCGGCAAATCATGTCCGTAAGCCTACAATACACTAATGAGGACTGGGGCATTGAGCGAAGTCACACCCCCTTCATAAATGATATATTGGACTTCCAGTTCCCTCGGCGATTTAACTTGCCACAGATGGATTAGTATTCAGGGAGAACTGACCCAGGACAGCATTTGATGAGGTATGCATGGTTCATGAATGCCACAGCGGCTCCAGATGCTGTAAAATGCAAGGCCTTCCCGATTTATCTAGAAGACGTGGCGTTAATGTGGTTCACCCGACTCCCTCCATGGTCGATACCAACTTTCACAGAATTGAGTGAAAGCTTCATGAACCAGTTTCGACTTCACGCTCGAAAATCTAAAAGCGTCACAGAATTGTCAAGGATTAAGCAAGCTCCAGGAGAATCTTTGAAATCGTATTTAGATCGTTTCAACCTGGCTGTTACCGAAGTCAGTGATCCTCATGAGCCCATCATTTTGATGGCCTTAATTGAAGGAGTCAACCCCGACACAGAATTCAGGGATTATCTATCCGGAAAACCACCCCCCACTAGGGAATTGTTCTACGAAAAGGCCAATATTCGCTTAAGGAAGAGAAGAAGCTCATGCAAATAGAAAGAGAAAGTCTAAAGGGGCCTTGAGGGAAGGTGTCCAAAGTAATGTTGTTGTGAAGCAATCCGGTGATAGTTCTGGGAAGGTTGAGGTGAACGTCGGCAACCATAACGGAGATAACAACAGGAATAGAAACGGCAACAGGAGGAATAGGAACCAAGGGAACAACTCTAGCAAAAGACCTCGATTCTAGACTTTTGAAACTATTCGCCGTTGAATGACACATTGGAAAACATTTATCTGGACACATACAACATATTGCAATATAAAAAGCCGCCACCTAGAGACTCAACCGAAAAAGAGATTGCTACGGGAAAGTTTTGTTTGTTCCATGGAACCCACAGTTATTCTACCAATAAATGCCGTCATTTGAGAGATGTAGTTGAGAAATTGTTGCGGGAAGGGAAGCTAGATGAGTATAAGGTTGCCCCACAGGACAAGGAGCAAGGAGGGCAAACCCCAAACCAAAATAAGCCTACTTCCAAACCCATAACCCAGCAGAAAGGTAAAGGAATCGTTATCAATACTATTATAGGTGGTCCCCATCTAGCTAGCCATAGTTTCAAAGCAATGGATTAGTACGTTAATGCCACTAAGAACTTTGAGGTAGGAGAATGAAGTAAACTCGAAGACATCACTCCAGTGAAACAACAAAAGACAATGTCAGACGAAGTTATATTCCATGGCAGAGATGATACCGAAATTCAATCACCAACTGAAGACCCACTGGTAATTACCACGACCATTGGCCCTGCCTTAGTCCATAAGGTATTGGTGGACAATGAAAGCTTAGTTAATATCATCTTTAAGAAAGACTTTGAAAAAATGAGACTCGAGGCGAAAGACTTAAAGCCCTACGAAGGATGGATACAAGGCTTCAATGGGGCATCAACGGATCCGATGGACTATGTAGAATTATCAGTGACGTTAGGACAAGGAGATCGCCAGAGAGTGAGAATCCTGCCATTTGTAGTTTTGGATGTTGAGTCTCCCTACAATGCCTTCCTGGGCCGACTAGGCCTCACAGAGTTTAGAGCATGTATTGCACCATGGTGCTTACTGCTTAAATATCCGACTGACGAAGGTGTAGGGGTGATGAGAGGTAACCAAGCTACGGGACGACCTTGCTACATGACAGAGTTGAAGATGCTAATGAAGGGGTTGAATATAGAACCCAAGGACGTTTCTCCCTGTTCGAAGGAAAACTCATCATAGCAATTAAGGGGTCCAGCCCTAGGAGAGTCGCCCTTAGATGTGCTCGAGGATATAGATCCCAGAGAGGATAGGGAACCCGAGGACAGAAAGGCGATTCCCAATGAGACAACAGTAGATAAATCCATTGATAATGCGAATCCGACAAAAGTATTGAAGATCAGATCATAGCTAGATCCAATTCGAGCAAAAGAGTTGATTGATTTCTTGAAGACAAACTTAGATGTGTTTGCCTGGACTCACGCTAACATGTGTGCTATTTTGCCTGCTATTATGAGCCACTCTTTGAGCATCAATCCAAAACACCCACCAGTCAAGCAGAAGAGACGGATGTTAGGCCCAGAGCGGTCAGCAGCTCTGAAGGAAGAGTAGAGAAATTGAAGGATAATGGATTCATTAAGGACTTGAAATATCCCGACTGGATATCTAATCCTGTCCTGGTCAAAAATTCTAATGGGAAGTGGCGTACATGCATTGACTTCTCTGACTTGAACAAGGCTTGTCCGAAAAATAGCTTTCCTCTTCCTAGGATTGATCAACTAGTGGACTCGACAGACGAACACGAGCACTTATCCTTTATGTACGCCTATTCGGGATACAATGAAATTCCCATGCACATACCAGATCAGGAGCACACAAGTTTCATCACAGACTTGGGGTTATGTGGTAATGCCATTTGGATTAAAGAATGCAGGAGCCACATATCAACGCTTGGTCAACCGCATGTTCTATAATCAAATCGGAAAAACCATGGAGGTTTATGTGGAAAACATGCTTGTGAAGTCTAGACAATCTTCCAACCATACAAAAGACTTAGCGGAAATGTGCGGCATTCTCCGAAGGTATGGGATGAAGTTGAACCCTCTAAAATGTTCTTTTGGGGTCGCATCTGCGAAATTCCTCGGGTTTATCATGAGCTCTCGAGGGATTGAGATAAATCCTATTCAGATAGTAGCAATAAGGAATATTGAAGAACCATGAAAGATTAAGGATGTTCAAAGCCTAGTTGGAAAAGTTGCTGCATTGAGCAGGTTTATCTCCAAAGCCACAAATAAGTGTGTACCTTTCTTCGGTCTGATAAAATGAGGGAAACTTAATTTTGAATGGACTCCCGATTGTGTGGAGGCTTTCCAAAACCTATTAAATCTATTAGAGAAGCCTCTAATATTGTCAAAACCCGTGGAACATGAGGATTTGTTTATCTACTTGGTGGTATCGTCTCATGCCGTCAGCACAGCATTGGTGCGTTAAGAAGATAAAGTACAGAGGCCTGTATACTACGTAAGCAAGAAGCTATCCGCCGCAGAGCGTAATTATACAAGAGTAGAAAAGCTTTCTTATAGCCTCCTGATTGCTTCCCGAAAGCCCCGCCATTATTTTCAAGCTCACCGGATAGTTGTATATACTGATCAAGCTTTAAGGCAGGTGCTACAAAGACCTAAAGCATCAGGGCGATTACTTAAATGGAACATCGAGTTGAGCCAATTCGATTTGAATTTTCAACCGCGGAAATCAATAAGGGGACGTGCCTTAGCCGATTTCATAGCAGAATTCACGATACCCGCAGAGGAAATGGTGGATGACAAGATTGTTGCTTTAGAACAAGAGTTAGAGCTCAATTCGTGGAAGTTATATACAAACGGGGCCAAGAATGATTAAAGTTCCGATGCCGGAGTTGTTTTAAACACTCCTGAAAGAATCTATTTACTATGCCCTACGATTAGAATTTCCTGCTACCAATAATGATTCGAAGTATGAAGCCCTGATTGCCGGGCTAAAGCTCGCCAAGGAATTAGGAGTAAAGACACTGGATATATGCTGTGACTCCAAGATAGTAGTCTTCTAGGTACGGGAAGATTTTGTTACCAAAGGACCTCGGCTTGTTACTTATCTTAGAAAAGTAAAGGAGTTATTAGACAATTTGGAGCATTACAGCATAACACACATCCCAAGAGCAGAGAATCAGAAAGCAGACCGGTTGGAAAAACTAGCAAGTTCTGACAACCCTGAAGAAACTAAAATGGTTCCAATAGAGATACTGGAGTCACCGAGTTTTGACCTAATGGAGGTGGAACCAGCCCTAGAAACCGAGCCACAGAGGGAATCGTGGATGACACCAATCAAGAACTTCCTCAAGAGAGGAATTCTCCCATTGGAGAAAAGCGAAAGACGAGTTGTAACACGTAAGGCTGCAAGATACGTTTTACAGGACGACGTCCTTTATCACCAAAGGTTTTCCATGTCCCTGCTACAATGTATCGCACACGACGACATCAGACGTGTACTGTAGGAAGTACAAGAAGGTGAGTGTGGAGATCACACCGGGGACCAGACTCTAGCAAAGAAAGTATTGCGGTATGGATATTTTTGGCCTATCGTGAATAAAGACGCGACTGATTATTCACGATGCTGCGATAAATGTCAAAGATTCGCCAAAGTTCGCAGAGCACCTCCAACCCAGCTTAAGTCAATGGTAAGCCCATGGTCGTTTGCCATGTGGGGAATTGATATTATTGGAGTGTTACCCATCGCCAAAGGAGGAGCAAAGTATGCGATCGTCGCCATGGATATTATTGGAGTGTTACCCATCGCCAAAGGAGGAGCAAAGTATACGATCGTCGCCATGGATTAGTTCACGAAATGGGTGGAAGCCGAACCCTTAACCACGATCACGACAAGGAAGGTGATACATTTTGTGGTTAGAAACATTATCTGCCGATTTGGGATACCGAAGACCATTATAACTGATAATGGGACACAGTTCGACAGCGCCGAATTCATAAACTTTTGTCAGAAATATAAGATCGATAAAAGGTATACCACTGTAGCTCACCCATAGACAAATGGGCAAGTTGAGGCAATAAACAAACTTATTAAATCCATTCTTAAGAAGCGATTAGTATGAGACAAAGCCAAGTGGGTGGATGAGTTGCCACTAGCTTTGTGGGCCTACAGAACAACCTTTAAAATGGCAACTGGCTATACTCCCTTCTCACTCTCCTTCGAGTCAAAGGCAGTGATCCCGGTGGAGCTCGAAGTCCCCTCTCATAGGGTAACATATTTTGACCCAATGACGAACAGAGCACTCCTCCTAGAGTCTCTTGACATGGTTGAAGAAAGAAGACACGAAGCTGACTTGCGTGCCTCAAGACATCGACACCAAGTAGCACGTTAGTATGACCAAAAAGTTCGCCTCAGAACTTTCGAACCAGGGGACTTAGTATTAAAACGAATCTTCCCGCCTTCAACCCAATTAGGTCCAAAGTGGGAAGGACCATATGCCATCCAACGGAAGCTTGATACAAGAGCCTTCAAGCTAACGACAGTGGATGGCGAGGAGATTCCCAGATCTTGGAATGCTCAGCACTTGCAGTGATAACTGGGTTAAATATGCAATATTTTCCTTTTTGTTTTTGTAGACTATGTTAAAAGGCACGACTTGCCTTAAAAAGTCTGTTTTCACAAATAAAGGGTTATTAAGTAGACGTAGGCTACGACTTAGCTGAACCACTATAAAATATCGTGTGTCTTTATTTTCCTGCATAATTTCTATCTTCAATGATTATTCTATCATGACTATGAAACACAAAACATTAAATTAGACTTGAAAAATTGGAGACAATTCGTGTGCAGGTGCGAACGAAATGACCGTTTGCATAATAAGATAAAAGGAATGGGAAGACGACATTCCTAACTCTAACTCTCATGAATCGAGAGAGAGTATAAAGGACGGGAAGCCGAAATCCCATGAGGCGTGAAGGTGCACCCCGATAAGAGGCCGCCTCGATAGTACTCTAACCTGATTATAAGACAAGAGAGTATAAAGGTGCTAGAAGAATAAGCATCAACGACAAAAGAAATTTAGCACCGCCAGAGTATATGGGGCAATTGGATGTTGAAATCAATCTTGCATAAGCCTTAGTTAATCAGTCTATTCAAGATTGATTGGAGGCATATACATACACATGTTCCCTTTATCATGACTTTGTTGTATAACTGTGATATGACATGTTGTTTATCTGAATTTTTACTTAAATAATAGATTCACAAATATTTGACATTACAGGGAACAAACTACTTTATTCACAAACACGTGAGTTTATACAGAAAGATTAAGCAAAAGATGCGTGGGCTGCGCTGGCTACAACAATAACGGACTAGTGGAATATCAAAACAAAAGACAAAATGCGTTTTCACTTGGACTTCGGAGTGAATTTTGCCTTCTTGGCATCCATGAGCTTTTCCTTCTCTTCTTTCTCAGTCTCAGTGAAAATACGCCTTGGTTTCTTCTTCCCCAGGACAGTGACAATGGGATCAATAGAAGATTTGTTAGCAAGTTCCTCAGTGATCGATTTAGTTGAAAGTTTAACGACTAACCTTGACCCAGGATGTACTGTCGCAAGAGGTTTAAGATTTTCAGGATCTATCTCCTCAACTTTCAACTGCACACACTTATCTTGCTTGGCCTTAATCTCTGTCAAAGTCAGACCATCTACATTCCCTGCATCCCCAGTTATAATAACGTCAGGGTCTTCATCATGCCCGTCATTACCACCGTCGTCTTTCAAAGCAGTTATTATTTCATCATCATGAGGAGTTTCAGTGTTAGGTGGTAAGAGAGCCTTGTCGACAACTTCCATTCTCTCGCCTTCGTCACCCTTCCCAGGTCCTGTAGCAGCGACTTTATCCTTCTTCTCCTGGGTCTCTTCAGTAGACTTTTTACTTGGAGATGTCTTTTGCAAATCATCGGCACTTTCAACTAGCTTAGTACCTATAGAGCGAGAAGCAACAGTTATTAACTCAGGAGAAAACATGGGGTCTTCAATAGTTTGTCCGATAATATGACCAAAGGTTGAAATGGCGTTGAGAATTGAGGCGAAAAGGTAGAAATACCTTCAGTAGACTTCTCGACTTGAGCGGCAGTAATGTCAGAGGTAGAGTCGGTTATAAGCGACAAAAGAGAAACCTCAAGAATTCCTGGCCTTTCCGGGTCATATCCCTCTACCTCAATGTCTTCAGCTGTAACAGAAGAGGAGCCGGCTTCGATGGTATTTTTTCCTTTGGCCCGACGCTTCACTTCCTCCATAGCAACAACAATAAGTCTTCGCCCTTCGGCCAAGCGCACTGGTTCCTCACCTCTAAGAAATGTCTCCATAAGCTTATTTTCGTCAATCGAATCCACTCTGAGTTCTGCTTCTCCCATTTGACCAGTTGGTCCCATGCATACATAAGAGGAGTGGGATAGTCCTTAAGCCAAGTAAGGTCTCGGTAACGAATCGCTTTAGCAAAGAATCCGACCATGGTTTCACCACTCTCGTCAATCTCCTTTTGAGCGTGTATCAGTTGTTCATTGACTTCCTCAACTTGCTGCAAAGCCGTATTTACATTTCCTTCAGCAAGAGCCGCCCTCGTCTCAGCCTCCAATGATTTAGTCTCGAGCTCTGCATTCTTTTTGATTAAATCTGCTTTCTCTTGAGAAAGACGAGTATTCTCGGATTTGGCATCCTCGGCCTACTTCTTTAATCTATACGCTCCTGATTACGGGATTCAAGCTCGGAATGATAGCGCTTTTGTAATTCCTCGAGCTGCTTCTTATAGTTATCGGTGTCGCGTTGTATAAGGGTAGGCTTAGCTTGGGCATCCTCCAAATCTTTCCCAGAGTTTTCAATGGCCCTCGCATCATACTCAGCAGCGTCGACCATGGTCTTTATGTCTATCATAGGTCACTAATAATTTTAGAAAGAGTCTTTACATACTTCTTCATCTCTTTATATTATTCATCCACGAAATCTATGGTAGCCTTGACATCATTGGCCCAATCATATTCTACCAGTTGTAGTTTTGGGACAAAGTGCATGTGCCCGAAATGGTGTTCGGGAAATTGTTGCCTCAAAACTTCCAGTCTTGCCTGGTTCTCATCATTGAGAATAACCGGTCTTGTGGTAGTTATGTAAACAGTGCGACGAGATAACTTCGTAGTGGGTCATTTCTTTCCTGCATCCTTCCCCGATTCTGGTTGCTTCCCTTTTGGATCAAGAACTTGCCTTGGGGTATCATCTTGAGGAATCATTCCCTTAGATGGAGCAGGAGGCTTAGTGTTGTACTTATCTTTCTCATGATGTGAAGGAAGGCACTTATGTTTGTTTGAACCTTTGCGTTGTGGGGATCGAGAACAGGAAGGTCCGTAAGGCTTTGAAAGTCGATCCCTCTTGTCATCTCTGCCCCTAATTTCATGCCGATCATGCCTCTCCTCGGGATCAATTGGGGGCATAATCGAACGAACATCTCGCATACGATATCGTTGCCTCCCCATTTGACCTATAAGAAGAAATGAAGGAATATTAGAGCCAACATTAACATAAAAATCGAGTGTTGTGACGTGCGGTACTAGAGTGTAGTGTGTTTCCTAAAGTGGTGATTTTCCCCCAGACAAACCAGAGTCCAGATTGAGGACGGTATGAGCAGTCTCCTTGGACTTTACTGGAGTAACTTCTTCTTCAAAAGTGAAAGCAAGAGGATTGGTCGCAAAGTCATCTGCAGTATAAAGGGTTTCGGGCAAGGGAAGATTTCCTAAATCCCGATACATAGGGTCATCAACTGTAGTCTTATCTCCTAAAGGACTGATTAATGGTAACTCCTTCGGAGAGATTGTCCTTGCAGGCGTAGCTACGTCTTCAGGAGTAAAATATTTATCTCTGTCCTTTTCAGCTATATTTGCCAGTTCATCATCCTGAGTCGAAGAAGGAGAAGGAGAGTCCCTAAGTGGTACCATTGGATTTTTCGAGCTATCTCCTACCTCAGGAATAATATCAACTGGGGGTATGTACACGTAAAGGCCTTCCCCATGCCCTATGCTACGAGTTATAGCAACAAGACGATGCCTATGAAGATATTCATCCACTAAACACTCTTTGATGGTCAAGAATTTTTTATCACCATTGAGTAGCCAGTTCAAGCGATCAAATTTTATTGGATGTTTTTCTTGCGGCGGATTAGGAACTACAAGTAAAAACAAGCGACATTAGTAGGTTTTCGAGGTCTGAAATTTAAAACATTAATGTATTTACTTGACTTGAGCCACCTTTTAGCGCACCATGGCTACTGTCTAATGTAAAACCACTCAGGCTTTGGATCCCTAGCATTGCTACTAAATGAAAAGTGATAATTTTCCTTTTTGGCACAGATTCGAAATATACAAAGGACGGAGTGCCTTATTTCGATATTTGAAGTCGTAAAAGAAATGAACATCTTCAAAAGTCAACTCTTCACCAAGAATTTCTCTATAGGCTATGTACAGGGTATACAAATAGGCGTAAGAATTGGGAAGAAGTTGCATGGGGGCAATCATTAACTGTCTCAGGAAATCGACTATGAATGGTGGGAATGGAGGTATCGCTCCAACAAGACATATTAGTCTAGAAATAGCCATATATCCTTCTAGTGGATTATGGGGACGATCTATTTTCGAGGGTAAAAGGGTATCTCCTTGAAGAATCCCATGCTTGAGGCGTATCCGTATTAGTCTATCATTATCAATTGTTGACTTAACTAAATCTTTAGGCAAGTCCAAAATAACCGCATCCCTAAATTCATTAGGGGCATGATTATTTCCTATCCCGCCTTCATCTTTTCGCCGAGAGAGACATCGCCTCCAGAAGATGCTTCACTATTATTAACTTCCATCTCGTAGTTTGGGCCTTCACTATTCCGTCCCGAGTCTGAGGTGGAAGATACATCCTTGACAGGTGGATTCTCGGATGATCTTGCAGCATCTCTCCTTTCAGCTAGTCTAGATGAGTGTCTTTCTACCATGGTCATTAATCTATTGAAGAAGCAATAGTGAGAGTTAGTGTAAATTTTCCCGTGTTCCCCTATGCTTGTGTGTAAGATAAAGTGTATATGAAATGTAACAACCCGGAAATTCTGAGCCAGTTTAAAATTTTTATTTTGGCAATTTTAATGAATTTAGAATATTTAAAATGGATTATTTTAAATCGGATCGACGAAAAATTTATTTTGAATACAATTCGAATGTATATATTTATATACATCGTCGTTAGAATATAAATATTTATTTTAAATTATAAAAGGAATGGAAAATGGCGCGGTAGTTCGATAATTCGATTTCAAACTTCAAATGAATGTACATGATTCAAAATAAACCGGATTTTGGCGAAACAAAAAATATTAGAATCTAGTTGAAAATATTTTTCCAACGAATCTGAAAAATCGAAATTTTACAGCGGGAATCAAAAGTTATGCCCAGTTGAAAATTCAGAATAGTCGCTATGTAAATTATACATGGCCCAAAAAGTCAAATTTTGCATACGGATGAATTTGAACTTGAAACCACTTCCATTGAGTTCAAAATGCCGTTTAAAACTCCGAAAAGATAAGGTTCGATATATTCTGATATCCGGAATAGTGGCAATTGACAGGAGCTTTTCGGTTAGCAAAACATAGCCCTTAAAAAGTGAAATTTTACATACGAGCTCAGATTCGACGAGATAAATTTTTATCGATTCACAAGGACAAATTATTGTTGAGTTCCAAAGTGTGCGTCAAACGGAGTCAGTATGTGGCCGTGCGAAGCAAAACCATTTGTTCAAAGGCGGGCAGTCATTTTACAAAGGAACATTACTGATATAATGTAACGACCCGCATTCTACGCATCGAATGATCGTAGAATATTTATTTCTTTCACATACAAAGTCGTATGGTCATGTAACTTTGGGAGACGATTATTGGGGTCATTTCCCATGTTCATGATTTTTGTCGATTTTTAAATGACCGTTTTGCCCCTAGTTGGTACTGTTTTGGCCATAACTTTTGACTGGAAAGGAATTTTGACCTGAGACCACTTCCATTGGATTCGAATGATGGTTTCTCTTTCCGTAGAGTGGTTACATTAGCCAAACGGACTTACCGTTTGGGAGATATGGCTGAAACAAGGTTTAGAAGGTGAAAAATAGCTAATCGGGCTTAACCGGGTGATTAGCAACTAGGCCCAATGGGAGATTTCGGGATTTGGGGTATTTAAGGACTGCTAGGGTTAGGATTTCGGTTTTAGACTCATTTTTCCAGCCGCCACTTACCTCCTTCAAGCTCTAGCAATGGCCTCCACCTTCTAATTTCATCCCAAATCATCTCTAATCACTTTCTAATCGAAGATTAAGCAAAACTACATCAAATCAAGGGAGGGTAGCACCAAATCAGAGAGAGAGCTGCTGGAACACATAGGGATTGGATCCAAATCAGAGATTATTTCAGATCTAAAGTTTGTTTGGGGCTAAGGTGAGTGATTTGCATAGTTCCTCACTAATTATGGCTAATTATGGTAATTAGCGAAGATTAGCGAAATTATGGCTCAGAAAAATCTAGAAAAAATCCCAAAATTCTAAAACATCATTTTATGCCTCTGATATGAATTTGGGTTAATTTCGACTAATTTTGCAAATCCCGGAATTTGGGGGATTAAGGGGTAATTAGTGATAATTAGCGAATTTGTGCATGTTAAAAGTCTGGAAAAATATTCAGAAATTCTGAAATATTGTTTTAGACCTCTGTTAGAAAATTTGGCTAATTTGGTTAAGTTTTGTTAATCCTATCATCAGTTTTGCTTGAACATGCTTAAGGGGAAAATATGGGTTTTTGGGTATGTTTGATCCATTTTACATGCCATGATTGTTGTTTTGCTGTTTGTGGATGTCCATACATGTTGCTATGGCTGTATGGTATGCTTTATGATTGATTAGAAAAGTTAGAATGGTCGAAAACGCCATCGTATGGCGTAAAACAGTCGCTGGAAGAGTTGCAGGAAATATGAAGGACCCGGATCGGATCGCCCCTTTTTCCATGAGACGAACCGCTTCTTCTCAAGTTGCACGAGCTGAATACTCTGATCCGAACTGCCTTCCACGATCCAGAAGCACCGATCCGCTCGCGCTTCGCACCCCGATCCGACCAGAGGAAGACAACATCCACGATCCACTTGTACTTTATCACTCCGACCCGAATGCTCACCCACGAGTTGAAGGCACCACGAAAGAGCACCCGATCTGAACCGTGGCAAGCTAAAGACCCCGACCCGATCCGCTAGGGGTGATGACGACCCGATCCGCCAGGGGTGATGACGACCCGATCCGTATGGCGCGATGCGATCCGATGGAGGGAGCACGACCGACCCGATCCGAGATGCTTGGACTTGAAGTGATGACCACGATCCGAAGCAAGGTGAAGTGAAGACCGACCCGGATGAAGATGATGACTAAAACCCGAGATGCAAAGGTAGTCCAAATGGAAGTTAGAGCTCAGGATCCAAATGGGAACCAATGAGTTCACTTCGTGATTGGGCTTTGCTGTGGGACGTGTGCAAAGGGGTTGTCGGTATTCATAACTTTGGTTCACCACTGAGAGATAGATAGTGGGCTTGTAGTGATAGTTACACGGGATTGGATTCCGTCATGGCCCATAGTACTAGGTGACCAAAGTAGTGGATATCGTATGCTTTACACACTGAGTGAGGGATGTGAGGATGATTGCTATGCTTGATTGTTTGATACCACTATGACATGCACACCCCCACCCCCGTATCTCTTACACAGTATGTTAGTGGCACCTTAGAGTACTGTACGGTATGTAGTGCTAACTCTTTGGTTGCAGGTCCAGGTTCAGGTATGATTGGATTATACCTGTTATTATTCTGTTTAGATGCTTATCGCTCATACCAGGCTTTATGTCTGACCCAGAGTTTTATGTCTCTTCTTATTACTCTGAGTGCTCACACGAGCAGACTAGAGACAGGTTATGGTTAGCTGGTGATGCACGAGTAGCTGATTCGGAGGCGAGCAGGAGGCTTCCACGTATGATATATAGATATTCTCCCTGTGTCGTTGGTGGTCGCTACTTGGGCATTAGTAGTGTACCTCCTTTATCTTACTTTTTCTTTTTGAGACAGTTTGGAAAGTTGTAATAAGCTGTATTTTGGATTTTCGCTGCTATGATGCTTAGTTCTGGTTTTCAGCTTATGCACTGTCTCTCCTGTTTATGTCAAGTATGTTATTATTATATTTTGTTCTATGCGCTGTGAGACATATTACAGGTTCCTTGATTAGCCCGTTCTCTTCTTTCTTTTCCTTCTGGCGACCGTCCCGTGCTAACTGGACATGTGTACAGCGCACTTTTGGAGTAAATGTCGGTTGGTGCGGGGCGGGCCGTCACACTTGGTATCAGAGCTCTAGGTTGCGTAGTTAACCTAGGGAAAGACGCTAGGGAGAGTTAGTACGTATATGAGAGCGCGTATTTGTGATTACTTTGGTTTTCAAAAGCTATATATATATACTATTGGTAGTATAAGAATGAAGTCGTACTGCACTAGCACCACTATGGGGTCGTTAATTGTTTCCCCTTTTACAGATTAACGATGAGCCGATATCCTAGAGGTGCTGGTAGAGGGACCAACCATGGGAATGCTCCTGACATGAGGACAATGTTCACTAACTTCATGAGAGACATGCTTAGAGATGTTCAGGGAGCAGTTCCCAATCCCGGAAATGGTGGTGGTCCAGTAGTGCAGGCGCCTAGGGTCGATTTCGCCAAGTTGTGCAAGGATTACACTAACCTTGGTGGGAAGCCGTTCCACGGAACGGAGTCGGCCACAGATGTTCAGGATTGGTTGGATAGCTGTGATCGTATCTTCGACGACTTGGGTCTTGAGGATGCGATGAAGAGAAGGCTAGCGTCTCGTCAGCTGCAAGGGCGAGCGATGAATTGGTGGAATGTCATTAGAACAGCTACTCCAGAAGATCAAGTTACTTGGAATCAGTTTAAGACTCGTTTTTGTGATAAGTTTATTCCAGCTGCTCATAAATCAGAACTATTCAAGAAGTTCTTGGAGCTTAAGCAGAACGGTAGAGCAGTCTCGGAGTATATCGCTGAATTCGACACTTTATCGAAATATGGATGGTCCCTTATCGATACAGTCGAAAAGAAGAACGAGAAGTTCATAACTGGCTTGGATGGGTACTTGGGGGAAAGACTTATAAACCATATCGATGAGACGTTCGAGTCTATTGTAGGAAAGGCATTAAGGTCAGAGAGCCTTTTCCCTAAGTCGAAGACTGAGGTTGCTACGACATCTGCAGAGGAGCCAAAGCCGCAAGCAGGGGTGAAGGCAAGAAGAATTCTCAAAACAAGAGGAAGCAGAACCCGACCAAGGATGGTCAGAGTAAGAAAAATAAGAAAGATGGCGAATGCTTTAGTTGTGGCCAGAAGGGCCAATACGCCATAGATTGTCGAGAAAAGCCTGGGAAAAGGAAGTGCTTTAACTGCGGCCAGGCGGGACATCACAAGGATGATTGCCCACAACCTCCTAGGGAGAAGCAGATTGTGAAAGCGTATGCTATCAACGCTGTTCCTTCTTTGTCAAATGCCCCAACTGCGGCGCAGAAGGAAAAAGGTGTCGTTATTTGAGGTATGCTTTCTATTTAAGAAATTTTGATCGGGTTTTGTTTGACAAACCTGAGTTAGTCGATAGACCTTTAGTAGTGACGAACCCGATTGGTGGTTCGACTAGTTTGGCATGATTAGTTAATGTGGTCTTATCGAGTCATGGATGTATGTTTCCTTGTGATTGCTTTGTTTTGGGCTTTACTGGGTTTAGCATTATTTTGGGGAGTCGATCTACTCCAAAGGAATAGGGTGGTATTAGGTACCTACCTAGTGATGGCAAGGGTAACTGGAGTTAAGGAAGCTAAGAGGTTATCGTTGTAATAAGTTCTAGTTGTCTCTGGGAGGCAAATGAGTACTCCAGTGCTGGATTGTTTTGCTAGTATCACCTCATGTGGATTGTCCGAACTCGGAGGAGATGTTCCTTGGGTGCTTTTCTGATATTGGTTTAGGCCTTTGGGGCTTGTGCTTGGGGAATGTCGATTTCGACTAGGATGGGTTGCGTGAGGGGTAAATAGTTGTTGTGATTTTTCATTGGATGATATCTTGGTTTACTCGTGGAGTGATGGGAAGACGGAACATGATAAGACTGTTCAATGGTATAGACTGCCCAGAGTTAGACTCGATAGGGTTGTGAGATTGCTCGAGTGGGACTCGGAAAAGATGCAAAGTAATGGATTGTTTAGGACCCTATGTTGATGTTCTCTATTAGATAGTAGAACTTTGAAGGAATAGGATGTGTTCGTTGATCATGGATGATACAACGAAGATTAGAGCGATTCAAGTTGGACTTGAACTCGTAAAAGAAAATAGGTGTTCGTTGATCTTGGAGATGCAACGAATAGGGAGACGACTCACGTTGGACTAGAGTTTGTTGGTACTCAAGACTGGGTCTGAGTTATAGAGTGACTCGAGTTGGACTCGAGAAGGCTGCAAGGAATTGGATTCAGCTCGAGTTGGACTCGAGAGGGCACCAAGATAATGGATAGACTTGGGTTGGACTCAAGTATTTTAGGAGGACTAAAAGCAGGGGTATCTGGGGACACCCGTTACCTTGGATCCATTGGACGTGATCTAGTTATCCTTGGAGGATAAACGTACGTTGGATGTATGGTAGTCCGATTGGAGGCTGGGCTTCCATTAGTTTAATTATCCTTGGAGGATAAACGTACGTTGGACGTACGGTAGTCCGATTGGAGGCTGGGCTTCCATTAGTTTAATTATCCTTGGAGGATAATCGTACGTTGGACGTACGGTAGTCCGAAGGGAGGCGGGGCTTCCATTAGCCTGGGATTGGTTGGACCAGTCAAGTAGGCATCGGTGTATGTATGGGGGCCGAGCTTCCATTAGTTAGTGATGTTGGTTGGACCAGACAAACTGGAATCGACATATTGGGATTGGTTAGACCAATCATGTAGGTGTCGATGTGTTTATGACTTTAGCAGGTGATAGATAGGATTTGTTTGATGGATGTTATGGTTGCTATGTTTGTTCCTATCTTTCTTCTCTTGAGTAGACTATCACCTGTAGGGTTCCAGCGATGGGGAACAAAGTGAATGTAGTAGGACTATGAGCCAGTGCAGTAGAGTCGTCATGACTCGAGGGGCAAAGTGGACATAGTAAAGGATTAGTAAGGCTATGAGACAGTGCAGTGGAGTTATTATGACTTCATTGGGCAGAGTGGACATAGCAAAGGACTAGTGACTATGGATCAGTGCAGTGGAGTCGCCATGACTCCATGGGGCAGAGTGATCATAGTAAAGGATTTGGGTGCAGTACTAGTTGCATTGAGTAGGAGACATGCCAGTTTAGGGGTTTTGTTTCTAGGATGGAAGTAACTAGAGTATGTCACAGGATATGATTTCAGACCCAAGACTGAATTGGATTCAGAAACGCTAGTAAGCTTGACGATTAGATCGATTTTGATTGAG
Source organism: Allium sativum (assembly GCA_030737875.1). Classification (NCBI taxonomy): domain Eukaryota; kingdom Viridiplantae; phylum Streptophyta; class Magnoliopsida; order Asparagales; family Amaryllidaceae; genus Allium; species Allium sativum. The sequence continues at coordinate 847,500,657 of CM060922.1, read as the reverse complement.
TGGATTGTTTCCAGTTAGGACGATCCTAATCTATTGGAAACCATCTCTAGGGTAGAGATGGGTATCGATGGAAAGAGAATGATCAAGTAAGGATTTGATCGAGAAGGGTGGCTTCGAAAGAGTAAGGGACTAGTTGTACCCAACGTAGATGGACTGAGAGATGAAGTGCTTAGAGCATATCATCACCCGAAATTGACTATACGTCCCAGTGGTAACAAGATGTATTGAGACATAGAGCAGATATACTATTGGGAAGGGATAAAGATAGGCAGAAGGCTTATCTCGATAAGAGACGAAGAGATTTGGAATTCTTCGTTAACGACTTGGTGTTCGTCGAGATCTCTCCATAGAGAATGTGATTCGGATTGGTTGGAAAGGTAGGTTAGCACCAAGATTTATTGGCCCATTCCCAGTCCTCGAGCAAGTTGGGAATTTGGCGTATGAAGTAGAGCTACCTGACAAGATGGCGGGAGTTCACAACGTATTTCATGTTTCCCAGTTAAGGACATTCGTGCACGACCCTAGTGTGGCTATTTCACCTGATCAGTTGAATAACATCGAAGTTGAACTCGAGACGGTTGGGAACCGCAAGTCTATGCGTATTGTTGGGAACGATACGAAGCAGCTTCGAAGGAAGGCGGTGAAACTAGTCAAAGTCCAGTGGGGTGAGAATGAAAGAGACTGTACTTAGGAAACAGAGGAAGATATAAGGAAGAAGTATCCAGAACTCTTTGCCTAGTAAGGTTTTGGTAGTGATAGTTTCTTCCCTTGTTAGTAAACCGCATGCTAGGATAGACTTGTTTTGCATGTTGATTGTTGTTTATGGTTGATAGGCATGCGGAACCCTTTTTGTGTTTTAGTTAGGGAATTTCGGGGGCGAAATTTCTTAAGGGGGGAAGAGTGTAACGACCCGCATTCTACGCATCGAATGATCGTAGAATATTTATTTCTTTCACATACGAAGTCGTATGGTCATGTACCTTTGGGAGACGATTATTGGGGTCATTTCCCATGTTCATGATTTTTATCGATTTTTAAATGACCGTTTTGCCCCTAGTTGGTACTGTTTTGGCCATAACTTTTGACTGGAAAGGAATTTTGACCTGAAACCACTTCCATTGGATTCGAATGATGGTTTCTCTTTCCGTAGAGTGGTTACATTAGCCAAACGGACTTACCGTTTGGGAGATATGGCTGAAACAAGGTTTAGAAGGTGATAAACAGCTAATCGGGCTTAACCGGGTGATTAGCAACTAGGTCTAATGGGAGATTTCGGGATTTGGGGTATTTAAGGGCTGCTAGGGTTAGGATTTCGGTTTTAGACTCATTTTTCCAGCCGCTACTTACCTTCTTCATGCTCTAGCAATGGCCTCCACCTTCTAATTTCATCCCAAATCATCTCTAATCACTTTCTAATCGAAGATTAAGCAAAACTACATCAAATCAAGGGAGGGTAGTACCAAATCAGAGAGAGAGCTGCTGGAACGCATAGGGATTGGATCCAAATCAGAGATTATTTCAGATCTAAAGTTTGTTTGGGGCTAAGGTAAGTGATTTGCATAGTTCCTCACTAATTATGGCTAATTATGGTAATTAGCGAAATTATAGCTCAGAAAAATCTAGAAAAATTCCCAAAATTCTAAAACATCATTTTATGCCTCTGATATGAATTTGGGTTAATTTCGACTAATTTTGCAAATCCCGGAATTTGGGGGATTAAGGGGTAATTAGTGATAATTAGCGAATTTGTGCATGTTAAAAATCTGGAAAAATATTCAGAAATTCTGAAATATTGTTTTAGACCTCTGTTAGAAAATTTGGCTAATTTGGTTAAGTTTTGTTAATCCTATCATCAGTTTTGCTTGAACATGCTTAAGGGGAAAATATGAGTTTTTGGGTATGTTTGATCCATTTTACATGCCATGATTGTTGTTTTGCTGTTTGTGGATGTCCATACATGTTGCTATGGCTGTATGGTATGCTTTATGATTGATTAGAAAAGTTAGAATGGTCGAAAACGCCGTCGTATGGCGTAAAACAGTCGCTGGAAGAGTTGCAGGAAATATGAAGGACCCGGATCGGATCGCCTCTTTTTCCATGAGACGAACCGCTTCTTCTCAAGTTGCACGAGCTGAATACTCCGATCCGAACTGCCTTCCACGATCCAGAAGCAAGGATCCGCTCGCGCTTCGCACCCCGATCCGACCAGAGGAAGACAGCATCCACGATCCACTTGTACTTGATCGCTCCGACCCGAATGCTCACCCACGAGTTGAAGGCACCACGAAAGAGCACCCGATCTGAACCGTGGCAAGCTAAAGACCCCGACCCGATCTGCCAGGGGTGATGACGACCCGATCCGTATGGCGCGATGCGATCCGATGGAGGGAGCACGACCGACCCGATCCGAGATGCTTGGACTTGAAGTGATGACCACGATCCGAAGCAAGGTGAAGTGAAGACCGACCCGGATGAAGATGATGACTAAAACCCGAGATGCAAAGGTAGTCCAAATGGAAGTTAGAGCTCAGGATCCAGATGGGAACCAATGAGTTCACTTCGTGATTGGGCTTTGCTGTGGGACGTGTGCAAAGGGGTTGTCGGTATTCATAACTTTGGTTCACCACTGAGAGATGGATAGTGGGCTTGTAGTGATAGTTACACGGGATTGGATTCCGTCATGGCCCAAAGTACTAGGTGACCAAAGTAGTGGATATCGTATGCTTTACGCACTGAGTGAGGGATGTGAGGATGATTGCTATGCTTGACTGTTTGATACCACTATGACATGCACACCCCCACCCCCGTATCTCTTACGCAGTATGTTAGTGGCACCTTAGAGTACTGTACGGTATGTAGTGCTAACTCTTTGGTTGCAGGTCCAGGTTCAGGTATGATTGGATTATACCTGTTATTATTCTGTTTAGATGCTTATCTCTCATACCAGGCTTTATGTCTGACCCAGAGTTTTATGTCTCTTCTTATTACTCTGGGTGCTCACATGAGCAGACTAGAGACAGGTTATGGTTAGCTGGTGATGCGCGAGTAGCTGATTCGGAGGCGAGCAGGAGGCTTCCACGTATGATATATAGATATTCTCCCTGTGTCGTTGGTGGTCGCTACTTGAGCATTAGTAGTGTACCTCCTTTATCTTACTTTTGCTTTTTGAGACAGTTTGGAAAGTTGTAATAAGCTGTATTTTGGATTTCCGCTGCTATGATGCTTAGTTCTGGTTTTCAGCTTATGCACTATCTCTCCTGTTTATGTCAAGTATGTTATTATTATATTTTGTTCTATGCGCTGTGAGACATTTAACAGGTTCATTGATTAGCCCATTCTTTTCTTTCTTTTCCTTCTGGCGACCGTCCCGTGCTAACTGGACATGTGTACAGCGCACTTTTGGAGTAAATGTCGGTTGGTGCGGGGCGGGCCATCACATATAACCTCAGAATTCGATTCTACTTTTTTTCTGGATTCGTATCGTCTAATAATGGTTAAATCCAAGAGGGCATGATTTTTGGAGTTAGCGTGTGAGCGTGCGAGAAGAAAAGATGCACCAAAATCGCATTTTTAGAGCTTATCTGAGCATTTTCGTGATTTTTTTTGAACGGTCAAACGAACTCGGAATTCGACGAAACTTGTTTCGTTGGACTCGTCTTCACGTCTACTATCCCGTGTCCGAAATCCGCGGCGATTGGAGATCGTTAGCGTTCAGGCGATAGGCGGGAAACGAGCATATAAACACTTTTACTTCCTTTTCTACTTCATTATTTTCATTTCCTCCTTCCTCCACGAAAACTCAAAAATGGAGAGCTCCACCCTACCGCCGCTACCCCCTCCTCCACCGGCCACCACCAGCCTCCGGCGAGCCGCCGCACCCCCCCTCTCTTCCTCCCCTCCTCCTCCTCTTCCTCCTCCTCCTTCTCTCTCCTCTTTTCATGAACCCTAAGCCTCACAACACCCCAAACCACCACCACGGGCTCCACCACCACCGTCGTGGCCCACCAGCACCCTCCCCGCCTCACATCAGGTCCGGCGCCCCCTTCCCCCTTCTCAATTCCGGCCGTGGGCCCCCCGGTCACCAAAAACCCATTTTACACTAATCGCCCGTTTTGCAAATAAGCCCTTGACCGTATTTCGCCAATAACTCCCAAACGGTGCATTTTTGGCCAAAGTCCCTGTAGACCAAAGTTGTAGATCACGAAATTCTCTTCGATTTGGCTATATGAAAGTCGTGTTTTGGAATCCGGAGCTGCTCGGAAAACGCGTTCAAAGTTTGCTGTTCAAAAGCGGTAAAATTCGGGTACTTTCGCGAATTCTGGCGAATTGGAGCATTTTCGGCAGAAAGTCCCTTAGGCAAAAGTTGTTCAGAATGCCGTGCTTGTGCTAGTAAAAAGGATGGATTGAAGATTTGAGCTTGTATGCGAAGTCTGGAGCTCGAACAGCAATTCAGCAGTTCAGAAAAGGCGTTAGAAAAAAAATCAATGTGAGAACTTCTCACTTTAACTTTTCTTTTCTAGTTATATAAATATATACTAGGATGCAGACGGTGTTTAGTAGCACCCGACACCACTGTCCACAGACCATGGACTTGTTTGTTTGGTTTCATAGATTAGTTAGATTATTTGAGTTGAATTTGATTGTTTGGGGAAATGGAAATTGATTTGATTGATGTGTGAATGGCGTGGGCCATCACTAGACCGGGGATAAGGCTAGGCCTTGTCCCGTTTCTAGTATTGTGTCGTTATGCCGCCGAAATTTTCTAAAATAAGTTAGAAAAATAAAGATAGCATTTTATTTAATAAATGAACCGAATAGAATATTCATAGGTTGAATAAAATAATTTGGTCGTTAAAAATATACTTTTTAACGTGAATGTGAATAAATAAATATTCATTTACAAACCGGACGATTTGTTTATGTACACCTATTTGAATGACATTGATTGGGACGATAAATTTTACACATCGCCCAACTACACAAATAAAATCTGTGTTTGATTGTTTGAAACCCCACACGAGTATTGGGATAAAATACGACATACACTAATCCCAATAATTAGTTGTATGTCGATCGATTGATTGACAGGCTGTTATAAGCGTTAGATATCTATATTTGATGCTTATACAGTGTAGTGCACTTTGGATGATGGTTGATTATGTATCGTTGCTATTATATACATGTGTTGTATGGAATCCATATAATTAACTTTGTATGGTAATTGATTGGGCCTCATTCCAATTTAGAAAATAAAGAAACTAACTTCTTTATAAAGTAAAGGTTCATGTGTTGACCGTACTCATCCGTTGAGATTAGTCATGTGTTGAACGAAATATTTTAAAAATAAAATTTGCATCTTTATCATTATAAAGTAAAGGTTCATGTGTTGACCGTACTCATCCGTTGAGATTAGTCATGTGTTGAACGAAATATTTTAATAATAAAATTTACATCTTTATCATTATAAAGTAAAGGTTCATGTGTTGACCGTACTCATCCGTTGAGATTAGTCATGTGTTGAACGAAATATTTTAACAATAAAATTTACATCTTTATCATATATAAAATTAGAAACTAATTGGAAAATAGATAAGATGAGTGGTCTCCTGGATATTGATCTGATGTTGGTTTCGGCTTTCGGGATTAATATTTAGGGAATCGTTCTCTTACTAATTTACGGTTGGAGTCTGATTTAAATCAAACGATAGATACCATAATTTTTATAAAATATATTCAATAACAAAAATAGTCACACGTGGACAGTACTCATTCGTTGAGATTACTCATGTGTTGACAAAAATATAGATTCACGTATTGAATAGAATAAATATTCATTTGTTGAATAGAATAACGGAATTATTGAAATATATAAAGCCGTGTTGATTAGAGATGCGCTATTTTGACGCGAACGATATTTATATCGATTATATTCGTTTTTATAATGAATATTGAAAAGAGAAAAAAATCGAATATATATAAAGCAAATTCGAATTGAATTGAATAAAAAGCAAATTCGAATTGAATTGAATATAAAACAAATTAGAATTGAATTGAATATAAAGCAAATTCGAATTGAATTGAATATAAACCAAATTCGAATTGAATTGAATATAAACCAAATTCGAATTGAATTGAATATAGAATGAATTGAAATTTGAATTGAATTGGAAATGGAAGTTGAAATGTTTTTGAACGAATTTAAAACTATTTATAAAATTCGTTTTAAATAGGAATCGACGAAATATATATTATATATATAATATAATGGCCTGAATAGAACGCGCCGCGCCGCGGCAGTTCGTGAATTTCGACCATTGACTTCGAACGGACATTACGGGAGATCTGACCGTCGGATTCTCCTAAAACCGGAACCGTTGGGTTCGTATCGAAAAGAGCTTTCTAACGAATATTATAAATTTGAAATCTAACGGTTGAATTTGGAGATACGTCCAAATCAAATTTGGAAAAGGTCGCTGTAAGTGCAGTTCGATGGCCGTTGATGGAAATCGACTGTACGGGCCTTGATAAAATTATTAAAAATAGTAATAATTTGTGTAAAATCATAAGAAATGATTTGGGAAAAAATTGGGATGAAAAACTCCATATTTGAAAAGATAAAAATAGATTTTTATCGGAATGAACTAGTTTTGAACTAAAATTAAAACCCATTTATTTTTAAATAAATAAATTGGATTTGAAATGGGTTTTAAATAGAATTGATTTGTGGGTTTATCGTGAAGGGTGTTTTAAATAACACTTGTTCTTTAACCCGATAATAAATAGAATGTGATTTGGGTTTATCGTGAACTGTGTTTTAAACGACATTAATTCTTTAACTTAGTAAAAGGAGTTTTAATGAATCTTTGATTAGATTGAAATGTGGATTGATAATATAAATTATCAAATCTAGAAAAGGATCGAGAATGGAGTATCGCCAGTTTTGCTCCAAAGCGATAGTTAAATCTTTAATTACATTTGAACGTGAAATGGTAATTAATTTTACCGATAACACCGTGGTATTAGATATGGAGTATTACCAGTTTTGCTTCATGGGATGAATAAGTTGGGATTGGGAAATAAAATAAATAATTGCTTCGGTGCGGTTCGCTAATCTCGACTAGTTTGGAAAACCATAATTTGGTTTGAAATGACATCTAAAGGAAGATTAAAGAATAGATTTAAAGAATTTATCTTTGATAAAATTAATGGGAACCTTTCCCTAAGAATTGAAATTTAGAAACTAGTTGTAGGTTAGTTAAGAAGAATGGTTTCCTGGGTATTGATCTGATGTTGGTTTCGGCCTTCGGGGTTAATATTTGGGGAATTGCTCTCTTACTGATTTACGGTTAGTGACTAATGAATTGGAATGAGGCGTATGTTGTGTTTGTGTAACATTTGTTTTTAATATACGCGGGTTGTTCGGAAAGGCCGGGTTTATACCCATTCTGAATAACCGATTCGACGATAAGTCGAAGATGATGACGGTGGTCAAAGACCAGAAGTCTTCACATCGTTTGGATAATTACTGATGATCCTGATTGGGTTGTACACCCAAGAGGATGGAAATAGTTGGTGGTCGTCCAGACGTACTTGGAGATCGATGGATATGCGAGGAAAGTGCCTCCGGTTTCGTTCAGACCCAGAACGAACTTGTAAATGGATTGTGTGTCTGACATTGGATTTTATTCTGTGTTGATTGATTTCTGTTAAATATGTATCTGTTTGGCGGCGGAGAATTTATTCTCTTACTTAATGCCTTTCTCTGAGACGTACGAGCTTAGAGGTTATATATCGATAGTTATCAATCGCATGGCATGAATTGCCTGTGTGGCACGCTGAGTTGCATGGATCAAGGCTTCTGTTGAAAAACAAAGTCTTGTGGTTGATGATCAAATCACGGCCTACGTCGCAGCTTTGTGTATAACGTGAATTCGCGAGTCTCACACCTCAGTATGAGTCAAAAACGGGATAGTGACTGCGGGGAGAGCACGACGTTTCTTTCTAGCTTTGGTGGTGTCAGTGACTTACCAGCCCTGACATTTATATACTTTTCACCTATGTGGTTATTGGATGAGGCGCCTCGATTTTAGGTCTGTAAGGACCGGGAAACGTGTGTTCAGGAATACTATTCCACTAACGTAAGTGTGGACCGGCCCTAAAGATCCAGGGGTTACCCAGAGTGTGTAGTCCCGAGGCATTTTCTAGAATGTCTCGAAGTGGAGAGGAGCTTGCCCCTTGCCTCAACTCATGACGGAAATCCAATTTCCAATACGTGATATTGCGGTTTTAATTGTAGAACTAGTATGGCGACATGATATATGGTACCCATGCCGTCTATGATTGATATTTATGATTGAAACTATTTTGACACTATACACTTATTATAGTATCAAATGATTTGTTTTAAACGTATCAAGCATGTTTGGCTATTATAAGGGAAAACCCTATCCTCCGGCTTGCGTTGCATTGTGTGATGGGACCTGGGTCTTATAATAGCTTCATTTTTCGAAAAAGCATTGCGTTGTTTATTGTTATGCACTGGTATTCTTGGGAGGAAACCCGTTCCGTGTTATACGGCTTGGTCCCTTGAATTACTCTCTTTTAAAATAAAGTTTTAATAACTGTTTTAGTTCTCACACCAGTCACATGACTGACCTTGAGTTTATTGTTTTAACCTAAACTCTGGGTGCCCTCATTTTCGACACGGGCAGCTAGTAGTTTTGGTTTTGCAGATTTATATTCACAGGATCCTGATTTACAGCTGGAACGATGCTCGGAAAGCTCTGTATCCGTGTATTACTTTCAGTTGTGTTTTCTATTGTTTTTCCGCTGCTATGTAATTTATTGTAATCTCTGATATTTATCAAATGTAATGTATTCATTTATACTCTGTATATTCTTGTATCTGATGGAATTGTTGTAATAGCAATGAAATGTTCTTCCGTCTGCGTTCTATTATGTCTTGTCCTCAAGGTAATCCGGGCTTTCCTTCACGGGGAAGTTACGGGCTATCACATGAAATGACACTAGATAATCCAGTAAAGAAGTGCAATGCAAATATGAACAATGCAGTTATGCATTTACAAGCAGTCCAAAAGTCAAGTCAGAAAGGCTTTATCCTAGCTGTCCATAAAGTTATTGACCACGTCCAACATTGGTTAAGTTAGCTGAATTATTTTTTAACAAGTTCTCTTGGATCGGTTCGGAAGTTAAATGGAAGTAGCTTCAGGTCGGTTCAGGTGTACATGTTGTGATCGGGTCGGCTCAAGTCCCCTTTACTGTATTAAATTCGGATCGAGTGCCCATATCATCAGTAGACAAATTAGAATATTTCACTGCATCAGATCGGATTGGAGGAGTTCTAGAGAAGGTGATTACGACCGGTTCGCTTGACCCCGAACCGAACCTCCCTTATGCCTTCAAGCCCATCCTCCCAATTCAACTTTCCCCTGCGGTTGCCAACAGTTCCACCGACCCGACCCAACCAGATGAATCCTTTTCTCCTCCCTCTTGTGCCTCCCACTCCGAACCGATCCTATTCCTTTCTCTCTTCTGCTCCTTCATTTCTCCATCAACACCGAACCCATCTCCTTCCAAAAAATCATGCATTTTTGAGAAATTTGTCATGGCAAAACACCCACAAGCCAAATCCCATCCACCAATGCCTCGAGGTGGTGACAAGGCCACCAACAACGACAGTGAGGAGAGAAAAGACACCGCGCCATGCTTGGTATGACGTTGAACATAAATTCACTCAAATTACTTCTAAAGTTCGAATGAGAATTGGTTAAAACGGAGTTAATCGAAGTTTTTGACCGACCTATGTAATTGATTCAAAAATTAAAGAGGAATTCTGAAGATTTAAAGAGCTTGGGTTTTCTTGACTTTTGAGTGAAACCTGGAAAGCAAAGGGAATAAAAAGAAAAGAAGGAAAAAAGGGAGAGATAGTGAATTTATATAAACGTGGAATGACCTTTTGTATTCTTGCCAACATGTCATCCTATTACGATCAGACCGGAAGGCAGGCCCGTGGTTATTTGGCCCATTAGCTTAATGGCGTTAGTATACAAGGAGGATCATTTAGATCAGATCCGAACCCAAGCATAACCCCAGGTATTAACTCAACATATGAAATTAACTCTAAAGAAGAAGCAATGATTTCAAAGAAAAACATACAAAAGTATACCTGGAGGAGCTTCTAGACATCGAGTAGGGTTCTCAAAGTTATTTGAAATGAAGGAAGAGACTTGCACATCCTATGGTGTATTTATAGACCGCAAAAGAAGTGAATTAATGAAGCAGCACATCCCTACAAATGAATGGAAGCAATTATTCAATGGTTTTGGTTCAGAAACCAATAGTCAGACTATTTCGAAGCACACTCTATCTTCGATAGAAACGTCCTTCGAGGGGAAAAAATGTTAGCCTATTTTGTGAACTAGGCTACACAAAATTGGAAGATCAAATAGTTAAGAATGTTGATCAAGAGAAAGACTCCTTGGAAGATCGGATCGGATCGGACCTTCGCAACCAAGTTGAGGTTATGTGGAACAGAAAACAGAAGAACGAGAACATGACCGGATCGGTTTGGAGAACCTCGATCCGACCCCTTTCTCCTCTACATACCCGATCCGATCGCAGGGAGCTGCTGTAGTTACAAACCACCTTCCCTGAAAACTCGAAGCAGTTAGAAGACCATTCCCCCACGTTCACCCACTAACTTGATGTGCTGGCACCATCTTAAGAGATCCAGACCCGATACTAATGGGATAGGCTCCATGTGGATCCGAACCGAAGTCATTCCAGAAGCATTTTCTGCCTATAAATACACCACCAAGGCACATTTGAAAGGATCTTTTGGCATTTTCAAAACTCAAACTCCTTAGCTATCCGGATTTCATCATCATTTTCATATTGCAATCATCATTTAAAAGCATATTTCAGAAAAGATTGAGTGAATTCATACGTTGTATGAGTGAAATTGAGTGAAAATCATTGTTGTATTGGTTTTCAAATCATTAATTCGAAGAGTAGAAAGTGGACATAGGCTAATTAACGCCGAACCACTATAAACCGTGTGTTTCTTCTTTGTTTTCGATTTCATTTCCATAGAATTATTTCTGATTTGGGTGTTAGAGCCATTTTTGGATCTAACGATATTTAATAGAAATCAATCAACACGTAACGAAATCAAATGTCAGACACACATCAATTTACAAGTTCATTCTGGGTCTGAATGAAACCAGAGACACCTTATTTCTCATCCCGTATGTCCAATATGGAAGAGAGGTTCTCGCATATCCGGACAATTAACAAGCACGTCTGGACAACTACCACTTTAACCCTTTACTGGGAGCTACCCAATTCAGGGCATCGGTAGTCGTCCATTCGATGTGAATATCGCCGGTCTTCAACCACCGTCTTCAATATCTTCGACTTTAAACCATCATATAATTATTTGAAATGAGATTTAACTCAGCCTTTTCAAATAACTCTCGAATATATATAATTCGAATCATTCCTTTCTTTGGTTAAATTTAATTCAATTCTATAAATTAATGTCGAATAAATCTAACCACCCATATTACTTTATAAACCAAGGGAAATTGGTTTATTTCAATTTCATATCATTAATAATATTTTGTAACGATTTATCGCTATTTTTATTTATATAAAAATAGCCCATTTAATTCGAACGACGATTCAGGTCATTACATGGCCTTGGCGCTGTTTTTATTCAGATTTGAATTACACATTTCTCGAAATCTAACCGTTGGATCTTAACAATTTAATATCGGTGGGAAGATCTTTCCAAAGCGAACCCAATGGTTCCAGTTTTGGGGAAATCCGATGGTCAGATCTTTCGGTATAATCGTTTAAAGTTATGATTCCAAAACGCGAATTACCGCACGCGATTCAATTTATATATATATATATATATATATATATATATATATAATTCGTTCGGCAATTTCAAAACCATTTATTTTATTTCATGACAATTTTGTTCCATTCATATTCATGTTAAAAATCATATTTTTAACATACAAACATATATTTCAGGACATGTAAATTTTGATAAAATTCCTATTTATGTTAAAAATTATATTTTTAACATACAAACGTATATTTCAAGACATGACTATTTAATTTCCTTCCTTAACATATTAAAAAATATATTTTAACATATGATTTTCTAATTTCTTTACTAACATGTTAAAGGTGGCATTTTTATCTAACAAAACATATATTAACATATGGTTCTTTTTTAACTTTACTAACATGTTAATGGCGAAATTTTTATCTAACAAAACATATATTAACAAATGATCCTTTGTTCTTAACTAACATGTTAGAAATAATGCTTTTAACTAACAAAATATATTTTAACATATGATTCTGTTTATATTAACATTGCTAGCATGTAAATGACATTATTTTCTAACAAAGCATATTTAACAAATGATTCATTTTTCTAACTTCGCGAACATGTAAATGACATTATTTTAATGAATCAAAACATATTTAACAAATGATTCATTTTTCTAACTTTGCTAACATGTAAATGACATTATTTTAATGAATCAAAACATATTTAGCAAATGATTCATTTTTCTAACTTTGCTAACATGTAAATGACATTATACAATGAATCAAAACATGTTTAACAAATGATTCAATTTTCTAACTTTGCTAACATGTAAATGACATTATTTTAATGAATCAAAACATATTTAACAAATGATTCATTTTTCTAACTTAACATGATAAAAATGACATTTTTAATGTCAAAACATGTTTTACATATAATTCTTTTTAACTAACTTAACATTATAAAAATGACTTTTTTTGACATGACCCGAACTTCCCCGTGAAGGAAAGCACGGACTGCGTCGAGGACAAGACCAATTAGAACGCAAAAAGAAGAATATTTCATTGTTTATTACAACAATTCCATCAGATACAAGAATGTACAGAGTATGAATAAATATTACACAATCGATATACATCAGAGATTACAATAAATTACAAAGCAGCGGAAAATAATACAAAGCACAACTGAAGGTGATACACGGATACAGAGCTTTCCAGATATCATTCCAGCTGTAAACCAGGTTCCTGTGAATATAAATCTGCAAAACCAAAACTATTAGCTGCCCGTGTCGAAAATAAGGGCACCCAGAGTTTAGGTTAAAACAATAAACTCCAGGTCAGTCATGTGACTGGTGTGAGAACTAAAACAGTTATTAATCTTTATTTTAAAGTTAGGTAAATCAAGGGACCACGCCGTATAACACGGAACGGGTTTCCTCCCAAGAATACCAGTGCATAAAACAAACAGCGCAATGCTAAATAAAGAAAAATGAAGCTATTATAAGACCCAGGTCCCATCACACATTGCAACGCAAGCCGGAGGATATGGTTTTACCTTATAATAGCCATAGAATGCTTGATACGTTTAAAAACACATTATTTGATACTATAATAAATGTATAGTGTTAAAACAATTTCAATCATAAATATCAATCATAGACGACATTAATGACCCATACCACTATGTCGCCATACTAGTTTCTACAAATAAAACTGCATATCACGTATTGGAAATTGGATTTCCGTCATGAGTCGAGGCAAGGGGTCAAGCAACTCTCCGTTCGAGACACTCTAGCAAATGTCTCAGGACCCCACTATGACCCTTGGATCGGTTGGGCTGGTCCTCTCTTACTTTTGAGGATTGGCAATTCCTGAACACACGTTTCTCGGTCCTAACAGACCTATATCCGAGGCGCCTCACATTCCAACAACCACACATGTGAAAAGTATATATAAATGTCAGCCAGTTTAAGCACTGACACCACCACTAGCTAGAAAGAAACGTCGTGTTCTCCCAACGGTCACTATCCCGTTTTTGACTCATACCGAGGTGTGAGGCTCGCGAATTCACGCTATACACAAAGCTGCGCCGCACAGGCCATGCTTTGATCATCAACCACAAGACTTTGCTTTTCAACAGAAGCCTTGATCATTTGCCACTTAGGCGTGCCACACAGGCAATTCATGCCATGCGGCTGATGTCCATCGATATACAACCTCTGAGCTCGTACGTCTCAGAGAAGGGCGTTAAGCAAGAGAATAAATTCTCCGCCGCCAAACAGATGTATATTTAATAGAGATCAATTAACACAGAATAAAATCCAATGTCAGACACACAGTCCATTTACAAGTTCGTTCTGGGTCTGAACGAAACTGGAGGAACTTTCCTCGCATATCCATCGATCTCCAAGTACGTCTGGACGACCACCAACTGATTCCCTCATCTTGGGTGTACAGCCCAATCAAGATCATCAGTAATCACCCAAACGATGTGAAGACTTCCGATCTTCAACCACCGTCTTCTTCTTCGACTTATCGTCGAATCGGTTATTCAGAATGGGTATAAACCCGGCCTTTCCGAATAACCCGCGTGTATAATAAACAAATGTTACACAAACACAACATACGCCTCATTCCAATTCAGAATATTCTTTTTTAACATTCTTAGGGAAGTGTTCCCATTAATTTTATCAAAGATAAATTCTTTTAAATTTATTCTTTAATCTTCCTTTGGATATCATTTCAAACCGTATTATGGTTTTCCAAACTAGTCGGGATTAGTGAACCACACCGAAGTAATTGTTTATTTTATTTCCCAATCCCAACCTATTCATCCCATGGAGCAAAACTGGTAATACTCCATATCTAACACCACGGTGTTATCGGTAAATATTAATTGCCATTTCATGTTCAAATATAATTAAAGATTTAACTATCGCCCGGAGCAAAACTGGTAATACTCCATTCTCGATTATTTCAATCTAATTAAAGATTCATTAAAAACTCCACTTAGTTTAAATCTTCCCACTAATCAATATCCTGTCTTTAACTGGGTTAAAGAACCGATGTCATCTAAAACACGATCCACGATAAACCCAAAATCACATTCTATTGTTAATCGGGTTAAAGAACAGGTGTTATTCAAAACACCGCTCATGATAAACTCAAAATCCAATTTAAATTCAGTTCCAATTAAATACCAAATTAACCGGATAATTTCACTAAATCTTAATTAAAAGATTTATTGTTTTCTAAACTGGGTTCAAGAACAGTGTTATTTAAGACACCATTCACGACGAACCCAAAATCCCATTTGATATTAAGTACAAGGCTCTAAA
Source organism: Allium sativum (assembly GCA_030737875.1). Lineage (NCBI taxonomy): Eukaryota > Viridiplantae > Streptophyta > Magnoliopsida > Asparagales > Amaryllidaceae > Allium > Allium sativum. The sequence goes on along the minus strand of CM060922.1, from coordinate 847,485,445 downwards.
TTGAAAACATACCATCTTATATTAAGTATAAAATTCTGAAACCAACAAATATCGTATTGGAAATAACGATATAAAATATATCTTTCAAATTTCCACAACCATATCTGTATAATCACGAAATCCAACATCGAAATATTCCAAAGATAATTTCGATTCAAATCCATTCCAATTCACATATATTGGAAATTCTGATTATTTTTAAAACCACTTCAAATCCAAATTATTTATTTAAAAATAATTGGATTCTAATTCTAGTTATAAACTAGTTCATTTCGATAAAAATCTATTTTTATCTTTTCAAATATGGAATTTTTCATCTCAGTTCTTTCCAATTCATATATTATGATTTTACACAAATTATAATATTTTTAATAATTTTATCAAGGCCCGTACAGTCGATTTCCAATAATGGTCGTCGAACCACACTTACAACGACCTTTTCCAAATTTGATTTGGATATAATTCCAAATCCAACCATTAGATTTCAAATTTCTAATATTCATTGGAAAGCTCTTTTCGATACAACCCAACGATTCCAGTTTCAGGAGAATCCGACGGTCGGATCTCCCGCAACGTCAATTTGAAGTCAATGGTCGAAATTCGCGAACTACCGCGGCGCGATGCGTTCTATTCAGGCCATTTAATATATAATATAGATATATTATATATATTTCATCGACTTCAATTCAAAACGTATTTTATAATTCGTTTTGAATTCATTTTCAAAACAATTTCAACTTCATATTCAATTTCGAATCAAAATTGAATATTCCATATCATTAATATATAAATGATAATATTTTCAAAATATTATATTTTGAAATCACTTTCTTTTCGATATTCGAATAAGATCGATATAAATATCGTTCGCGTCAAAATGGCACATCTCTAATCAACACGGCTTTATGTATTTCAATAACTTCGTTATTCTATTTAACAAAAGAATATTTATTCTATTCAACACACGAATCTATTTTTCTTTCAACACATGAATATTCTTAACACATGAGCATCGTCAACACATGACTATTTTTATTATTTAATATATTTTATAAAATTATGATAAAGATGTAAATTTTATTGTTAAAATATTTCGTTCAACACATGAATCTATATTTTATTCAACATATGACTAATCTCAACAAATGAGTACAGTCAACACGTGTATCTTTATTTTATAATATTCTTCATTTTTCCAATTGGAATGAGGCCCAATCAATTACCATATAATGTTAATTATATAGATTCCATACAACACATGTATATAATAGCAACGATAAATAATTAACCATCATCCAAAGTACACCATACAACTGCATAAGCATTAAATACAAATAATTAATGCCCACACAGTCTGTCGACCAATCAATCGACATACAACTAAATAATTGGTATTAGTGTACGCCAAATATCATCCCAACACCCGTGTGGGGTTTCAAATCAACAAACACTAAATATTATTTGTGCAGTTGGGCGATGTGTAAAATTTATCGTCCCAATCAATATCCTTCAAATAGGTGTACATAAACAAACCGTCCGCTTTGTAAATGAATATTTATTTGTTCACATTCACGTTAAAAATTATATTTTTAACGATAATTAATTTATTTCAACACATGAATATTTATTTTTCAATCATTCCACAACACAATCAATTTTCACAACACATCAGTCAAACAAACAAGTCGTCCATGGTCTGTGGACGACGAGTGTCGGGTGCTGCTAAGCACCGTCTGCATCCTAGTATATATTTATAACTGGAAAAAGAAATTTAAAGTGAGAAGTTCTCACCGACTAGCTAAACCCATTCACCGCGACTCTTCTTGTCTAGAAATCTTCGTCGTGCTCGCCTTTTACCAATTTCATCGTCCGTAGCCACTACATATATAAAAATCTTATTTTTATAATCACTATATATGGATAAAAATTCTATTTTTACACTGCTACTATATAGATAAAAATTCTGTTTTTACAACGGTGTTCGTATAATAAAGATTGTATTTTTATCACGCTATTCTCTATATAAAAATTATATTTTTATATATATAAAGATCGTATTTTTATATCACGGCTTCATATGTAAAAACCACTCCTTTACAACGCTACTTCCATGATAAAAATAATATTTTTATCTTGCTAGCAATATATTAAAAATTATAATTTTATTACTCTACATGAATAAAAATCATATTTTTATATCTCCTACATAATAAAGATCGAATTTTTATTCTTTCTAAAATATAAAAATCATATTTTTATAAATAAAAATATAATCTTTTCACTTTTATAAAGATGTTTACATAATAAAAATCCTATCTTTATTCGGATAAAAATCCGACCTTTCTTCTCATTAAAAATCTAATTTTTTCAATTTCAAAAATCAAATCTTTTTACAATGAAAAATCTCGCCTTTCATCACTTAAAAATCCCAACTTTTCATCACTTAAAAATACTAACTTTGATATAAATAAAATCAGAATTTCATACTATAAAAAAAATCAGATTTTTAATGCTTAAAAAAAACAAAAATAAAAGCTTACATTCATTCGAAGGAGGAGGGGAACGTTGGTCAAGGCGGGCTCGTCGGAGGTCTTCATTTCAAAGGAGGAGAGAGAAATGAGGGCGGAGAAACATGCTGGCATCGGCAGCAGAGGAGGAGGAGGAAGGAAGAAGAAGCGACGGCGGTGGAGCATCGAGGGAGGGGCGGTCGATTTGGGGTTTGGGGTTTTAGGGGCTTGGGGGCATCGGGTTTTGCGTCAGTGAGGGAGGAGGGAGAAGGATGTTGGCGGAGGAGGAGTGGAGGGTGGCGACGACCACCTGGGGCCGGCGGTGGCAGCGGATTGGTGGGGGGGGGGGGGGGGCGACGCGGTTTAGCTGTAGGTTTTTTTTTATTTCGATTTAAAATGAAGAGAGAGGAGGGTAGGTGAGGTTATATAATATAATAATATATATATATATATATATATATTTAATTGTTTTAAATTCTAAAAGTAACTTTTATTTTCGGCCTCGAAAACGAGACCCACCGCCTGTCGTCCCTAGCTAATTACCCCCACTCCGAACGCAATGGGATATGTATCGTAGGATGATTCGATCGTTTCGATCAGTTTTCGTCAAAATCAACATATAACTCTATATATTGAATTTAAACGCGCATTTCAATTTACAGGGGCCACATACGGACTCTAAAAATTCCAGAAAAATTATTTCTAGCTTCGTATTGACGATACGGTCCTAACAAAACTAATTTCATCGAATTCTGTGACCGTTTGAAAAATGGTCATTTCCAGTCGATTAAAATCAACTAAAACTGGTCAAACGCGTTTTCCTTCGCCACGCTCCAATATTGATTCGAAAAATTACGAATTTTGAAACATAGCAATAACTTGACATCACGGATCCAACAAAAGTGGTTTCGTCGAACTCCGAGGTCGTTTACAAAATTTCCATTTTTAAGGGCCAGAATTCCATAACGACTATTCAGAAATTTCAACTGGACATAACTTTTGATTCCCGCTACGAAATTTCAATTTTTCGGATTCGTTGGAAAGATATTCTCAATTAGATTCTAATATTTTTGGTTTCACTAAAATCCGGTTTATTTTGCTCTCGGTACATTCGTTTGAACTTTGAAATCGAATTATCGAACTACCGCGCCATTTTCAATTCCTTTTATAATTATAAATAAAATATTTATATTCTAACAACGATCTATATAAATATATACGTTCGAATTCTATTCAAAATAAATTTTCGTCGTTATTATTTAAAATAAATCATTTTAAGTGTTCAAACTTCATTAAAATTGCCAAAATAAAAATTTTAAATTGGCTCGCATATCTGGGTTATTACAATCTCCCCCACTTAAAACTTTTCGTCCCCGAAAAGGAACGAAGCTGAAAGTTGTTTAATTAATCAACTCAACTTCCATTATTTTCGTTACGGCTTAAGTGTTTCAACTTTTCAGTTTCTAATAACTTTACAAATTTTTCAAAAATTTGGCTAACACCCTAAATTTTCGAATTTTTTTGCCATAACCTCCCTTGCACCGGGGACTTCGGGATATTTCATATAGCCTCCCATGGCCTTCTTCAATCCAAAAGAAAAAGAAAAAGCCAATCGGCTCATAAAATCATCATCACCCAAACAAAACAGTAAATTATGGTAAACATGTACCTATTTGTCGGGCAAACAATTTTATTCTTCTGCTCTAGCCTCTTTGCTATGACCTGTTCAATGTAAGTACATGTATATGCATGCAATTGTACTCATTTCTCAATACAGTTCAATATTCGGTTCCATTAGGCTAAATGTTCAAAATTATCAAACAAATAAACAACAACACAACCATCAATCAATTAGTTGATTATCGTTTCAAATTTATAACTTTGATATATATATATATATAAAGTCATGTTTTTTATGCTAATTCACAACAATGTATTCTAGCTATATTTTGGTTCTCACACTAGTCTAATGGAAATATATAGATATCACACCTTCGTCACTCGAAAATAAATGTTGATGATGTTTCGAACCACCATCAGAACATCTCCGGGCTACTAGAGTGCGGTTCTATATTTATCCGGTATATTAAAACATCGAATATACGTTCATGACACGTATATGCAAAATCTTTATATACCGAATTGTCCAAATTCAATACAAATAAATATTCAAATACGTATAAAACGATTTAAATTTCAAAACACCGTCTTCAACCAAACGATGTGAAGACTTCCGATCTTCAACCACCGTCTTCAACCACCGTCTTCCGGTCTTCAAGATCATCAGTAATCACCCAAACGATGTGAAGACTTCTGGTCTTCAACCACCGTCTTCATCTTCGACATACCGTCGAATCGGTTATTCAGAATGGGAATAAACTCGGCCTTTCCAAATAACCCGCGTATATAATAAACACGTGTTACACAAACACAACGTACGCCTCATTCCAATTCAGAATATTCTTTTGTTCAAATTTTCACATCACTAGGGAATAGGTTCCCATTAATTTTATCAAAGATAAATTCTTCTAAATTTATTCTTTAGTCTTCCTCTGGATATCATTTCAAACCGTAGTATGGTTTTCCAAACTAGTCGGGATTAGCCAACCACACCGAAGTAATTATTTATTTTATTTCCCAATCCCAACCTATTCATCCCCTGGAGCAAAACTGGTAATACTCCATATCTAACACCACGGTGTTATCGGTAAAATTAATTACCATTTCACGTTCAAATCTAATTAAAGATTTAACTATCGCTTTGGAGCAAAACTGGTGATACTCCATTCTCGATCACTTTCCAAATTTGATAATTTAAATTATCAATTCACATTTCACTTCAACTACAGATTCATTAAAACTCCACTTAGTTTTAATCTTTCCCCCAAATAAATATCCTTTCTTTAACTGGGTTAAAGAACCAATGTCACCTAAAACACGATTCACGATAAACCCAAAATCACTTTCCATTGTTAATCGGGTTAAAGAATAGGTGTTATTCAAAACACCGCTCACGATAAACCCCAAAAACCAATTCAATTTCAATTCCAATTAAATACTAATTAACTGGACAATTTCACTAAACCTTAATTAGAAGATTTATTCTTTTCTATACTAGGTTGAAGAACAGTGTTATTTAAGACACCATTCACGACAAATCCAAAATCCCATTTGATATTAAATACAAGGCTCTGAATAGAAAATATACCGGCTTATATTCAATATCAAATTCTGAAACCAACAAATATCGTATTGGAAATAACGATATAAAATGTATCTTTCAAATTTCCACAACCATATCTGTATAATCACGAAATCCAACATCGAAATATTCCGAAGATAATCTCGATTCAAATCCATTCCAATTTGTATATTGGAAATTCTGATTATTTTTAAAACCACTTTCAAATTCAATTTATTTATTTCAAAAATAAATTGATTTTAATTCTAGTTCAATACTAGTTCATTTCGATAAAAATATATTTTTATCCTTTCAAATGTGGTATTTTTCATCCCAGTTCTTTCCAATTCACATACTATGATTTTACACAAATTATTAATATTTTTAATAATTTTATCAAGGCACATACAGTCGATTTCCATCAACGGCCATCGAACTGCACTTACAGCGACCTTTTCCAAATTTGATTTGGACATAATTCCAAATCCAACCGTTAGATTTCAAATTTCTAATATTAATTGGAAAGCTCTTTTCGATACGAACCCATCGGTTCCAGTTTTAGGAGTATCCGACGGTCGGATCTCCCGCAACGTCAATTCAAAGTCAATGTTCGAAATTCACGAACTGCCGCGACGCGACGCGTTCTATTCAGGCCGTTATATATATATATATATATATATATATACATATATATATATATTATATTTCATCAATTTCCTTTTAAAACGTATTTAATAAATCGTTTTAAATTCGTTTTCAAAACCATTTCCACTCTATATTCAGTTTCAAAACAAAATTGAATATTTCATATCATTACCATATAAATGATAATATTTTCAGAACTTTATATTTTGAAATCACTACCTTTTCTATGTTCATTATAAAAACAAATATAGTCGATATAAATATCGTTCACGTCAGAATAGCGCAACTCTAATCAACACGGCTTTATATATTTCAATAAATTCGTTATTCTATTCAACAAATGAATATTTATTCTATTCAACACATGAATCTATATTTCTTTCAACACATGACTAATCTCAACACATGAGTACTGTCAACACATGACTATTTTTGCTATGTAATATATTTTATAAAATTATGGTATCTATCGTTTGATTTTTAATCAGACTCTAACCGTAAAGTAGTTCTAATCTTAAATATGATATAGATGTAAATTTTATTGTTAAAATATTTTACTCAACACATGAATAGTTTCAACACATGAATATTCTCAATACATGAGCATCGTCAACACATGACTATTTTTATATTCTAATATTCTTTATTTTCCTAATTGGAATGAGGCCCAATCAATTACCATATAATGTTAATTATATGGATTCCACCCAACACATGTATATAATGGCACTAACAAATAATTAACCATCATCCAAAGTGCACTACTTTGTATAAGCATCAAATATAGATATCTAACGCTTATAACAGCCTTTCAATCAATCGATCGACATATAACTAATTATTGGGATTAGTGTATGCCGTATTTTATCCCAATACCCGTGTGGGGTTTCAAATCAACAAACACCGATTTTTATTTATTCACATACCCGTTAAAAAGTATATTTTTAACGATAAAATATTTTTAACTATATAAATATTTTATTTCATTCCACATCACACAATCAATTTTCACCACAACAAACCATCAAACATACAAGCCATCCATGGTCTGTGGACGACGGGTGTCGGGTGCTACTAAGCACCGTCTGCATCCTAGTATATAATTTAAACTAGAAAAGAAAATTTAAAGTGAGAAGTTCTCACCGATTAGCTAAACCAGCGCCACGACTCTCCATTTGTAGAAATCTTCGTCGCGCTCGCCTTTTGTCAATTTTGTTGCCCGTAGCCACTATATATATAAAAATCGCATTTTTATATTGTTGCTATGCATATAAAAAAAATTCTATTTTTACATCGCTACTATATAGATAAAAATTCTATTTTTCCACCGCTACTATATAGATAAAAATTCTATTTTTACACCGCTACTATATAGATAAAAATTCTATTTTTACACCGCTACTTTATAGATAAAAATTCTATTTTTACACCGCTACTATATAGATAAAAATTCTATTTTTACACCGCTAATATATAGATAAAAATTCTATTTTTACACCGGTGTTCATATAATAAAGATTATATTTTTATCACACCAGTCTCTATATAAAAATTATATTTTTATATCTCTCTTCTTCCAATAAAGAATATATTTTTATAACGCTCCTTCCTATATAAAAATTATATTTTTATATCTACTTCTAATATAAAGATCGAATTTTTATATCATTGCTATAAAAATCCCATTTTTATTTCAACATATATATAACAAAAATCAGGTTTTTACTTCGCTACACATATAAAGATCAAATTTTTACTATCTATATAATATAAAAATCCTATTTTTATTATCATACATATATAAAAATCGTGTCTTTATATCGTTACATCTAGAAAGATCTCCTCTTTATATATATTAAAAATCAAATCTTTATTCATTTCAAAATCAAATCTTTCTTAAACAAAGATCTTATCTTTTCAATTTAAAACAATGTTCCTCTTCTATAAAACTGATTTAAATAAACTAAAAACTGATTTAAATAAACTGATTTATATAAATTCAGAATTTTAAAAAAATAAACTAAATAAATTGAATTCAATAAAGTCTGATTTTAGAAATGGGATAAAACTCATAGTTGGAAGAAGAGGGGGTGGGGCCTTGCGTGCTCGTCGGAGGGGGAAACCAGGCGAGGAGGAGGGTGGCGGATGGTCAGGGGCGGGGCCTACAATGGTGGCGGCGGTCGGGTCTCATTCGATTTGGGCTTTGGGCGAGTTGGAAGGGGGTGAGGAGAGAGAGAAGGGGATGAGGCGGAGGAGGAGGGTGGTCTGAGATGGGGAGGCGACGATAGGCGGGGACACGGTGGCATTGGGGCTAGGGCGACGAGGTGCTTCAACAGTTTTTTTCTTCCGATTTTGACTGTGGTAAAGGAAGAGAGAGAGGGCTAGAGAGTTATATATAATTTAATTAATTTATTTATTTTAATCCTCCTTTAAAGTTGACTTTTCATACTAACTCCAAATGAGACCCAACGACCATCGTCCTTAGCTAATTATCCCCATTCCGAACACAATGGCATATGTATCGTAGGCTAATTCGATCGTTTCGATCAGTTTTCGTCAAAATCAAAATATAACTCTATATATTGAATTTGAACGTGCAATTCAATTTACCGGGGCCACGTATGAACTCTAAAGATTCCCGAAAAATATTTTCTAGCTTCGTATTGACGATACGGTCCTAACAAAACTAATTTCATCGAATTCTAAGACCATTTGAAAAATGGCCATTTTCCAGTCGATTAAAATCAACTAAAACTGGTCAAATGCATTTTCCTTTCCCACGCTAACATATTGATTCATAAAATTACGAATTTTGGAATCTAGCAATAACTTGACATCACGGATCCAACAAAAGTGGTTTCGTCGAAATCCGAGGTCGTTTGCAAAATTTCCATTTTTAAGGACCGAAATTCCATAGGGACTATTCTGAATTTTCAACTGGGCCTATCTTTTGATTCCCGCTATGAAATTTCAATTTTTCGGATTCGTTGGAAAGATATTCTCATATAGATTCTAATATTTTGGGTTTTGCTAAAATCCGGTTTATTTTGAATCCTGTACATTCATTTGAATTTTGAAATCGAATTATCGAACTACTGTACCATTTTCAATTACTTTTATAATTATAAATAATTATTTATATTCTAATGACGATCTATATAAATATATACGTTCTATTCTATTCAAAATAAATTTCTCGTTGTTATTATTTAAAATAATTCATTTTAAATATTAAAAATTCATTAAAATTGCTAAAATAAAAATTTTAAATTGGCTCAGAATTTCCGGGTTATTACATTAGGCGTGCCACACAGGCAATTCATGCCATGCGACTGAGAAGGGCGTTAAGCAAGAGAGTAAATTCTCCGCCGCGAAACAGATGTATATTTAATATAGATCAATCAATATAGAATAAAATCCAATGTCAGACACACAGTCCATTTACAAGTTCGTTCTGGGTCTGAACGAAACTGGAGGCACTTTCCTCGCATATCCATCAATCTCCAAGTACGTCTGGACGACCAACAACTGATTCCCTCATCTTGGGTGTACAACCCAATCAAGATCATCAGTAATCACCCAAACGATGTGAAGACTTCCGGTCTTCAACCACCGTCTTCATCTTCGACTTATCGTCGAATCGGTTATTCAGAATGGGTAAAAACCCGGCCTTTCCGAATAACCTGCGTATATAATAAACAAATGTTACACAAACACAACATACGCCTCATTCCAATTCAGAATATTCTTCATTCACATTATTAGGGAAGTGTTCCCATTAATTTTATCAAAGATAAATTCTTCTAAATTTATTCTTTAATCTTCCTTTGGATATCATTTCAAACCGTATTATGGTTTTCTAAACTAGTCGGGATTAGCGAACCACACCGAAGTAATTGTTTATTTTATTTTCCAATCCCAACCTATTCATCCCATGGAGCAAAACTGGTAATACTCCATATCTAACACCACGGTGTTATCGATAAATATTAATCATCATTTCACATTCAAATCTAATTAAAGATTTAACTATCGCCCGGAGCAAAACTGGTAATACTCCATTCTCGATCATTTCAATCTAATTAAAGATTCATTAAAACTCCACTTAGTTTTAATCTTCCCACTAATCAATATCCTATCTTTAACTGTGTTAAATAACCGATGTCATCTAAAACATGATCCACAATAAACCCAAAATCACATTCTATTGTTAATCAGGTTAAAGAACATGTGTTATTCAAAACACCGCTCATGATAAACCCAAAATCCAATTTAAATTCAATTCCAATTAAATACCAAATTAACTGGATAATTTCACTAAATCTTAATTAAAAGATTTATTGTTTTCTAAACTGGGTTCAAGAACAGTGTTATTTAAGACACCATTCACGGCGAACCCAAAATCCCATTTGATATTAAGTACAAGGCTCTGAATAGAAAATATACCAGCTTATATTCAATATCAAATTCTGAAACCAACAAATATCGTATTGGAAATAATGATATAAAATATATCTTTCAAATTTCCACAACCATATCTGTATAATCACGAAATCCAACATCGAAATATTCCAAAGATAATTTCGATTCAAATCCATTCCAATTCACGTATATTGGAAATTCTGATTACTTTTAAAACCACTTCAAATCCAATTTATTTATTTAAAAATAATTGGATTTTAATTCTAGTTATAAACTAGTTCATTTTGATATAAATCTATTTTTATCTTTTCAAATATGGAATTTTTCATCTCAGTTCTTTCCAATTCATATATTATGATTTTACACAAATTATAGATATTTTTAATAATTTTATCAAGGCCCGTACAGTCGATTTCCAATAACGATCGTCGAACTGCACTTACAGCGACCTTTTCCAAATTTGATTTGGACATAATTCCAAATCCAACCGTTAGATTTCAAATTTCTAATATTCATTGGAAAGCTCCTTTCGATACGAATCCAAACTACCGCGGCGCGTTCTATTCAGGCCGTTATATATATATATTATATATATTTCATCGATTTCAATTCGAAACGTATTTTATAATTCGTTTTAAAAACAATTTCAGCTTCATATTCAATTTCGAATCAAAATTGAATATTCCATATCATTAATATATAAATGATAATATTTTCAAAATATTATATTTTGAAATCACTTTCTTTTCGATATTCAAATAATATCGATATAAATATCGTTCGCGTCAAAATGGCGCATCTCTAATCAACACGGCTTTATGTATTTCAATAACTTCGTTATTCTATTCTACAAATGAATACTTATTCTATTCAACACATGAATCTATTTTTCTTTCAACACATGAGCGTTGTCAACACATGACTATTTTTATTATTTAATATATTTATAAAATTATGATAAAGATGTAAATTTTATTGTTAAAATATTTCGTTCAACACATGAATCTATATTTTATTCAACACATGACTAATCTCAACAAATGAGCACTGTCAACACGTGAATCTTTATTTTATAATATTCTTCATTTTTCCAATTGGAATGAGGCCCAATCAATTGCCATATAATGTTAATTTTATGGATTCCATACAACACATGTATATAATAGCAACGATAAATAATCAACCATCATCCAAAGTGCACCACACAACTGCATAAGCATTAAATATAGATAATTAACGCTCACACAGTCTGTCGACCAATCGATCGACATACAACTAAATAATTGGGATTAGTGTACGCCAAATATCATCCCAACACCCGTGTGGGGTTTCAAATCAACAAACACTGAATATTATTTGTGCAGTTGGGCGATGTGTAAAATTTATCGTCCCAATCAATATCCTTTAAATTGGTGTACATAAACAAACCGTCCGGTTTGTAAATGAATATTTATTTATTCACATTAACGTTAAAAATTATATTTTTAACGATAATTAATTTATTTCAACACATGAATATTTATTTTTCAATCATTCCACAACACAATCAATTTTCACAACACATCAATCAAACAAACAAGCCGTCCATGGTCTGTGGACGACGGGTATCGGGTGCTGCTAAGCACCGTCTGCATCCTAGTATATATTTATAACTAGAAAAAGAAATTTAAAGTGAGAAGTTCTCACCGACTAGCTAAACCCATTCACCGCGACTCTTCTTGTCTAGAAATCTTCGTCGTGCTCGCCTTTTGTCAATTTCATCGTCCGTAGCCACTACATATATAAAAATCTTATTTTTATAATCACTATATATGGATAAAAATTCTATTTTTACACCGCTACTATATAGATAAAAACTCTGTTTTTACAACGGTGTTCATATAATAAAGATTGTATTTTTATCACGCTATTCTCTATATAAAAATTATATTTTTATATATATAAAGATCGTATTTTTATATCACGGCTTCATATGTAAAAACCACTCCTTTACAATGCTACTTCCATGATAAAAATTATAATTTTATCTTGCTGGCAATATAATAAAAATTATATTTTTATTAATCTACATGAATAAAAATCATATTTTTATATCTCCTACATAATAAAGATCGAATTTTTATTCTTTCTAAAATATAAAAATCATATTTTTATAAATAAAAATATAATCTTTTCACTTTTATAAAGATGTTTACATAATAAAAATCCTATCTTTATTCAGATAAAAATCCGACCTCTCTTCTCATTCAAAATCTAATCTTTTCAATTTCAAAAATAAAATCTTTTTACAATGAAAAATCTCGCCTTTCATCACTTAAAAATCCCAACTCTTCATCACTTAAAAATACTAACTTTGATATAAATAAAATCAGAATTTTGTACTATAAAAAAAATCAGATTTTTAATGCTTAAAAAAAAACAAAAATAAAAGCTTACATTCATTCGAAGGAGGAGGGGAACGTTGGTCAAGGCGGGCTCGTCGGAGGTCTTCATTTCAGAGGAGGAGAGAGAAATGAGGGCGGAGGGACTTGCTGGCGTCGACAGTAGAGGAGGAGGAAGGAAGAAGAAGCGGCGGCGGTGAAGCATCGAGGGGGGCTATCGATTTGGGGTTTGGGGGTTTTGAGGGGCTTGGGGGCATCGGGTTTTGCGTCAGAGAGGGAGGAGGGAGAAGGATGTTGGCGGAGGAGGAGTGGAGGGTGGCGATGGCCACCTGGGGCCGGCGGTGGCAGCGGAGGGGGGGCCGACGCGGTTTAGCTGTAGGGTTTTTTATTTCGATTTAAAATGAAGAGAGAGGAGGGTAGGTGAGGTTATATAATATAATATATATATATTTAACTATTTTAAATTCTAAAAGCAACTTTTATTTTTGACCTCGAAACGAGACCCACCGCCTGTCGTCCCCAGCTAATTACCCCCACTCCGAACGCAATGGGATATGTATCGTAGGCTGGTTCGATCGTTTCGATCAGTTTTCGTCAAAATCAACATATAAGTCTATATATTGAATTTGAACGCGCATTTCAATTTATAGGGGCCACATACGGACTCTAAAAATTTCAGAAAAATTAGTTCTAGCTTCGTATTGACGATACAGTCCTAACAAAACTAATTTCATTGAATTCTGTGATAGTTTGAAAAATGATCATTTTCCAGTCGATTAAAATCAACTGAAACTAGTCAAACGCGTTTTCCTTCGCCACGTTCCCATATTGATTCGAAAAATTACGAATTTTGAAACCTAGCAATAACTTGACATCACGGATCCAACTAAAGTGGTTTCGTCAAAATCCGAGGTCGTTTACAATATTTCCATTTTTAAGGACCAGACTTCCATAGCGACTATTCTGAAATTTCAACTGGAAATAACTTTTGATTCCCGCTATGAAATTTAAATTTTTCGGATTCGTTGGAAAGATATTCTCAATTAGATTCTAATATTTTTGGTTTTACTAAAATCCAGTTTATTTTGCACCCGGTACATTCATTTGAACTGTGAAATTGAATTATCGAACTACCGCGCCATTTTCAATTCCTTTTATAATTATAAATAAAATATTTATATTCTAACGACGATCTATATAAATATATACGTTCGAATTCTATTCAAAATAAATTTTCGTCGTTATTATTTAAAATAAATCATTTTAAATGTTCAAACTTCATTAAAATTGCCAAAATAAAAAATTTAAATTGGCTCGCATTTTCGGGTTATTACATTTTTAGTGTCAAAACATGTTTTACATATAATTCTTTTTAACTAACTTAACATGATAAAAATATCATTTTTAATTTCAAAACATGATTTACGTATAATTCTTTTAAACTAACTTATCATGATGAAAATGGCATTTTTAATGTCAAAACATGTTTTACTTACAATTCTTTCTAACTAACTTAACATGATAAAATTGACATTTTTAATGTCAAAACATGTTTTACATATAATTCTTTTTAACTAACTTAACATGATAAAAATGACATTTTTAATGTCAAAACATGTTTTACATATTTTTTTTAAAACTAACTTAACATGAAAATAATGACATTTTTGATGTCAAAACATGTTTTACATATAATTCTTTTTAACTAACTTAACATGATAAAAATGACATTTTAAATGTCAAACCATGTTTTACATATAATTCTTTTTAACTAACTTAACATGATAAAAATGACATTTTTAATGTCAAAACATATTTTACATATAATTCTTTTTAACTAACTTAACATGATAAAAATGACATTTTTAATGTCAAAACATGCTTTACATATAATTCTTTTTAGCTAACTTAACATGATAAAAATGACATTTTTAATGTCAAAACATTTTTTACATATAATTCTTTTTAATAAATCAAACATACAATAAAAATGTAATTTTTATTGTCCAATCATTTTATCTCAAACTTGACCAAATTTGTGATTCATACGTACTATGAAAATTTACCTTTATTACTAATATATTTTATTCCTAACACGGACATTTTTTTTTCATAAAAAATAAAAATATAATTTTAATTGTTAATATATTTTATCCTTAACATTAACATTTTTTCCATAAACAATAAAAATATAATTTTATTGTTAATATATTTTATTCCTAACATGAACATTTTTGTCATTCACAAACATGATTCAATAAATGACCTCTTTATTTTTACTACACAATTCAATCCAATGATTCATCACAACCACAATCAATCAATTTCAATTTAATACAATACATATATGAATTTATATAGCGTATACATATAAATTTATCATCGCAATCACAACAAATTTTATTTTAAAATTTAGAAATCTCACATTGGTTTTACTCCTTCAAAAACTGTAGATCGCTCTAAAATTTCTCTTGTCACTTCTAGAATGTAGTAGACACTGCCATGCTCCCAACGGTTCCTATTTCATAGGATTTCGATACAGTATGAACAAGTTGTGTATCTTTAAAGGCTAACGACATTATATAATTAATTAACATAACAATTAATAAAAAAAGGGTCAATCTTTCTTCTCCAAAACTAAGGCCGAGGGTTTTCCAGTCTCATTCAAAACAAGGGTTCACAACTGCAATCAACTCAGGGCACTAGGCGACGATCAGGTGGCACCACGTTGGAGACGGAGGAGCGGCGCACCAGGTGGGGCCCACCACGTTCAACTCGGGCGCCGTATGGAGGAGGGGAGGCGCGGCGAACGGCGACGGTTCACGACGAGATTTCGGCTGGAATACTCCACTCCAGGTAGCGACGTCTGTATGGATGTGAAGAGGATGGAGAGCACTACGAAATTGCCTTAAGGATTGATCTGTTTTATTGTGAGGACCGAGTGATTTTAAGGGGATAAATTTCGAATAGTCAATGCCATTGAATGAGATGATGACGGGGCGTTCAAATGAAATTAGGGTTTTAGGAATTATCCCATTGGTCCCTATTTATAATTAAATTATTTTAATTCTCTAATTTCAAAAAAGCGCGTTAATCCATATGAGCTCCAAATCAAACCCAACGACTGTCCGCCCTAGCTAAACACATGAAACACCCCACCTCCATTTAGGTCACTCACAAAGGGAATGAATTAACTACTGTGGAGCGTTATAGGTAAAAGATACAGATAAATTACAAGACAGAAAAATAAAGCAACGGAAAATAAATAAAACTTTACTTCGTTGATAAAACAGCAGCTTTTCCAACACCAATACCCAGTACAACAAAGTATCTGTCTTGTTTAACAAAATAAAGAAGCATAAAATGACAATGATATTCCCCAATAAAACATAAGCCAGCCATAGCAGTGGAAAAGAGAGTCCAAAGCAATACATCGACTATCTTCGAGCTTGGGAAGAGAAACGGTCCAAACTAAGCTGAGCTATTCCCTTCCTAACTACCTGGGGAGGGAGAAACGGAAGAAAAGAGGCGAAACAAACTAGGTCAGAAATAAGTCTGGCAAGTCCAGTGATTTTCAGTATGTAAACAGGAAAAAGTAACATGACATGAATAAAATGAATATAAGAAAATACCGTGATAATAGGGATAACAAGATAACATAAGATTAGCATAAGATATGATAAGGCAAGATAAGCCGAATGCGCTTCTACTCTTTCTCTACTTTGCTACTACCCTGTTATTCTAATTTCTATATCTCTACACCATCTAACTAGTGTCCCAACTAGTAATCTGTATGAAATGATCATATGATAATGTGATCCCAATCCCCGCAATTGTGGTAGCCTTCAGGTGTACATCTATTTTGAGGATTCCACCTCAACCTGCCTAATTTCCATGAATATGTTAGATGTACCCTTACTACCCTATCGATCGGTTCCTTACTCGTATTAATTTTCCTTGTGTCTGTGTCAATCGGCCCTCTCTAGCGTGTAGATACCCTATGCTAGTCCCACCATAAGGTGTATCAGTCCTTATGATAACAACCCGATGCGATTCAAGATGCATTGTGTATAACTACAGGTACCTAGTGCCTTCTTTTTACACTTCGGAGTACGTGCACGCCTGTAACCCGTCAGAACCTACACTGACGTACCCCCTGCCGCTATTTTGACCGCTTATAATCAGTCCAGTAATCGTGCCCCACCCTTCCTAGTTTTAGGGTATCAAGATACATTTGTGTGGGTTACTGCTAAAATGGGTCCCCGTTACAGGGATTTCCTACTGGTTAAGTTTGTGGGCCTATATTTACTAATATTACCCACCAACCCGATATGTACTTAACCCTCCCACTGATTCAAGCATGTTTATTTAATGGTTAAGTTTGTGGGCCTATATTTACTAATATTACCATCCAACCTGATATGTACTTAACCCTCCCACTAATTCAAGCATGTTTATTTTATGGTTGAATTTGTGGGCCTATATTTACTAATATTACCCACAAACCCGATATGTACTTAATCCTCCCGCACGTTATGTCATATTGGTTAAGTGTTGTCCATTCATGTTAACTTAACCCACCCACTCGTCATGTCATATTGGTTAAGTGTTTCTTATTAACTTAATCCTTCCCACTCATCATGTTGGTGGTTAAGTGTTTCCTATTAACTTAACCCCGTTCATTCATCATGTTATATTGGTTAAGTCTTTCCCATTAACTTAACCCTATTCGTTCATCAAGTTATATTGGTTAAGTGTTTCTTATTAACGTAACCCCATGCGTTTATTATGTTGTATTGGTTAAGTGTCATCAATCGATTCAAGTTAACTTAACCCACCCACTTGTAATGTTACATTGGTCAAGTGTTGCCTTCTTGTGTTAACTTAACCCTACCGCAAATCATGTTATATTCATGTCTTGTTTATTAGCATTAATTCATTCATTAATGCCTTAACCTCTCACACTAGAACTGTAGTTTGCGGTTGCTGGATGTGTCGGGCGGTTCCGGGCAGACTTCTACCGCAAACTCATTCTAACCTCGGGTTTTTGGGCTAAATGCGCTAACTTCTCACATTAGATCTGTGTTATTGCGGTTACTGGATGTGCTAGGCAGTTCCGGGCAGTTTTACACCGCAACTCAATCTAAACTCGGGTTAGGCATGTTTATCTTTTAGCATATTTACCATACATGTCCAAATCTAGATTTTATATGCTAATCATCCCAAATTCACAAAATAGTCATGTTCCAATTATCAAGTTATACCCCAACAAAGCTAATTGCAAGTTATGCACCAAAAATTCAAATTCAAGTTATTACTCAAAATAGTTTACACCCAATCTTCCCAAATTTGCAATAATAGTCATGCCCCAAAATCACAATATACATTATGCATGGCGTCCTAACCAATAGTTATGCCCAATCTAGATTAATATCCCAATTTACAGTTTATGCCCAATCTAGATTTAATATTTCAATTTACCCCAAGTTCGCAACAATAACAATTATACCCCAAAACTTGATTTATATGCCAATTAACACAAACTTGTAGTTATAATGATAATAATGCCCAAATAACTATTACAAGTTATACCCAAATTTCAATTACAAGTTATGCCCAAATCTCAATTACAAGTTACGCCCAAATCTCAATTACAAGTTACGCCCAATAGTACATAAAATAGATTAGGCCCAATTCTCCCGTATTCCAATCGTATATATAACAAGATTTCGTCTAGCTTCAAGACAACCTAGATCCATAATAAAAGGGGAAGAAGAGGAAACAGAAAAGATTAGGCATAAAATAGCCATATGATGCAAGATTTGATAATAGCAATGTTAAGAACATAAAAAAGTATAGATCTGAATAAAATTACATTGCAAGCATAAATCTGATAGATTAGATTTGAATAACATCGCAGGCACAAATCTGATAAAATAGATTTGAATAACATCGCAGGTACAAATCTGATAAAATAGATTTTAATAACATCGCAGGCACAAATATGATAAAAAAGATTTGAATAACATCGTAGGCACAAATCTTATAAAATAGTTTTGAATAACATCGCAGGCACAAATCTGATAAAATAGATTTGAATAACATCGCAGGCAAAATTCTGATAAAACAGATTTGATAAATCTGAAAGGATTATCTCATAATCAGGTATAGCTTGGATTCAGATTATTACATGCCAAGAATTTCAATTAAGAATTCACATCTGAAAGTAACTTGAACTTACAGTGCTTGGATTAGGAGAAAATAGGTGTGCAGATGTTGATTCATCTCCAAGGTTGATTGTTGATGAAGATCTTCTAATATGATTTAGGTTTTTAGTGGCGGCGGCTAAGAGGATTGAGAGTTCAGCAGCATAGAGGCGTCAGAAGGAATTGTTATGAATTAGGTTAGGTCTAGGCACTAATTTATAGGTGTAGATAATGTTTTAAAGTCTTTAGATCACCACAGAATCCATCAGGTCAGTCCAGCGCATCAAAATACGTCATACGAAGTAGCTCTGCCCGTTTGGGCTCGGATCCAAAAAGGGGTCGACCCCTCCCCAGGGGGTTGACACCTATGTCGACCCGGGCTCGACACCTATGTCGACTCCCCCTTAGGGGGGTCGACACCCCTAGGTGGGAAATTTCCCGCCCGTTTCTCCGATTTCGAATGTTTTTGAATTATTTTTCTAGGATGGTTAACTAATTATTTAAATATCTAAATTCTTGTAATCTTCCGAGGCCCATAACTTCCCCATAAAGAGTCCGATTTACGGAAACTCGGACTCTAACTCAAGCAGAATTCCAAGACGAACGCATTGACGCAACCCATTTTACTTAATTCTCGCTTTTAGAATTAAGTATTCTTTAATTCATTACTTTAATATTCACAGAAAATACGGGGTGTTACATTCTCCCCTCCTTAAAGGATTTTATCCCTGAAATCTCTAAGTTAAGAATAATGTATCCTAACATCCAACATCCATCAACCCAACCATCAATCACTAGCATCCATTGTCCTTAAAAGGATTTCTAATGTTTTCATGATTATATGCATAGTGTGTGTACATGTCCTTATCTAATGCAAAATTAGGCGGTCTATTGATTCAGTTGACCTCTTAATGCGGATTATGTCAGTGCCATGAGTCCATCATGTATGCAATTATTCCTAATCGTACTTTATAACTTCTACATGAGTGCATAATCATTCATTCAAATGCAACATCCATATGATAACACATTCAATATACATCCATTAAATTGAATGTGCACACATATTCATATGCAATTATGAAAGTGATTGAGCCGATCTAGTGCATAATGTGTGTGTGTATATGCATCCACGAGCAACCACTAGCAAATACTTACATCCACTTGCATCCACCAAACATAACATGTCTCAAACACATGTTTACATCCATTGGCTTCTACCTAAGGATTAAGGATAGGATCGAGAGGATATACTTAAAAGATAAAGACTAGCATGCAAATAAACTTTACAGAAAAAGAGAGATCGAGGATATACCCTCAAAAAGGGTATGATGCGTGTATCTAGTCATCAGTCTTCGATGTCGCATCTTCTTGAGCTTCACTCCATTGTTCTCTAACTATCTTAAATTCACGACCACGTAGGTTCTTAATTTCTGTTTCCAGAATATGAGTTGGAGCTCATTTCACTGTCGAGTCTCATTCCACCTCTTCTTCTTCTAGTATACTTGGTACTACAACTCCTGTTGTGTCATGCTAACATTTCCTCAAAAGGTCTTCCAAAATCCTATTCACCCTTTCTGTCAGAGGATGATAAGCGGTGCTCAAACATAATTGTGTACTCATGGCTTCTTCCAAAATTCACTAGAGGGTATTACATGTAGAAGAACTATCTCTTGAAAATAAACAGATGCTAACCATGTTACTAAGTGTATATACTAAGGTGATTAGAGGTCTCACCTCTACTTAGCTTACCCATCATGTCACAAATCTGAGGGTCTTCATGTCACGCCGCTCCTATCCGATCCAAAAGCGTAGGCCGCTCTTCTAGCGATGCCAACTAACTTAACCAGAGGTTTTAAAATCCAGGGTTAATATGTATTTTGAACTTTTCCTTTCCACATAAAGAGGACTTGAACTCAACCTTTTTCTTCTTAAGGCATCTGCTACGATCTTACCCTTCCTACTTACATCAAAATGACGCCTAGTACCATGCCGCATGCATCCGTGTATACCGTAAACCTTTTTACTACCGTAAGGTAAAAGTCAAAATTGGGGCCGTTGTAAGAGCCCTCTTCGATCGTTGGAAAGCGACATCACAACCAATATCCTGAGCAAAAGTTAGATTCTTCTTCGTCAATCCTGTAAGTGGGGCTAATACCTTCGGAAAGTCCTTAATGAACTTCCTATATTAGCCCGCTAGTCCTAGAAAACTTCTTACTTCCGTTGCGTTCTTAGGAATCTTCTAATCTTGGATTGCCACCACCTTTTCAGGATCCACTGCTATCCCTTCCTTAGAGACCACGTGTCTTAAGAACCTCACCTCTTTCCTCCAAAAATGCATTTGGAGAACTTAGCTTTGAGTTGATGTGCTCGGAGGGTATCTGAGACTTCCCTTAGATGTAAAGCATGTTCTTCCTCACTCTTAGAGAAAACAAAAATATCATCTATGCACAAGCGAAGTGAGCCATCTGCCTTTGTACCGAAAACAACTGGAGCACCCCTATTCAAAAATACTTCGCCTTATGAACCCTTTCCCAAGTAACTCTTTTACTTGTTTACTAAGTCCTTCCTTTCCCTTGGAGCCATGTGTCGTACAGGTAATTCAACTGGCTTTGCGTTGTCAACTAGATATGTGCGGAAGTCTATCTCACGTTTTAGGGGACAAACCCTTATCTTGATTAAAAACATCTTCGTACTCATGGACTATTCTAATGGATCGCAAATCATTGATAGATGCATCAAGTGATTCTAGATAGCTAAGCCAAACTAATCCCTTAGGATCGCACGAAATCGCGAGGGTATTCCGGAGGCAAGTCAAAAGTCTAATTACCCTCCTTTCACAATTACTAGCTAACCAATCCATGCATATAATCAAACAATAGCCCATGAAACCAAAAAACTTAAGAATTACACTTAAACTCAATACTTAATACAGCTATTCTCAAATCCTCACAAACCAAAGATAAATGAGCCGAACCACCAATTGGATTTGAGATAATAATGGGATCTTCTACTATACAAGCACTAAGGTGCAGAGACTCAACTATGGAAGCAGATATAAACGAATGTGAAACGCTAAAATCAAAAAGAGTACTAACAGGATGATCAAAAAGAAAAACTAGACTTTTTCAACAAAAACTTTACTACTTCTCTCTCAGGTACGCTGGCGGTGAGAGCATCCACTTGCCCTCCTGAAAATCCCGTCCTTTGTTCTTGCCCTTGTCCTAAATAATATGACCCGTTATACCATAATAACGACACTTCCTATTGTCTTAGAATTTTCTATTCATTCCTCCTTTGTGAACCAAGTCCATACCCATGAGTTTCTTATCCTTGGGTTGTGCTCCTTAGCCAAACTCCCTCATTCTCATCTTTGCCATCCTTGTGTGGCTTGTTGACAAGTCTCTTGAAAGTTGCCTCTATCGCACGGAAAACCCTACAAAGCTTGAAAGAAAATTAGCCGTAGGTGAAACTACTGCGGCTATATAGAAGTTGGGCACTTTTCACCCTTTGACAGGTGTCGTAGTCTCATCAAGCCTACGGAACCATGCCGCGATGAGGTTACCTCCTAGAAAGCCAGGAGCACCGGAGACTCAGTAAAGAAGGAAACCAAGGATTCAAATAGAGGATCAAATGATAGTGCATATGGCTTTGGGGAATATGCTTTGAAAACAAAACTTTTCTTTAGAAAATCTTCTTTTAAAACCGTCGTAAAAATAAATTTTCAAATCTTTTATCTGATCTGGTAACCTTCAGCTCTGATACCAAGTGAAACACATCACCTCCACTAAGGTTACCCACAAAGGGAATGCATTAACTTCTGTGGAGCGTTATAGGTAAAAGATGCAGATAAATTACAAGACAGACAAACAAAGCAACGGAAAATAAATGAAACTTTACTTCATTGATAAAACATCAGCTTTTTCAACACCAATACCCAGTACAACAAAGTATCTGTCTTGTTTAACAAAATAAAGAAGCATAAAATGGCAATGATATTCCTTAATAAAGCATGAGCCAGCCATAGCAGTGGAAAAGAGAGTCCAAAGCAATATATCGACTATCTTCGAGCTTGGGAAGAGAAACGGTCCAAACTAAGCTGAGCTATTCCCTCCCTGGCTACCTGGGGGGAAACGGAAGAAAAGAGGCGAAACAAACTAGGTCAGACATAAGTCTGGTAAGTCCAGTGATTTTCAGCATGTAAATAGGTAAAAGTAACATGACATGAATAAAATGAATATATGACAATACCTTGATAACAGGGATAACAAGAAAACATAAGATTAGCATAATATATGGTAAGGCAAGATAAATCGAATGTGCTTATACTCTTTCTCTGCTTCGCTACTACCCAGTTATTCTGATTTCTATATCTCTGCACCATCTAACTAGTGTCCCAACTAGTAATATGTATAAAATGATCATATGATAATGTGATCCCAATCCCCGCAATTATGGTAGCCTTCAGGTATACATCTATTGTGAGGATTCCACCTCAACCTGCCTAATTGCCATGAATATGTTAGATGTACCCTTACTACCGTATCGATCGGCTCCTTACTCGTATTAATTTTCCTTGTGTCTGTGTCAATCGGCCCTCTCTTGCATGTAGACATCCTGTGCTGGTCCCACCATAAGGTGTATCAGTCCCTATGATAGCAACCCGACGCGATTCAAGATGCACTGTGTATAACTACTAGTACCCAGTGCCCGCTTTTTCCACTTCGGAGTACGTGCACGCCCGTAACCCGTCGGAACCTACACTGACATACCCCCTGCCGCTATTTTGACCGCTTATAATCAGCCCAGTAATCGTGCCCCACCCTTCCTAGTTTTAGGGTATCAAGATACATCTGTGTGGGTTACTGCTAAAATGGGTCCCCGTTACTGAGGTTTCCTACTGGTTAAGTTTGTGGGCCTATATTTACTAATATTACCCACTAACCCGATATGTACTTAACCCTCCCACTGATTCAAGCATGTTTATTTAATGGTTAAGTTTGTGGGCCTATATTTACTAATATTACCCACCAACTCGATATGTACTTAACCCTCCTACTGATTCAAGCATGTTTATTTAATGGTTAAGTTTGTGGGCCTATATTTACTAATATTACCCACCAACCCGATATGTACTTAACCCTCCCACACATTATGTTATATTGGTTAAGTGTTGTCCATTCATGTAAACTTAACCTACCCACTCATCATGTCATGTTGGTTAAGTGTTTCCTATTAACTTAACCCTTCCCACTCATCATGTTGGATTGGTTAAGTGTTTCCTGTTAACTTAATCCCGATCATTCATCATGTTATATTGGTTAAGTCTTTCCCATTAACTTAACCCCATTCGTTCATCAAGTTATGTTGGTTAAGTGTTTCTTGTTAACTTAACCCCATGCATTTATCATGTTGTATTGGTTAAGTGTCATCAGTCGATTCAAGTTAACTTAACCCACCCACTTGTCATGTTACATTGGTTAAGTGTTGCCTTGTTATGTTAACTTAACCCTACCGCAAATCATGTTATATTCATGTCTTGTTTATTAGCATTAATTCATTCATTAATGCCTTAACCTCTAACATTAGAACTGTTGTTTGCGGTTGCTGGATGTGCCGGGCGGTTCCGGGCAGACTTCTACCACAAACTCATTCTAACACCAGGTTTTTAGGCTAAATGCGCTAACTTCTCACATTAGATCCGTGCTGTTGTGGTTACTGGATGTGCCGGGTGGTTCCGGGTAGTTTTACACTACAACTCAATCTAACATCGGGTTAGGCATGTTTATCTTTTAGCATATTTACCATACATGTCCAAATCTAGATTTTATATGCTAATCATCCGAAATTCACAAAACAAGTCATGTTCCAATTATCAAGTTATACCTAACAAAACTAATTGCAAGTTATGCCACACAAATTCAAATTCAAGTTATTACTCAAAATAGGTTACACCCAGTCTTCCCAAATTTGCAATAATAGTCATGCCCCAAAATCACAATATACATTAAGCTTGGCGTCCCAACCAATAGTTATGCCCAATCTAGATTAATATCCCAATTTACATTTTATGCCCAATCTAGATTTAATATTTCAATTTACCCCAAGTTCACAACAATAACAATTATGCCCCAAAACTTGATTTATATGCCAATTAACCAAAACTTGCAGTTATAATGATAATAATGCCCCAATATCAATTACAAGTTATACCCAAATCTCAATTACAAGTTACGACCAAATCTCAATTACAAGTTATGCCCAAATCTCAATTACAAGTTACGCCCAATAGTACATAAACTAGATTAGACCTAATTCCCCCGTATTCCAATCGTATATATAACAAGATTTCGTCTAGGCTCGAGACAACCTAGATCCATAATAAAAGGGGAAGAAGAGGAAACATAAAAGATTAGGCATAAAATAGCCATACGATGCTTGATTTGATAATAGCAATATCAGGAACATAAAAGAAGTATAGATCTGAATAAAATTACATCGCAGGCATAAATCTGATAGATTAGATTTGAATAACATCGCTGGCACAAATCTGATAATATAGATTTGAATAACATCGCGGGTACAAATCTGATAAAATAGATTAAAATAACATCGCATGCACATATCTGATAAAATAGATTTGAATAACATCGCAAGAACAAATATGATAAAATAGATTTGAACAACATCGCAGGCACAAATCTGATAAAATAGATCTGAATAAAATCGCAAGCACAAATCTGATAAAATAGATTTGATAAATCTGAAAGGATTATCTCATAATCAGGTATAGCTTGGATTCAGATTATTACATGCCATGAATTTCAATTAAGAATTCACATCTGAAAGTAACTTGAACTTACAGTGCTTAGATTAGGAGAAAATAGGTGCGCATATGTTGATTCATCTCCAAGTTTGATTGTTGATGAAGATCTTCTAATATGATTTAGGTTTTTAGAGGCGGCGGCTAAGAGGATTGAGAGTTCAGCAGCATAGAGGCGTCAGAAGGAATTGTTACGAATTAGGTTAGGTCTAGGCACTATGTGACGACCCCAAAACCCCGTATGATGGTGTCAAGGGTAATCTTTAGAATATAACACATAAACAGATAATAGCAGAACAGAAATAAATAAATACACCAGATAATGTACAACAGAATACACTGGATAAACATAATCATTAGAGTTACACAGTATACAGGATCATACTTAGTACAAGATATAGTACATTTATACATAAATGTCTACAGTGGAAAACAAACATAATATGTACAATAGGAGATGAACAACATAAAAAGAGATAAATGATAGAATCCGTCTTCAGCTCCAGCTATCCAGAAAGAGCCTGCTAAAACCTGAATACAAGGCTGCCTGTGTAGCAAGAGGGGCACCCGATTTGCAAGTGAAACAAACTACGAGTCAGTCATGGGACTGGTATGAGAAATCTACTTAACACATTTTATAATATGGCTAATCACAGGACCACGCCACTTTCGCGGAACGAAATTACTCCATTGGATTGCTTGTGCTTTAAAACAAGTAAATCTTTTAAACATCGCAATTCTTTTTATAAAAATGAAGCCATTATAAGACTCAGTTCCCATCACACAATGCAATGCAAACCGGAGGATAGAGTTTTACCTTATAATGGCCAAAATATGCTTGATACGAATAAAACAAAAGCATTTGATATTATTACTAGTGTTTATATGTTTCAAAAACAATTTCAAATCATAAGTATCAATCATAGACGGCATTAATGCCCCCATACCACTATGTCGCCTTATACAGGTATACAATCAAAACCGCAAAGTCATGTATTTGGAAATTGGATTTCCGTCATGAACCAAGGCAAAAGATAGTCCTTACCGACTTCGAGACAATCTAGCCCATGTCTCAGGAAAGTACTCAGTCAAGCCTTTGGATCGTAAGGGCCGGTCCACCGATATGGATTAAAATGCCTGAACACTACGTTTCCCCGCCCTTTGGGGCGTAAATGAGCCAAATGACGCCATCGGCTTCACATATTCACCGATATATCTGAGGCGCCTCGCAACAACAACAACCACACAGGTGAAAATAATATAAATGTCAGCCAGTTTAAGCACTGACACCGCCTCTAGCTAGAAGGAAACGCATGCCCTCCCTGAGGTCCTCTCCCGTTTCTGGTTCATACCGGGGTGTGAGGCTCGCGAATCAACGTTATACACAAAGCTATGCCTCACGGGCCGTGCTTTGATCATCCACCACAAGACTTTGCTTTTCAACAGAAGCCTTGATCATCTGCCACTTAGGCGTGCCACACACTCACTACATGCGACTGATTTCTATCGATATATAACCTCTGAGCTCATACGTCTCAGAGAAGGGCGTTAAGCAAGAGAATAAATTCTCCGCCACCAAACAGATATATATTTAATAGAGATCAATCAGCACAGAACAAAACCCAATGTCAGACACACAGTCCATTTACACGTTCATTCAAGGTCTGAACGAAATCGGAGGCACTATATACTTCGCATACCCATCGATCTCCAAGCACGTCTAGACGATCACCACTTATTATATATATTTCGGGATGCCTCCCAATCAAGACATCAGTTATCATCCAACCGAGGTGAAGATCTCCAGTCTTCAACCACCTCCTTCATCATCGACTTCTTATTGCTGACCAATTATTTGAAATGAGATTTAACTCGGCCTTTTCAAAAAATTCACGTATATTTAGAATTTAAATCAATTCATTTCAATGGTTAAATTATTCAACACCAATAATTCTGTTTTTAAATGTAGTTTTCACGCCAAACACATTCAACCATCAAATATATAATAAACCGGGTAAATTCTGTTTATTTTCCATTCCATATCGTTTATAACCTTTTATAACGATTTATCGCAATTTTTATTCATTTAAAAATATCCAATTTCATTCAAACGACGCTTCAGGCCATAACGCGGTCGTGGCGCTGTTTTTCTTCAGATTTGATTTACATATATCTGAAAATCTAACCGTTGGATCTTCACAAATTTTATATCATTAGAAAGATCTTTTCAAAACGAATCCAACGGTTTCAGTTTTGGGAAAATTCGACGATCGGATCTCCCGGTACACTCGTTTGAAGTTTCGATTTCAAAATACGAACTACAGCGTCGTTATTCGATTTATTTTAATTATATTTGTATATATAAATGTAAATATAATCGATTATGGCGCTGTTTTTCTTTAGATTTGAATTAAACATTCCAGACAATCCAACCGTTGGATCTTCACAAAGTGGGTGTCGTTGGAAAGATATTTCCAAGGCGAACCCATGGGTTTCGGTTTCGGGAAAATCCGATGGTCGGATCTCCCGCACTAATCGTTTGAAATCACAGTTTCAAAACACGAACTGCAGCTTCGTTATTTGATTTATTTTATTTATATTTATATTTATATATATAAATATAATTCATTCTTCGATTTCAAAACCATATTCATTTCATATATTCGATAAAAATGATATTTTTATCCCACTGATATTTATTTCAATACATCACCATTTATAACACTTCGTATTCACAATAAAAATGTAGATTTTATTGTTCGATCTATATATTCAACACATGAATGTTTTCGACTTCACACATACGATAAAAATTTGATTTTTATCGTTCTATCCCTTTTTTCAACACATGAATATTTTCTATAGTTCATATATATAATAAAAATGTGATTTTTATTGTAAAACAATTTATTTCAAAACACGATTATTTTATATAGTTTATATATATCATAAAAATGTGATTTTTAATGTAAAACAATTTGTTTCAAAACAAGATTATTTTATATAGTTTTTAGATAAGGTAAAAATGTTATTTTTGGTGTTGAAACAATTTATTTAAAACACTAGTATTTTATATAATCTATATATATGATAAAAATGTTATTTTTATCTTTCAAGAATTTATTCAATACACGAACTCCATTCAACACATGAATTTCTATTCAACACATGAATTTTATTTCAACATTCAACACTTGTTTTTAATTCAACACATGAATTTTATTTCAACAATCAAATTTAAATCAAACACAGAAATATTTCAGAAAATTTCGGTAGCATAACGGTAGGGTAGTTAAAACTGGGACCGTCCCTAGTACGACTCCTCGCTCTACCTTAAAGCCTCACAGCTTTTGACAATGGGGATTTTCAATATCTAGTTCGTACGCAGACGAATTTTCCCATATACTAATCCTATTGGGATTTCAATCACAATCAATCATTTCAAACCAACCATTCATGATATTCACTAAATTTTCACATCAACCAATAATCCAAACAATATCACAACCAATATATATCGTCCGTAGTCTGTGGACGTGGGGAGTATATATACATAGATATACGTATATGACTATATTTCGATTTCATTTCAATAACACTTCAATTTATATCAACGCACATATAATTTTTACAACGCATATATAACTTATACATCGAACATATAACTTATACAACGCTTATACATGTGGTGTACAACGCTTATATAACTCATACTTCGACTATATAATTTATACATCGTTGATTCCATATCATTTATAATTCAGAAATCTCACATTGGGTTCCACTCCACCAAAAATAGCAGAAGGCTCAGAAAAATATCCGGTCTCTTCTATAATGTAGAAGACGTCCTCACGAGTCCACTGTCTCTTATTTCACTGAATTTTGTCAACAAAAGAAAAAGGTATGATTTTTACAGTGAAATCAAAAATCGTAGCGCTTTGAAGTGCTATAATCAGTTTAAAATAAAATAGGTCGTTACCTTTCTGAATTCTTCAAAATTAGGTTTCGAATTTTCTTCCGATCCATAGCACGTGAGGCCGATCAGGTTGCACCACGTTCTCCAGCTCTGAGAGGCACTCCGACGGGTCCCCCCTCTAATGAACTCGACGGCGACTGGGAGGAGGGGCGGCGTCTCGAAGTCCGTGACTTTGGGGGCTCGATCCCGGCGCTACAGGTGACGATAGGAGGTGGGATTGCTATGGATTTGAAGAGAAGGAGAAGCTCTACAAAATCCCCAACTGGAGCAAGGTCCAATTCGTAGTGTATCGACCGGAAATTTATCGGGAAGAATGGATGCCCTTTCCGTCGTTGATCTGAAGGTTTGATGGGGAGATAGAAATTAATTTGAAAATGAATTAATATTTTATAAAAATCCTATTGGCCCATCTATATATTCAAAATTTTAAAGGTATTTTCACAACCGAACCCCAATCCAAACCCAACGACTGTCCCCGTAGCTAAATACCCCCATCCCGAACACAATGGGATATGTTTTGTAAGCCAATTCGAATGTTACAGTCAGTTATTCTTCAAATCAAAATATAAAACATTCAATATTTATTTTGAACGTACATTTCAATTTGCCGGGGCCACATACTGATTCTAAAAATTCCAGAAAAATATATCTAGCTATGTTTTGACGATACAGTCCCAACAAAACTAGTTTCATCGAATTCTGAGACCGTTTGAAAAATGGCCCTTTTCTGGTCGATCCAATTTAATAGAAATTGACCAAACACATTTCCCTTTGCCACACTCACATACTAGCTTCAAAAATTATGAAATTCGAAACTCAGCAATAATTTGACATCTCGGATCCAAAAAAAGTGGTTTCGTCGAATTCTGAGGTCGTTTGCAAAATGGCCATTTTCACGGGCTATATAAACTCTATAGCGACCTTTCTGAAAATTCATTTAGCCATAACTTTTGCTCCCCGCTATGAAACTTCGATTTTTCAGATTCGTAAGAAAGATATTCACTAACAGATTTAAATCTTTTTGGTTTCACTAAAATTCGTTTTATTTTGCACCCGGTACAGTCAGTCAAAGTTTGAATTCAAATTTTGAAACTACCGCGCCATTTCAGGCCTTGTTTATAATTAGAAATAATTATATTCATTTTTCAAACATCGATTCAAACTTACTTTTCATTGTTATTATTTAAAATATTTATTTAAAATATTTTAAATTCACTAAAATAGCCAAATTAAAAAAAATTAATTGGCTCAGATTTTCCGGGTTGTTACAATCTCCCCCACTTAAAATTTTCGTCCCCGGAAAGTAACAAAGTCGAAAGTGGTTCATTAACCAACTCTAATTTCAATCTGGCTTTCATCCTCCAACTTTTCAGTTTTTGAGAATTCTCAAATTCTTCAAAAATTTGGCTAACACCCTAAATTTTCGAAAAATTTCGCCATAACTTCCTTTGTACATGGGACTTCGGGATATTTCAAATAGCCTCCCATGGCCCTCACCAATCCAAAAGAAAAAGAAAAAGCCAATCGGCTCATAAAATCATCAAATCCCAAGAAATACAATAAACATGAACCTATTTGTCGGGCAAACAATTTTATTCCTCTGCTTAGCTGTTTATCCATAACCTGTTCACACATATATAATGCACACGTATATATTTCTATAAATTTTGATATTTGTTCAATTTGGCTAAATGGTTCAAAATTTTAATTAATCAACCAAAAATAAAAAAACACAACCAGCAATCAATTTGTTTTCATCTTTCAAAAACATACTAATTAATTCATATACTCTTATAAAATCATTCAGACTATATGATTAAAATTTTACATCCATGAAAAGAAAACAACGACAAAGTAGAGAACATAATGAACATTTCAAAATATGGTAAATGTACCTTGCACCGGAGTCAATCAGAGATATCCACTCTGCACTTAGGATAGGCTTTCTGAATGCTTTCCTCAGTTTCCCAAGTACAATCTCACGGATCTCCACTCCATTGCACTTTGACTAAGTGAACCTTCTTGTTCCTCAGTTCTTTGGTTTCTTTGCCAATAATTTTTAGCGTCTCTCTTCTCATAGCCAATTCTGGAGTAATTTCTATATCCCACTGTGTTGCTCCCTCCACGATCAAGTCTGGATCATGAACATGCTTTCGAAGTTGAGATACGTGAAATACATCATACACTCCAGGCAACCAATCTGGCAATTGAACTCTATAAGCGAGAGTTCCAATCCGTTCAAGTATAGGGAATGGACCAATAAATCTGGGCGCTAACTTCCCAGTTTTTCCAAACCTGACCACACCCCTCATCGGAGAAACTCGTAGATACACATAATCACCAACAGAAAATGCTAAATCCCTCCTTCTAATTCAACTATACTCCCCTCGTCCACAGACCATGGACGATATATATTGGTTGTGATATTGTTTGGATCGTTTGAGACGACCCCAAACCCCGATAGGTTGGTGCAAGGGTAATCTTTGGAATATAACATATAAACAGATAACAGCAGAACAAAAATAATTAAATACACCAGATAATGTACAATAGAATACACTGGATAAATAAAATCATCAGAGTTACACAGTATATAGGATCATACTTAGTACAAATACAGTTCAGCTATACATAAATGTCTACAGCGGAAAAGAAAACAAAATATGTACAACAGGAGCTGAATAGCATAAAAAGAGATAAATGATAGAATCCATTTTCAGCTCCAGCTATCCAGAAAGAGCCTGCTAAAACCCGAATACAAGGCTGCCCGTGTAGAAATAGGGACCCCTTAGTTTGCAAGTGAAACAAACTACGAGTCTGTCATGGGACTGGTATGAGAAATCTACTGAACAAAATTTACAATATGACTAATCACAGGACCACGCCACTTTCGCGGAACGGGTTTTCTCCATTGGATTGCCAGTGCTTTAAAACAAATAAATCTTTTAAACATCGCAATGCTCTTTATAAAAATGAAGCCACTATAAGACTCAGTTCCCATCACACAATGCAACACAAACCAGAGGATAGATTTTTACCTTATAATGGCCAAAATCTGCTTGATACGAATAAAACAAAAGCATTTTATATTATTACTAGTGTTTATACGTTTCAAAAACAATTTCAAATCATAAGTATCAATCATAGACTGCATTAATGCCCCATACCACTATGTCGCCATAAATAGGTATACAATCAAAACCGCATGGTGTCCTATTTGGAAATTGGATTTCCATCATGAACCAAGGCAAAAGATTGTCCTTACCGAATTCGAGACAATCTAGCCTACCATGTCTCAGGAAAGTACTCAGTCAAGCCTTAGGAGCCACAGGGTCGGTCCACCAATGTGGATTAAAATGCCTGAACACTGCGTTTCCCTGCCCTTTGGGGCGTAAATGAGCCCAATGACTCCATCGGTCCAGGATCGACCGATATATCCGAGGCGCCTCGCAACAACAACAACCACACAGGTGAAAATAATATAAATGTCAAGGCTGGTAGGTCACTGACACTACCCTAGCTAGAAAGAAACGCATGTCCTTCCTGGATCCTTCTCCCATTTCTGGTCCATACCGGGGTGTGAGGCTCGCGAATCAACGTTATACACAAAGCTATGCCACACAAGCCACACTTTGATCATCAACCACAGGACTTTGCTTTTCAATAGAAGCCTTGATCATCTGCCACTTAGGCATGCCACACAGGCAATTCACTACATGTGACTGATTTCTATCGATATATAACCTCTGAGCTCGTACGTCTCAAAGAAGGGCGTTAAGCAAGAGAATAAATTCTCCGCCGCCAAACAGATATATATTTAATAGAGATCAATCAGCACAGAACAAAATCCAATGTCAGACACACATTCCATTTACACATTCGTTCTGGGTCTGAACGAAACCGGAGGCACTCAATACCTCGCATATCCATACAATCCACAAGTTCGTCCGGACGGCTACTTCTTCAGCCCCTTCAAGGTAGCTACTCCCATCATGAGCATCAGTAGCACCCCCCATTCGACGTGCAGATCATCGGTCTTGCACCGTCTTTATATCTTCAACTTTCACTCGTCGATCAATTATTTGAAATGAGAATCAACTCTCCCTTTTCAAATAATTCACGTATATTTAGAATTTCAAATCAATTCATTTCAATGGTTAAATTATTCGATATCACTAGTTCTGTTCTTTAAGCTAATTTTCATGCCAAACACATTCAACCATCAAATATCACATAAACCGAGCAAATTCAGTTTATTTCCATTCCATATCGTTTATAATATTTTATCACTATTTATCGCTATTTTTATTTATTTAAAAATAGCCAATTCATTCAAACAACGCTTCAGGCCATAACACAGCCGTGGCGCTGTTTTTCTTCAGATTTGATTTACACATATCTGAAAAATCTAACTGTTGGATCTTCACAAAATTTATGTCATTAGAAAGATCTTTTCAAAACGAATCCAACGATTTCAATTTCGGGAAAATCGATGGACGGATCTCCCGCACTAGTCGTTTGAAGTTACGACTTCAAAATACGAACTATAGCGTCGTTATTCGATTTAATTTAATTATATATACATATATAATCGATTCTGGCGCTGTTTTTCTTTAGATTTTAATTAAACATTCCAGACAATCCAATCGTTGGATCTTTACAAAGTTGGTGCCGTTGGAAAGATATTTCCAAGGCGAACCCAACGGTCGGGAAAATCCGATGGTCGGATCTTCCGCACTAATCGTTTGAAATCACGATTTCAAAATACGAACTGCAGCGTCATTATTCACTATATTTTAATTATATTTATATAAATATAATTCATTCTTCGATTTCAAAACAATATCCACTTTATATATTTGATAAAAATGATATTTTCATCATCAAAAATATTTATTTCACACATCACCCTTTTTAACACTTCATATTCACAATAAAAATGTAGATTTTATTATTCAATCTATATATTCATCACATGAACGTTTTCGACTTCACACATACGATAAAATATGATTTTTATTGTTCTAATACTTTATTCAACACATGAACATTTTCTATAGTTGATAGATATAATAAAAATGTGATTTTTATTGTAAAAAAAATTATTTCAAAACACGATTATTTTATATAGTCTATACATAAGGTAAAAATGTTATTTTTTGTGTTAAAACAATTTGTTTAAAATACTAATATTTTATATAGGCTATATATATGATAAAAATATGATTTTTATCTTTCAAATAATTTGCTCAACACATGAACCTATTAAACACATGAATTTCTATTCAACACATGAATTTCTATTCAACACACGAATATAGTTTCAACACATGAAAATAATTCTAACACATGAATATTATTGAAAATTTCGGCAGCATAACGGCAGGGTAGTTAAAATCGGCACCGTCTCTATCGGGGTTTAGGGTCGTCTCAAATGTGGTATCAGAGCTTTGGTTAAGCTTAGTTCTGGAATATAACATATTAACGAACTTGTCAGAATTAGAACCAATAGTGTTCTAGGACGAGTAACTCATTACAGATAGGAACAGTAATATCCTAGTATGAGTATAGCAGAATGAAATACACCTCGATAGACACATTTACATTGAAGTATATGTCCCTATGTTTTAAAATTACCTTTTTCTGTTGACCTGACACTTTGTCTGCTATTTGCAGACATAGAAAATGAGTGCCAGAAGCAGAAGAAATAAACCTATGGTTCAACAAATTAATGAGCCAGTTGTACTCCCTCAGTCAGGATTGGATATAGAAGCTCTATTGAAAAGATATCGAAATCTGGGTGGAGTACCATTCTCGGGCAATGAATCTATTATTCAAACTCAGGCTTGAATGAGTTCTGCTGAAAGAATTTTTGAGAGTTTCCAGCTGAGAGATGACCAGAAAAGATTAGTGGCATCTTGGGCATTCAAAGAAGAAGCTTTAATCTAGTGGGAAACAATCCTTAAAGATAATCCAGAAGGTGATATCACCTGGGATATGTTCAAACAACTTTTCAGTAAAAGATTTATTGCTCCAGAAGCAACGGAGCGGTTATGTGATGAATTCTATTATTTGATACAAGGAGAGTGAATATCCCAGAATATCATAAGAAATTCAATGAACTTTCTCATTTTGCCTCTTTGGATCTTGAATTAAATTGGCTCAGATTTTCCGAGTTGTTACACACTAATTTTTATGTGTAGAGAGTGTTTTAGAGTCTTTAGATCACCACAGAAGCCATCAGGTCCGTCCAGCGCATCAAAACACGTCATACAAAGCAGCTCATCCCGTTTGGGCTCGGATCCAAAAAGGGTTGACCCCTCCTCTAGGGGGTCGACACCTATGTCGACCCCTCCCCTAGGGGGTTGACACCTATGTCGACCGCCCCTTAGGGGGGTCGACACCCCTGATTGGGAAATTTCCCTCCCAGCCCGCTTCTCTGATTTTGAATGTTTTTGAATTGTTTTTCTGGGCTGGTTAACTAATTATTTAAATCTCTAAATTCTTGTAATATTCCGAGGCCCATAACTTCCCCATACGGAGTCCGATTTACGGAAACTCAGACTCTATCTCAAGCAAAATTCCGAGATGAACACAATGGCGCAACCCGTTTTACTTAGTTATCAAATTTAAAATTAAGTATTCTTTAATTTGTTACTTTAATATTCACAGAAAATACGGGGTATTACATTACCCGTATTCTGGACATAATGGACTATGTTTCGTAAGCCCATTTGACTGTTTTAGTTTGTTTTTCTTTAAATTAAAGTATAAAACATTTAATATTAAATTTGAACGTACATTTTAATTTACCGGGGCCACATACTAATTCCAAAAGTTCTCGAAAAATAAATCTAGCTATGTTTTGAGGATACGGTCCTGATAAAATTAATTTCGTCGAATTTGGAGACCATTTGAAAAAAGGCTTTTTAATGGACGATCCAATTCAACAGAAATTACCAAACGCGTTTTAATTTACCATGCTCACATATTAATTCCAAAATTATGGAATTTTAAACCTGGCAATAATTTGACATTCCGGATCAAACAAAACTGGTTTCGTCGAAAATGGAGGTCGTTTGCAAAACGACTATTTTTAATAGCTTTGTTATTATTTAAAAATGGAAATTTTAAATTATGACACATTGATTTTCCGGGTTGTTGCAATCTCCCCCACTTAAAACTTTTTGTCCTCGTAAAGTAAACAATATTAAAGTAGAAAACAAAAAAGAAATGCAAAATATTGTAAATGTACCTTGCACTAGAGCTAATCAGAGATATCCACTCTGAACTTGGGATAAGCCTATTTAATGATATCCTCGGTCTCCCATGTACAGTCTCTAGGATCTCCACTCCACTGCGCTTTAACTAAATGAATCCTCTTGTTCCTTAGAACTCTGATTTCTTTGCCAATAACTTTTACTGGCTCTCTTCTCACTACTAAGCTTGGGGTAATATCCAAATCTTGTTGCGTGGCTTTCTCCACAACCAGATTTGGATCATGCACATGCTTTCGAAGTTGAGACACGAGAAACACAAATGTACTCCTGGAAACTAATCAGGCAACTGAACCCTGTAAGCAAGAGTTCCATTTCTTTCGAGTATAGGAAATGGACCAATAAATCTAGGTGCCAACTTCCCTGTTTTCCCGAATCGGACTACTCCTCTCATTGGGAAACTCTCAAATATACATAACCAACAACAGAAAATGCTAAATCTCTTCTTCTCGTCTGCTTTACTCTTCTATCGGCTCTGAGCTGTTTGCAGTCGCTTCTTAATGTAATCGACTTTATCCGAAGCTTCTCGAATCATGTCGGGACCCAATACTAGTCAGTTGCCTGGTTCTACCCAACATGCGAGAGATCTACGTGGCCTACCATATAATGCTTCGAATGGTGACATTTGTAAGCTTGCTTGATAACTGTTATTATATGAAAACTCAACCAAATGCAAGTGATCTTCCCAAGATCCGCTAAAATCAAGAATACATGCCCGCAACAAGTCTTCTAGTATACGACTCACCCTATCAGTCTGGCCATCTATTTGAGGATGATATGCGGTGCTCAGATTTAACTTTGTCCCTAGCTCCTCTTGGAATGCTTCCCATAATTTACTAGCGAATATCGGATCACGATCACTAACAATACTAACTAGGAACTCCATGTAGTCTAACGATTTCTCTGAAATAAATTTGCATTAGACTTTGAGCTGTTCTAGTTGATCTAACAGTAATAAAATGCGCGGCCTTCGTGAAACGATCTACGATCACACATATACTTTCATTTCCTTTCCTGGTTCGGGGCAAAACCATCTATGAAATCCATGGAGATTTGATCCCACTTCCAGTCTGGAACCTCTAGTTGTTGCAACAATCCTACCAGTTTTTGCTGATCACTCTTGACTTATTGACAAGTAGAACACCTGCTAACATATATGGAAATGTCTCTTTTCATTGCCTTCCACCAGAATGTGCGCTTAAGATCGTGATACATCTTATTTACTCCTAGATGGATGCTAATTTTAGATTTGTGACATTCATCCATTACTTCTCTTTTGAGCTTGGGAATATCCGGAACACAGATTCGCGCTTGCACTCTAAGAGTCCCCTTGCTATCAATTTGGAAGCTTGAAACTTCTCCCTTTCAAACTCGTTCGTTGATCATCTGAATAAACTTAACATCTTTCTGAAGAACAGAGATCTTATCATTTAATGAAGGTGTAATAATAAGATTGGCAATGATCGCATTATTTCTGCTGAGCGCATCGGCCACAACATTGGCGTTCCCTGGAGTATACAAAATATCCAGATCGTACACCGCAAGAAATTCTAATCAACGCTGCTGTCTCATATTCAAGTCCTTCTTGGTGAATAGATACTTCAATGATTTATGATTTGTATATAATTCGAACTTCTCACCCAAAAGATAGTGCCTCCATATTTTCAAAGCAACACGATAGCTAACAACTCAAGACCATGTGTAGGATATCTCTTCTCATGCGGCTTCAGCTGACGGCTAACATAGGGAACTACTTGGCCTATTTGCATTAATACCGCACTAAGACCTTCAAGAGAAGCATATGTATAGACTATCAAATCTTGATTGCCATCAATAATAGTCAACAATGGAGCAGTAATCAACCTTAATTTCAGATCTTGGAATGCTGCCTCACATTCAGGAGTCCAATTAATCCCTGTATGTGTCTTGGTAAGCTTCGTTAATGGACAAGATAGCTTCGGAAAATCTTTCATGAATTTCCCATAATAGCTAACCAATCTTAGAAAACTTCTGACTTTTGTAGGCGTGCTAGGCTGCTTCAAATCTTGAATAGCCGTGATTTTGCCAGGATCTACTGAAATTCCTCTCCTCGATACTACATGACCGAGGAATTTTACTTCTTCTTGGCAGAATATGCATTTAGAATATTTGGCTTTTAATACATCCTTTCTCTGAATTTCCAAAACTTCTTCCAAATGCTTCGCATGCTCGGAAGTTGACTTAGAGAAGATTAAAATGTCGTCAATAAAAACCAGGACAAATTTATTCAAGACATCGCGGAATACTTTGTTCGTTAAATTGACAAAGTAAGCAGGAGCGTTACATAAGACGAACGACTTTACTAACCACTCATAAAATAAGTCTGGACCTCTGAAAGCTGTCAAAGAAACACATTCTTCGGCAATACGCAATTTATGGAAACCTATAGCTGCTTATTCTTCAGTGTCTGCTTATTGAGGTCCCAGTAATCTACACACAATCTGAGAGTACCGTCTGACTTTGGAACAAACACTGCTGTTGCACCCCAATTTGAAAATCTAGGCCTGATCAAACCTTTCTATAAAGTTGTTGAGTTTGATTACTCAATTCTTCTTTATCTTTCAATGTCATTCTTTGAATAGCATGCACAACTGTCCTTGCATTCGGAACTAAATCGGTCTTAAGTCAATTTCTCTTCTCGGAGGTAAGCTATCAACTTCTTCAAATACATCAGCATAATCTTTAATGATAGGAATATTCTCAATAGAAATAGGTGTAACTTCTAGAGAAGACCAAAATTCTTTTCTATCGGTTTCTGAGCCGTGACATGGTGTAACAATAATATCCCCAAATTTTGTTTTAATTTTAACTATTCTTTCGGCGCATCTAACTTCGGCCTCATATTTCGTTAGCCAATCCAGTCCAAAAATGATATTGTGTTCAAAAAAATTCATGACGATCAAATCAAAAGGAAACCGAAAATAGGAATAAGATACAGACACTCCACAGTATAAATCGAGAACAAGAGAACCTCATATCAGATTATGGACACTAGTTGATTCTTAAAGATCTCTTGTTTTTAAATTTAACTTTTTAACCGTATTATTGAAATGAAACTTCGTGATGCACCAGTGTCAAATAATACTGTAACAGGAATATTTTTTATAGTAAGGGTACCTCCCAAAAAATCTGGTTTACCTGCTTTTTCATAAGAAGCTGGCGTGCTCGCTCCATCATACACATGAGCCACTTGGGAACTCTTCAGCAATGGACCTTTTCGCTTGATGTTCCCCTTTCTTATGGCAATTGAAGCACACTCTCCGATCACAAGAATTCTGACTCGAGCCTGATTGATTTGTCTTTTGCCTCTTTGGAGCATTGTACTCACTAGAATAATGTCCGAATTGTTGGTAGTTGAAGCATTTAACCTTTGCTTTTCTATTCTCTTGAGGCTTGGAGGCTGCAGTGTTGCTCGTCTCAGGCTTCTTATTAGAATGTTTTATTTTGTTACTAGCTGGATTTCTCTTGCGGTCTTGCTGATAATTC
Source organism: Allium sativum (assembly GCA_030737875.1). Classification (NCBI taxonomy): domain Eukaryota; kingdom Viridiplantae; phylum Streptophyta; class Magnoliopsida; order Asparagales; family Amaryllidaceae; genus Allium; species Allium sativum. The sequence continues at coordinate 847,444,502 of CM060922.1, read as the reverse complement.
TTCTTGTCAATTTCTTCATACCTACAAGCAATTTCAATCACCCTGGTAAATCAGAGCTCGATATGTGCAGCCACTCGGTTGTGGCACTTTCTCAAAAGACCGTTTATGAATCGCTTGTTCTTCTAGAGTGGGTCTTCAATAAATTCAGGTGCATAGCGAGAGAGCTCTTCAAATCTTCTCACATACTCATTAATGGTTCGATCCCCTTGCTGGAGATTAGCAAATTCATCATACAAGCGCTCGACTTCTTGTCGAGGGAAAAACTTATCATTAAAGATTTCTTTGAACTTAGCCCAAGTCATGTCAACATCAATATCGCCAATAGTCATTGTTTCCCGCCATATAACAGCCTCATCCTTAAGTAGCTAAGACGCCATGAACCTCTTCCTGTGGTCTTCTAGCTCTATTCCCGCAAAGATCCGTTCGCACGTCTTTAACCCAGCTTGAGCCTCAGTTACTGTTTCACGGCCAGTTAATGGCATGCCCCCCAAATTCTTGTACTTCTTAGCCACTTTATCAAGATTGAACGGTTGCAGGCAGCGGTGGCACTACACCATCTAGATTAGGATGATTCTGAGCAGTGAGGATCTTACCTATTCCTCGGCCTCTGACTGCTCTACCTCTACCTCTAGCTCTAGTACTCATCTTAGTCAGTTCTGTACCAGCAAGGAAAGAGTCAGACCAACAGAAATGGTATATTTTTAAGGAATGGTAAAAGAAGAAGGACATGTGAAAAAATGATGATGTAATGACTGATTATTATGCTATTCTGCTGTGCTCATTCTATGACATTACTAATACTATCTCTAATAAGCTACTCGCCTTAGAATACCACTGATTCTATTTTAGACGAGTTGTTTTAAATAAGTTATACTCCGGAGCTAAGGTTAACCTAAGCTCTGATACCAACTGTGATGACCCCAAACCACCATACCACGGTGGCAAGGATAATCACTGGAATATAACACATTTATCACATCAGCAGATTACAGATAATATCATAACACATGAACTCATAGAATAATACTCATCATCATAGCAGCGGAATCATAACTTTCATCATCATCGGAGTTGCACAGATACAGGATACTTCTTAGTACATAAAAGGTTCCAACAAGTAGATAATAAGTCTAGAACATCATCAAATACAACATAGATAAGGTGATGTCTAAATATCCAATATAAGAGACAGAAGATAGTCTTTGTCTTCAGCCATAAGAGCACCTCTGTAACGACCCGGAAAATCTAAACCAATTTAAAAATTTTAAATTGGCTAAAATGATGGATTTTAAATATTTAAAATAAATATTTTAAATAATAGCTATGAAAACTGAGTTTGAATCGACAATTGAAAACGAATATAATTAATTCTAATTATAAACAAGGCCTGAAATGGCGCGGTAGTTTCAAAATTTGAATTCAAACTTTGACTGACTGTACCGGGTGCAAAACAAAACGGATTTGAGTGAAACCAAAAATATTTAATTCTGTTAGTGAATATCTTTCTAAGGAATCTAAAAAATCGAAGTTTCATAGTAGGAAGCAAAAGTTATGGCCAAATGAATTTTCAGAAAGGTCGTTGTAGAAATTATATAGCCCGTGAAAATGGCCATTTTGCATACGACCTCGGAATTCGACGAAACCACTTTTGTTGGATCCGGGATGTGAAGTTATTGCTAGGTTTCAAATTTCATAATTTTTGAAGCTAGTATGTGAGCGTGGAAAAGGAAAACGTGTTTTGGTCAATTAAAGTTAAATTGGATCGACCAAAAATGGGCCTTTTTGCAAACGGTCTCAGAATTCGACGAAACTAGTTTTGTTAGGACTGTATCATCAAAACATAGCCAGATTTATTTATTTGGAATTTTTCGAATCAATTTGTGGCCCTGGCAAATTGAAATGTACGTTCAAATCAAATATTAAATGTTTTATATTTTAATTTGAAGGAAAACTGACTGAAACAGTCGAATGGGCCTACGAAACATATCCCATTGTGTTCGGAATGGGGGTAAAACGCTAGGGACGACAGTCGTTGGGTTTAGATTGGTGGTCGTGTCAGAAAACCCCTTTTTAAAACCCACCGGCCAATCAAATTTTTTATAAAAAAAAAGGAAATTTTTTTTTCTCTCTCCCCGACTCGTCCTGGCGCACGGAGGAAACATCTTCCAACCTTCCCTCCTCTTTTCCGGCGAATCCGCTCACCAAAACCCATCGACCCAGTTGGGTTTTTTGAAGAGCTCGACTTCCTCTTTAGATCCATACCCGTCACCTCCGCTATCACTTCGTTTTTCGTGCGAATCACCTCGTTAAAGGCGCCGCCTTTGCAGCCCCGCCACCGCCACCTGGCGAGTTCGAACCAGCCGACACCCCCACGCGCCTGAAGCCCTCTCCTAGCTCTACGCTGTGGCGCAGGCCGATCGACATATAGTTGCACGGATTGGGAGAAAAGTGGAAACCAAGTTTTGAAGATCGAGCTGAGGTAACAGCCTATTTTAAATAAACTATATTATAGCAGTTTAAAGCGCTACGGTTTTTGATTTCACTGTAAAAATCATATCTTTTTCGTTTCTTGACGAAATTCAGTGAAATAAGAGACAATGGACTCGTGTGGACGTCTTCTACCTTCTAGAAGAGACCGCATATTTTTCTGAGCCTTCTGCTATTTTTGTTGGAGTGGAACCCAAAGTGAGATTTCTAATTTATAAACGATATGGAAAACGACGATGTATAAATTATATAGTCGATGTATGAGTTATATAAGCGTTGTACACCTCTTGTATAAGCGTTGTATAAGTTGTACGTTCGATGTATAAGTTATATATGCGTTTTAAAAATTATATATGTGTTGAAATAGAAGTGAAATGCTATATATAAATATATATAAATAAACATATATATATATATATATATAATTATACGCCCCTCGTCCACAAACCATGGACGATATTTATTGGTTGTGATTGGTGTGAAAATTGATTGATAGAAAATGGTTGATTGGAATTGTTTGTGGTTGATATTGATTGATTGTGGTTGAAAAATACCCGTTTGTGGTTGAGAAATATTTGGTTGAAACCAAATAGGATTAGTTTGTGGAAATGAAATAAATATACATGCCGCCTGCGTGCGAACTAGATGCATGAATCCCCATTGTCAAAAACCGCGAGGTTTTAAGGTAGAGCGCGGAGCCGTACTAGGGACGGTCCCGGTTTTAACTACCCTGCCGTTATGCTGCCAAAATTTTGAATAATATTCATGTGTTAGAATTATTTTCCTGTGTTGAAATTATATTCGTCTGTTGAATAGAAAACCTTCATGTGTTGAATAGAAATTCATTCGCTGGGTCATATTCATGTGTTGAATGGTATTCGTGTTTTGAATAAATTGTTTTAACAATATAAAAATCACATTTTTACTCTATCTATATAAACTATAGAAAACCTTCATGTGTTGAATCGATATTCATTCGTTGAATTGAAATTCATGTGTTGAATGGTATTCATATTTTGAAAGAAATTGTTTTATAATAAAAATCCCATTTTTATCATCAATATGAAATATATAAAATAATCTTGTTTTGAAATAAATTGTTTTATAATAAAAATCATATTTTTATCACCTATATTAACATTATAAAATAGTCGAGTTTTGAAATAAATTGTTTTACATTAAAAATCACATTTTTATTATATACATGAATTGTAAAAAAAATAGTGAAGTGTCGAAATAGAAGACAGTTAGATAAAAATATAATTTTTATCAAATGTATGAAAATAATATAGCTTTGAAATCGAAGAATCGATATATATATATATATATGAATAGAATTAAAATATATCGAATAACGAAGCTGCAGTTCGTATTTTGAAACCGTGATTTCAAACGATTAGTGCGGGAGATCCGACCATCGGATTTTCACGAAACCGCAACCGTTGGGTTCGCTTTGGAAAAATCTTTCCAACGACACCAACTTTGTAAAAATCCAACGGTTGGATTGTCTGGAATGTTTAATTCAAATTCAAAGAAAAATCGCGCCAGAATCGATTATATTTATATATATATATAAATATAATTATATTTAATCGAATAACGAAGCTGCAGTTCGTATTTTGAAATCGAAACTTCAAACGATTATACCGGGAGATCCGACCGTCGGAATTTCCCGAAACTGGAACCGTTGGATTCGCTTTGAAAAGATCTTTCTAATGATGTAAATTTTGTGAAGATCCAACGGTTAGATTTTCAGATATGTGTAAATCAAATCTGAAGAATAAAGCGCCACAGCCGCGTTATGGCCTGACGCGTCGTTTTGAATAAATTGGCTATTTTAAAATAAATAAAAATAGCGATAAATCGTTATAAAATATTATAAACGATATGGATGTAAAATATAGAAACTAACTGAAGGTTGGCTAAGTCGAATGGTTTCTTGGATGTTGATCTGATGTTGGTTTCGGCCTTCGGGGTTAATATTTGGGAAATCGTTCTCTAACTGATTGACGGTTAGTGACTAATGAATTGAAATGATGCGTATGTATGTTAGTGTTGCACTTGTTTATCATATACGCGAGTTGCTCAGAAAGACCGGGTTTATCCCATTCTGAATAACTGAATCGACGATAAGAAATCGAAGATGAAGACAGTGGTCGAAGACCGGAGATCTTCACCTCGTTTGGATGGTAACCGAGGTCCTGATTGGGAGGCATCCCGAAATATGGATAGTGAGTGGTGATCGTCCAGACGTACGTGGTGATCAATGGGTTTGCGAGGTATATAGTGCCTCCGGTTTAGTTCAGACCCAGAACGGACTTGCAAATAGACAGTGTGTCTGACATTGGAATTTATTCTGTGTGATTGATAGCCATCAGTTGCACGGCGTGAATTGCCTGTGTGGCATGCTAAGATGCAGTGATCAGGGCTTCTGTTGAAAAGCAAAGTCTTGTGGTGATGATCAAAGCACCGCCTGTATGGCGTAGCTTTGTGTATAACGTAAAATCACGAGCCTCGCACCCCGATATGAACCAGAAACGGGAGAGGACATCAGGGAGGGTCTGCGTTTCTTTCTAGCTAGAAGTGGCGTCAGTGGTTTTACACGCCCTGACGAGTTTGACTTATGTGGTTGTTACTGTTGCGAGCCGCCTCGGTTAGATCGGACGATCCGGGTCTGATGGAGTCATTCGTTGGCTCATTGACGCCCCCAAAGGGCAGGGAAACGTAGTGTTCAGGCATAATAATCCAATGGAGTAAACCGGTTCCACGAAAGTGGCGTGGTCCTGTGATTTGCCATATTATAAATGTGTTGAGTAGATTTCTCATACCAGTCCCATGACTGACTCGTAGTTTGTTTCACTTTCAAACATGGGTGCCCCTTTTTCTACATGGGCAGCCTTGTATTCAGGTTTAGCTGTCTCTTTCTGGATAGCTGGAGCTGAAGATGGACTCTATCATTTATCTCTTTTTATGCTGTTCAGCTCCTATTGTACATTATGTTTGTTTTTCCGCTGTAGACATATATGTATAGCTGAACTGTATTTGTACTAAGTATGATCCTGTATACTGTGTAACTCTGATGATTACGTTTATCCAGTATATTCTATTGTGCATTATCTGGGTTATTTATTTATTTATTTCTGTTTTGCTATTATCTGTTTCTGTGTTATATTCCAAGGATTACCCTTGCCGCCGTCAGTACGGGGTTTGGGGTCGTCTCAACCTCCTGCGACGGTGCATATCCAAAATAAAGCCTGTTACCTGTTTACTTGGCTGCCCATGTAAAAATAAGGGCACCCGAGTTTGCAAGTGAAAATAAAGTACGAGTCAGTCATGGGACTGGTATGAGAAATCTTACTTAACTTATTTAATAATAAGGCTAATCACAGGACCACGCCGCAAACGCGGAACGGGTATACTCCATTGGATTGCCAGTGCATGAAATAAGGTAAATCTTTTAAACAATGAAATGCCTTTTTTGAAAAATGAAACCATTATAAGACTCAAGTCCCATCACACAATGCAACGCAAACCGGAGGATAGAGTTTTACTTTGTAATAGTAAAAAATGCTTGGTAAGTAAAATAAATTTATTTGATATTATTATTAGTGTCTAGTCAGTTTAAAACACTTTTCAATATAAATGTATCAATCCTAGACGGCATAGTACCCCATCCTACTATGTCGCCATATATACGTTTATAATCAAATCCGTGATGTCGTATTAGAAATTGGGTTTCCATAATGAGTCAAGGCTAGGGATGGTCTTCTTACCGATTCGGGCCACCTCTAGCAAGATGACCGGGATTCCCCGCAGTGAACCCTTAGATCCTGCAGGACCGGTCCACTCATACTTTAGTAGATTGGCAATTCCTGAACACACGTTTCACAGTTCTATCGGACCTATCACTTGGCCAGTAGCGGCCAATATATCGAGGGCCCTCACAATCCATCATCCACATAAGTAAAAATGTCCGGGCTCCATACCATGACACCACTTCTAGCTAGAAAGAAACATCGTGCACTCCCTGCGTTCCCTTATCCTATTTTTGACTCTTACCGGCACGTGAGGCTCACTAATTAACGCTTTACACAAAGCTATGCTAATTAAAGCTGTTCTTTGATCATCAACCACAAGGCTCTGCTTTTCAACAAAAACCTTTATCATTTGCATCTTAGCATGCCAAATTGACAATCCACACCTGCGACTGATGTCTATCGATATATAACCTCTAAGTTCGTACGTCACAAAGAATGGTGTTAAGCAAGAGAATAAATTCTCCACCACCAAACATATATACACTACTACAAAAGTGGGTATATTCGACACTATTTTGTGTGCGTTGCATGAAAAGTGCGGTGAAAGCTATGCTTTCATTGATCTTCTGCAACAGTATTCATATGTTGTTGCGTTAGACGTGAATGCACTGTTGTGGTTGGAATTCTTGTGCTGTGACGAGCAACACCAGATCAAAGTGTAGCTTTACATAAATACAATCCAGGTCAGCGATCCGCGTTACCAGCATAAATAAAGCCACAACCGTAGATGCATATTTAATCCAATGGTTAAAATCAATCCATGTTTCCTATCTAAACATTACCCTATCATCTAATCAAGGACAGCCACCTCGTTGCATTCTTCCGTTGAAATTTTGGCGCGACATTTCCCCCTTACGAAAAACATCTAAAAATAATCTCATCATTCATCTTCTCTTTCCTAACTTTCCCCTTTTTTCCATTGACCAAATTGTAAACCTAAATTCACGTCAGCTTCCATTCTCAAATCGCCACGTCGATTAACACTCACGAATTAGAGATTGGAGGAAGGAACAACATCGAAAAATATAAGAAACAGACGGTCCATTTGTTATTGCTACTGCACTGATTAGGGGGAGTTCTTCCACCTTATATTTGAAGGAGAACCAGACGGTCCATTTAAAGGAAGAAAATGCAGGTTTGGGGGAGTTCTTCCACCTTAATCTATCCTTAATTTGTCTACAAGTAATTATGTACCTTAATTTATCCTTAATCTATCCATACGTAATTATGTACCATAAGTAATTATGTACCAACATCCTTAATCTATCCATAAGTAATTATGTACCATAAGTAATTATGCAGGTTAGGAGCAACAGACGGTCCACCTTAATCTATCCATAAGTAATTATGTACTTGGATAATTATATTTGGGTTTGCAAATTACTTTTCAATGTAAGTCAGTTGGTAGCGAGCATACTTAAATGATAAACCCAAAGTTAAATCTACCCAAAGTCAAACAAAGATACTATTAAAATGCTTGCGGTTACCAATCATCACCAGCATTCACAAACATTCACTACCATTCACAAACATTCAAGCCAACATTCATCGCCAACAATCACAGACTTCCACAAACATTCAAGCCAACAATCATCACCAGCATTCATCGAATCATTCGCAAACATTCACAAACTCCACCAGCGAGCGTCAAAAGGTAGCATAAAGTATCGTAAAGCAGTCATACATAAAACATAATTGAATACATACATACATACATAATACATAAATAGTTTTCCACCAAGAGGCATGTTAATCTTCTTCTTCTTCAGAGTCAGTGTCAATGTCAGAGTCATTGTCTATGTCAGAGTGACTGAAAGGGGATTACATGATCATTGATATATTCCAATTAGCACCTCATATAAATGATCATAGTTTTAAGAAGAAATGATTACTTCTAGATAAGATAATGCTAATGTTAGTATAGCTACTTTCTAGTTGAATGTAGGTCATCTGGTTGTGTCTAATTATAGGGCTATTATAACCTTGTATGTATGTATGTGAGTGTGTGCATGTGTGGTTGTGTCTCATTATAAGGCTGTTAAGGATAGAGCATAGTTGAATGAACACTTTGTGTCAAATTCTATTATATTTTGGGCTGACTATGATAAGGAGCATGCTATGCTGACTCCATATACTTTATTGAGAAACTAATGGGTAAATTCATAATGTAGGCTATTATAACCTTGTATGTTGTGTGCATGTGTGGTTGTGTCTCATTATAAGGCTGTTAAGGATAGAGCATAGTTGAATGAACACTTTGTGTCAAACTTCTATTATATTTTGGGCTGACTATGATAAGGAGCATGCTATGCGAACTCCATATACTTTATTGAGAAACTAATGGGTAAATTCATAATGTAGGCTATTATAACCTTGTATGTATGTATGTATGTATGTGAGTGTGTGCATGTGTGGTTGTGTCTCATTATAACGCTGTTAAGGATAGAGCATAGTTGAATGAACACTTTGTATCAAACTTCTATTATATTTTGGGCTGACTACGATAAGGAGCATGCTATGCTAACTCCATATACTTTGTTGAGAAACTAATGGATGAATTCATAATGTAGGCTATTATAACCTTGTATGTATGTCTGTGAGTGTATGCATGTGTGGTTGTGTCTCATTATAAGGCTATTAAGGATAGAGCATAGTTGAATGAACACTTTGTAATTGTGTTCTTTGGCAAATTTACCTCGATTGGCTAAACATATTGTGGATTAGCTAAAAGAAACCGTGGGTGGAAGTAAAATTTACCTATTATAACAAAAAAAATGGTACCACCGGTTCCTCCCTATTGCCCACAAACAGAATTTCAGGCCTTGTCCCAGGATGAGCATGAGTACGCGCTGAACCCTAATGAGGTAAACCTTGTTGTAGAATCGAGCAGCAAAAGTATTTTTTGAGCCAATGCCTTCATAAAATTCCATTTTCAGGTATGATGATCTATGGTCAACTCGAGACCAACGACAGTCGTCAATTTCACGCACATTTCCCATTGGCGTCATTAATTTTTTAATTGTAGGAACATTTTTCTTTAGGAACTCGGGAAAGCCAACAACTCTAGCCCATGATTCTGCCTCGAACGCTGGTTCAGGCTCAAATTCTTCACCAGACCATTGTTGCACATAAAATGCACCTCCACGTTTTGTAAAAAGTTTCAACATTAGCGCATGATCATGCTTACTGTAAGATGGGCATGTTCTTAGAAAAGAATTATTGGGTATAACCCGTATAGGCCACTCATTATGCTCTAGAGTATGCCTAAGCGTGAGATGCACGAATTCGTAAGTCCAATGTCCTGTAAGAACAGTGGCAGTGACGCATAGTGAAGAATCCTCCATTTTTTTGTTTTTTTGAAACTTTTGACGATGGAGGTTTGTTTAGTAGTTGAAGATGCAGATGGCAATATGGTTCTGAAGCTTGAAAGGATATGAAGTGACACACTGTACGCGGTAGTAATATGTGAACTGAAAACTTTTTGCTCAGAAGACGAAGCATACTAAAATTGCTTATTTGTTAGGTTTTGCTGGCATGAGTGACCAATCGCCAATGGTAAGTAAGTCAATTGTAATAATTGTGTTCATAACATTTTGTTAAGAAAGCCAATGGCCATTCGATGCCACCACTTATCAAATAACTTGTTATCATTTCAGGTGCATATTCAATTCTGGAAGGCAGAGGGATACATTTTGCAGATGTTACACACACACACACACACACACACACACACACACACATATATATATATATATATTCGATGCTACCCTCTTGTATAGGTACATACATATATATTTCCTATTACAATCGGATTGCTGCATATATATGATTCATATATATAAATGAGTAATACATTTTGTAGATGTGGACACATGTGTACATGTTCAAAATGCAATAATGAATTGGCCAGGAATGGAGGATAATGCCCCTTATGTCGTGCACCTATTCTTGAAGTAGTTCGAGCTTGCTGTATAAAATGAAGAAAACGGTGTAGCTGATTTTTGAGTTTTGATATTTGGTTAATTAAAACAATTGCTTTGGATGAGTTTCTTTTACAAAACCTGTATTGCAAAAAATTTAAATAAAGCATTGTATTTTCTATCTTCTAGTGTAGCATTTGCCTTCTTCTACTGTTGCGTTAGCTTTTATTGATATTGCATTTCATGATAATGGTGTTGCATTACATATTGCAGTGGTGTTACATTAAATTAAATATAATTAATTACCCGTCGCACGTGGACCCCACAGTTAACGTGGATAGATGGTGTGGCATGTGACACATGGGCAGCTGACATGGAGGGATGACGTGTCGTGTGACATGTGGACAACTGACGTGGAAAGCTAACATGGCCCCACTAGAAGTCAGACCCTAACCAATGCTTAAGGCAATGTTGAATAGTGTTGCATTACGTGCAGAAAGTGTTGCATTACGGCCATAATGCAACACATTCTTTCATGCACTACACCAAAACAGTGGATTCCCAACAAGTGTATGTGTTACAAATAATTTCTGTAACACTTTTTAGTGTCACCAACGGCGTGTGACGAATTTCCTGTAACACTTATAAGTGTTACAAACAAAGTAATTGCTAAGACTTATAAGTGTTACAAACATATTCATTGCTAACACTTAAGTGTTACACGAAGTTCATTGCTAACACTTAAAATGTTGGAACTATAAGATATGGTAACACTTATAAGTATTACAGGAAATTCATTGCTAACACTCATAAATGTTGGAACTATAAGATATGGTAACACTTATAAGAGTTACAAAAATATTCATTGGTAACACTTATAAATGTTGGAACCATAAGATATGGTAACACTTATAAATGTCAGTACCATTATCCTACTAACTCTTATAAATGTTGGCATACATAAATTGCTAACACTTATATGCATCACAGTACAAAATTAAGTTCTTTTCTATTTTTTGCACAATTAATATTAAAATTCTCAAAATAAATGAATATAACATATCTTTATGATTTTCATATCACATATATAATTCAACATAAGATTTAGTACATTTCGATATCTCAAATTCAACAATGTCACATTTCCATAATACTCAAATATGAGCTACATGCTTCCGAATTCGAAATACCATAATATCATGTCCAAATTGTAAAATATAAATGCACTTGTTACATTCCAAAACTTCAGAGATAAAGATCATTGTCAATGTCACATGTGTTTGCTTTGTCGTTGCCATTACATTCCAAATTATGTTTTATTCCTCCTCCACGAGTGCCTACAAAATATAAATGCACTCATTTTTATTAATATATATATATATATATATATATATATATATATATATATAGAAACAACAAGTTGCAACAGAAAATTTTTCATTGAGCTGATAGATACATACATCAACAATCAAAAACCAATCCTCATGAACATAGATGTATCAAAATGTAATCTATTTTACATTAATTTCTTACGGGCCATAATAGAAAGTAATTTGAATTTAAACATTTTTACTTGGAAATTATTTAGAAAAATATTTAGAAACAACTGTTTACAACTATTTCCAAGGAGGATTCAAAACAAGTTTTTCCTAAAGACTCTTTAAGACAATGACCACAAAATTTTATCAAGTTAAAAAAAATGCATATACATTTACAGTGAAAAGGGAGAGGAACTGGAGTGGTTTAGAGCATGACCATCTGATTTGTCTTCCTCCAGGTTATAACCGGCACGTCCGTATCTCTTCAACGATAGTTCCAAAATGTGGTGAAGAATCTGATTTGCTCCTGTAATTTACACTGTGGGGAACCTCATTTAAATCTGTTAGCCCATAACACAATTGTTGTTGATTATTTATACCGCAAATCAAATCGACACAAGTACGGTCCTCCATTTCAGCACTAGATTCTGTAGGTTTTGCATCCTGATTTGCAGTGTTTTCTGCTTCTGCACAAGAATGCTCTTCTTCAAGTGGTTGTGGTATTACTGCTCATGGTAAACTAATGTGTTAGTTTTGGAGAAGAGTTTTACATTTTGAAAAGAGATGACGAATCTGGATTAAGTAGTGCCTTGCTCTATACCATCATGACGATCTTGTGCTATGTAGTTTTGAAGTGGATTTTCGAAAATAAGCATAGTATCACAAAGTGATAGCTTATTTTGTTTGAAGATGCTCTGAGCTTCCATATTCGAACTTCTACAACAACTCTACACAAAAGAATTCAAAACTTGAAGTGTTAATATATAGCTCCATGTACAAATATAAACAATTATATTCATTTGCATAAACTAAACTAATAATTAACCACAATATGTTATAAAGAGAGATCTTTGATCAAATAATTTCAAGATAATGCTTGTTAATTCTGACAGGTTTATGCATTACACAATCACAAAGAAAGTGTGTTTAGTTTAATCTAACATTCAAACTTAACTTCAAGTCTTCGAATACGTTTAAGCTAGTTCCATATACAAGGGAAGAACTAACCTCAGTATAACTCCTTTTCTCACTGTAGACTTGGAAAACCAAATTGTGTGAAGCCAAAATAAGATGAGATGGACGTAATTCAGAAAGGGGGGAAATGAAAGGCATGTGATTTTACTCTCTTCTATATCATCTGACATCAATTTCCAATCACATTTTCCTATAACATCATGGGATTTGAAAGAAATTACTAATCTTATGAAGGGATATACCAAGATAAATAAAAAATATTGTTTTCGTCACACATGTTATGGAACTAAATAAACTAAACCAGTCTTGATCACACATGTTATGGAACTAAACTAAACCAGTCTTGAACACACATATATGCTGGAGGCATAAAGAACCCTTAGTGCATTGTTTAAAAAGTGGAATATTAATTCATTTTTACAAATGAATCATGATAGAGTGTTATTCCATCATGTGTGCATTTCAGATATCTAACAAAAACTGCATGGCTTAACCATGTATTTGCTTCCAATATCCAAATGTATTTGCAACTTCTCATGAACTGACGTTAAACGATAAACAATGCCACTAATGTCTGGAAAGTGAAGAAGGGAAAATATTTTTTTCCACCGCCATATAAAAAGTTCACCAATTCAAATGGCCACATGACTAGTCCTGCTAGATCTAAAGACAAGTTTCTGACACTAGCATGTTCTTTAATTTCCAAACTTTGTCTTATTTTATATAACATAATCGTTATTTGGCTCATTAGAAAACATTTAAAATATGAATAACAGTATTGTAATAACAGTACAATAATTATCGAATAGTCCTAGAGAAATTACCTAACCTAATTTAATATGTGCGACGAAAACATGAACTAAATCCCAAATCGAAGCATGCCCAAGTAAATCGAAGCATGAACTAAATCCCAAATCAAAGAAAATAACAATCATCATACCATTATTTTTACCTCTTATCGTGAATCCCAGAAGCCGCCGTGTTTCCTAGAAGCCCCAATTCCTAGAAGCCTCAATTCGAAGCAATGGAGAGAGGATTTGAAGGGCTAATACCGATTTTAGAAATCCAAAATCCGTTGATTCTCTGAAATTGATATTGATTCAGATTTCATTCTATGAAGTCCATTCTGTTTATTTGTTTATGTTGCGGCCTTGGAAGGCATAAGTGTTGGACTAAGCGTTGAGCATCTGATTAGGGTTATGTCTGATAACTTACCTTTTTGCCCTTAGAAAAGAAGAGTTGACCAGGCATACCAACACATAGAAGTGTTGGCACATTTTTGCTATAGCAACTCATATTAGTGTCACTAGTCTACAACACATATAAGTGTTGGTAGTTGAAAAAAAAAGAGTTTCCAAATGGCCATTATGGTGACGTGGTGGCAGTAGATGGACAAAAGCATTGTCTTAGAGGGCTAAGGCAACGGCCGCAGATGCCATGGGTCTCTGGTGTTGCCTAGTTGAAAAAAGGGGCTACTGCAATGCTTTTTCAATATAAAGCCACATAAAATTAGTGTCGAATTTTCCCACTTTTGTAGTAGTGATATATTAAATAGAAATCAATCAACACAGAACTAAATCCAATGTCAGACACACTTCCATTTACAAGTCCGTTCCGGGTCTGAACGAAACCGGAGACACCTTATTCCTCATCCCGTATGTCCAATACGGAAGAGAGGTTCTCGCATATCCGGGCAATCAACAAGTACGTTGTAATAACCCGGAAAATCTGGGCCAGTTTAAAATTTTTATTTTGGCAATTTTAGCGAATTTTGAATATTTAAAATAGATTATTTTAAATAATATCGGCGAGAAATCTATTTTGAATATAATTCGAGCGTATATATTATACGCGTCGTCGTTAGAATATAAATAATTATATATAATTATAAATAGAATTGAAAATGGCGCGGTAGTTCGATAATTCGATTTCAAACTTCAATTGAATGTACCGGGTGCAAAACAATCCGGATTTTAGTGAAACCAAAAATAATGGGATCTAATTAATAATATCTTTCCAACGAATCCGAATAATCAAATTTTCATAGCGGGAATCAAAAGATATGTCCAGTTGAAAATTCTGAATAGTCGCTATGGAATTCAGGCCCTTAAAAATGGACATTTTGCAAACGACCTCGGAATTCGACAAAACCAGTTTTGTTGGGTCTGTGATGTCAAGTTATTGCTAGATTCCAAATTTCATAATTTTTCGAACCAATATGTGAGCGTGGCATAGGAAAACGCGTTTGACCAGTTTCAGTTGATTTTAATCGACTGGAAATTGGCCATTTTTCTAACGGTCTCAGAATTCGACGAAAATAGTTTTGTTAGGACCGTATCGTCAATACGAAGCTAGAAAATATTTTTCGGGAATTTTTAGAGTTCGTATGTGACCCCGGTAATTTGAAATGTACGTTTAAAATTCAATATAGTGATTTAAATGTAAATTTAATGGAAACTGATTCAAACGATCAAATCAGCTTGCGATACATATCCCATTGTGTTCGGAATGGGGGTAAAACGCTAGGGGCGATAGTCGTTGGGCCTCGATAGGGGTTCGAATTAAAATCAACATTTAGGGTTTTGAAAAATAAAATAAAAAAATATATAATTAAACCTATACCTACCTTTCTCCCTCTCTCTCCTTCATTTACCAGTCAACGCCCCCCTTTTTTAAAAAAAAAAAAAAAGAGAACGAATCGCGCCCTTCCAGGTTGCGACCGCCGCCGCCACGGGTGGCCAACGCCACCGCACCTCCACCTTCGTTCGCCAGTGCCCCCTCTCTTCCCTCCTTCTCCCCGTCCGCTCCTAAACCCGCAGCCCCAATTCGATTTGAAAACCTAGCCGCCACCACCGTCCGCCTAAGCCTCACCGCCCCCTCTCGCCTCCAGCACCTCCTCCTCGATCCGCACCTCCCCCGAGCGCCGCCACCAGCACAGCCCCCCCCTCTGTAAGTCGTTTTTTTTACTTATTTTATTTTTATTTTATATAAATAAAAAAGAAAACTGATTTTTATATAATTTTAAAAACTGATTTTTATATAATTTTGAAAACTGATTTTTATATAATTTAAATGTAAATTTAACGGAAACTGATTCAAACGATCAAATCAGCTTGCGATACATATCCCATTGTGTTCGGAATGGGGGTAAAACGCTAGGGGCGACAGTCGTTGGGCCTCGATAGGGGTTCGAATTAAAATCAACATTTAGGGTTTTAAAAAATAAAATAAAAAAATATATAATTAAACCTATACCTACCTTTCTCCCTCTCTCTCCTTCATTTACCAGTCAACGCCCCCCTTTTTTAAAAAAAAAGAAGAAGAAAGAGAACGAATCGCGCCCTTCCAGGCTGCGACCGCCGCCGCCACGGGTGGCCAACGCCACCGCACCTCCACCTTCGTTCGCCAGTGCCCCCTCTCTTCCCTCCTTCTCCCCGTCCGCTCCTAAACCCGCAGCCCCAATTCGATTTGAAAACCTAGCCGCCACCACCGTCCGCCTAAGCCTCACCGCCCCTCTCGCCTCCAGCACCTCCTCCTCGATCCGCACCTCCCCCGAGCGCCGCCACCAGCACAGCCCCCCCACCTCTGTAAGTCGTTTTTTTTACTTATTTATTTTATTTTTATTTTATATAAATAAAAAAGAAAACTGATTTTTATATAATTTTAAAAACTGATTTTTATATAATTTTGAAAACTGATTTTTATATAATTTTGAAAACTGATTTTTATATAATTTTGAAAACTGATTTTATGTTAATTTTAAAACTGAGTTTATGTTAATTTTCAAACTGATTTGAAAAAGGTATTTAAAACTGATTTGAAAAAGGTATTTAAAACTGATTTGAAAAAGGTATTTAAAACTGATTTTTTAGAAAAGTTAAAACTGATTTTAAAGGTTAAAACTGTTTTTTTTAAGAAGATTTTGAAGAAAACAGAATTTTTATAAAAGATTAAAAACAGATTTTTATAAAAGATTAAAAACAGATTTTGTATAAAAGACTTAAAAACTGATTTTTTAGAAAAGAAAAAAACCGATTTTAAAAGATTTTAAAACTGATTTTCTTTAGAAAGGTTAAAACTGATTTTTCGAAAAAGGATTTGAACTTTAAAAAGTAAAAATCATATTCTTATATATCGAAAGTCGAAAGTAAAAATCATATTTTTATATATCGAAAGTCGAAAGTAAAAATCATATTTTTATATATTGAATAGCATAGTAAAAATTCGATTTTTACATATGTAGTGAAAGCGGACAACGAAAGCGACAAAAGGCGAGTTGGCGAAGATTTCCTGCATTAGAAGTGCCGTGGAGCTAGGATAGCTATATGTGAGAATTTCTCACCTTTCAATTTCATTTCTATTTATATATATACTAGGATGCAGACGGTGCTTAGTAGCACCCGACACAATCGTCCACAGACCATGGACTTGTTTGTTTGGTTGCATTGCTTAGTTATGTGATTTGATTTGAATTTAGTTGTTTGGTGATTTTGATTGATGTGTGAATGGCGTGGGCCTTCACTAGACCGGGGAAAAGGCTAGGCCTTGTCCCGTTTCTAGTATCGTGCCGTTATGCCGCCGAAATTTTCTAAAATATGTTAGAAAATAAAAATATCATTTTATTGTGTAAATGAATAACAGAAATTCATATGTTGGAATAAAATGTTTTATCGTTAAAAATATAATTTTTAACGTGAATATAAATATAGTGAAAGTGAATAAAATAAAATATTCATTTACAAACCAGATGGTTTGTTTATGTACACCTATTTGAAGGACATTGATTGGGTCGATAAATTTTACACATCGCCCAACTGCACAAATAAAATCTGTGTTTGATTGTCTGAAACCCCACACGGGTGTTGGGATGAAATTTGAAGTTCACTCATCCTGATTGATTAAATATGTCGATCGATTGATTGACAGGCTGTTATAAGCGTTAGATATCTATATTTGATGCTTATACAGTGTAGTGCACTTTGGTTGATGGTTGATTAATTTGCAATGTTATTATATGTGTGTAATGTATGAAAATCCATATAATTAACATTATATGGTGATTGATTGGGCCTCATTCCAGTTTTGAAAAAAAAAGTTTTGAAATAGAAATATTTGAATAGAAATATTTGAAATAGAATATTTGAAAATAGAAATATATGAAGCCGTGTTGATTAAATTGACGCCATTTTGACGTGAACGATATATATATCGATTTTATTCATTTTATAATGAATATCGAAAGTGATTTCAAAATCTGAAATTTTGAATAGAAGTGAATTCGAATTGAAATTGAATAGAAGTGAATTCGAATTGAAATTGAATAGAAGTGAATTCGAATTGAAATTGAATAGAAATGAATTCGAATTGAAATTGAATAGAAGTGAATTCGAATTGAAATTGAATAGAAGTGAATTCGAATTGAAATTGAATAGAAGTGAATTCGAATTGAAATTGAATAGAAGTGAATTCGAATTGAAATTGAATAGAAATGAATTCGAATTGAAATTGAATAGAAGTGAATTCGAATTGAAATTGAATAGAAGTGAATTCGAATTGAAATTGAATTGAAGTGATTTCGAATTGAAATTGAATAGAAGTGAATTCGAATTGAAATTGAATAGAAGTGAATTCGAATTGAAATTGAATAGAAATGAATTCGAATTGAAATTGAATAGAAGTGAATTCGAATTGAAATTGAATAGAAGTGAATTCGAATTGAAATTGAATAGAAGTGAATTCGAATTGAAATTGAATAGAAGTGAATTCGAATTGAAATTGAATAGAAATGAATTCGAATTGAAATTGAATAGAAATGAATTCGAATTGAAATTGAATAGAAATGAATTCGAATTGAAATTGAATAGAAATGAATTCGAATTGAAATTGAATATAAATGAATTCGAATTGAAATTGAATTGAAAACGATTTCGAAATGAATTGAATTGAAAACGAATTCAAATTGAATTGAAAGCGAATTGAATTGAATTCAAATTGAATTGAAATTTGAATTGAATAGAAATGAACTTTGAAACGAATTTATAAAGAAGAATTCAATTTTGCTTTGAATTGAAATGGAAGTTGAAATAGATTTTGAAACGAATTTTAAAACTATTTATATAATTCATTTTGAATAGAAATCGACGAAATATATTATATATATTATATATATAATATAATGGCCTAAATAGAATGCGCCGCGCCGCGGCAGTTGGTGAATTTCGACCATTTATTTCAAACGGACATTACGGGAGATCCGACCGTCAGATTCTCCTAAAACCGGAACCGTTGGGTTCGTATCGAAGAGAGCTTTCTAACGAATGTGAGAAATTAGAAATCTAACGGTTGGATTTGGAATTATGTCCAAATCAAATTTGAAAAAGGTCGCTGTAAGTGCAGTTCGATGACCGTTGATGGAAATCGACTGTACAGGCCTCGATAAAATTATTAAAAATAGTAATAATTTGTGTAAAATCATAAGAAATGATTTGGGAAAAATTGGGATGAAAAACTCTATATTTGAAAGGATAAAAATAGATTTTTATCGAAATGAACTAGTTTTGAACTAGAAATATAATTCTATTTATTTTTAATAAATAAATTGAATTTAAAAAGGGTTTTAAAAATAACCAGAATATCCAATGATTGCATTGGAGTGGATTTGAATCGAAATTGTCTTCGGAATATTTCGATGTTGGAATTCGTGATTATACAGATGTTGTTATGGAAATTTGAAAGATATATATTTATATCGTTATTTCCAATACGACATTTGTTAGTCGTAGAATTCGATATTGAATATAAGCCGATATATTTTCTATTCAGAGCCTTGTATTGAATATCGAATGTGATTTGGGTTTGTCGTGAGTGGTGTCTTCACTAACACTGTTCTTGAACCCAGTTGAGAAAAGGTTAAATCTTTTTATGTAGATTTAATGAAGTGTACCAATTAAATAATATTTAATTGGAATTGAATTGATATTGATTTTTGGGTTTATCGTGGATAGTGTTTTAAATAACACTCGTTCTTTAACCCGATAATTAATGGAATGTGACTTTGGGTTTATCGTGAACCGTGTTTTAAATGACACTGATTCTTTAACCCAGTTAACGATTAAAACTAAGTGGAGTTTTAATGAATCTTTAATTAGATTGAAAAGATCGAGAATGGAGTATCACCAGTTTTACTTCAGGCGATAGTTAAATCTTTAATTAGATTTGAACGTGAAATGGTAATTGAATTTACCGATAACACCGTGGTGTTAGATATGAAGTATAACCAGTTTTACTTCATGGGATAAATAGGTTGGGATTGGGAAATAAAATAAATGATTACTTCGGTGTGGTTCGCTAATCCCGATTAGTTTGAATTGATATTCAAAGGAGATTAAAGAATAAATTTAAAGAATTTATCTTGGATAAAATTAATGGGAACTTTTCCCAAGGTATAGGAATATTTGAATAAAAGAATATTCTGAATTGGAATGAGGCGTATGTTGTGTTTGTGTAACACTTTTATAATACATACGCGAGTTATTCAGAAAAACCGGGTTTGTCCCATTCTGAATAACTGATTCGACGTGGTGTCGAAGATGAAGACGATGGTCGAAGACCGGAGGTCTTCACGTCGTTTGGGTAATTACTGATGATCTTGATTGGGCTGTACACCCAAGAAGATGGAAACAGTTAGTGATCGTCCAGACGTACTTGGAGATCGATGGATATGCGGGGTACTAGGTGCCTCCGGTTTCGTTCAGACCCAGAACGGACTTGTGAATGGACTGTGTGTCTGACATTGGATTTTAGTCCGTGTGATTGATCTCTATTAAATATATATCTGTTTGGCGGCGGAGAATTTATTCTCTTGCTTAACGCCCTTCTCTGAGA
Source organism: Allium sativum (assembly GCA_030737875.1). Classification (NCBI taxonomy): domain Eukaryota; kingdom Viridiplantae; phylum Streptophyta; class Magnoliopsida; order Asparagales; family Amaryllidaceae; genus Allium; species Allium sativum. The sequence continues at coordinate 847,423,880 of CM060922.1, read as the reverse complement.
CGTACGAGCTCAGGGGTTATATATTGATGGATATCAAACGCGTGGAGTGAATTGCCTGTGTGGCATGCCTAAGTGGCAATTGATCGAGGCTTCTGTTGAAAAGCAAAGTCTTGTGGTGATGATCAAAGCACGGCCTTTGTGGCGTAGCTTTGTGTAACGTTTACTTCGCGAGTTTCACACCCGGTATGAACCAAAAACGGGAGACGGACCTCAGGGAGGACTTGCGTTTCTTTCTAGCTAGAAGTGGCGTCAGTGGTTTTACACGCCCTGACGAGTTTGACTTATGTGGTTGTGGCTGTTGCGAGGCGCCTCGGTTATATCGGTTTCGGCCGATGCATTCTGGTCGGCTGACGGACCAGACTTACACCCCATAGGGTGGGGAGACGTAGTGTTCAGGCATAATAATCCACATCGGTGGACCGGCCCTGACGATCCAAGGGGCAGTTGCGGCTGTTCCTGAGACACGGGCTAGAGCGTCTCGAATCGGTTGAGGATCTTGCCCCTAGCCTCGGTTCATAGACGGAAATCCAACTTCCAAATACGTGACATTTGCGGTTTTATTTGTAAACCTATATATGGCGACATGATATATGGTACCCATGCCGCCTATGATTGATACTTATGATTTGAAGTTGCTTTATACACTATGCACTTATTATAGTATCAAATGATTTGTTTTAAACGTATCAAACATTCTTTGGCTGTTATAAGGGAAAACCCTATCCTCGGCTGCGTTGCATTGTGTGATGGGACCTGGGTCTTATAACAGCTTCATTTTTCTTTATTTAGCATTGCGCTGTTTGTTTTATGCACTGGTATTCTTGGGAGGAAACCCGTTCCGTGTTATACGGCGTGGTCCCTTGATTTACCTAACTTTAAAATAAAGATTAATAACTGTTTTAGTTCTCACACCAGTCACATGACTGACCTGGAGTTTATTGTTTTGACCTAAACTCTGGGTGCCCTTATTTTGACACGGGCAGCTAGTAGTTTTGGTTTTTGCAGATTTATATTCACAGGATCCTGGTTTACAGCTGGAACGATATCCGGAAAGCTTTGTATCCGTATATCTCATTCTAGTTGTGTATTGTATTATTTTCCGCTGCTATGTATTTAAATGTAATTTAAATCTCTGATATTTCTGTGTAATATTTATTCGTTTATACTCTGTATATTCTTGTAATCTGATGCATTGTTGTAATATACAATGAAACGTTCTTTTGTATGCGTTCTGTTTTGTCGTGTTCTCAAACGATAGGGCGTTTCGAACGGCCAGGATCGGTTTAGCGACCGGTTCGGACCGAGCGAAATTCCTTGCCGTCACAGTTGGTATCAGAGCTTTGGTTTACAAAGCTCAGAGAACAAGACACATTAGAAACATATGAAAGAATTCATCAGATATCGGATTAATAATATCCAATTAGAATGACTCGTTAGAGATAGGATCAGTAGTATCCTAGAACGAGTGTGAAGAGTATATTTTTGAAAATGAAAACAAATCTTGTTTTGAAATATAAATCAATTATTCGTATTTGGTTATTTATTTATATTGATGTGGACAATCCAGTATATATAGATTTTGCGTATACGTCTGATCCGCGTGTATTCGAAATTTTAATATACTGGATAGATATAGAATTACACTCTAATCGCCCGGAGATGATTTTGATGATGGAGCTCCATCATTAGAATTTATGTTCGAGTGACGAAAGTGGGCTTTCTATATATTTCCTATTGACTGGTGTGAGAACCAAAATTTGATAGGGCCTATGGTTGTGAATTGGCATCAAAAACCTGATTTTTGACTATGTATCAAAATTATGAATTTGAAACTCTAGTTCACTAATTGATTGATGTTTGTGTTGCTTGTTTAGTTGTTTGATAAATTTTGAACCATTTAGCCTAATTGAATCAAATATTGAATTGTATTGAAAATTGGTCGCATTTGCTTGCATATACATATATATCATTGAACAGGTCATAGCAAGGAGGCTAGAGCCAGAGAATAAAATTTGTTTGCCCGACAAATAGGTACATGTTTACTACATAATTTCCTGTTTTGTTTGGGTGATGATGATTTTGTGAGCCTATTGGCTAACCGCTTGGCTTTTTCTTTTTCTTTTTGAGATCTGAAGGACCGGGGAAGCTATTTGAAATTCCCCGATGCTCCCGGTGCAGGGGAGGTTATGGCGAAATTTTTCGAAAATTTAGGGAGTTAGCCAAATTTTTGAAAATTTGAAAATTCTCAGAAACTGAAAAGTTGGAGAATGGAAGCCAGATCGAGCGTAGAGCTGAATAATCAAACCACTTTCGACTTTGTTCCTTTTCGGGGACGAAAAGTTTTAAGTGGGGGAGATTGTAATAACCCGGAAAATCTGGGCCAGTTTAAAATTTTTATTTTGGCAATTTTAGCGAATTTTGAATATTTAAAATAGATTATTTTAAATAATATCGGCGAGAAATCTATTTTGAATATAATTCGAGCGTATATATTATACGCGTCGTCGTTAGAATTTAAATAATTATATATAATTATAAATAGAATTGAAAATGGCGCGGTAGTTCGATAATTCGATTTCAAACTTCAATTGAATGTACCGGGTGCAAAACAATCCGGATTTTAGTGAAACCAAAAATAATGGGATCTAATTAATAATATCTTTCCAACGAATCCGAATAATCAAATTTTCATAGCGGGAATCAAAAGATATGTCCAGTTGAAAATTCTGAATAGTCGCTTTGGAATTCAGGCCCTTAAAAATGGACATTTTGCAAACGACCTCGGAATTCGACAAAACCAGTTTTGTTGGGTCCGTGATGTCAAGTTATTGCTAGATTCCAAATTTCATAATTTTTCGAACCAATATGTGAGCGTGGCATAGGAAAACGCGTTTGACCAGTTTCAGTTGATTTTAATCGACTGGAAATTGGCCATTTTTCTAACGGTCTCAGAATTCGACGAAAATAGTTTTGTTAGGACCGTATCGTCAATACGAAGCTAGAAAATATTTTTCGGGAATTTTTAGAGTTCGTATGTGACCCCGGTAATTTGAAATGTACGTTTAAAATTCAATATAGTGATTTAAATGTAAATTTAACGGAAACTGATTCAAACGATCAAATCAGCTTGCGATACATATCCCATTGTGTTCGGAATGGGGGTAAAACGCTAGGGGCGACAGTCGTTGGGCCTCGATAGGGGTTCGAATTAAAATCAACATTTAGGGTTCTGAAAAATAAAATAAAAAAATATATAATTAAACCTATACCTACCTTTCTCCCTCTCTCTCCTTCATTTACCAGTCAACGCCCCCCTTTTAAAAAATAAAAAAAAGAAAGAGAACGAATCGCGCCCTTCCAGGCTGCGACCGCCGCCGCCACGGGTGGCCAACGCCACCGCACCTCCACCTTCGTTCGCCAGTGCCCCCTCTCTTCCCTCCTTCTCCCCGTCCGCTCCTAAACCCGCAGCCCCAATTCGATTTGAAAACCTAGCCGCCACCACCGTCCGCCTAAGCCTCACCGCCCCTCTCGCCTCCAGCACCTCCTCCTCGATCCGCACCTCCCCCGAGCGCCGCCACCAGCACAGCCCCCCCCCCCTCTGTAAGTCGTTTTTTTTACTTATTTATTTTATTTTTATTCTATATAAATAAAAAAGAAAACTGATTTTTATATAATTTTAAAAACTGATTTTTATATAATTTTGAAAACTGATTTTTTATATAATTTTGAAAACTGATTTTTATATAATTTTGAAAACTGATTTTATGTTAATTTTAAAACTGAGTTTATGTTAATTTTCAAACTGATTTGAAAAAGGTATTTAAAACTGATTTGAAAAAGGTATTTAAAACTGATTTGAAAAAGGTATTTAAAACTGATTTTTTAGAAAAGTTAAAACTGATTTTAAAGGTTAAAACTGTTTTTTTTAAGAAGATTTTGAAGAAAACAGAATTTTTATAAAAGATTAAAAACAGATTTTTATAAAAGATTAAAAACAGATTTTGTATAAAAGACTTAAAAACTGATTTTTTAGAAAAGAAAAAAACTGATTTTAAAAGATTTTAAAACTGATTTTCTTTAGAAAGGTTAAAACTGATTTTTCGAAAAAGGATTTGAACTTTAAAAAGTAAAAATCATATTTTTATATATCGAAAGTCGAAAGTAAAAATCATATTTTTATATATCGAAAGTCGAAAGTAAAAATCATATTTTTATATATTGAATAGCATAGTAAAAATTCGATTTTTACATATGTAGTGAAAGCGGACAACGAAAGCGACAAAAGGCGAGTTGGCGAAGATTTCCTGCATTAGAAGTGCCGTGGAGCTAGGATAGCTATATGTGAGAATTTCTCACCTTTCAATTTCATTTCTATTTATATATATACTAGGATGTAGACGGTGCTTAGTAGCACCCGACACAATCGTCCACAGACCATGGACTTGTTTGTTTGGTTGCATTGCTTAGTTATGTGATTTGATTTGAATTTAGTTGTTTGGTGATTTTGATTGATGTGTGAATGGCGTGGGCCTTCACTAGACCGGGGATAAGGCTAGGCCTTGTCCCGTTTCTAGTATCGTGCCGTTATGCCGCCGAAATTTTCTAAAATATGTTAGAAAATAAAAATATCATTTTATTGTGTAAATGAATAACAGAAATTCATATGTTGGAATAAAATGTTTTATCGTTAAAAATATAATTTTTAACGTGAATATAAATATAGTGAAAGTGAATAAAATAAAATATTCATTTACAAACCAGACGGTTTGTTTATGTACACCTATTTGAAGGACATTGATTGGGTCGATAAATTTTACACATCGCCCAACTGCACAAATAAAATCTGTGTTTGATTGTCTGAAACCCCACACGGGTGTTGGGATGAAATTTGAAGTTCACTCATCCTGATTGATTAAATATGTCGATCGATTGATTGACAGGCTGTTATAAGCGTTAGATATCTATATTTGATGCTTATACAGTGTAGTGCACTTTGGTTGATGGTTGATTAATTTGCAATGTTATTATATGTGTGTAATGTATGAAAATCCATATAATTAACATTATATGGTGATTGATTGGGCCTCATTCCAGTTTTGAAAAAAAAAGTTTTGAAATAGAAATATTTGAATAGAAATATTTGAAATAGAATATTTGAAAATAGAAATATATGAAGCCGTGTTGATTAGATTGACGCCATTTTGACGTGAACGATATATATATCGATTTTATTCATTTTATAATGAATATCGAAAGTGATTTCAAAATCTGAAATTTTGAATAGAAGTGAATTCGAATTGAAATTGAATAGAAGTGAATTCGAATTGAAATTGAATAGAAGTGAATTCGAATTGAAATTGAATAGAAATGAATTCGAATTGAAATTGAATAGAAGTGAATTCGAATTGAAATTGAATAGAAGTGAATTCGAATTGAAATTGAATAGAAGTGAATTCGAATTGAAATTGAATAGAAGTGAATTCGAATTGAAATTGAATAGAAATGAATTCGAATTGAAATTGAATAGAAGTGAATTCGAATTGAAATTGAATAGAAGTGAATTCGAATTGAAATTGAATAGAAGTGAATTCGAATTGAAATTGAATAGAAGTGAATTCGAATTGAAATTGAATAGAAGTGAATTCGAATTGAAATTGAATAGAAATGAATTCGAATTGAAATTGAATAGAAGTGAATTCGAATTGAAATTGAATAGAAGTGAATTCGAATTGAAATTGAATAGAAGTGAATTCGAATTGAAATTGAATAGAAGTGAATTCGAATTGAAATTGAATAGAAATGAATTCGAATTGAAATTGAATAGAAATGAATTCGAATTGAAATTGAATTGAAATGAATTCGAATTGAAATTGAATAGAAATGAATTCGAATTGAAATTGAATAGAAATGAATTCGAATTGAAATTGAATATAAATGAATTCGAATTGGAATTGAATTGAAAACGATTTCGAAATGAATTGAATTGAAAACGAATTCAAATTGAATTGAAAGCGAATTGAATTGAATTCAAATTGAATTGAAATTTGAATTGAATAGAAATGAACTTTGAAACGAATTTATAAAGAAGAATTCAATTTTGCTTTGAATTGAAATGGAAGTTGAAATAGATTTTGAAACGAATTTTAAAACTATTTATATAATTCGTTTTGAATAGAAATCGACGAAATATATTATATATATTATATATATAATATAATGGCCTGAATAGAACGCGCCGCGCCGCGGCAGTTCGTGAATTTCGACCATTTATTTCAAACGGACATTACGGGAGATCCGACCGTCAGATTCTCCTAAAACCGGAACCGTTGGGTTCGTATCGAAGAGAGCTTTCTAACGAATGTGAGAAATTAGAAATCTAACGGTTGGATTTGGAATTATGTCCAAATCAAATTTGAAAAAGGTCGCTGTAAGTGCAGTTCGATGACCGTTGATGGAAATCGACTGTACTGGCCTCGATAAAATTATTAAAAATAGTAATAATTTGTGTAAAATCATAAGAAATGATTTGGGAAAAATTGGGATGAAAAACTCTATATTTGAAAGGATAAAAATAGATTTTTATCGAAATGAACTAGTTTTGAACTAGAAATATAATTCTATTTATTTTTAATAAATAAATTGAATTTAAAAAGGGTTTTAAAAATAACCAGAATATCCAATGATTGCATTGGAGTGGATTTGAATCGAAATTGTCTTCGGAATATTTCGATGTTGGAATTCGTGATTATACAGATGTTGTTATGGAAATTTGAAAGATATATATTTATATCGTTATTTCCAATACGACATTTGTTAGTCGTAGAATTCGATATTGAATATAAGCCGATATATTTTCTATTCAGAGCCTTGTATTGAATATCGAATGTGATTTGGGTTTGTCGTGAGTGGTGTCTTCACTAACACTGTTCTTGAACCCAGTTGAGAAAAGGTTAAATCTTTTTATGTAGATTTAATGAAGTGTACCAATTAAATAATATTTAATTGGAATTGAATTGATATTGATTTTTGGGTTTATCGTGGATAGTGTTTTAAATAACACTCGTTCTTTAACCCGATAATTAATGGAATGTGACTTTGGGTTTATCGTGAACCGTGTTTTAAATGACACTGATTCTTTAACCCAGTTAACGATTAAAACTAAGTGGAGTTTTAATGAATCTTTAATTAGATTGAAAAGATCGAGAATGGAGTATCACCAGTTTTACTTCAGGCGATAGTTAAATCTTTAATTAGATTTGAACGTGAAATGGTAATTGAATTTACCGATAACACCGTGGTGTTAGATATGAAGTATAACCAGTTTTACTTCATGGGATAAATAGGTTGAGATTGGGAAATAAAATAAATGATTACTTCGGTGTGGTTCGCTAATCCCGACTAGTTTGAATTGATATTCAAAGGAGATTAAAGAATAAATTTAAAGAATTTATCTTGGATAAAATTAATGGGAACTTTTCCCAAGGTATGGGAATATTTGAATAAAAGAATATTCTGAATTGGAATGAGGCGTATGTTGTGTTTGTGTAACACTTTTATAATATATACGCGAGTTATTCAGAAAGACCGGGTTTGTCCCATTCTGAATAACTGATTCGACGTGGTGTCGAAAATGAAGACGATGGTCGAAGACCGGAGGTCTTCACGTCGTTTGGGTAATTACTGATGATCTTGATTGGGCTGTACACCCAAGAAGATGGAAACAGTTAGTGATCGTCCAGACGTACTTGGAGATCGATGGATATGCGGGGTACTAGGTGCCTCCGGTTTCGTTCAGACCCAGAACGGACTTGTGAATGGACTATGTGTCTGACATTGGATTTTAGTCCGTGTGATTGATCTCTATTAAATATATATCTGTTTGGCGGCGGAGAATTTATTCTCTTGCTTAACGCCCTTCTCTGAGACGTACGAGCTCAGGGGTTATATATTGATGGATATCAAACGCATGGAGTGAATTGCCTGTGTGGCATGCCTAAGTGGCAATTGATCGAGGCTTCTGTTGAAAAGCAAAGTCTTGTGGTGATGATCAAAGCACGGCCTTTGTGGCGTAGCTTTGTGTAACGTTTACTTCGCGAGTTTCACACCCGGTATGAACCAAAAACGGGAGACGGACCTCAGGGAGGACTTGCGTTTCTTTCTAGCTAGAAGTGGCGTCAGTGGTTTTACACGCCCTGACGAGTTTGACTTATGTGGTTGTGGCTGTTGCGAGGCGCCTCGGTTATATCGGTTTCGGCCGATGCATTCTGGTCGGCTGACGGACCAGACTTACACCCCATAGGGTGGGGAGACGTAGTGTTCAGGCATAATAATCCACATCGGTGGACCGGCCCTGACGATCCAAGGGGCAGTTGCGGCTGTTCCTGAGACACGGGCTAGAGCGTCTCGAATCGGTTGAGGATCTTGCCCCTAGCCTCGGTTCATAGACGGAAATCCAACTTCCAAATACGTGACATTTGCGGTTTTATTTGTAAACCTATATATGGCGACATGATATATGGTACCCATGCTGCCTATGATTGATACTTATGATTTGAAGTTGCTTTATACACTATGCACTTATTATAGTATCAAATGATTTGTTTTAAACGTATCAAACATTCTTTGGCTGTTATAAGGGAAAACCCTATCCTCGGCTGCGTTGCATTGTGTGATGGGACCTGGGTCTTATAACAGCTTCATTTTTCTTTATTTAGCATTGCGCTGTTTGTTTTATGCACTGGTATTCTTGGGAGGAAACCCGTTCCGTGTTATACGGCGTGGTCCCTTGATTTACCTAACTTTAAAATAAAGATTAATAACTGTTTTAGTTCTCACACCAGTCACATGACTGACCTGGAGTTTATTGTTTTGACCTAAACTCTGGGTGCCCTTATTTTGACACGGGCAGCTAGTAGTTTTGGTTTTTGCAGATTTATATTCACAGGATCCTGGTTTACAGCTGGAACGATATCCGGAAAGCTTTGTATCCGTATATCTCATTCTAGTTGTGTATTGTATTATTTTCCGCTGCTATGTATTTAAATGTAATTTAAATCTCTGATATTTCTGTGTAATATTTATTCGTTTATACTCTGTATATTCTTGTAATCTGATGCATTGTTGTAATATACAATGAAACGTTCTTTTGTATGCGTTCTGTTTTGTCGTGTTCTCAAACGATAGGGCGTTTCGAACGGCCAGGATCGGTTTAGCGACCGGTTCGGACCGAGCGAAATTCCTTGCCGTCACATACGTTCGGACGACTACCACTTTAACCCTTTACTGGGAGCTACCCAATTCAGGGCATCAGTGGTCGTCCATTCGATGTGAAGATCATCGGTCTTCAACCATCAACTTCAATGTCTTCGACTTTAAACCATCGTATAATTATTTGAAATGAGATTTAACTCGGCCTTTTCAAATAATTCTCGAATATTATAATTCAAATCATTTCTTTCTTTGGTTAAACTTAATTCAATTCCATAGATTAATGTCGAATAAATCTAACCATCAATATTACTTTATAAATCAAGGGAAATTGGTTTATTTCAATTACATATCATTAATAATATTTTATAACGATTTATCGCTATTTTTATTTATATAAAAATAGCCCATTTAATTCGAATGACGTTTCAGGTCATTACGTAGCCCTAGTGCTGTTTCTATTCAGAGTTGAATTACATATTTCTCGAAATCTAACCATTAGATCTTACTAAATTTAATATCGTTGGAACGATCTTTCCAAAGCGAACCCAACGGTTCGAGTTTTGGGAAAATCCGGTGGTCGGATCTCTCGGTATAATCGTTTAAAGTTATGATTCCAAAACGCGAACTAAAGCACACGATTCGTTTTGTTTTAATTTATATATATATATATATATATATAATTCGTTCGGCGATTTCAAAACCATTTATTTTATTTCATGACAATTTTGTACCATTCATATTCATTTTAAAAATCATATTTTTAACATACAAACATATATTTCAAGACACTTAAATTTTGGTACAATTCCTATTTATGTTAAAAATTATATTTTTAACATACAAACATATATTTCAAGACATGACTATTTAATTCCCTTCCTTAATGTTAAAAATAATATTTTGACATATGATTTTCTTATTTCTTTACTAACTGTTAAAGGCGACATTTTTATCTAACAAAATATATATTAACATATGGTTCTTTTTAACTTTACTAACATGTTAATAACGACATTTTTATCTAACAAAACATATATTAACAAATGATCCTTTTATTCTTAACTAACAAAATATATTTTAACATATGATTCTTTTTATATTAACATCGCTAACATGTAAATGACATTATTTTCTAACAAAGCATATTTAACAAAAGATTCATTTTTCTAACTTCGCTAACATCTAAATGACATTATTTTAATGAATCAAAACATATTTAACAAATGATTCATTTATCTAACTTTGCTAACATGTAAATGACATTATTTTAATGAAAACATATATAACATATGATTCATTTTTCTAATTTAACATGATAAAAATGACATTTTTAATGTCAAAACATGCTTTACATGTAATTCTTTTTAACTAACTTAACATGATAAAAATGACATTTTTAATGTCAAAGCACGTTTTACGTATAATTCTTTTTAACTAACTTAACATGATAAAAATGACATTTTTAATGTCAAAGCACGTTTTACTTATAATTCTTTTTAACTAACTTCATATGATAAAAATGACATTTTTATTGTCAAAGCACGTTTTACGTATAATTCTTTTCAACTAACTTAACATGATAAAAATGACATTTTTAATGTCAAAGCACGTTTTACCTATAATTCTTTTTAACTAACTTAACATGATAAAAATGACATTTTTAATGTCAAAGCACGTTTTACATATAATTCTTTTTACTAACTTAACATGATAAAAATGACATTTTTAATGTCAAAACATGTTTACATATAATTCTTTTTAACTAACTTAACGTGATAAAAATGACATTTTTAATGTCAAAACATGTTTTATATTAATAATTATTTTTAACAAATTTAACATGATAAAAATGACATTTTTAATGTCCAAACATGTTTTGCATATAATTCTTTATAACTAACTTAACACGATGAAAATGACATTTTTAATGTCAAAACATGTTTTACATATAATTCTTTTTCAGTAACTTAACACGATAAAAATGACATTTTTAATGTCAAAACATGTTTTACATATAATTCTTTTTAACTTAACACGATAAAAATGGCATTTTTAATGTCAAAACATGTTTTACATATAATTCTTTTAACCAACTTAACACGATAAAAATGACATTTTTAATGTCAAAACATGTTTTACATATAATTCTTTTTAACTAACTTAACATGATAAAATGACATTTTTAATGTCAAAACATGCTTTACATATAATTCTTTTTTACTAACTTAACATGATAAAAATGATATTTTTAATGTCAAAACGTGTTTTACATATAATTCTTTTTAATGAATCAAACATACAATAAAAATGTAATTTTTATTGTCCAATCATTTTATCTCAAACATGACCAAATTTGTGATTCATACATACTATGAATATATAATTTTTATTGCTAATATATTTTATTCCAAACATGGACATTTTTTTTCATAAACAATAAAAATATAATTTCTATTGTTAATATATTTTATTCCTAACATTAACATTTTTTTTCATAAACAATAAAAATATAATTTTTATTGTTAATATATTTTATTCCTAACATAAACATTTTTGTCATTCATAAACATGATTCAACAAATGATCTTTTTATTTTTACTACACAATTCAGTCCAATGATTCATCGCAACCACAATCAATCAATTCCAATTTCATTCCACACATATATGAATTTATATAGCGTATATATATAAATTTATCATCGTAATCACAACCAATTTTATTTTTAAATTTAGAAATTTCACATTGGTTTTACTGCTTCAAAAATTGTAGATCGCTCTAAAATTTCTCCGGTCACTTCTAGAATGTAGTAGACACTGCCACGATCCCAACGATTCCTGTTTCATAGGATTTCAATACCGTATGAACAAGTTGTGTATTTTTAAAGGCTAACGACATTATAAAATTAATTAACATAACAATTAATTAAAAAAAGGTCAATCTTTCTTCTCCAAGACTAAGGCCGATGGTTTTCCACTACAATCAACTCAGGGCGCTAGACGACGATCAGATGGCACCAGGTTGGGGAGGAAGAAGCGGCGCACCAGGTGGGACCCATCATGTTCAACTCGCACGCCGTATGGAGGAGGGACGCCGCGGTGAACAATGACGATTCATGACGAGATTCCGGCCAGAATACTCCAGTCCAGGTAGCGACGTCCATATGGATGTGAAGAGTATGAAGAGCACTACGAAATTGCCTTAAGGATCGATCGGTTTTATTGTGAAGATGGAGTGATTTTAATGGGAGAATTTTCGAACAGTCTATGCCTGAGACGACCCGATTTCTCGTTCTGACGGAAACAAGGTTATCTTTGGAATATAACACAGAAACATATAATAGCAGAACAGAATCAAATAAATACACCAGAATGAACAACAAAATATACTGGATAAAAGTAATCATCAGAGTTACACAGTATACAGGATCTTACTTAGTACAAATACAGTTCAGCTATACATAAATGTCTACGGCGGAAATAAACAAAATATGTACAATAGGAGCTGAACAGCATAAAAGGAAATAAATGATAGAATCCATCTTCAGCTCCAGCTATCCAGAAAGAAGAACCAGCTAAACCTGAATACAAGGCTGCCCGTGTAGAAAAAGGGGCACCCGAGTTTGAGAGTGAAACAAACTACGAGTCAGTCATGGGACTGGTATGAGAAATCTACTCAACACATATATAATTTGGCTAATCACAGGACCACGCCACTTTCGTGGAACGGGTTTACTCCATTGGATTGCCAGTGCTTTAAAACAAATCTTTCTTTTAAACATCACTATGCTTTTTATAAAAATGAAGCCATTATAAGACTCAGTTCCCATCACACAATGCAACGCAAACCGGAGGATAGAGTTTTACCTTATAATGGCCAAAATATGGTTGATACGAATAAAACAAAGGCATTTGATATTATTGCTAGTGTCTATATGTTTTGAAAACAATTTCAAATCATAACTATCAATCATAGACGGCATGGGTACCATATATCATGTCGCCATATATATATACAATCAAAACCGCACGATGTCGTATTTGGAAATTGGATTTCCGTCATGAACCAAGGCAAAAGATAGTCCTTACCGAATTCGAGACTGCCTAGCCCGAGTCTCAGGCAAGCGCGCAGGCAAGCCTTGGAGCGACAGGGCCGGTCCACCGACGTGGATTATTATACCTGAGCACTACGTTTCGCCGCCCTTTGGGGCGTAAGCGAGCCAACGAATGACTCCATCGGACCCGGATCGTCCGATCTAACCGAGGCGCCTCGCAACAGCAACAACCACATAAGTCAAACTCGTCAGGGCGTGTAAAACCACTGACGCCACTTTTAGCTAGGAGGAAACGCAGGCCCTCCCTGAGGTCCTTCTCCCGTTTTAGGTTCATACCGGGGTGTGAGGCTCGCGAATTCACGTTATACACAAAGCTACGCCACACAGGCGGTGCTTTGATCATCACCACAAGACTTTGCTTTTCAACAGAAGCCCTGATCACTGCATCTTAGCATGCCACACAGAATAAATCCTATGTCAGACACACAGTCCATTTACAAGTCCGTTCTGGGTCTGAACGAAACCGGAGGCACTAAATACCTCGCAAACCCTTCGATCTACACGTACGTCTGAACGATCACCACTCATTATCCATATTTCGGGATGCCTCCCAATCAGGACCTCGGTTACCATCCAAACGAGGTGAAGATCTCCGGTCTTCGACCACCGTCTTTATCTTCGACTTTCAATCGTCGGTCAATTATTTGAAATGAGAATTAACTCGGCCTTCTCAAATAATTCACGTATATTTAGAATTTCAATTCAATTTATTTCAATGGTTAAATTATTCGACAACACCAATTTTGTCCTTTAATGTAATTTTCACACCAAACACATTCAACCATCAAACATCACATAAATCAAGCAAATTCAGTTTATTTCCATTCCATATCGCTTATGATATTTTATAACTATTTATCGCTATTTTTATTTATTTTAAAATAGCCATTTTATTCAAAACGACGCTTCGGGCCATAAGGCGGCCGTGGCGCTGTTTTTCTTCAGATTTGATTTACACATATCTGAAAATCTAACCGTTGGATCTTCACAAAATTTACATCATTAGAAAGGTCTTTTCAAAACGAATCCAACGGTTCCAGTTTCGGGAAAATCCGACGGTCGGATCTCCCGGTACAATCGTTTGAAGTTTCGATTTCAAAATACGAACTGCAGCGTCGTTATTCGATTTAATATATAATTATATTTATATATATATATAAATATAATCGCTTCTGGCGCTGTTTTTCATCAAATTTGATTTAAACATTCCAGACAATCCAACCGTTGGATTTTTACAAGGTTGGTGCCGTTGGAAAGATTATTCCAAGGCGAACCCGACGGTTGAGGTTTCGGGAAAATCCAATGGTCGGATCTCCCGTACTAGTCGTTTGAAATCACGGTTTCGAAATACGAACTGCACGGCCTCGTTTCGTTTTAATTTTATTTATATTTATATATTTATATAAATCTAGTTCATTCAACAATTTCAATATCGTTTTCACTTCAAATATTTTTCTAACGCCTTAAATTTTGGAAAAATTTCGCCATAACCTCCCCTGCACCGGGAGCATCGGGAAATCGCAAATAGCGTCCCGGTCCTTCTAATCTCAAAAAGAAAAAGAAAAAGCCAAGCGGCTAGCCAACAGGCTCAAAATCATCACCCAAACAAATCAGTAAATGTGTACCTATTTGTCGGGCACAAAATTTTATTCCTCTTTTCTAGCCCCTTTGCTATAACCTGTTCAATGAATATGCATATACATATATATACAGTTCTCATCATTTATCAATTTCTATTCGACTTCATATTCGATTTCTATTTGGTTTAAAAACACCATTCATTCTAATGTTATATAAATAGGTGCAAATCATTTCATTCGCTAATTAATGAATATTTCAACTTATGTATGTTTATTTTGAACAAGTGGCTATTTTTAACACTTCACATTTCAACGATTTATGCATACAATAAAAATGTGATTTTTATTGTAAAACAATTCATTTTAAAACACTACTTTTCTATATAGTTCATATAGTCGATAAAAGGTGATTTTTATTATCAAACAATTTATTTCAAAATATGAATACCATTCAACACATGAATTTCTAAACAACGAATGAATATCAATTCAACACATGAATGTTTTCTATGGTTTCTATATATAGATAAAAATGTGATTTTTATTATTGAACAATTTATTTCAAAATATGAATACCATTCAACACATGAATTTCTAAACAACGAATGAATATCAATTCAACACATGAATGTTTTCTATGGTTTCTATATATAGATAAAAATGTGATTTTTATTATCGAACAATTTATTTCAAAATATGAATACCATTCAACACATGAATTTCTAAACAACGAATGAATATCAATTCAACACATGAATGTTTTCTATGGTTTCTATATATAGATAAAAATTTGATTTTTATTATTGAACAATTTATTTCAAAATATGAATACCATTCAACACATGAATTTCTAAACAACGAATGAATATCAATTCAACACATGAATGTTTTCTATGGTTTCTATATATAGATAAAAATGTGATTTTTATTATCGAACAATTTATTTCAAAATATGAATACCATTCAACACATGAATTTCTAAACAACGAATGAATATCAATTCAACACATGAATGTTTTCTATGGTTTCTATATATAGATAAAAATGTGATTTTTATTATTGAACAATTTATTTCAAAATATGAATACCATTCAACACATGAATTTCTAAACAACGAATGAATATCAATTCAACACATGAATGTTTTCTATGGTTTCTATATATAGATAAAAATGTGATTTTTATTATTGAACAATTTATTTCAAAATATGAATACCATTCAACACATGAATTTCTAAACAACGAATGAATATCAATTCAACACATGAATGTTTTCTATGGTTTCTATATATAGATAAAAATGTGATTTTTATTATCGAACAATTTATTTCAAAATATGAATACCATTCAACACATGAATTTCTAAACAACGAATGAATATCAATTCAACACATGAATGTTTTCTATGGTTTCTATATATAGATAAAAATGTGATTTTTATTATCGAACAATTTATTTCAAAATATGAATACCATTCAACACATGAATTTCTAAACAACGAATGAATATCAATTCAACACATGAATGTTTTCTATGGTTTCTATATATAGATAAAAATGTGATTTTTATTATCGAACAATTTATTTCAAAATATGAATACCATTCAACACATGAATTTCTAAACAACGAATGAATATCAATTCAACACATGAATGTTTTCAATAGTTTTTATATATAGATAAAAACGTGATTTTTATTATCGAACAATTTATTTCAAAATATGAATACCATTCAACACATGAATTTCTAAACAATGAATGAATATCAATTCAACACATGAATGTTTTCAATAGTTTTTACATATGGATAAAAATGTGATTTTTATTATCGAACAATTTATTTCAAAATATGAATACCATTCAACACATGAATTTCTAAACAACGAATGAATATCAATTCAACACATGAATGTTTTCAATAGTTTTTACATATGGATAAAAATGTGATTTTTATTATCGAACAATTTATTTCAAAATATGAATACCATTCAACACATGAATTTCTAAACAACGAATGAATATCAATTCAACACATGAATGTTTTCAATAGTTTAAGCAAATGAAAATAATTCAATCACACAAATATTATTCAAAATTTCGGCAGCATAACGGCAGGGTAGTTACACCGGCACCGTCCCTAGTACGGCTCCTCGCTCTACCTTAAAACCTCGCGGTTTTTGACAATGGGAATCATGCATCTAGTTCGCACGCAGGCGGCATGTTTATATTTATTTCATTTCCACAAACTAATCCTATGTGGTTTCAACCAAATATTTCACAACCACCAATGGGTATTTTTCAACCACAATCAACCAATATCAATCACAAACAATCCCAAACAATCATTCGCTACCAAACAATTTTCACAACAATTTCAACCAATAAATATCGTCCATGGTTTGTGGACGAGGGGCGTATATATATATATAGATATTTATATATAGCAATTCACTTTTCATTTCAACACATATATATAATATTTTTAAATCAGAAATCTCACCAATAGCTATCCAACTGCACGATACTTCCTTTATAGAAATCTTCGCCCTTTGTCGCTTTCGCCCGTATTCTCTACATATGTAAAAATCGAATTTTTACGATGCTATTCAATATATAAAAATATGATTTTTACTTCGGCTTTCGATATATAAAAATATGATTTTTACTTCCGCTTTCAATATATAAAAATATGATTTTTACTTCGGCTTTCGATATATAAAAATATGATTTTTACTTTTCTACAAATCTGATCTTTTTAAAGTTTAAACCTTTTGCTTTTGACTTAAAACTAAAATCAGTTTTTACTTTTAAAACAAAATCAGTTTTTATATTTTTTTTATAAAATCAGTTTTTATTTCTTTTATAAAATCAGTTTTTATTTCTTAAAACAAATCAGTTTTTATTTCTTTTAGAATTTCAGTTTTTATTTCTTTTAGAATTTCAGTTTTTATTTCTTAAAACAAATCAGTTTTTATTTCTTTTAGAATTTCAGTTTTTATTTCTTAAAACAAATCAGTTTTTATTTCTTTTAGAATTTCAGTTTTATACTTTTTAAAATTTCAGTTTTTAAAATTCTTTTTCTTAAAAATCAGTTTTTAACTTTTAAAAACCAAATCAGTTTTCTCCTTTTATAAAATCCAGTTTTTATTTTGTTTTTTTTATATTTTTTTAAAAATATCAGTTTTTAATCTTTTAAATAAAATCAGAATTAAAATAAAATAGATAAATACAATAAATAAAATAAAATAAAACTTACAGAGGGGGGGGAAAGAAGATCGGAGGCGCTTCGAGGTGGTGCGGTTCGTCGATGGCGGCGTCTTCCTCTTCGTCGAAGTTCGCGCGATTTGGGGCTTCGGGGGTTGCGCTGATGGCGTCGATGCTTCGGGGGGTCGCGATGATGGCGTCGATGCTTCGGGGGGGGGGTCGCGATGATGGCGTCGATGCTCGGGGGGGGGGGGTCGCGATGATGGATAGTCTTAGGGTTTCTTTTTTTTTTCTTTTCTTTTTTTTTCCTCCTTGAAACTGAAATGAACGGGGGCCAGTACGAAGGATATGGGGAGGGAAAGTATATTTTCTTATTCTTTTTTTTTCTTATTTAATTATTTCTATTTTTGCAAAAAGGTTGACTTTTACCTATGACCCCGAAACGAGGCCCACCGCCTGTCGCCCATAGCGTTTCACCCCCATTCCGAACACAATGGGATATGTATCGCAAGCTGATTCGATCGTTACAATCAGTTTCCTTTTGAATTTTCATTTAAATCATTATATTGAATTTTAAATGGACATTTCAAATTACCGGGGTCACATACTAACTAGAAAAATTCCAGAAAAATATTTTCTAGCTTCGTATTGACGATACGGTCCTAACAAAACTAGTTTCGTCGAATTCTGAGACCGTTTGAAAAATGGCCAATTTCCAGTCAATTAAAATCAACGAAAACTGGTCAAACGCGTTTTCTTTTGCCACGCTCACATATTGATTCGAAAAATTATGAAATTTGAAACCTAGCAATAACTTGACACTGCGGATCTAACAAAAGTGGTTTCATCGAAATCCGAGGTCATTTGCAAAATGTCCATTTTTAAGGGCCTGAATTCCATAGCGACTATTCAGAATTTTCAACTGGACATATCTTTTGATTCCCGCTATCAAATTTCGATTGGTCGGATTCGTTAGAAAGATATTCACTAACATATTTAAATATTTTTGGTTTCACTAAAATCCGGATTGTTTTGCACCCGGTATATTCAATTGAAGTTTGAAATCGAATTATCGAACCACCACGCTATTTTCAATTCTATATATAATTATAATTAATTATATTCGTTTTCAAATGTCGATTCAAACTCAGTTTTCATCTCCATTATTTAAAATATTTATTTTAAATATTTAAAATCCATTATTTTAGCCAATTTAAAAATTTTTAATTGGTTCAGATTTTCTGGGTCGTTACAATCTCCCCCACTTAAAACTTTTCGTCCCCGAAAAGGAATAAAGTCGAAAGTGGTTTGATAAATCTATAATCACAAAATACAACAACCAATTTGTTTTTAATATTCAGAGTATAGAATAAATAGTGCACATCCACGGGAAGAAAATAGCAACAGAATAGAGAATTAAACGGTAATGCAAAGTAGGGTAAATGTACCTTGCACCAGAGTTAATCAGAGATATCTACTCGGCATCTAGGATAAGCTTTCTGAATGCTCTCCTCAGTTTCCCAAGTACAATCTCGCGGATCTCCACCCCATTGCACTTTGACTAAGCGAACCTTCTTGTTCCTCAGTTCTTTGGTTTCTTTGCCGATGATCTTTAGCGGCTCTCGCCTCACAGCTAATTCTGGAGTAATTTCAATATCCTGCTGAGCTGCTTCTTCCACGATCAAGTCTGGATCATGAACGTGCTTTCGAAGTTGAGATATATGAAATACATCATGAACTCCAGGCAACCAGTCAGGCAGTTTGACCCTATAAGCGAGAGTTCCGATCCGTTCCAGAATAGGAAACGGACCAATAAATTTGGGCGCTAGCTTTCCAGTTTTACCGAACCGGATTACTCCTCTCATCGGCGATACTTTCAAATATACATAGTCGCCAACTTCAAAGGATATATCTCTTCTTCTTCTATCGGCATAGCTCTTTTGTCGGCTTTGAGCGGCGAGTAATCGCTTCTTAATAAAATCGACTTTGTCGGCAGCTTCTCGAATCATATCCGGACCCAACACAAGTCTATTTCCAGGCTCGACCCAACAAGCAGGAGATCGGCACGGTCTACCATACAATGCTTCGAATGGCGACATTGTCAGACTCGCCTGGTAGCTGTTGTTATAAGAGAATTCAGCCAAATGCAGATGGTCTTCCCATGATCCACCGAAATCTATAACACAAGCCCGCAATAGATCTTCTAGAATGCGATTCACCCTCTCAGTCTGACCGTCTGTCTGAGGATGATAAGCGGTGCTTAGGTTTAACTTCGTTCCCAGCTCGACTTGAAATGCTTCCCAGAATTTGCTAGTGGATATTGTATCCCTATCACTGACTATACTGAGTGGCACTCCATGTAGTCTAACTATTTCCCTGAAGTATATCTGCGCCAGACTCTGAGCGGTTCTATTTGATCTGACAGGTATGAAATGGGCGGTCTTCGTGAAGCGATCTACGATCACCCAAATACTGTCATTTCCCTTTCTGGTTCTGGGCAAACCATCAATGAAATCCATGGAGATATGCTCCCACTTCCAGCCAGGAACTTCTAGCGGTTGCAATAATCCAGCCAATTTCTGTTGGTCGCTTTTGACTAGCTGGCAAGTAGGGCATCGGCTGACATATAAAGAAATGTCCCTTTTCATCGACTTCCACCAGAAAGTGCGTTTAATGTCATTATACATTTTGTTTACTCATACTAAGATATTACTGATCCTATCTGTATGGAGTAACCCGTCCTAGAACACTACTGGTTCTATTTCTGACGAGTTCGTTCAAATGTTATATTCCAGAACTAAGCTTAACTAAAGCTCTGATACCACGATGAGACGACCCGATTTCCCGTTCTGACGGAAACAAGGTTATCTTTGGAATATAACACAGAAACATATAATAGCAGAACAGAATCAAATAAATACACCAGAATGAACAACAAAATATACTGGATAAAAGTAATCATTAGAGTTACACAGTATACAGGATCTTACTTAGTACAAATACAGTTCAGCTATACATAAATGTCTACAGCGGAAATAAACAAAATATGTACAATAGGAGCTGAACAGCATAAAAGGAAATAAATGATAGAATCCATCTTCAGCTCCAGCTATCCAGAAAGAAGAACCAGCTAAACCTGAATACAAGGCTGCCCGTGTAGAAAAAGGGGCACCCGAGTTTGAGAGTGAAACAAACTACGAGTCAGTCATGGGACTGGTATGAGAAATCTACTCAACACATATATAATTTGGCTAATCACAGGACCACGCCACTTTCGTGGAACGGGTTTACTCCATTGGATTGCCAGTGCTTTAAAACAAATCTTTCTTTTAAACATCGCTATGCTTTTTATAAAAATGAAGCCATTATAAGACTCAGTTCCCATCACACAATGCAACGCAAACCGGAGGATAGAGTTTTACCTTATAATGGCCAAAATATGGTTGATACGAATAAAACAAAGGCATTTGATATTATTGCTAGTGTCTATATGTTTTGAAAACAATTTCAAATCATAACTATCAATCATAGACGGCATGGGTACCATATATCATGTCGCCATATATATATACAATCAAAACCGCACGATGTCGTATTTGGAAATTGGATTTCCGTCATGAACCAAGGCAAAAGATAGTCCTTACCGAATTCGAGACTGCCTAGCCCGAGTCTCAGGCAAGCGCGCAGGCAAGCCTTGGAGCGACAGGGCCGGTCCACCGACGTGGATTATTATACCTGAGCACTACGTTTCGCCGCCCTTTGGGGCGTAAGCGAGCCAACGAATGACTCCATCGGACCCGGATCGTCCGATCTAACCGAGGCGCCTCGCAACAGCAACAACCACATAAGTCAAACTCGTCAGGGCGTGTAAAACCACTGACGCCACTTTTAGCTAGGAGGAAACGCAGGCCCTCCCTGAGGTCCTTCTCCCGTTTTAGGTTCATACCGGGGTGTGAGGCTCGCGAATTCACGTTATACACAAAGCTACGCCACACAGGCGGTGCTTTGATCATCACCACAAGACTTTGCTTTTCAACAGAAGCCCTGATCACTGCATCTTAGCATGCCACACAGAATAAATCCTATGTCAGACACACAGTCCATTTACAAGTCCGTTCTGGGTCTGAACGAAACCGGAGGCACTAAATACCTCGCAAACCCTTCGATCTACACGTACGTCTGAACGATCACCACTCATTATCCATATTTCGGGATGCCTCCCAATCAGGACCTCGGTTACCATCCAAACGAGGTGAAGATCTCCGGTCTTCGACCACCGTCTTTATCTTCGACTTTCAATCGTCGGTCAATTATTTGAAATGAGAATTAACTCGGCCTTCTCAAATAATTCACGTATATTTAGAATTTCAATTCAATTTATTTCAATGGTTAAATTATTCGACAACACCAATTTTGTCCTTTAATGTAATTTTCACACCAAACACATTCAACCATCAAACATCACATAAATCAAGCAAATTCAGTTTATTTCCATTCCATATCGCTTATGATATTTTATAACTATTTATCGCTATTTTTATTTATTTTAAAATAGCCATTTTATTCAAAACAACGCTTCGGGCCATAAGGCGGCCGTGGCGCTGTTTTTCTTCAGATTTGATTTACACATATCTGAAAATCTAACCGTTGGATCTTCACAAAATTTACATCATTAGAAAGGTCTTTTCAAAACGAATCCAACGGTTCTAGTTTCGGGAAAATCCGACGGTCGGATCTCCCGGTACAATCGTTTGAAGTTTCGATTTCAAAATACGAACTGCAGCGTCGTTATTCGATTTAATATATAATTATATTTATATATATATAAATATAATCGCTTCTGGCGCTGTTTTTCATCAAATTTGATTTAAACATTCCAGACAATCCAACCGTTGGATTTTTACAAGGTTGGTGCCGTTGGAAAGATTATTCCAAGGCGAACCCGATGGTTGAGGTTTCGGGAAAATCCAATGGTCGGATCTCCCGTACTAGTCGTTTGAAATCACGGTTTCGAAATACGAACTGCACGGCCTCGTTTCGTTTTAATTTTATTTATATTTATATATTTATATAAATCTAGTTCATTCAACAATTTCAATATCGTTTTCACTTCAAATATTTTTCTAACGCCTTAAATTTTGGAAAAATTTCGCCATAACCTCCCCTGCACCGGGAGCATCGGGAAATCGCAAATAGCGTCCCGGTCCTTCTAATCTAAAAAAGAAAAAGAAAAAGCCAAGCGGCTAGCCAACAGGCTCAAAATCATCACCCAAACAAATCAGTAAATGTGTACCTATTTGTCGGGCACAAAATTTTATTCCTCTTTTCTAGCCCCTTTGCTATAACCTGTTCAATGAATATGCATATACATATATATACAGTTCTCATCATTTATCAATTTCTATTCGACTTCATATTCGATTTCTATTTGGTTTAAAAACACCATTCATTCTAATGTTATATAAATAGGTGCAAATCATTTCATTCGCTAATTAATGAATATTTCAACTTATGTATGTTTATTTTGAACAAGTGGCTATTTTTAACACTTCACATTTCAACGATTTATGCATACAATAAAAATGTGATTTTTATTGTAAAACAATTCATTTTAAAACACTACTTTTCTATATAGTTCATATAGTCGATAAAAGGTGATTTTTATTATCAAACAATTTATTTCAAAATATGAATACCATTCAACACATGAATTTCTAAACAACGAATGAATATCAATTCAACACATGAATGTTTTCTATGGTTTCTATATATAGATAAAAATGTGATTTTTATTATTGAACAATTTATTTCAAAATATGAATACCATTCAACACATGAATTTCTAAACAACGAATGAATATCAATTCAACACATGAATGTTTTCTATGGTTTCTATATATAGATAAAAATGTGATTTTTATTATCGAACAATTTATTTCAAAATATGAATACCATTCAACACATGAATTTCTAAACAACGAATGAATATCAATTCAACACATGAATGTTTTCTATGGTTTCTATATATAGATAAAAATGTGATTTTTATTATTGAACAATTTATTTCAAAATATGAATACCATTCAACACATGAATTTCTAAACAACGAATGAATATCAATCCAACACATGAATGTTTTCTATGGTTTCTATATATAGATAAAAATGTGATTTTTATTATCGAACAATTTATTTCAAAATATGAATACCATTCAACACATGAATTTCTAAACAACGAATGAATATCAAATCAACACATGAATGTTTTCTATGGTTTCTATATATAGATAAAAATGTGATTTTTATTATTGAACAATTTATTTCAAAATATGAATACCATTCAACACATGAATTTCTAAACAACGAATGAATATCAATTCAACACATGAATGTTTTCTATGGTTTCTATATATAGATAAAAATGTGATTTTTATTATTGAACAATTTATTTCAAAATATGAATACCATTCAACACATGAATTTCTAAACAACGAATGAATATCAATTCAACACATGAATGTTTTCTATGGTTTCTATATATAGATAAAAATGTGATTTTTATTATCGAACAATTTATTTCAAAATATGAATACCATTCAACACATGAATTTCTAAACAACGAATGAATATCAATTCAACACATGAATGTTTTCTATGGTTTCTATATATAGATAAAAATGTGATTTTTATTATCGAACAATTTATTTCAAAATATGAATACCATTCAACACATGAATTTCTAAACAAC
Source organism: Allium sativum (assembly GCA_030737875.1). Classification (NCBI taxonomy): domain Eukaryota; kingdom Viridiplantae; phylum Streptophyta; class Magnoliopsida; order Asparagales; family Amaryllidaceae; genus Allium; species Allium sativum. The sequence goes on along the minus strand of CM060922.1, from coordinate 847,399,026 downwards.
GAATGAATATCAATTCAACACATGAATGTTTTCTATGGTTTCTATATATAGATAAAAATGTGATTTTTATTATCGAACAATTTATTTCAAAATATGAATACCATTCAACACATGAATTTCTAAACAACGAATGAATATCAATTCAACACATGAATGTTTTCTATGGTTTCTATATATAGATAAAAATGTGATTTTTATTATCGAACAATTTATTTCAAAATATGAATACCATTCAACACATGAATTTCTAAACAACGAATGAATATCAATTCAACACATGAATGTTTTCAATAGTTTTTATATATAGATAAAAACGTGATTTTTATTATCGAACAATTTATTTCAAAATATGAATACCATTCAACACATGAATTTCTAAACAACGAATGAATATCAATTCAACACATGAATGTTTTCAATAGTTTTTACATATGGATAAAAATGTGATTTTTATTATCGAACAATTTATTTCAAAATATGAATACCATTCAACACATCAATTTCTAAACAACGAATGAATATCAATTCAACACATGAATGTTTTCAATAGTTTAAGCAAATGAAAATAATTCAATCACACAAATATTATTCAAAATTTCGGCAGCATAACGGCAGGGTAGTTACACCGGCACCGTCCCTAGTACGGCTCCTCGCTCTACCTTAAAACCTCGCGGTTTTTGACAATGGGAATCATGCATCTAGTTCGCACGCAGGCGGCATGTTTATATTTATTTCATTTCCACAAACTAATCCTATGTGGTTTCAACCAAATATTTCACAACCACCAATGGGTATTTTTCAACCACAATCAACCAATATCAATCACAAACAATCCCAAACAATCATTCGCTACCAAACAATTTTCACAACAATTTCAACCAATAAATATCGTCCATGGTTTGTGGACGAGGGGCGTATATATATATATATATATTTATATATAGCAATTCACTTTTCATTTCAACACATATATATAATATTTTTAAATCAGAAATCTCACCAATAGCTATCCAACTGCACGATACTTCCTTTATAGAAATCTTCGCCCTTTGTCGCTTTCGCCCGTATTCTCTACATATGTAAAAATCGAATTTTTACGATGCTATTCAATATATAAAAATATGATTTTTACTTCGGCTTTCGATATATAAAAATATGATTTTTACTTCCGCTTTCAATATATAAAAATATGATTTTTACTTCGGCTTTCGATATACAAAAATATGATTTTTACTTTTCTACAAATCTGATCTTTTTAAAGTTTAAACCTTTTGCTTTTGACTTAAAACTAAAATCAGTTTTTACTTTTAAAACAAAATCAGTTTTTATATTTTTTTTTATAAAATCAGTTTTTATTTCTTTTATAAAATCAGTTTTTATTTCTTAAAACAAATCAGTTTTTATTTCTTTTAGAATTTCAGTTTTTATTTCTTTTAGAATTTCAGTTTTTATTTCTTAAAACAAATCAGTTTTTATTTCTTTTAGAATTTCAGTTTTTATTTCTTAAAACAAATCAGTTTTTATTTCTTTTAGAATTTCAGTTTTATACTTTTTAAAATTTCAGTTTTTAAAATTCTTTTTCTTAAAAATCAGTTTTTAACTTTTAAAAACCAAATCAGTTTTCTCCTTTTATAAAATCCAGTTTTTATTTTGTTTTTTTTATATTTTTTTAAAAATATCAGTTTTTAATCTTTTAAATAAAATCAGAATTAAAATAAAATAGATAAATACAATAAATAAAATAAAAGAAAACTTACAGAGGGGGGGGAAAGAAGATCGGAGGCGCTTCGAGGTGGTGCGGTTCGTCGATGGCGGCGTCTTCCTCTTCGTCGAAGTTCGCGCGATTTGGGGCTTCGGGGGTTGCGCTGATGGCGTCGATGCTTCGGGGGGTCGCGATGATGGCGTCGATGCTTCGGGGGGGGGGGGGTCGCGATGATGGCGTCGATGCTGGGGGGGGTCGCGATGATGGATAGTCTTAGGGTTTTTTTTTTTCTTTTCTTTTTTTTTTCCTCGTTGAAACTGAAATGAACGGGGGCCAGTACGAAGGATATGGGGAGGGAAAGTATATTATCTTATTCTTTTTTTTTTTATTTAATTATTTCTATTTTTGCAAAAAGGTTGACTTTTACCCATGACCCCGAAACGAGGCCCACCGCCTGTCGCCCATAGCGTTTCACCCCCATTCCGAACACAATGGGATATGTATCGCAAGCTGATTCGATCGTTACAATCAGTTTCCTTTTGAATTTTCATTTAAATCATTATATTGAATTTTAAATGGACATTTCAAATTACCGGGGTCACATACTAACTAGAAAAATTCCAGAAAAATATTTTCTAGCTTCGTATTGACGATACGGTCCTAACAAAACTAGTTTCGTCGAATTCTGAGACCGTTTGAAAAATGGCCAATTTCCAGTCAATTAAAATCAACGAAAACTGGTCAAACGCGTTTTCTTTTGCCACGCTCACATATTGATTCGAAAAATTATGAAATTTGAAACCTAGCAATAACTTGACACTGCGGATCTAACAAAAGTGGTTTCATCGAAATCCGAGGTCATTTGCAAAATGTCCATTTTTAAGGGCCTGAATTCCATAGCGACTATTCAGAATTTTCAACTGGACATATCTTTTGATTCCCGCTATCAAATTTCGATTGGTCGGATTCGTTAGAAAGATATTCACTAACATATTTAAATATTTTTGGTTTCACTAAAATCCGGATTGTTTTGCACCCGGTATATTCAATTGAAGTTTGAAATCGAATTATCGAACCACCGCGCTATTTTCAATTCTATATATAATTATAATTAATTATATTCGTTTTCAAATGTCGATTCAAACTCAGTTTTCATCTCCATTATTTAAAATATTTATTTTAAATATTTAAAATCCATTATTTTAGCCAATTTAAAAATTTTAAATTGGTTCAGATTTTCTGGGTCGTTACAATGCCATTGAACGAGATGATGGTGGCGAGTTCAAATGAAATTAGGGTTTTAGGAATTATCCCATTGGTCCATATTTATAATTCAATTATTTTTAATTCTCTAGTTTAAAAAAAAAGCTCGTTAATCCATATGAGCTCAAAATCAAACCCAATGACTGTCGGCCCTAGCAAATTACCCCTATTCCGGACACAATGGACTATGTTTCGTAAGCCCATTTGACAGTTTCAGTCTGTTTTTCTTTGAATTAAAATATAAAACATTCAATATTAAATTTGAACATACATTTTAATTTACCGGGGCCACATACTGATTCAAAAAATTCCCAAAAAATAGTTCTAGCTATGTTTTGATGATAAGGTCCTAACAAAATTAATTTCGTCGAATTTGGAGGCCATTTGCAAAATGGCTTTTTTAATGGTCGATCCAATTCAACAAAAATTACCAAACGCGTTTTAATTTACCACGCTCACATATTAATTCCAAAAATTATGGAATTTTAAACCTAGCAATAATTTGATATTCCAGATCCAACCAAAGTGGTTTCGTCGAAAACGGAGGTCGTTTGAAAAATGGCTAGTTTTAATAGCTTTGTTATTATTTAAAAATGGAATTTTTAAATTCTGACACATTTTCTAACAAAATTTCCTTAAAATAAATTTTTGAATTGGTTTTGATTTTCCGGGTTCTTACAACTAGAGTATATCGACATGCCAAAAACAACATGTCGACATATAACTGTTAGAAATTCAAATTTGAAAGGAAGTGTCTTTTCACTATTTGAAACGTTTCAGAAACATTGCAACCTTTCACACTTTATAAAAAGGGCTTGAATTCGATTTTTTAACATATCTTCTTCTCTACTTTCACTCTCTTTCATTATATAAATATTCTTAATCATTTTTATGATTAACAAACTTGTACTCTGCCGAATTCAATTCCGTTTTGATCAAACTTCTTCTCTATACACTCTCTTTTTATCACTCTCTGAATCAAGTGCTATTGAAGAGTTATTGGGCTATTTGTAATTGCTTGAGTTGAGTGAAGTAGGAATCGCTGTGTCCCTTGTAGCCATGAAACCAAGGAAGTAGGAATCAGTGTTTTCCTTGTAGTCATGAAACCAAGTAAATAGGAATCAGTAGTATCCCTTGTAGTTGTGAAATCAAGGAGGTTGTACTTGACTATTGGAATAGTAGTAAAACTCCGCGCAAGACTGAATGTAGGAGCAATCTGAACCAGTATAAAATCCGGTGTGTTCTTTCCTTTTCTGCATTTTTATTTCTATCTATTTTGCTTCTGTGTTTGATCCTATGTCTGTGATTGTGTTTGTGGTGTTTGATTCATTCTGTTATTCACATATAGATTTTGTTTAAATTGTCGCAAACACTATTCACCCCCCGCTCTAGTATTTTTTTTTGCTTTGATTTAAAGTTAAAACCATAAAACAAATTTTTGAAATTTGAAATTCAAAATTGTAATATAATATTAAATAACCAATAAATTAATAAAATAAAATGATTGTGTGTTTATCAAGGATTAGAATTATTTCAGGAAATCGTTAAACCTGAAATATAGATCAATAATATTTATTTCAAAACATAAAAATCAAATTTTCTTTAAAACTAGACAAGTTGTCGTCAAACAGAAAAGTCTATGTCGACATATCTAACCAGTTTTGAAATTTAAATTTTGAATTTCAAAAGTTTAAACTTTCAAACTTCCCCGAATCTTTTCACCACCTCCCAAGGTCTGAATAGGTGTCATTTCAATTTGAAAAGTTGTGCCTATTCAATACATATCCATTCAATTTCTATATATACATCCATCATTTCTACCTTTCATTCACAACTCAAAACTATATTCTTCATATCTATTCTCTTCAAAATTATCAATTTAATGGCTTCATCAAGTTCATCTCAAAAATTGAAGATAACCAAAACCATCAAAGGCTATCTTCATAATGACAAAGAGGCCATCAAAACCTATGGAAACTATTTCGCTAATGCTAAAGTTAACACGGGTGCTTTCGCCGTCTTTAGCGACTTTCCCTCTTATGATCTCGTCTCTCTTTTCGAACATAATGAAGTGTTGAGCCTATCTGACTCTCATGATAACGATGAAGTATGTTATCCCAAACTCGTGAATATGTTCAATGCAAATCTCAATCGCGGATTTTACGAAGGAAATGAAAATCAAATTTGGAGTAGTGTCAAGGGAACAAAATTGTTCTCGATGCTGAACTCTTAGGCACTATTCTAAATTGTAGAAGCGTGGGCTTGGATTTTTCAAATTTTGCTATTGAAGAAACCGATTTTGAACCTATCACGATATTTTCGAAGATGGTGCTCCAATGGAATTCAAAAATCGCTTCTTACACCTAAAAACAAGAATTGTCAACCTTCTCCTCCAACATACCATCACTCCCCATTCCGAAAATTTCAACAATCCAACTCTCAAAGTTCAAAAGGCTATTATGGGTGGATATATCATCAATTGGGCCGAAGTTATCCTAAATGAAATAAAGCCCATAGATTTATCTACAAGAGAAAACACTCTCTACTATGGTGTTTATCACACTCGCATTTTAAAATACTTTAATGCTGATCTTCATGGAGAAAAATTTGTCCCTATAAAATTGTTTGACGCATCAAACATTCACCTCATGCAAATTTCTCATACTTTTAAACCATATGAGACATTCGAGGCAAAACAAGCTCGAATGCAACAAGAATAAGAACCAATGGAAGTCGAAGAAGAAGAAGAAGCTTCTATGGAAAGTATTGAGTATCCAACGTCTAAGCGTATTTACAAAGATATGATTGTTCAAAATCAAGTAAAAATAGTCAACAATCAAAAGACGCTTAACAAAAGACTTTTCAAATATCCAAATTCATGGTCAAGATATGAAGAAAGCTTGGAATTTCATCTTTCTCATCATCATCCGAAAACTAGGCCATCTTCTTTAATCTATCTTTATATATTTCCTTATATTTTCTTTCGAATTTCGTATTTAAATTGTGTCTTGATTAGTTGATGTGTTTGCTTTCTATCAAGTAATGAATGGAGTTTTATTTATGATATAATCATCTTTATGTTTCTGGAAAAACTATAAAACTAATTATAATATAATAGAGTCCAAAGGAATTCAAAATTTCAAATTTTTTAAATATAACACTATAGTATGTCGACATAGCAAAAAGGGTATGTCGACATATAATTGACAAATTTACAAATTATTTCCAATTTTAAAATTAAAATAACTACTCATGTCCATTCAAAATCCAACGAATTCCAAACCCGATTTAAGTCTATTTCTCCCAGAAAAATTCATTATTTTATTACTCCTTCTTCCTTATTCATTTCTCATTAAAACACTGGCAAATCCTATCCATAATCTTAGTGACAATCTAGAAGAAACCTTGAATTCTTTCAAAAACATTCTCTCTATTATTCTACGAAATCAGCGTCATCTCGAACTAAGTCAAATAAAGATGTTCGAACAATAAGAGGAGCATTTTGATGCAATTCAGTGGCTAATCTCTTCTCTTTTCAGAAATGAAGATAATATGCTCGCAAAGACTCCACCAACCAAAGAAGACGAGGACTGGGAAGTCATTAAGAAGGATCCTATCTTTGGGGAAGATGGTCGGGTTGAAGTTCCAAGAAATATTTAATTATTCAGTACGATTTGATTGATTTGTTTAAATGTTCTAAAACATATGGTGTGGTGTGATTTGATTTGGATTCTGTTGTTTGAAACTTGTATATATTAAGGCACATGGTGTGATTTGATTTGGTTTGTTTTGTGTGTGTGTGTGTGTGTATATATATCAAACAAATATATGTAATAATAATACTTGGATTGGTTTGTATTTAACCATTATATTGCTAGGTATTATTATTCTAAATAGATCAAGGGGAGTATTCTACTTAGAAGTAGTTAATAGACTAAGAGGGAGTATCTTTATTCAGTTAGTTACTTAAGTTCTATTCAGAAAGTTATACAATTTAGAGGGAGTACCTTTAGAATTTCTTTTTGATAAGGCTAAAGGGGGAGAAATTATAAAATATAGACATAATTTATATGATTCTTATATATATGAGGAGTATTTGAAGGATCATCATCAACAGGTATATACAGGTATGATATTTTATAAAATAAGGTTTTCATCATCAAAAAGGGGGAGATTATCGGAGAATGGAGTTTTGATGACAACAACCTTATTTCAATTATCATGGATTATAAAGTATATACTAACACTTTTTGTATAGAATATACATATGTACATATATGCAAGATTTCAAGAGTATCAAGACTCATGAGTATTCAAGATTTCAAGAGTTCAAGATTAATATAGTTATAGAGTCTACATTACGTAAGACTTTAAATAGCACTCCACGTTCAATACTCAAATTCTGATTTTCAAATTTTATTTTCTATCCTTAATTCTCTCTATTTTATTTCTTTATCTTTTCAATTTTTTTTCTTATTTATCTTTGTTTTTTAAACTTAAGTTTTATATATTTATATTCTTATACTTTATATTTATATAGTTTGAAACCTTATACTTTTATAAATATGTTTACGTAGTTTAAGTTTATGTTTTCATAAGTTTTTCTACCTTATAATATTAATTTACAACACTATATTTTTATTCAATAATTTCCAGAATTGTATTTATATCAAAACACTTGAAAAAAGTTTTAAAATTCAAAAATACACTAGAGTATGTCGACATGTCAAAAACACTACGTCAACATATAACTGTCAGAAAATCAAATTTGAAAGGAAGTGTCTTTTCAATATTTGAAACGTTTCAGAAACGTTACAACCTTTCACACTCTATAAAAAGGGCTTAATTCGATTTTTAAACATGTCTTCTTCTCCACTTTCACTATCTTTCATTATATAAATATTCTTAATCATTTTTATGATTTATAAACTTATACTTTGCCGAATTCAATTCCATTTTGATCAAACTACTTCTCTCTACACTCTCTTCTTATCTCTCTCTGAATCAAGTGCTATTGAAGAGTTATATGGCCGTTTGTAATTGCTTAGGTTATGCGAAGTAGGAGTCGGTATGTTCCTTGTAGCCGTGAAACCAAGGAAGTAGGAATCGATGTTTTCCTTGTAGCAATGAAACCAAGGAAATAGGAATCAGTGGTATCCCTTGTAGCCGTGAAATTAAGGAGGTTGTACTTGACTATTGGAATAGTTACAAAACTCTGTGCAATCCAACATTGTGCGGGACTGGACGTAGGAGCAATCTGAACCAGTATAAAATTCGGTATGTTCTTTCCTTTTCTGCATTTTTATTTTTGACAATTTTGCTTTTGTGTTTGAATCTGTGTTTGTGATTGTGTTTGTGGTGTTTGATTCATCCTGTTATTCACATAAGTTTTAGATTTTGTTTAAATTCTCACAAACACTATTCACCCCCTCTAGTGTTTGTTTTGTCTTAATGATCAAAGGGGGAGAAATTATAAAATATAGACTTAGTTTATAGGATTCATATAGACAGAGGGAGTATTAGAAGGATCATCATCAACAAGTATGTATAGGTATGATATTTCATAAACTAATGTTGTCATCATCAAAAAGTTGGAGTTTGTTAGATAATGGAGTTTTGATGACAACAACCCTATTTCAATATTAAAATATTATAAAATATATACTAACAACTTCATCTAGAATATATATATACACACACATACATACATATGCAGGATTTGTATAAGGAATTAATACTGAAGACTGTACAGTTTAAGAGCATTTAGAGATTCAGAATTTAGAGTAGATTCAAGACTCATGAGTAATCAAGATTTCAAGATTTCAAGAGTTCAAGATAAATATAGTAATAGAGTCTTGTTTATGTAAGACTCCGAATAGCACTCCAGGTTTAAATTCTGTTTTCCAATTATTTGTTTCCAAATTCAAAACTATTTTCAAATTGATTTCAAACTTCTCTCAAAATAATTTTTAATCTTCCAAGAATTTCAAACTTATGATTTCAAATATATCTCCTAACTTATAAGTATTCTTATTTTTATAGTTTTATTAAATATGTTTTACTAAGTTTATATTTGATTATTTAAACTCTAAGTTTTCATATAACCTTTTGTTTATATATAGTTTATAAATATTTCTTTATAAATTCCTATATATATATTTATAATTATATTATATATGTTTATAATTATATTATATAGTTTTTATATCAAATATATATTAAGTTTCTAATCATATGTTTAATTAATATTTTCTTATGTTTTTATTCTTGAAAAATAATGTTTTAGCAACTAGTTTTGTTTCAGGAATTTCCAGAATTTAAATATTAGTTTAAATACTTTAAAAATGCTTAAAAAATAAAAATGATAAGTATGTGGACGTACAAAAAAGCTATGTCAATATATAACTGTTAGAAATTTAAATTTGAAAGGAAGTGTCTTTTCACCATTTGTAACGCTCCAGAAACATTACAATCTTTCACACACTATAAAAAGGGAATGAATTCGAATTTTTAATCATATCTTTTTCTCCACTTTCACTATCTTTCATTATATAATTATTCTTAATCATTTTTATGATTTCTACACTTATACTCTGCCAAGTTCAATTCCGTTTTGATCAAACTTCTTCTCTCTACACTCTCTTCCCATCTCTTTCTGAATCAATTGCTATTGAAGAGTTATAGGGTTGTTTGTAATTGCTTGGGTTAAGTAAAGTAGGAACCGATGTGTTCCTTGTAGCCGTGAAATCAAGGAAGTAGGAATCGGTGGTTTCCTTATAGCCGTGAAACCAAGGAAGTAGTAATCGGTGGTATCCCTTGTAGCCGTGAAATCAAGGAGGTTGTACTTGACTATTGGAATAGTAATAAAATTCTGTGCAATCCAGCATTGCGCGGGACTGTACGTAAAAGCAATCTGAACCAGTATAAAATATGGCGTTTTCTTTCTTTTTCTGCATTTTTATTTATGTTTATTTAGCATCTGTGTTTGAATCCATGTCTGTAATTGTGTTTGTGGTGTTTGATTTACCCTGTAGTGCACATAAGTTTTAGATTTTGTTTAAATTCTCACAAACACTATTCACCCCCCTCTAGTGTTTGTTTTGCCTTAACGATCCATTCCGCAATCCCTAACAATTGGAATTGTTATGGATTGTGGAATGGATCGTTAAGGCAAAACAAACACTAGAGGGGGGTGAATAGTGTTTGTGAGAGTTTAAACAAAATCTAAAACTTATATGAATAACAAAATGAATCAAACACCACAATCACAGACACAGAAGTAAAATAGATAGAAATAAAAATGCAGGAAAGTAAAGAACACAATGGATTTTATACTGGTTCGGATTGCTCCTACGTCCAGTCCCGCACATCGTCGGATTGCGCAGAATTTTATTACTATTCCAATAGTCAAGTACAACCTCCTTGATTTCACGGCTACAAGAGATACCACCGATTCCTATTTCCTTGGTTTCACGGTTACAAGGAAAACACTGATTCCTAATTCCTTGGTTTCACGGCTATAAGGAACACAACGATTCCTGCTTCACTCAACCAAAGCAATTACAAACAGCCATATGACTCTTCAATAGCACTTGATTCAGAGAGAGATAATAAGAGAGTGTAGAGAGAGAAGAAGATTGATCAAAACTGAATTGAATTCGTTAGAGTATAAGTGTATAAATCATAAAAATGATTAAGAATATTTATATAATGAAAGAGAGTGAAAGTAGAGAAGAAGAAATGTTTAAAAAATTGAATTCAAGCCCTTTCTATAGAGTGTGAAAGGTTGCAACATTTCTGAAATGTTTCAAATAGTGAAAAGACACTTCCTTTCAAATTTGAATTTCTGACAGTTATATGTCGACGTAGTGTTTTTGGCATGTCGACGTACTGTAATGTATTTTTGAATTTTGAATTTTTTTCAGGTGTTTTGATATAAATACAATTCTAGAAATTCTTGAATAAAAATATAGATAAGGTAGAAAAATATATGAAAACATTAACTTAAACTACATAAATATATTTATAAAATTTTAAGGTTTTAAACTATATAAATATAAAGTATAAGAATATAAATATATAAAACTTAAGTTTAAAAAATAAAGATAAATAAGAAAGAAATTTTTTTGTAAAGATAAGGAAATAAAATAAAGAGAATTATGGACAGAAAATAGAATTTGAGAATTAGAATTTGAATATTGAACCTGGAATGCTATTTTGAGTCTTACATAATCTAGACTCTATAATTATATTACTCTTGAACTCTTGAAATCTTGAATACTCACGAGTCTTGATACTTCTTTGAATTTTGGTTCTCTGTTATCTTTAAACTGTACAGTCTTTAGTAATATTTCCTGTATATAATTTCTACATATATGTATGTGTGTGTATATATATAAACTATACAAAAAGTGTTAATATATATTTTATAATCAATGATAATTGGAATAAGGTTGTTGTCATCAAAACTCCATTCTCAAACAATCTCCTCTTTTTTGGTGATGACAACTTTAGTTTATAAAATTTCATACTTGTATATACATGTTGATGATGATACTTCAAATACTCCTCCTATCTGTAAGGATCCTATAAACTATGTCTATATTTTATAATTTCTCCCCCTTTGGAATTATCAAAAATAAAATTTAAAGGTACTCCCCTTAAATTAGATAACTATCTATAGATAACTTAAGTAACTAACTCAATAATATTACTCCCCCTTAATCTATTAACTAATTCTAAGTAGAATACTCCCCTTTAATAGAACATTCAATTTATTTTATGTATTAGAGAGATAACTGATTACCAAATCATGTATATAAGCTGAATAAAACGTTATATGGATTAAAACAGGCTCTTAGGGCTTGGTAAGACAGATTACGAAATTATTTGTTATAATCAAAATTTGAAATAGGAAAATTAGATAATACTTTATTTATTAAGAAGAATAACAAAGATATACAACTAGTACAAATATATGTTGGTGATATAATTTTTTGGTCAACAAATGATAAAATGATTAAAGAATTTCAGATATTATAACCAAAGAATTTGAAATGAGTCATATAGGAGAATTATCATTCTTTTTAGGATTGCAAATCTGTTAATTAAAGAATCCGATCGTAAAAGTTCTAGTGGAACATGTCACTTCCTAGGACATTCCCTTGTATCATGGTTTAGTAAAAAGCAAAATATCGTATCTTTGTCAACAACTGAAGCAGAATATATCTCTGCTGCTTTGGCTTGTTCACAAGTAATATATATGCAACAAACATTAAACGATTTTGTTTTAAATATAAGTAAATCACCTATATACTGTGATAATACAAGTGCTATAAGTATTTCTAAAAACCCAACTCATCATTCGAGAACTAAACATATCGATTTGAGACATCATTTTCTAAGAGATAACGTAAGTAAAGAAAAGATTTCACTCGAATTTATAGAAATAGATAAACAAATTGCAGATATATGAACTAAACCATTAAATGAAGCAACATTCACTAAATTTAGGAGAGAATTAGGCACATGTTCATTAAGTGAGTTAGATTAATTAAATATATTAAAATATATAAAAATAAAATAATAAATTCAAATAATATAATTTAAAACAAGACTATGTCGACATAGAGTTTCTGGTATGTCAACATATAACTGCTAAATTTCAAAATTTAATTCCCACCAAAAGTTAGTTATTTCAATTATTTAAACCTTCTATTTCGACATTACCTCTTCATTTTCATTTCTCTTCTCTGTAAAAACTCTAAACTAAAAAATACAATAGCCTCCACTAATTTAAACGCCCAAATCAACTCCAAATCTCACGCTGGACCATTCGAGAGTCCATTTCAACGATCTACGCTCTCTCGTGTCATCAAAATCGAAGAAAAAATGAAGAATATTTTGCAAATGATGGCTGAGATACAAGTACTTCAGAATAGAATGAGTTACTAGTAGAATAAGCAAGGGAAAGTGATAAGAAACCTTCTGAAATTTATAATGGATAACAAGGCTATTCTGATTATCATTGATGATGATCAAAACATGGATGAGGAGGTAGAACTAGAGAAAGATCCAGAAGAAGAACCTGAAGAACAAGAAGAAATGATGGAGGAGGAAGAGCATCAAGAGATGCAACAAACGATTACGGATGGATATGATAAGGTTGGATGTGTAGGAGAAGTCGTATTCGATGAAAATGGGAATGTGATTGAAAAGAATGGAGAATTATGTCTCCATTATCCAAATTGTCCAATTCACAAATCACCTATTATGAAAAACAATTAGTGATCAAGGTTTTCTTCGATTTTTGTTGTTTTATGTTTCTACAATGTATCATACGTGTATAAATCAATATTGGTGTACAAACTTGTGCCTAATAAAATTAACATTTATCATTGATTATAATTAGTTATCTCTCTTTAATACATAAAATAAATTGGATGTTCGATTAAGGGGGAGTATTCAACTTAGAATTAGTTAATAGATTATGGGAGAGTAATATTATTGAGTTAGTTACTTAAGTTATTTTTGATAGTTATCTAATTTAGGGGGAGTACCTTTAATTTTTTTTTTGATAATGCCAAAGGGGGAGAAATTATAAAATATAGACATAGTTTATAGGATCCTTACAGATAGGAGGAGTATTTGAAGGATCATCATCAACTGGTATACACAGACATGATATTTTATAAACTAAGGTTGTCATCATAAAAAAGAGGGAGATTGTTGGAGAATGAAGTTTTGATGACAACAACCTTATTTCAATTATCATTGATTATAAAATATATACTAACACTTTTTGTATAGAATACATATATATACATATATGTAGAAATTATTTACATGAAATATTACTAAAGACTGTACAGTTTAAAGATAATAGAGAACCAGAATTCAAAGAAATACCAAGACTCATGAATATTCAAGATTTCTACAGTTCATGAGTTCAAGATTAATATAGTTATAGAGTCTAAATTATGTAAGACTCTAAATAACACTCCTGGTTCAATATTCAAATTCTGATTTTCAAATTCTATTTTCTATCCTCAGTTTTCTCGATTTTATTTCTTTTCTTTATCTTTTCATTTTTTCTTTTTTATTTATCTTTGTTTTTCAAACTTAAGTTTTATATATTTATATTCTTATACTTTATATTTATATAGTTTAAAACATTATAATTTTATAAATATATTTATATAGTTTAAGTTTATGTTTTCATATGTTTTTCTACCTTATAATATTAATTTACAACACTATATTTTTATTCAAGAATTTCCATAATTGTATTTATGTCAAAACACTTGGAAAATGTTTTAAAATTCAAAAATACACTAGAGTGTGTCGACATGCCAAAAACACCATGTCGGCATATAACTGACAGAAATTCAAATTTGAAAGGAAGTGTCTTTTCACTATTTGAAATGTTTCAGAAACGTTGCAACCTTTCATACTTTATAAAAAGGGCTTGAATTCAATTTTTTAAACATATCTTCTTCTCCACTTTCACTCGCTTTCATTATATAAATATTCTTAATCATTTTTATGATTTATACGCTTATACTCTGCCGAATTCAATTCTTTTTTGATCAAACTTCTTCTCTCTACACTCTCTTCTTATCTCTCTCTGAATCAAGTGATGTTGAAGAGTTATAGGGATATTTGTAATTGCTTAGGTTGAGTGAAGTAGGAGTCGGTGTGTTCCTTGCAGCCGTGAAACCAAGGAAGTAGGAATCGGTGTTTCCCTTGTAGTTGTGAAACCAAGGAAATAGGAATCGGTGGTATCCCTTGCAACCATGAAATCAAGGAGGTTGTACTTGACTATTGGAATAGTAATAGAACTCCGCGCAATCCAGCGTTGTGCAGGACTGGACGTAGGAGCAATCCGAACCAGTATAAAATCCAGTGTGTTTTTTCCTTTTCTGCATTTTTATTTCTGTCTATTTTGCTTCTGTGTTTGAACCTGTGTCTGTGATTGTGTTTGTGATTTTTGATTCATTCTGCTATTCACACAAGTTTTAGATTTTGTTTAAATTCTCACAAAAACTATTCACCCCCCTCTAGTGTTTGTTTCTCCTTGATGAACCTTTACGCATTCCCTAACACATTGTATGTAGCGTGATTATAAGTTGTTGTTGTTATGATGTTATTGCTATTAATTTAACTAACTATTGAAGTGGAGGACCCATGATATGCCTTATTTCATAGCGTATTCTTGTTATATATCGATAGTGTCTGGTAGCAAGATTATTATTCACACCAATATTTTGGACTGACCCATAGTTTTAGTTTCATCTTCTTAAACTCTTGGTTACTCAATTGAGTAGGCTACGGGTTAAGATCTTTCAAGTATCTTTTGTATAAGCTTCCATATGGGGCATCGTCAAATGTTGTTCTCGGAGTTTATTTTGTAATAACTTATATTTTCTCTGAATGAGTTAAGTGAAGGGTTAATGGTTTGTAAAAAAAATCATACTCCTATATTATATGATGTTATGGTTAATTAACATTTAATTTTCAATCAATACAAGTTGAATCTAGAGACGACTGCAACATCTGTAGCATTTAGCCTTCGGGCTTTGGGAATAGGGTGTTATAAAGTGTAATCGAAATCAAATGCTTTCTAGGATATACCAGGTATTATCGAAGTTTTAAAAAGGATTACCCCCATACACCAGCACCACTTCCTAAGATAACTAGAAAGGATGTTTAAATTATTTGGTATGATAAGCATAAGGAATAATTCTAGAAATTGAAGCACTTGTTAACTAGTGCTACTATGTTAATTATGCTAGGTGGAAACCAAGATTTTGTAGTTTATGCTAATGCTTGCGGAATGGGATTGGGAGCTGTTATATGAAGAAGGGAAGAGTTATTACATGTGTTTCCCAATAGCTAAGGACCACATGAAGTAAGATACCCAACTCTTGATCTAGAGTTAGCCTCTGTAATCTTTGCTTAGAAGATCTAGAGATATAAACTATTAGGATAGATACTCAAGCTATTTACGGATCGTAAGTCTTTGAGATACTTTTTATCTCAACAAGACATGAAAACGAGGCAAAATATTTGGTTTAAGTTCTAGGAAATTTGTGAATTTATCATTAAGTGTACAACTGGGATAAGGGATAGGGTTGCCAATTCTCTTAGCATAGAACATCAAGGAATGGTGTTAGCTATGTTGGCGGAATGGAAAGATTTAGAAGCTCGAACTTAATGTGATGTAAGGATCGTGTCGACAACAAGTTTAAGTGGAAGCATAGCTATGATTTCATTTTTATAAGTCCAACCAATTTTGAATGCGAGAATCACTACTGGGAAAGAAGAGGATACCATATTGGCTGAAAGGATCAGTCGACTCCGAGCCGAGGATAAACCCGACGACTTGAAGTATTTTACTCTTAACCTAAAAGGATGGATAAGAAAAAAATGGAAGATTATGTGCCCCCAAATGCAGGTGACCTTAGTAAATAAGTTGTTGGTAGCATCATTACTCTATGTTCACGACTTAACTTAGGGGTACCAAAATGTACCAAGATATTAAGAGAAGCTTCTTTTGGGAAAGCACGAAGAAATATATGGACTTATGGATAAAGCAGTGTCTGAACTGCCAACAAAGAAAATATGAGCATCGATAGCCTAGTGGTTTGCAAAAATCGTTGGACATTCCAATATGGAAATGTGACTTGAGATCCATGATTTTTTCGTGGGTTGTCAAAATCAAGGAAGGGAAACGAGAGTATATGGATTAGAGTGGATAGACTAACCAAGAGCTCCTATTTTATTCCCTTCAAGTTAACGGTAATAATGTATGTCGCATGTTTCTTAATGAAAATAATTAGACTTCATGGAATCCCTGGTATTGTTGTAAATAATAGAGATCCACTGTTAACTAGTGAGTTCCGAAAATTCAACACAATGTACTGGGAACTAAGCTCTAAGTGAGTGCATCTATCACCCATAGACGGATAGGAAAACAAAAGAGTGAAAAAGGTACTTAAAGATTTGTTTAGAGAATGTATTCTAGATTTTGGTGGCTCTTGGGAAGAATATTTGCATTTGGTTGATTTCTCCTATAACAATGGCTATCACGCAATCATGGGAATGGCATGATTTAAAACATTATACGACTATCATGTTAGTCACCATTATGTTTGCTGGGGACTGGTGACGGATTGGTTCTAGGTCAGAATTTGGAAAAATAAGCCACATAAAAGATTGAGTTGATTTGAGACTGGATAAATGAAGCTCAGTCTATGTAAAAGAGTTACACTGATAAAAGCCATAAGGAATTTGAGTTCTCATTAGATATTGAGTGTTCATCAAAATGGCATCGATGAAAGGCGCAACACGCTTCAAAACGTAGGGACACTTGCGCCAAGTTTTGTTAGACCACTTCATGTTTTAGAAAGGATTATGTAGCTCGAGTATCGAATAGAGTTGTCAGAAAGTTTGGCGGTTGTCCATAATATGTTTCATATGTATCACCTATGGAGCTATGTGCATGATCATAATGCGACCACAGTCAGAAGGGCATTAGAAGAGTTGGTGGTGGAACCAGACATGACTAATTTGAGACAACCTATTCGAGCTGTGGATAAAGATGGAAAGGAGTTGAGGAACAAGATAGCAAAAATATTGGAAATCCAGTAGAGTGCTGATGACTATAACATCCCATAATTTAATACCCGATAATTATATAAAAAGGATAATACATTGAATATTGATCAACTAAATATTTAGAAATAGGTAAAGTGGAATTTACCGTTGCGTTCGTTATGAAATTTTGGTTTAGATAGACTCATGGTTATCCCAAATCGGATTAAGTATGAAGAAGTTATGGACTAAAGAAGATTGAACTAAAACAATGTACAATATATATAAATAATATACATAACAAAATGCAGAAAACAAAGGTAAGTGGGGGACCCAGCCCCAACCGGATCGACACAGGTGTTGAACCAGGTCTAAGGCGGGTCGACCAATGTGTCGACCCAGGGGTTGACCTACCTACATGCAGGGCATGAACATGCAGCTGAATCTGGACTCTTTTATTTCCTAAATACAGCTTAAGGTATACGGTTGGATTTATAAACCTTATATCTAATGGTTTAGAATTATCCTAGTTAATCTATAAATAGGCTAGCAGCCTCACTATTTTTTACACAGAAACATTCTTCATTATTCTTTCTCCAAGCAATTTTCTGAATAAAAATAAGGAGATGCCGAGGTGCTGCAAAAACATAGATTAGAGAGATAATTCAAGTTTTTTTACAACAACAACAACTTAAAGAGACATATTCTGGAACCAAATCAAATCACTGTGAGGTCCAGTTATTTTTAGATCTGATAATTAAAAATTATTCTGATAATAAATAATTTGAATCTAAAATTATACAATATTTATAAGTTTATATGTTACTATTTTACTGTCAATTATCTATTCAATTTTCAGTTATTGCATGTTACATGTACATCCTTATTATTCTTTTTTTGTCTTAGTCTAATTTACCGTCTTCTGCTTATTTTCAGTCATTGGATATATATTTTTCTCCTTTTCCTTTTTAGTTTGCGCTAATCCTAGGCCATCGAATGCCTATCTATTTTCGTTAGATTGCGTAAAATTAGGTTAAATTGGAATAACTTGTATTAATAGTAAAAAGGAAATTAAGCATATTAAAACATGAAATCCAATGACTGTATAATCGAGATAATATGCAAAACATGTAAATCTGAATAGGTTAAACTTAATTTAATATTAAGTAGAACATGTTGGGAGGATCAGATGTAATTAAGTAAGTCCTATAACTTAATTTATATACTTCTGAGTTGGTGCTTGTATGTTATAGGGGAAGGGGTTGTACATAGAATAACATTTATAGGAAACATCATTTATAACCATGCTTGTTAATGAACTTAAACCCGCTAATTCATACCTATTAATTAATAAGCTAAGAAGTCTCACTCTTGCGGTTTATATTCGATTTTAGGACTTCTAAAATCCTCATTACTTAAGGGCACAAGCCTAGGGGGTGGCTTGTGTCAATCTTGCCTTGTGGAACCCGTATCAGTCAATATCCCTGTTGGTATCATAGAGAAGGGCCTCACACTAGGTAGGGGCCAGGGCATGGTTTATTGATCTGGATTGTAAGAGGTTCAAAGTTTGGAAGGTGGGTTCGGGCGCGTTCCCGCAGAGTCATGATCGTGCATGGTCTAATGTGGGAAACTAAGAAGTTGTAACGCCAGCGAATAGGTTTGTCTTATAAGTTGATGGGTTGGGGACTGATATCCCCTAATGTCATGGTTGGCACATGATATTTGCGTAGTAGAGAGTCGATCGTATAGGTAGTAATTAGGGTAACATCTAATCCTGATATTCTAGTAGTTGGTGCAGAAACTTGTTCTTAGGATATGATTGAGAAGCGTGTATGATATTTACCTCGCCTTGTTATCTCATTTACCTCATACTTGTATACATTACCGTAGTTTCATATTCAACATTATTAATTTATCGTGATACTTTCTATCTTATTCTTATGCTGAAAATCATTGGAAATTTCGAGACTTTATGTTTATTGTTTCGGCATGTGAGGGATATTACTTTATGGTTTTGTACTCTAATAATTTATGAGACAGATGTTTACGGTTCTGACATTGATACTTTATTTTGGGAAAATGTAGTGTTGAATTTAGTTTGAAATAAAAGTTGAAAAGTTTTCCACTACATTTTATATTCTATCGTGTTAAAATTAGTCTCTGTATTATTGTTACGTTTCATAGAACTTAATCCATCCCTCTGCGAGTGACATTAAGGACGTGGGGTGTCACATCTGGTATCAGAGACTAAGGTTACAAGATCAGAGAAAAAGTTTTTGAATTTTTTTTTTCAAAGTAAAGATTTTTAAATAAAACCAATTCTTGAAAAATATATCCCCTCAAGTTATTTACAATATTCCTTCGATCTCTCTCTAAATCCTTCGTTTCTTTTTCAGCTTGTCTGGGATCCAAATTTCTGTGAGGGCATTCCCATTCCGAAATGGTTCTATAGATACGTAGAGGCTACAACACCTGATGAAGTGGAAGGCAATGCCCCACCCCAAGCAGCAGTAACAGTAGCTCCCCCTCAACCTATACTCAACTTTTCTAAGCTTTGTAAGGATTTATGCACGATGGGAGGCAAGCCATTTCATGGTACTGAGAGTTTCATGAAGGCGCACAATTGGCTTAGAGAAGTGGAGAATGTGTTTGATTTATTGGAACTCGATGATAGGAGAAAGATTCAGTTGGCCGCTTGGGAACTGAAAGAGGAGGTTCATACTAGTAGGAGGTGACTTAGGAGGGGAAGGCAATTAACATTTTGGATGAGCTTAGACGCAGATTTGGGATAAAGTTCTTGTCATGGGCAGAGAAAGGAATGCAAATGAAGAAGTTTTTGAATTTGAAATAAGGAGATACGTAAATAAAGTAATATGTCAACAAATTTAACCAACTAGCAATATTTGGTTTGGATTTGGTAAACACTCCTCATAAGAAGGCTTTAAGGTTCGCGAAAGGATTAAACCAACCACTACAAGACTAGCATTGACCCATATCCCAATGGAAGCGACTTTCGAGAGGCTAGTTGAAATGGTGTTGATGCATGAGGATGATAAAGTGGAGAAGAAAGAAGTTAAGACCGAGTAAGAAAAAACCAATATTGAGAAAAAGAAATGGTGGCCTAAGAAGGGAGTGGCAAAGAAGGGAGGAAAACCTGACAAGGCCCAGATAAAGACAGAGGTTCAGTGTCGTGGTTGTGGAAATTTGGGGCACTTTGTGAGAGACTGTAAAAAAATGAAGAACGCTTGTTTTAGTTGTGGACAAGTTGGATATTTCACTAGGCAATGCTCCAACAAGCAAGGTCAGAGGCAGGATCGTTTGGAGGACAAGTTCATGCTCTAGAGGCAGCCCATACCGGTGGACCAGATCATTATAGGCAAGTCACCGTTGAAGGTTTGATTTCTCTTTTTGATTCTCCTATTAGAAATATCTTTGATTCTAGTGCTTCTCATTCATTCATATCCAATTCTGTGGTAGATAATATGTACCTAAACACTATTATTGTTTTTGATCGTGTTGTAGTCTTAACCCCCATAGGAGGTACGACTCATTTGTCTAATATATGTATGGGTTTGAGAATTTCTGTTATGGGCATCGAATTTGAGTGCGACCCATATGTTCTTGGCTTTATGGGTTATGGACTTATTCTAGGAATGGATTGGCTAGCCATATATGGTTCCATTCTAGATTGTGAGAAGAGAGTTTTTAGACTTATAACGTGCCATGGTAGAACTCTCGAGATTTCTTGTGATCCATAGGGGTCAATATTACTCAGTTTCCTAGATTCGCTTGATGCTTCCATCGTCGATCTTCGATCAGTACCCATAGTTAGTGGTTATCCGGATGTGTTTGATGAGGTTAGAGGATTACCTCTAATGTATGAGATATATTTCCGGATTTACTTGGTGGAGAATGCGGAGCCGTTCACTTTACCAGTGCGCCACATGGCTCCTAGGAAGAGGACAGATTTCAACAAACAAGTAGGTGATTTGTTGAGAAAGGGTTCATTAGACGGAACATTTCTGAGTGGGGTGCTCCAGTCATCTTTTCAACCAAGGCAGACGACTCTCTCTGTCTATGTGTAGACTATAGAGAGTTGAATAAACTCACCAAGAAGAATAGACACCCACTTCTGAGGATGGATGACTTGTTTGACCAACTAGTAGCCACCTCAGTTTTCTCATATTTGGATATAGCCATGGGATTTCTTCAGCTGGGTATGGCAGATGATAGTATCAACAAGTTAACTTTTAGAACTTCGGATGGTTTCTTTGAGTGGTTGGTCATGCCTTTTGGGCTGATTAATGCACTTGTATACTTCGTGGATTTATTAGTCGGGTGTTTAGGGAGTATCTGAACAAGTTCGTGGTAGTTTTCGTGGATGACATTCTGGTTTTCTTGACGAACGAGGAAGAGATGCCAAACATTTAGAGCAGGTTCTCAGCACTCTCAGGTCGCATCAGCTTAAGGCTAAATTTTCTAAGTGTCATTTCTAAAGAAAGGAAGTAAGGTTCCTAGGGCATGTAGTTTCCAATGATGGAATGACGCTGGACCCCGCTAAAGTTGTCACAGTTTAAGACTGGAAAGCCCCTAAGAATACGACAGAAGTTATATGCTTCTTTGGATTGGCGGGTTATTACAGAAAGTTCATTAAGGACTTTACTCGGACATTAGTCCGCTCACCCGTCTGACAAAGAAGAACTTGGTTTTCACTTGGAGCATTAATTGTGAGGACGCATTTCAGAGGTTAAAAAGGGCTCTGACATCGGCCTATGTTCTGACTCCTCTCGATGGTGTCAAGGTATTTATGGTTTACACAGATGCTTGTGGCATGGGGTTAGGTGACGTATTGATCCAAGAGGGTAGGGTAGTCTGCTATGGAAGTAGACAATTGCGAGTTCACGAAAAGAACTACCCTACCCACGACCTGGAGTTGGCCATAATAGTGTTCATATTAAGTCTTGGTGACACAATCTACATGGAGAGAGAATTGAGCTATACTCGGATCACAATTCGTTCAAATATTTGTTCTCGCAGAAGGATCTCAATTTAAGACAGCAACGATGGATGGAGTTCCGTGCGTCCTTCATTTTTGAGATAGCATATACCCCTAGCAAGGGTAATGTGGTTGCAGATGCATTGAGATGGCAAAGGATAACCTGGAGTCCTTTGTTCATAGAGAGGCAGAGCTTGGAGTTTGTCTCAACCTTTGATTTTAGGCCATCTACGGTTTTTACGCCAGGTTTTTTGGCATCATTAGAGGTGCGACCTACTTTTATGGAGCACATTGGATCCACGCGGCGAGAGGACCACCAGTTGGTGGATATCTAAGGTAGACTTAGTACAGGAGAGACCTCTAGTCACCTAGCTAGATATTCTATGGACGAGAAAGGGTGGCTAAGGCGAGATGGGAGATTGTATGCTCCACAGTTGGAGATTTCCTGAGATCAGTTCTTCAGGAGGCTCATCACTCTTGGATAACTTTCCATCCGGGCGGTTTACACGATGTACCGAGATATGAAGCGAGTTTTTCATTGAACTAGCATAAAGAAGAATGTTGCGAAATTCGTGGCCCGATGTTTGACTTGTCAACGAGTAATAACTGAAAAATGAAAGTCGGCGGATTGCTTCAGCCCTTGTATATCCCATAATGGAAGTGACAAAGTGTCTCTATGGACTTTATTGATGGAATAACCTGGTCAAGGAAGGGCAACACGAGTATATGGGTGATAATAGATAGACTTACTAAGGGCGCTCATTTTATCCCCGTCAAGAGCAAGAGGACAACAGCTTGGCTAGCATCGGTATACCTTAAAGAGATAATCCAACTTCATAGGGTACCTTCCGGTATAGCAAGTGACCGTGACCCCATCTTCACGAGTGATTTTTGGAATAGCTTGCAAGAAGCACTAGGTACACAGTTACGATTGGGCACAGCTTACCACCCCTAGACCGATGGATAGTCTAAGAGGGTCAATAGGATTCTTGAGGATTTACAAGACTGTGTATCCCAGACTTCAAAGGGACTTGGAAGGAGCATCTCCCATTGGTTGAGTTTGCCTACAACAATAGTTATCAACCAAGCATCAGGATGGCGCCCTTCAAGGGACTTAATGGAATACCCTGCAGATCGCCGACATATTAGTGGGAGTCTACGGATAAACTTCTATTTGGGCTTGAGATGGTGAGAGAGACTTCTGAAAAGATAAACTTTATTTGCAAATGAATGAAAGCAGCTCAAGATAGGTAGAAGTAGTATGCCGATAGGAGGAGGACTGACTTGGAATTTGTGGTAGGAGATATGGTCTTAATCAAGGTATCACCTTTAAGGAACGTTAATCGCTTTGGATCAGTAGGGCACTAAGGTTTGTAGGTCCATTCCCCATAGTCGAGAGGATAGGCCAGATGGCCCACAGATTTAGACTAACGGAGGGGCCGGCGGGAGTTCACGACATGTTCCATGTTTCCCATTTGAGAAAATGTCTATATGATTTAGTAGAGGCATTAGAGCCAAGTATGCTTAAGATGTTGAAGTTGAGAAGGAGGCGTCAGTTAGGAAAGTTACTACCCATATTTTTGAATCGGGGTTAAGAGAGTACGCAACAAGAAGATCAAGTTATGGAAGATGCAATGGGGAGAAGATCGTGATGATGCGATTGGTAGCCCGAAGAAAAGATTTGCATTTCTTATCCTTTTCTCTTTAAGAGTACATTCTTAATTCCTTTCTGAGCTTTTGAATTTGAATATGTTATTTCTATCATTTAAATATGTTTATCCAATCATTCAAAACTGGATCCTTAGGTAGAAGCCTATGGTTAGAAACATGTATTTGGGTCGTGTTATGTTTAATGGTTGCAAATGGATGCAATTGTTTGCTAGTGGTTGCTAGTGGATGCATATACACACACATTTGGCACTAGATTGTCTCAAACACTTACATATTACATATGGATGTGTGCGGATTTTAATTTCCAATAGATGGAAATGGTTGAATTGTCACATGGATGCTGCATTTTGGTAAATGATTGTGCACACATATAGAATTTATATATATGTATATATATATATATATATTATTAGGACTCTTTTGCATACATATTGGATACATGGCACAAACATATATTACATTAAGGAGGTCAAGCAAATCAGTCGATCACCTAATTTTCGCATTAGTGTAGGGACATATACACACAACACATTTGCATATGTTCATACAAAGCATTAGAAATTTAAGGTTAACGGATGTCAGTGGTTGATGGATGAGTAGATCTGTGTAGGTATTTGTTAAATAATAACATTATTCTTAACTTAGAGAATTCGGGGATGAGATCCTTTATGGAAGGGAGAATGTAACACCCCATAATTTAATACATGATAATTATATAAAGAAGATAATAAAATGAATATTAATTAATTAAATATTAAAATTTAGGTAAAACAAACTTTACAGTTGTGTTCGTTAAGAAATTTAGGTTCAGGAACTCTTAGTTCTTGATAATCGGATTAAGTATGAAGAAGTTATGGACTAAAAAAGACTAAACTAAAACAGTGTATAATATATATAAAAACTGAATGCAGAAAACAAAAGTAAGTGGGCGACCCAACACCAACTGGGTGGATATGGTGGTCGACCCAGGTCTAAGGCGAGTTGACACATGTTTTGACATAGGGGTTGACCCACCTACATGCAGGGCAAGTTTCTGCAGCTGAATTTGGATTCTTTTATTTTCCAAATGCATACACAAAATCTGCTTGAGGTGTACGGTTGGATTTATAAGCCTAGTATCTAATGGTTTTCTAATGTCCCGCCTTTTTTATCGCTTCAAATGGGTAGTTAAACCAACTTAAAACGTTCAAATCGACAGATCGTTATTCAACTTATAGAGTTTAAAACAAAATCAACATAGAAAACACAGAATAAATAGATAATACGGTATTGAATGGCAAAATAAAACATTTATATATTAATCAGAATTTTTGAAAATAAGAATTTTTCTGTACAGCGGAATATAAAATACAATTTGAGTATAAAAATATTTGTTGTATTAAATCTTCAAAGTGCGCCACCTTTGGAATCCCCAGCTTTTATATCCTTCGAATCCTAAGCTGAAATCTATAAATCTACAACACTCGGGTCTGACCTAAGCGTTCCATGCAAAAACATAAAACACTTGGGATTTAACTTTGTTCAAGTAAATCAATTTCATTATAAAATGAATAAAATAGCTAATATTAGCAACCATTGTATATTTGGGTATCAAACCCATTAAAAAAATGCCAACCGAATTTTAATCCAAAATCGAAGTGAACTTAGGCCAATCGAAACAGTACACATGAACTTATGGAGCCTGGGTGTATATAGTGGCATATATGGCAGCAGGTACTCTCGCTTAGGGACAAGGGCACATACGCTATCACAGTTTCTATTCAAATATATAGTTAACATAAAATACATGGTGAAGGAATGAAAAGAAAACGCCATCTATGTTTTACAACCAAATGTTTATCATTCACAGTCTATATTTTTTAACATAAAATCATATATACCGCAGGAGGTTTCACCCAGCTGCAGTACTTCTGACATGCCCGAGTCACAAACCAGGGGTCACATGTGCACTCCAACACTTATATATATAAGCAGTTCGAAACCGGTCCATATGTTCATGAATACATTACTAACAATGCAAATTCCTTCGGAACCATTTATACATTTAATATTAAATTTTTGAGGGAATACAGGAAGGAAACTCGACCCTTGCTATAAGGCAAGAAAAAGGGACATCATGAATACATTGTAGTTTGCATTCAAACAAAGGACACAAGGAACAATAAATAATATCAATGCAGAAATACACTTGGAAACCTACCAAACATGACCCAAAATGTATCTTTGTCAAGTGGTATAGAAACAAAACACAAGTGCCAATATATATAGATTTCAAGTTGGCCATAGTAAATCAAGTTGCGGTTTTTTTTTCCGTTCTCTTTTAAAAAAAAGACATATTTCAACTTTAGACAGTTCATGTAAATGGCCAATATGAGTGATGATCCTAACAAACATACATATCAACACTTAAATACACAGTAAAAAGGAAATTTCCAAATGTTGATTACATAGGTAAACTGGCGATTAAACCAATCAAGTGTGTATATATATACACTTTCCCAAACCTTTAAATGTAGGTTCACAGACCCAATAGTACTGACAAAATGTAGTGTTTAAAATGCATAGATTACAACATGACCAATTTGGTAAGAATCAGTAGTATGGATAATTTATATGCAAACTTATGAGAATACACTAGCATATTAAATGGATACTTCGGTTTTTTTCCATTCTTTTTTTCTCTCAACATGTAATTAGGAAGTTCCACCAATTTCGATAGGAGTAAGTGTGCAAAGTTTTTAAACAACTAAGTACAGCCTATCACGAATATATCTGGATGCAGCAAGGCAATACAGAAACAATGATCAACCATAGTAAAAAAAGCAGGTACAAAATCACGAACAGGTAGAATACTAGGATATGAAATATCCAAAATGCAAATTATTATAGATATGCCACAACACCCAGTAAGCCAGACAACCAAGGTCAACAATCGAAGGGAGCAAATGAATTTGCAAATATCAAATACCCATGCTAAGGAAACAATGTTCTCGTGCATATACGTATGTCGATTGCTATGTATATACATATACAAAATATATGTATACACATATTCGAGCCAATCTCCACATATACAGTTGAACTTCGAATCACCGAAGCACATCACAACAAGGCAGCACACGACAAGTTAGAATTTCAGCTGTTATATCCTAGTTATTACTGATATTGAATTATTTGAAAAATAAGATAAATCGTGATCAATTTACTCTCCTTAAAACGTTTGGAGGATACGAGTGGGTACCCGTGCTCTCGTGGGTGGCGACGTGGAGGACTGTGGCTACTAGTGAAGCGCCGGCGCAGGTTTCGATTGGATAGTGGAGGCGATTTACGGTGGTTCTTGGAGCTTCGCATTCCAAGGCTTCGGTTTCGATCGATAGAAGGAGGACATAGCGATTGGATTAGAGAAACAGTTATGTGGTGGAGGCCATTTAATTTGGGAAGAAGCACAGTTTTATTTAGCTCAAGAAAATGAGGGAATGCTGATTTTAATTTTAGGGAATGAAATAAATGGAGGATTCGACCATTGAAATTAAGGGGAGAAAGGAATGAGTTTGCTGAAGGAAACAGAACAAACGTGTGAATTTTATAAAGGCAAAATTAAAAGGATAAGAACGACATAATGTCATATAGGTTATAGGAGGCTGCAAATTTCAATGAATTGGTCGGCGTGATTTAACTGAGGTAAGTTAAAAAAGGGTATAGTGAAATATTAAAATTCTACTGCGGATTATCGTTGAATGCTCAATATTTGAACCGTCAATACAAACCCCAAGCATGACAAAAATTATACATGTCTCTTCGTCTTCGTGTTCAGATTCCAATAAAATTATTATGGTTGTAAACAGACTTTGTTTGTGTATAATGTTATTTTATTTTTGAATTATTTATCAATTCAACGATTTTATTCCATTTGTCCGTCAACAACTCCGTTCAATTCCAAATTTGAAACGTTCAGTTTCCAATTCCTTTATATATAATACACACATATCCAAGCCAATTTTCAAATATTTAAAAAATTAAATTTCCAATTTGTTTAACGTCAATAATTTTTATTTTTGAATTCAACCATTTATATTTTTTAGTCGAATTTCTAATTCGATTCAAAAGTCCAATCAAATTCAATTCAAATATTTGACAATAAGTATTCGATTTCCAATAAAACATTCTGAATATTGAATTCAATCCATACACACAACAATACATTTGATTTTTAACCCAAATATCAATATAAAATTGATTATTAATAGTTAAAACTTTAATTAATTCCATATTGTAGTTATTGGAATTTCTGGGATGTTACAATTTCCTTCCCCGCTTTAAAACCTTTCATCCCCGAAAAGAAGAGATCGCTAGCGTTATACCACTGTATACTTCAAATTTTCCATATTTGTGTGAAATTTTTGCACAACTATTTTAAATATTGATATTTAAGCCATTGATCCTCTTTGTTATTCATCATATTAAATTAACTTGGAAAAATCTAATTTCTTTTCGAAACCATCCACTTCTTAAATTTCAAATTCTGCATAAATTGGATTTATGCATCTCAAATTATTCCAAATTTCTTTATAATATCATCTATCAATATTTACTTATCCATTGAGGCGCTTATCTCTTACAATCTAGGTTCAAACAAATCTCCATAAATTCAATCCATTAAATCTTTCCCAACACTCATTGAAGAGTGTAAGTCTTTTCCAACACTCATTGAAGAGTGTAAATAATATCTCCTCATCATGTTACAAATTGTTGACTTGAAATTTCCCAAAATTCGAAATCATCTATAATTTTTATATAGAGAATATTTGTATTATTACTCAAAGCTATGGACTTGAAAATACTCCAAAAATATCTTTCTTAACTTATTAAGTAAGTTCCATTTTAAATTTCAAATTGTTGACTTGAAAATAATTGATAACCGGAAGTTTGACAAATCTATTGTCGTTCTCACAAATGTTAGGCAAACGCTGGTGAGGCACATGACTAAAATCTCCAAGTACTAAATATCCTGCTTTAACTCCTAGTGAAAATATTTCAATATTCTTTTTAAAGAATCAGGTACGAAGAGTACCAATGTGATATTGATATGCTGATTGTTCGTGAATCGCAAATACAATGGTTTCTTTAGATCCCTCAGAAAACATCCGTATCCGTAGGAAATCACTTCCCCGCGAATTTCATCATGGACAGGTAAATGGAAAATATTTAAGAATAAAAGGAAAATTTGAGGTCATTGAGCGTTGACTGCTCTATCTCAAGGTCACGAAAACAAATCATCAAATTATGAAAATAACTCAAGACATGAGTATCAATCAAGTCACCAGATAAATCAAGCCACGAAGACAAATCCAGTCACGAAGACACAGTGCTGCATCAAACAGGTAGCTTCACATCACTAAGATATCCCAAACATCGCATGGCTCCATTCTACCTTTAGTAACTCTAGTGATTACATGTCTTTCACTTGTAGATATGCCATGTGGACTGCAGGTACACAATGGTTATGCTTGGGACCCCTAGATAACATCCCTACCCGTAAGCTTTCACAGCTCTTCGGATTGCACCCTTATAACGATTGTAGATCGCAGCAGACACAATGGTTATGCTTGGTTCCCTCAAGAAACATCTGTCTTTCATAGGCCATCTACAGCTCTGTGAATTAAGCTACACGGTCATGTTCTTTTAGGGCTAAGACAGCTCATGAGTTTTACATCCATATAACCTATTACAGCAGCAGTATGTCTCAACTAAGCTCGAAATTCAAAGGAAAAGGACGATACTTCCCTTATCTTAACTTGAAAACATATAGTACTTCATTTAATACTTTTCATAAATCATACTTATAATAATTTCTTCCCAAAACATATTTCCAAACATCTCATTTTTATATGAATTCATCATATAAGATTTCATTTCAAATTGATTACCTTCCCAAACAATTGCAACAACCCTCATTTTACGTATCGGAAGATCGTAAAATATTTTTATTTTATTCCCTGAGGGTTGGATCATTCTCATATTTTAATATGTTGCTTATAGGGATGTGCGACATGTCCATAATTTTTACTAATTTTTTTTGTGACCATTTTTCCTATGTAAGTCTTGTACAGAGGCATAACTTTTGACTCAGGTCAAATCAGGTGGTGAGACCTATGCCATTGGAAAGGAAATGATGATTGCCTTTGCGCAGAGTGGTTACATTAAAAATTTAGCTCAGCGGTTTAGGAGGAATCGTTGTTTTAAGTTTAACAGTTGGTTGTTCAGGTTTGCGAAGCCTTAATGGGCTGATTTGTAGAGGCCTATTAGTGGGCTGGTGGAAAGCTATAAATAGGGGGTGAGAGGTATGGGAAATAGTTTACTTTCCCCATTTTCTCATTTTGAAGAGCCAAGGGATGCTCCATTTCTCCATCTTTCCACTATTAAAGCTTAGGAAATCGAAGATCTACACCATTTGAGGCTAGATCTACATCGTTGCAAGGGAGAGTTCATCGAATCAAGGAGTTTGAATCTAATTCCTTGATGTCTGAAATCTTAGTTCATTGTTTTTTCTTTGATTTGGAGAATTGGTGAGTGATATGCATCTCTCACGCGGATTCAATCAAGTATATAAATGTTTGATCATGTTTTTCATCAAATTCAAGTCGTTTTCCTATAGATCTACACCTTGGTAAGTCCATTTTCATATGAACCACCCTAGGATCTAATTTTACATGTTTAAACCAGTAATTCCTATGATATTTCATATGTTTATGCAAGTTACATCCGCAATTTAGATCATATATTTATTTATTACGATTTTGGTAAAATTGTTTGGTTTCGATGAAATTGTCATATTCATGTTGTTACTGATCTCATAACATGCTTATGGTTATATTGGATGAATTAAACAAATATATTTCGTTGATTGTATCGATTGGCGAAGTTTTGGTCGAAATTGGACTTGGATTGGGGCTGTACAAGCCACAGGTCGAGCGGGTAGTATAAGCAGTACGATGTGCAATACAACAGGGGGTCGATTGCTTGTAGGGTGGTTCGGGTCGAGCGGCGTGGATTCGGTCGAGCCAAACCAGGGTCGGTCGTGCACCTAAAGGCTGGGTCGGTCCACAAAAGTGTTCGGTCATGCACGAGGTCGAGCAACATGGTTAGGGTCGAGCACGGTTGGAGTGGCACATGTAGTGGACGGGTCAGTCGTGCATGTAGTGGAAGGGTCGGTTAGAATTTACAAGAAGGATCGGTCGAGCAATGTCTTGAGGGGTCGGTCACTAGGGTCATTCAAATAGAAGTTGGCTCGAGCACAAGGTTGGGTCGAGCATAGATGGTCGAACAGAGGGTGGTCGGTCATCTCGGCCACACCAAGGGTAGGTCGCATGGGGTCATTTCTGAAAAAATTATATTTTCGGGTATGACCCAGATTTGAACATAAAAGTGTCTAAAAAAATATTTTTCGGGGGTAACCACCCGATCCATAGCTGCAGTGCAGTGATGTAATGTGGCTCAGTGATGGTGTGACTTCGAAGTAAATTCAAGTAGGAAGGTTCGAAGTGTTGAAAGGTGTTCGTTAATTGATGAGGAACATCGAACAAGGTGACAACGCAAAGGTCGTGAGTAGATGGATAATGGTTGCTTAAGACGGTTGCTTAAACTATGAAAATTCATTGGGTTAGACGACTAGAGATTCAAAGTCCGAGAGATTATCGTTGTCATAAGTTCTAGTAGGCTCAAAGTACGGGTACATAGGGGAACCCAAAAGACCGGCTGTAGGTCAAGTACTCTAGTTATCATTGAAAGGCCTAGTTTTCAAGGTTGGACAAACATACGTATCATTGAAAGGCGTAGGGAGTTTATGCTAGAACTGGGGTTACCATTACTATGGAGACCCAAAATCGCCCATACGGGAAAGCCCGGATTGAGTTGAGAACACGACAAATCAGGACACAAACAGAAGAACATTACATTGTTTATTACAACAATTTACATCAGAGTACAAGAATATAACAGAGTATGAATAAATAATATACATTTGAGAAATATCAATGATTTAAATTACTTTTAAATACATAGCAGCGAAAAAAATACAAAACATAACTGAAAGAAATACTCGGATACAGATCTTTCCGAATATAGTTCCAGTTGTAAATCCAGGATCTTGTGGATATAATATCTGCAAAACCAAAACTACTAGCTGCCCGTGTGGAAAATAGGGGCACCGAGCATTTAGGTTAAAACAATAAACTCCAGGCCAGTCATGTGACTTGTGTGAGAACTAAAAACACTTATTAAATCTTTTACTTTAAAAGAGAGTAAATGAAGGGACCATGCCGTGTAACACGGAATGGGTTTCCTCCCAAGAATACCAGTGCATAGAATAAACAGCGCAATGCTTTTTGGAAAAATGAAGCTATTATGGGACTCAGGTCCCATCACACAATGCAACGCAAGCTGGGGGATAGAGTTTTACCTTATAATAGCCAAATATGCTTGGTACGTTAAAAACAAATCATTTGATACTATTTTAAGTGCATAGGGTATAAAACAACTTCAAATATAAATGTATAAATCATAGACAACATGAGTACCATATATCATGTCGCCATACTAGGCTCTACAATCAAAACCGCACGATGTCGTATTGGAAATTGGATTTTCGTCTGTGAACGAAGGCAAGGGATCGTCCTTCCGATTCGAGACACTCTAGCCCGTATCTCAGGATTCAGCCGCAACTGCACCTGGATCGTCAGGGCCGGTTCACATTTCAAGTGGATTAATAATACCAGAACAATACGTTTCCCCGCCCTATGGGGCGTAAGTCCAGTAGTGACTGATATAACCGAGGTGCCTCTCTATCCATCAAATAATATGCAATATCAACATGAGTAAAATGTCTGGGCTCCATACCATGACACCACTCCTAGCTAGACAGAAACACATGTCCTCCTGAGGTCCTCTCCCGTTTCTGGTCCTCACCGAGGTGTGAGGCTCACGAATTAACACTATACACAAAGCTATGCCCTTTAAGACCGTGCTTTGATCATCAACCACAATACTCTGCTTTTCAGTAGAATCCTTGATCATTTGCATCTCAGCATGCCACACAGGCAATTCACGCCAAGCAACTTATGTCTATCGATATATAACCTCTGAGCTCGTACGCCTCAGAGAAGGGTGTTAAGCAAGAGAATAAATTCTCCACCACCAAACAGATATATATTTAATAGAGATCAATCAACACAAAAAAATCCAATGTCAGGCACACATCCATTTACAAGTTCGATCTGGGTCCGAACAAAACCGAAGGCACCTTATTCCCCATCCCATATGTCCAATACAGGAGAGAGGTCCTCGCATATCCAGTCGATCTCTAAGTACGTTTGGACGATCACCACTTATTACCTTATCTTTGGTGTACAACCCAATCAAAACATCAGTAATCAGCCAAACGATGTGAAGACCTCCGGTCTTCAACCACCGTCTTCGTCGTCGACATATCGTCGAATCAGTTATTCAGAATGGGTATAAACCTAGCCTTTCCGAATAACCCGCGTATATTATAAACAAGTGCTACACAAACACAACATATGCCTCATTCCAATTAAGAATATTCTTTTATTTAAATATCCATATCCTTTGGGAAAGGTTCCCATTAATTTTATCAAAGATAAATTCTTTAAATTTATTCTTTTAGCTTCCTTTGGACATCAATTCAAACCAAATTAAGGTTTATCCAAACTAGTCGGGATTAGCGCACCTTACCGAAGTAATCAATTGTTATATTTCCCAATCCCAACCTACTCATCCCATGGAGCAAAACCGGTAATACTCCATATCTAACACCACGGTGTTATCAGTAAATTTAATTACCATTTCATGTTCAAATCTAATTAAAGAATTAACTATCGCTTGGAGCAAAACTGGTGAAACTTCATTCTCGGTCGTTTCCCAAATTTGATAATTTTAAATTATCATATTCACTTTTCAATCTAATTAAAGGTTCATTAAAACTCCACTTAGTTTTAATCTTCCCAAAAATCAATATTAACGATTGTTTAACTTTGGGAAAACAAGCATGTTGCAACGACAGTCTACACCATACTATTGATTTCCGCCGATATATAACCTCTAAGCTCGTACGTCTTAGAGAAGGGTGTTATGCAAGAGAACAAATTCTCCACCACCAAAAAGATATATATTTAGTAGAGATCAACCATACAGTTTGAAATACAATGTTAGACATGTAATCCTGTCTTTAACTGGGTTAAAGAACTAATGTCATTTAAAACACAATTCACGATAAACCCAAATCACATTCCATTAATTATGGAATCTTCGAGGAAAACAGATCAATATATATAATCGATTTCAATTTCTGTATAAGACTAATAATATAAATAGGATAACGACAACGCCTTTTAAATTCCATATGTATTAACAGTCTTCCTCCACAGAAGCTTACTTCAATTATTATCAAATCGAATTCCATTCAGTTCCAATTTAATATATTAAATTGGAAAACTTTACTTTGGAAAATTTCCATTAAATCTTAATAAAAAAGATTTATAAATTCCAAATAATATTACACTGTAAATTGGGTTAAAGAACGAATGTCGTTAAAACAAAGTTCACAATAAACCCAATTCACATTCCATTTTATTCCAATTAAATGTTAATTAATGGGAAACTCTAATAATCTTAATTAAAAGATTTATCCTTCTCCCACGGGGTTTAAGAACAGTGTCATCTATGACACCATTCATGACAAACCCAAAATCCAATTATTTTATTCAATTCTAATTAAATATTAATTAATTGGTAAATTCCCTAAATCTTCATTAAAAGATTTATTCTTTTCTCAACTGGGTTTAAGAACAGTGTTACTGAAGACACCATTCACGTCAAACCCAAAATTCCATTCGATATTGAATATAAGGCTCTGAATAGAAATTATATTGGCTTATATTCAATATTAAATTCTGAAACCGACAAATATCGAGTATCTAAATATCCGTATAATCACGGAATCCCATATCGAAATATTCCGAAGATTATTTCCATTCCAAATCCATTCCAATTTGTTTATTGGAAATTTCCGGTTATATTAAAGCCATTCACAAATCCAATTTATTTTATGTAATGACCCAGATTCTTAGGGAGTTAATTTTTAAATATTTAATATGGATTTAAATATTGGGTAGACAATATAAATGGAAATTTTTATATTAGAGTTATCGATTTAATAATCAATTTCGATTTAATATCGAATATATTATTTTATCAAAATAAGGAATTTGCGAATAACTGAATTCGAAGTCAAACACTGAATTAGAAACAGTTCAGATAATCAATTCAAACTCCTGTTTGAATTAGAAGAATAATATTAATTTATTTTCGTAGAATTTATTGTTTTAAAATTTGATGTATATCAGTTTAAATTAATACCTTCCACAGATGATCGAATTGGACTTCGTGACCTATCCTAGTGTGTCCGGAATAGGGTTATTACCCTAAAATTGACAGTTGTTGGGTTCAGAAAGGAGTTCAGACTCGAGACATATTTTAATTTAAGGGATACCGACTCATAAACAAATTTAAAATAAAAAATAAAATATCTTAATTTGTGGACAACAAACAAAACCGTGTTCCCTCTTATGTCGACGCAACGAACAACCCGTGTTCTCCATTAACTCCACAAACTAAAACGAAACGTGGGCCTCCTTCTTCCTCTCAAAAACCATAAAACCCTCCTTATAAATCAAGGGTCGTTTCTCAAATCAGAAGGAAAAAAACCGAATCCCTCTTCTATGAAATCAAACTCGTGGCCTTTCTTTTTCTCTGATTTAAATCGCACCAGCTCAAAAATAGAAGAAGCCATTAGTTCAGTTCGAAACAAATCGAGGGCGACGAGGCATTCTGGAGCTCGCGACGCATCTGAAGCACGGAATTTCTGGATCTCGTTGATAACCTGAGGGTGCGGAAATTTCTGGTGAAGAAATGGAGCGAGCGACAGTATTCTGGACGGGCTCGGTCTTGAACCTGAAGCTCGATTTCGATTCTCTGGAGTTCAATAGCAACGCAGCAGTGACCTCGGAGGTAGGAGATTAGGGTGCGACAGTAGCAGATGCGAGTGGTAGCAATGGCGTTGGCGATGGGAAATAGCGTTCGACAGTGACTTTGAGGTATCGGCAGTTTCAAAAGGGGTTACAGGATGCTTGGAAGTCGAAATATTCATCTAGAAGAAAGGGGGAATTAGGAAGTTAACAAGGTAATTAATTATATAATTTGTTAGTTAATATTTTCTTATAAGAATTTAATTAGTATAGTGGTTAGAATTAAATTTGTATAATGGTTAGGATTTTTATTAGTATATCAGTATATATTAGTTTAATTATTTGTTAAGATAAAATTAGTTTAGTAACCATTAGAAAAAGAAAAATATAAAGGAAAGTTATTTATTTATTTAAATAATTAATTTAAATAAATAAATGTTTAATTGGTAAATTTGAATAAAATCATCGCAGGTGTGAATTTATTCGAGGAAATACATATCCGAGATGAAATGGAAATTTACTGGTTGTTCGGCAATTTAAATTCTGGTGAGTAAACCTCACTCACCATTTAATTAGAATTATTTCTAGTTGTTAAAAATAATTGCTATGCTTGTTTGAATATTGTTTGGTTGATTTAAAATATATATTAGTTATTTAGGACTATTATATATATATATATATATTGGGTTGATTGATTGGTTGGATTCCCGCAGTTTCATTAGCGGATGCCCGCAGTTTCATAGCGGATGATTACCCTATACGCCCCACGCTATGATTAGTGGATGACCTTCTATACCGCGATATCCTGCCTCGAAGCAGGATGGGTATTACTATGTTGACTAACATCTGTGGATGCAGGAAAACAGGTTGGAGGAATCCAACTGGATTCCTCAAAAATATATATTATCTGTTGTTTGTTTGATTTCATATATATTCATATATGATGTGTTGAAAATCAAATGATTGAAAATTGGTTGGTTTGATTGTTTAAAATATCCCTAGAGCTTGAATATTGATTCATAAAAATATCGGAAAGGGTATTTGATATTTAAAAAGGAAATTCTATTTTTATAAATAGAACTTGAATTTTTAATAAAACTATAGAAAATATTAACTTGTTTTGAAGGTATATAAAACAAGTGATCGAATTTATAAAGTTGTTTATAAATGGAAAAGATGGAATTTGAATCGAATTTATAAAGTTGTTTATAAATGAAAAGATGGAATTTGAATCGAATTTATAAAGTTGTTTATAAATGAAAGGATGGAATTTGAATTGAATTTATAAAGTTGTTTATAAATGAAAAGATGGAATTTGAATCGAATTTATAAAGTTGTTTATAAATGAAAAGATGGAATTTGAATCGAATTTATAAAGTTGTTTATGAATGAAAATATGGGATTTGAATTGAATTTATAAACGTTGTTTATAAATAGAAAGGTGGGATTTGAATTGAAGTTATAAACGTTGTTTATAAATAATGCAGAGAATTCAAATGGACTTTAACTATAGATTTGAATATAGAAATTCAAATGGACTTTGAATATAGAAATTCAAATGGACTTTAACTATAGATTTGAATATAGAAATTCAAATGGACTTTAAACTATAGATTTGAATATAAAAATTCAAATGGACTTTAAACGATTTGAATATAGGATTCAAATGGAATTTAAACAATAGAATTTGAATAGATTTGAATAATAGAATTCAAATGGAGTTTAACTATAGAATTTGAATATAGAATTCAAATGAAGTTTAAAAATAGGGATACAAATAGAATTCAAATGAAGTTTAAAAATAGGGATGCAAATAGAATTCAAATGAAGTTTAAATAAAGAGAATTCAAATAGAATTGAATTGGAATTTGAATAAGAAGTCGATAAGGGAACGAGAGTATGAGTATAATTAGAATTTGTTAATATG
Source organism: Allium sativum (assembly GCA_030737875.1). NCBI lineage: Eukaryota > Viridiplantae > Streptophyta > Magnoliopsida > Asparagales > Amaryllidaceae > Allium > Allium sativum. Next base: position 847,360,831 of record CM060922.1, on the reverse strand, counting down.
CAGTTAAATTATATTTGAACATGTCATGTTCAAATATGAAGGTGAAATAGAATGAAAAGTTAAGCAACAGATTTAATTAACAAATTAATTAACGAATTTAGTTAAAACGATTGGTATAGTTAAAATAGATTGGACAGGTATAAACATACAGGAGACAGGTTTGGAATAAAGTATAGAAGTGAAATAAATAGAATGCCCGACAAAAAGGTACGTATTTAATTTCCATATGAGATTTTATGCGCCGTATCGGCAAGCCGCTTGGCTTTTTCTTTTTCTTTTTAAGATGAGAAGGACCGGGAAAGCTATTTGAAATTTCCCGATGCTCCCGGTACAAAGGAGGTTATGGCGAATTTTTCCGGGAATTTAAGGAGATAGAATATTTTTAAGATAATTTGATAGTTAGAAATCAACGTATCAAAATATATAGAAGTCGATAAGAAAACGAACTTAGAAATAGAATAGTATAATCAAAAAGGAAGTATAAGAATAAAATCTCGTAGAAATAGAAGAGAAAGTTTATATGTGTTTAAATGTGAATAATCAGTTGTATGGATTGGTTATTCGAGTAAGTAGTCTTGTCTGTTTTGACGTTAAATGTTATTCAGTCAAGGTCTGAGAGGTAATTATACCCCAACTTGGTTGATTTCATGATATACCGATAAGTAGCAAGATTCAGGCTCGAAGATCAATGTGGAATAAGAATTAGTTAAATACTGTATTTGAGTTGTCGTAACGATGTTTTACACAACATCCGTTTTAACCCAAATATGTGCAAAGCTTGGAAATAGAATAATGAATATTTCCTAGTATAGAAAATAAAGGAAGGCGATATATGGAAATGTTTTCCAAAGAACGTATAAGGCCAATATGGTTATTGAAAATATTTGGTTAACAAATATTGATAAAGAAATAGAAAAGAGATTTAATTAATGGAATATTAATTAAAGGTTCAGTGATTGTTGGATGTTTGGATGAACACTTGTTTTATTCGATAGTTAAATCATCGACTATCGAAACACTTGTTTTTATTCGATAGTTAAATCACAGACTATCGAAGTTTTGACCATCGTTGTCAATATGGAGAGACCGGTTGGATTATTATCCGAAGAACCACTCCATATCGGCAGTAGCGTGCGAATCAGATTATATAAAGATAATCGAAGACGGAGTAGAGTGCAAGGACTTTTTCTATAAATAGAAATAGTGCCTTCAGTTCATCCTGTTCCTGGGTGACTTGTATGGATGAATGTCTGACAGAGTATTTCCAGAAAGGTCACGTACATTGATTTCTTCAACTGTACCAAGAGTGGAAGCGGAGGAGGAAACTTCTTTTAGCTGACACGTAATGTACTGTTGTAGACGTCAATTAGTGATTTTCGATGGATCTGACGATGTGACATTCGAAGTGAATCTGGTGAGATGATAAAGCGTAGCTTCTAGCCTCAACAACCGGTAAATGACAGAAATCGGGCAAGCAGCATGGCTATGTAGGTCGCACCTATTAGGGTGTATAATCACCTGATCTAGAGTTTCATTTACTTCTGAAAATCTATTGTCGATGCTGTCCTATTCGGGAAACGGTTGTTGATCCCAACCGTTGGTGATATACATTCGATACACTCAAGCGAAATGAGTGGTCGGTCATATGTGGCTGAGTTGCAAGATGTTCTTGTTGAACTCGGTGTATTCTCCTCTAGAGATATACCAGCGGAAGGTGCTTCCATACCTTGTCATAGTTGGAAACCCATTACCCAATACGTGCTTGCGGTTTTAAATGTATATTATATATGTGGAACGTGAGATGCAAACGTTGCACTAGATTGTTATTTACTTGATTTAGACATTATTATAATATCAAAAGAGTTTTGATATAAAGATAAGTCAAGTGTTTGGATTTTCATAAGGGAAAAACCCGTTCCGTGTTATACGGCGTGGTCTTATGAGATATCATTTAGTCTTCTGAAACTGTTTTAAACTGTTTACTCATACCAGTCCCATGACTGACCCGGAGTTTTATTTTGTTCTACCTAAACTCTTGGGTGCCTAAATTTGTACGGGCAGTCAAGTAGTGCAGGATTTTTCAGATATATCTAAAGGAGCTTGGAGCAGGAGGCTTCAGCGTTATCTAGTTATAGTGTTGTTCCGTTGTGTTGTAAGTATTGTACTCTGATAAGTGTATGTTATACAGTTAAGATTTTGTATTTCAAGATATGATATATTATATTTTGTTCCGCTGCGATGTGAGATTCTGTGTTGTTATTTCTGTTCTTCTTCTATCTCTTTCTTCTAAAAAAAAATGTTCCGTATTTTCGTGATATTTGGGTTGGATGTATGATGTATATAGTCAACTCCGATGTTATGGAAATCTGGGTCATTACAGTTGGTATCAGAGCTTAGGTTGAGCGAATACCTAGGCTTGTTGGAATGTGCCCATTAGAGATAGGATCAGTAGTATCCTAGAATGAGTTGAGTGTATATATATACGAGAGAGCGTACTTGTTATTTGATATAAAAACTGTTTTATATTGTGTTGACTAGTCTGTTGAGTAGATTATAAATTTTGGTTGAATCGTGGGACGCCACGATGTCGATAGGAGTTTATAAACACTTGAACAGAAGATTGGACACGATATTGTTTTCAAATAGTTAAGTTGATTGTTAAGATTATAATCAAATTAGATTATAAAACAGAAATAGTTATATATATAACCAATGGAATTTGTATATGAAATCAAATATACAAAGGAGATGAAATTGGAATTGAATTCCAACCAGAATTCAGAATTTAAAATCCTGGGAGTTTGGAAAATATTTTTCTAAATGGAGTTTGAAAGTAATATAGCACTGGACTCATTCAGTAGTTGGGAAATAATTCTGATGATGGTCGCAACATCATCAGTGTTCATTTTCGAGTTTCTAAGTGATGAATTGCTGCCTTAGAAAAGTTTTGATGGAAATTTGTTTGAAAAGAAACAAGTTGTTTGAAAATTCAAATGTTTTGAATTTGAGATAGATAAATATATGTATATACTTATATTACTTCAGAGGAATTTTGAAATGAGAATTGGAATATAGATTTCAAATAGAAGTAAAATAAAGGAATTTGAATATATATATAATTCAAATAGAAGTGAAATAGAATTTGAATTCAAAGGAGTTAAAATAGAATTTAAATTCAAAGGATTTCAAATAGAAATTGAACAAAGGAATTTAAATAGAAATTGAATAAAGGATTTCAAATGGAATTTGAATAAGGGATTTGAAATGAGTTTTGAATGAAGGATTTCAAATAGAAATTGAAGATAAGAAATTCAAATAGAATTTGAAGATAAGGAATTGAAATAGGATTTGAATAGAAGAAAATTCAAATTGAAATTGAATAAAAGGAAATAATATAGAGTTTGAATAAAGAAATTCAATGGAATTTGAACATTGTAAATATATAGGATTTGAATATTAGAAGTGAAATAGATCGGGAATATTAAAAAATGGATTTGATACATATTAAAAATATAGCAGAATGGAGATTGAATTTATTATAAACAAGTTAAAACGTTTATATTTATAAATATAATTAAAACGAGCTCGCCATAGTGCGGCAGTTCGTAAATTGGCGATTCGAACTTCAATTTAGTATACAGAACTCAATTGAAGTCGGAATTCTGTGAAACAAGAATCGTCGGGACCGGTTGAACAATAGTTTTCTAATGAAAGAGAAAATTCTAGATTTCGTCGTATAGATTTTTAGATATGTCAAAATCAAATTTTTAGAAAAGCAGCGCCAGAACCATTATAAAAACCATAACGGTTTAATTGAATAAACAAAGGGATTGTTAGGAAATAAAATCCGAATTGGCATTAGAAAAATCCAGACTGGGGATATAAAATAAATATGAACTCCAATGAAGTAAGTGAAATGATTTTTAAGACAAAAATCATATTTTAAATGGTTAAATAGAATTAACTAAATTGGAGAATAATTGGTTAAAGGAAATTTGAATCGAAATTGGGTTTTTGGATAAGTAAAAGAGATTGAGAATTTATATTCGAAATCGAATATATAACTCGAGTTGAAAATATAATTAGATTAGTTTATAATTAAGATTGACATATATTTGAACAAGTTATATTCAAATAAAAAAGGGTGAAATAGGCAAAACGGTTAATTACCAACGAGTTAATGGGAATTTGAATGGTTGAAAATTAAATTTAACTTAAGTTAAATGGATCGAAATGAATAAATTGAGTAAAATCAATGTGAATGAAATATAAATTGGGTGTGAATAAAGGAAATATATTTGTAACACAAATACAAAGGAAGTTATGTGCAAGCAAATAGAAGGAGAAATATTTGTAAAAACAATTACAAATAGAATTTAAAAAGGAATATTTGTAAAACATTTACAAATAGATTCAATGGAAATATTTATTTATAGAAAATAAATAGAATGTTATAAATGAGATATTTATTTGTTAAATAAATAGAATTTAATCAAAGGAATATTCAGAAGATGAATAGAAATGAAAATCTGTTTTAACAGATAAATAGAAAAGATTTATTTATAAATAACAGTTTATGAATTAAATTGAATATTTATCATTGAATAGATGGAATATATAAGTCCGAACTTATATAGGGAAGAGATATTGGTTTTTAACACCGATAGTTTTAAATAGAAGGGTTACACAACACTTGTATAAGTGAAGTAACGCTATTAAAGAGAACATTTATAAAGTAAAGAACCGTTACTAAAAGTAAATCTTTATAAATGGATAAACGTTATCCAATAGGAGTTATTCGAATAGGAGAAGTCAATTAAAGTTAGAAATAATCGATTAGAGTTAGAATTAACCAGTTAGAGTTATTCTAATGGAATTAATCGAGTAAAGTTATCGAATATCACTTATTCGAAGTAGTTATCGAATATAGTGTATTCGAGAGAAGAGTAGTTATCGAATATAGTGTATTCGAGTGGAGAAATCGAATATTGTTCATCGAGTAGAGTTATCGAATATTATTTATTCGAAGAGCAGTTATCGAATATTGGTTATTCGAAGTTAGTTAATCTAAAGGAGTTAGTTAGTTAATCCAAAGGAGTTAGTCGAAGTAAAGGAGTTAATCGAATATTGGTTATTCAGATAGAATTAAAGGAATTATCGAATTTGGTTATTCGGAAGGAATTATGGAATTTGGTTATTCGGAAGGAGTTATCGATTATTAGTTAATCGAAGTGAGTTATAAAATATGGGTTATTCGAAGGAGTTATCGAATTTAGTTATTCGATGGAGTTAATCGAAAAGAGTTAAATCCAATAGAGTAAATTGAATAGAGTAAATCGAATATAGTTTATTCGAAGAAAGGTTTTCGAATCTAGTTATTCGAAAGATAGATTATCGAATATAGTTATTCGAAGGGAGGAGTTATCGAATAGGGATTTATTCGAAAGAGAGTTACGTAAGGAAGTTGAAATGTTGAGTGTCAACATAAATAAGATTTTGGAAAAGTTAATGGGTTTGTAGCACTTTTTCTACCTTAGCAATTTCGAGGACGAAATTATTTTAAGTGGGGAAGAATGTAATGACCCGGATTCTTAGGGAGTTAATTTTTAAATATTTAATATGGATTTAAATATTGGGTAGATAATATAAATGGAAATTTTTATATTAGAGTTATCGATTTAATAATCAATTTCGATTTAATATCGAATATATTATTTTATCAAAAAAAGGAATTTGCGAATAACTGAATTCGAAGTCAAACACTGAATTAGAAACAGTTCAGATAATCAATTCAAACTCCTGTTTGAATTAGAAAAATAATATTAATTTATTTTCGTAGAATTTATTGTTTTAAAATTTGATGTATATCAGTTTAAATTAATACCTTCCACAGATGATCGAATTGGACTTCGTGACCTATCCTAGTGTGTCCGGAATAGGGGTATTACCCTATAATTGACAGTTGTTGGGTTCAGAAAGGAGTTCAGACTCGAGACATATTTTAATTTAAGGGATACCGACTCATAAACAAATTTAAAATAAAAAATAAAAAATCTTAGTTTGTGGACAACAAACAAAACCATGTTCCCTCTTATGTCGACGCAACGAACAACCCGTGTTCTCCATTAACTCCACAAACTAAAACGAAACGTGGGCCTCCTTCTTCCTCTCAAAAACCATAAAACCCTCCTTATAAATCAAGGGTCGTTTCTCAAATCAGAAGGAAAAAAACCGAATCCCTCTTCTATGAAATCAAACTCGTGGCCTTTCTTTTTCTCTGATTTAAATCGCACCAGCTCAAAAATAGAAGAAGCCATTAGTTCAGTTCGAAACAAATCGAGGGCGACGAGGCATCCTGGAGCTCGCGACGCATCTGAAGTACGGAATTTCTGGATCTCGTTGATAACCTGAGGGTGCGGAAATTTCTGGTGAAGAAATGGAGCGAGCGACAGTATTCTGGACGGGCTCGGTCTTGAACCTGAAGCTCGATTTCGATTCTCTGGAGTTCAATAGCAACGCAACAGTGACCTCGGAGGTAGGAGATTAGGGTGCGACAGTAGCAGATGCGAGTGGTAGCAATGGCGTTGGCGATGGGAAATAGGGTTCGACAGTGACTTTGAGGTATCGGCAGTTTCAAAAGGGGTTACAGGATGCTTGGAAGTCGAAATATTCATCTAGAAGAAAGGGGGAATTAGGAAGTTAACAAGGTAATTAATTATATAATTTGTTAGTTAATATTTTCTTATAAGAATTTAATTAGTATAGTGGTTAGAATTAAATTTGTATAATGGTTAGGATTTTTATTAGTATATCAGTATATATTAGTTTAATTATTTGTTAAGATAAAATTAGTTTAGTAACCATTAGAAAAAGAAAAATATAAAGGAAAGTTATTTATTTATTTAAATAATTAATTTAAATAAATAAATGTTTAATTGGTAAATTTGAATAAAATCATCGCAGGTGTGAATTTATTCGAGGAAATACATATCCGAGATGAAATGGAAATTTACTGGTTGTTCGGCAATTTAAATTCTGGTGAGTAAACCTCACTCACCATTTAATTAGAATTATTTCTAGTTGTTAAAAATAATTGCTATGCTTGTTTGAATATTGTTTGGTTGATTTAAAATATATATTAGTTATTTAGGACTATTATATATATATTGGGTTGATTGATTGGTTGGATTCCCGCAGTTTCATTAGCGGATGCCCGCAGTTTCATAGCGGATGATTACCCTATACGCCCCACTCTATGATTAGTGGATGACCTTCTATACCGCGATATCCTGCCTCGAAGCAGGATGGGTATTACTATGTTGACTAACATCTGTGGATGCAGGAAAACAGGTTGGAGGAATCCAACTGGATTCCTCAAAAATATATATTATCTGTTGTTTGTTTGATTTCATATATATTCATATATGATGTGTTGAAAATCAAATGATTGAAAATTGGTTGGTTTGATTGTTTAAAATATCCCTAGAGCTTGAATATTGATTCATAAAAATATCGGAAAGGGTATTTGATATTTAAAAAGGAAATTCTATTTTTATAAATAGAACTTGAATTTTTAATAAAACTATAGAAAATATTAACTTGTTTTGAAGGTATATAAAACAAGTGATCGAATTTATAAAGTTGTTTATAAATGGAAAAGATGGAATTTGAATCGAATTTATAAAGTTGTTTATAAATGAAAAGATGGAATTTGAATCGAATTTATAAAGTTGTTTATAAATGAAAGGATGGAATTTGAATTGAATTTATAAAGTTGTTTATAAATGAAAAGATGGAATTTGAATCGAATTTATAAAGTTGTTTATAAATGAAAAGATGGAATTTGAATCGAATTTATAAAGTTGTTTGTAAATGAAAATATGGGATTTGGATTGAATTTATAAACGTTGTTTATAAATAGAAAGGTGGGATTTGAATTGAAGTTATAAACGTTGTTTATAAATAATGCAGAGAATTCAAATGGACTTTAACTATAGATTTGAATATAGAAATTCAAATGGACTTTGAATATAGAAATTCAAATGGACTTTAACTATAGATTTGAATATAGAAATTCAGATGGACTTTAAACTATAGATTTGAATATAGAAATTCAAATGGACTTTAAACGATTTGAATATAGGATTTAAATGGAATTTAAACAATAGAATTTGAAGAGATTTGAATAATAGAATTCAAATCGAGTTTAACTATAGAATTTGAATATAGAATTCAAATAAAGTTTAAAAATAGGGATACAAATAGAATTCAAATGAAGTTTAAAAATAGGGATGCAAATAGAATTCAAATGAAGTTTAAATAAAGAGAATTCAAATAGAATTGAATTGGAATTTGAATAAGAAGTCGATAAGGGAACGAGAGTATGAGTATAATTAGAATTTGTTAATATGCAGTTAAATTATATTTGAACATGTCATGTTCAAATATGAAGGTGAAATAGAATGAAAAGTTAAGCAACAGATTTAATTAACAAATTAATTAACGAATTTAGTTAAAACGATTGGTATAGTTAAAATAGATTGGACAGGTATAAACATACAGGAGACAGGTTTGGAATAAAGTATAGAAGTGAAATAAATAGAATGCCCGACAAAAAGGTACGTATTTAATTTCCATATGAGATTTTATGCGCCGTATCGGCAAGCCGCTTGGCTTTTTCTTTTTCTTTTTAAGATGAGAAGGACCGGGAAAGCTATTTGAAATTTCCCGATGCTCCCGGTACAAAGGAGGTTATGGCGAATTTTTCCGGGAATTTAAGGAGATAGAATATTTTTAAGATAATTTGATAGTTAGAATTCAACGTATCAAAATATATAGAAGTCGATAAGAAAACGAACTTAGAAATAGAATAGTATAATCAAAAAGAAAGTATAAGAATAAAATCTCGTAGAAATAGAAGAGAAAGTTTATATGTGTTTAAATGTGAATAATCAGTTGTATGGATTGGTTATTCGAGTAAGTAGTCTTGTCTGTTTTGACGTTAAATGTTATTCAGTCAAGGTCTGAGAGGTAATTATACCCCAACTTGGTTGATTTCATGATATACCGATAAGTAGCAAGATTCAGGCTCGAAGATCAATGTGGAATAAGAATTAGTTAAATACTGTATTTGAGTTGTCGTAACGATGTTTTACACAACATCCGTTTTAACCCAAATATGTGCAAAGCTTTGAAATAGAATAATGAATATTTCCTAGTATAGAAAATAAAGGAAGGCGATATATGGAAATGTTTTCCAAAGAACGTATAAGGCCAATATGGTTATTGAAAATATTTGGTTAACAAATATTGATAAAGAAATAGAAAAGAGATTTAATTAATGGAATATTAATTAAAGGTTCAGTGATTGTTGGATGTTTGGATGAACACTTGTTTTATTCGATAGTTAAATCATCGACTATCGAAACACTTGTTTTTATTCGATAGTTAAATCACAGACTATCGAAGTTTTGACCATCGTTGTCAATATGGAGAGACCGGTTGGATTATTATCCGAAGAACCACTCCATATCGGCAGTAGCGTGCGAATCAGATTATATAAAGATAATCGAAGACGGAGTAGAGTGCAAGGACTTTTTCTATAAATAGAAATAGTGCCTTCAGTTCATCCTGTTCCTGGGTGACTTGTATGGATGAATGTCTGACAGAGTATTTCCAGAAAGGTCACGTACATTTATTTCTTCAACTGTACCAAGAGTGGAAGCGGAGGAGGAAACTTCTTTTAGCTGACACGTAATGTACTGTTGTAGACGTCAATTAGTGATTTTCGATGGATCTGACGATGTGACATTCGAAGTGAATCTGGTGAGATGATAAAGCGTAGCTTCTAGCCTCAACAACCGGTAAATGACAGAAATCGGGCAAGCAGCATGGCTATGTAGGTCGCACCTATTAGGGTGTATAATCACCTGATCTAGAGTTTCATTTACTTCTAAAAATCTATTGTCGATGCTGTCCCATTCGGGAAACGGTTGCTGATCCCAACCGTTGGTGATATACATTCGATACACTCAAGCGAAACGAGTGGTCGGTCATGTGTGGCTGAGTTGCAAGATGTTCTTGTTGAACTCGGTGTATTCTCCTCTAGAGATATACCAGCGGAAGGTGCTTCCATACCTTGTCATAGTTGGAAACCCATTACCCAATACGTGCTTGCGGTTTTAAATGTATATTATATATGTGGAACGTGAGATGCAAACGTTGCACTAGATTGTTATTTACTTGATTTAGACATTATTATAATATCAAAAGAGTTTTGATATAAAGATAAGTCAAGTGTTTGGATTTTCATAAGGGAAAAACCCGTTCCGTGTTATACGGCGTGGTCTTATGAGATATCATTTAGTCTTCTGAAACTGTTTTAAACTGTTTACTCATACCAGTCCCATGACTGACCCGGAGTTTTATTTTGTTCTACCTAAACTCTTGGGTGCCTAAATTTGTACGGGCAGTCAAGTAGTGCAGGATTTTTCAGATATATCTAAAGGAGCTTGGAGCAGGAGGCTTCAGCGTTATCTAGTTATAGTGTTGTTCCGTTGTGTTGTAAGTATTGTACTCTGATAAGTGTATGTTATACAGTTAAGATTTTGTATTTCAAGATATGATATATTATATTTTGTTCCGCTGCGATGTGAGATTCTGTGTTGTTATTTCTGTTCTTCTTCTATCTCTTTCTTCTAAAAAAAAAAATGTTCCGTATTTTCGTGATATTTGGGTTGGATGTATGATGTATATAGTCAACTCCGATGTTATGGAAATCTGGGTCATTACATTTTATTTAAAAATTATTGGATTTCAAATCTAGTTAATAACTAGTTCTTTTTGATAAAAATGTATTTTTATCTTTACATACGTGGAATTTTTCATGCAAATTTTTTCCAAATCATTTTTTATGATTTTACACAAATTATTGATATTTTTAATAATTTTATCAAGGCTCGTACAGTCGGTTTCCAATAACGGCCACCGAACTACACTTACTACGACCTTTTTCAAATTTGATTTGGATATAATTCCAAATCCAACTGTTAGATTTCAAGTCCCTTTATTGGAAAGATCTTTTCGATACAAATCCAACGGTTCAAGTTTCAGGAGATTCCAATGGTCGGATCTCCTATAGTATCAATTCTAAGTCATTGGTCGAAATTCGCGAATGGTCGCGCCGCGGTGCATTCTGTTCTGGCCATTAAATATATATACTATATATATTATATATATTTTGTCGATGTCCATTTAAAACGTATTTTATAAATTGTTTATAAATCCATTTTAAAACGATTCTAACTTCATTTTCAATTTTAAATCAAAATTGAATATTCCATATCATTATAATATATAAATGACAATATTTTCAAAATATTAGATTTTGAAATCATTTCCTTTTCGATGTTCATTATAAGAATGAATAAAATCGATATAAACATCGTTCATGTCAAAATGACGCATAACTAATCAATAGGCTTTTTATATTTCAATATTTTCATGTCCATCCAAAATCGGACATCAAAATCAGATTTTAATCATTCACTGAATATTATTTTTTAAATATTCCTTATTTTAGAATATTCATTATTTTAAAATATTTGTTCTTTCTGAATTATAATCAGACATAGTCAGTTACCATATAATGTTATATATATGGATTTCATACAACACATGTATACAACACCAATCAAAATCAATCAATCATCATCCAAAGTGCATCGCACAACTGCATAAGCATTAAATCCAAATAAATAATTCTTACAGCAGTCTGTCAACCAATCAACTGACATACAACTAAATAATTGGGATTAGTGCACGTTAAATATCATCCCAATACCCATGTGGGTTTCAACCAACAAATATCGAATGTTGTTTGTGTAGTTCGGCGATGTGTAAAATTTATCTTCCCAATCAATATCAGTTAAATGTGTATACATAAACAATTAATTCGATTTGTAAATGAATATTTATTTAATTCATATACACGTTAAAAAATATATTTTTAACGAAAAAATATTTTATTCAACACATGAATATTTTATACGTTCCATTTATAAAATAAAAATGATATTTTTATTGTTCTAACATTTTTTTAGAAAATTTTGGTTGCATAATGGCGCGATACTATAACCAGAATAAGGTCTAGCCTTATCCCTCGCCTAATACTGGCTCGCGCCATACACATACCAATTCTAGTCAATTCAATTTACATCCCAAATCAAATTCAACCAATTTATCAATCAAAACAAACAACCAAACACCCATGGCTTCAATCAAAGGTATCGGGCGCTTCTAAGCACCGTCTGCATCCTAGTATATATATTTAACTAGAAAATAAAATTAGAGTGAGAAGTTCTCACCTTCGGTTTCCACTCCGCCAGTTTTATTTCTGAATTTCTGAACAGTTTGGATTTACCCGAAATTCCAATGCAGTCTTTTTCACGCTGTTCATAGTAAAAACCACATTTTTAATACTGTGCTATTGTATATATAAAAATCATATTTTTATATCGCTGCTGTATATATAAAAATCATATTTTTGACTTGTTGTTTATTTTTTAAAAATCATATTTTTAAAACAATGCTATTTAAATTAAAAATCACATTTTTACAATGCTAAATATCATATTTTTGTATGATTAAAAATCATATTTTTATGTTAATAAAAATCTAAACTTTATGTTAATAAAAATCTAAACTTTCTTCATATAAAAATCTAATCTTTTTTCATATAAAAATCTAATCTTTCTTCATATAAAAATCATAAAAATCCTATCTTTATAATCATAAAAATCCTATCTTTATAATCATAAAAATCCTAACTTTATAATCATAAAAATCCAAATGTAATCCGCTTAAAAATCATAGATTTTCTTCGCTTAAAATCAAAATCAAAAAGAGGAAAGAAAGAAAAAAAACTTACATTGACCGAAGAAGAGGGTGAGGTTCTGGTGCAGGCGGCGTCGAGATGGTGGCTGTTGGAGGGCGTCGGTGATGGGCGGTGCGGGCTTCGAGGGTGCTGCAAGCAGTGGCTGTCGATTTGGGGGGCTAGGGTTTGCGATGGGTTTTGGGGCTTGGAAGAAAAAAGAGGCAAGGAGAGAGAATGGGAGGGGTGGCGGTCAGAGGGGTGTATCGGAGGGGGAGGCGCTGGAGCTAGGGAGGGGCTGTGGTGGTCCACGGTGGAGGCAGTGGGCTTTGGAAGGGGAGAGACGCGATTTGAATTGGGGGGGTGGTTTCTCGTGTTGACTACGAGATAGAATATTTAGGGGTTTGACCCTGTCAAACCCCATATACATATATATATGTATGTATATTCGAAAATCAAGTTTTCCATTCAATCTCCAAATCGAACCTACCAACTGTCGCCCCTAGATAATTACCCACATTCCTAACACAATGAGATATGTTTCGTAAGCCAATGCAGCTGTTACGATCAGTTTTTATTAAAATTAAGATATAAATCAGTATATATTCAATTTGAACGCACATTTTAATTTAGCGGGGTCACATACTAATCCCAAAAATTCCAGAAAAATTAATCTAGCAATGTTTTGATGATACGGTCCTAATAAATCTAATATCGTCGAATTTGGAGACCGTTTGAAAAACGGTCATTTTCCAGTCAATTAAATTCAAATTAAAATTACCAAACGCGTTTAATTTCACCATGCTCACATAATAATTCCAAAATTTACGAAAATTGGAATCTAGCAATAATTTGACATTACGGATCCAACAAAAGTGGTCTCGTCAAAAACGGAGGTCGTTTGCAAAGTGGCTATTTTTAAGGGCTATATATATATTCCATAGCGATTATTCTAAATTTTTAACTGGCCATAACTTTTTATTCCCATCATGAAATCTGTACTTTTCACATCCGTTGGAAAGATATTATCAAACGGATTCAAATATTTCTGGTTTTACTGAAATCCGATTTATTTTGCATCCTGCACATTCATTTGAAATTTGAAATTGAATTTTCAAACTACCCCGCCATTTCAGGCTCGTTTTATAATTGAAATAAATTATACATTCTAACTTCGATTTAAATAAATTTTTAGTTGTTATTATTTAAATAAATAATTTTAAATATTCAAAATTCATAAAAATTGCCAAAATAAAAATTTTAAATTGGTTCTGATTTTCCGGGTTGTTACAATCTCCCCCACTTGAAATCTTTTCGTCCTTAAAAAGGAACGGAGCTGAAAGATGTTTAACTAACCAACTCAACTTCCATTCTGGCGTTCATTCTTCAACTTTTCTGTTTCTAAGAATTTTCTAATTTTTCAAAAATTTGGCTAACACCCTAAATTTTCGAAAAAATTCTCCATAACATCCTTTGTACGGGGAGACCTTTAAAACCGCAACTAACCTCACAGGTCCCTCACCAATCCAAAAGAAAAAAGAAAAAGCCAAGCGGCTAACCAATCGGCTCATAAAATCATCAAATCATAATAAATTAGTAACCATGTACCTATTTGTCGGACAAACAATTTTATTCCTTTTCTTAGCCTCTTTGTTATGACCTATTCGTTATATACACATGTACACATATGCAATTGCAATCAATTTTCAAGTCAGTTCAATATTTGATTCAATTTTTCTTAATGGTTCAAAATTTTAATTAATCAAACCAATAATCAAACAACACAACCAACAATCAATTAGTTGATTATCATTTGAAAAACATAACTTTTATATGTATAAAAAATCATATTTTTGATGCCAGTTCACAAACAATAAATCCTATCTAGTTTTGGTTCTCACACCAGTCAATTGGAAATATATAGAAATCTCACTTTTGAAGCTCGAACATAAACTCTGATGATGCTAGCAATCATCAGAGTCATCTCCGGGCTACTAGAGAGTGATTCTATATCTATCAAGTATATTTGAGACTTTGAATCTATTTTAATTACGCATATATTCAAAATCATCATATACTCGATTATCCAAATTCAATATAAAATAAATATTCAAATATGTAATACAAGGTCTAAATCTTCAAAACAAAATTTGCTTTCATTTTATTTTCAAATAACACTCTTCACACTCGTTCTAGGACACTACTGATCCCATCTCTAACAAACCATTCTCATTGGACATTACTAACCCAATCTAAGATAAATTCTTTCGTTTGGTTCTAATATGCCTTGTTCTCGATCTCTGTAAACCAAATCTCTGATACCAACTGAAGCGACCCAAACTCACCCTTACGGGAATGTCCGGATTGAGTTGAGAACACGACAAATCAGGACACAAACAGAAGAACATTTCAATGCTTATTACAACAATTTACATCAGAGTACAAGAATATAACAGAGTATGAATAAATAATATACATTTGATAAATATCAGTGATATAAATTACTTTTAAGTACATAGCAGCGGAAAAATAATACAAAGCACAACTGAAAGAAATACTCGGATACAGTGCTTTCCGAATATAGTTCCAACTGTAAATCCAGGATCCTGTGAATATAATATCTGCAAAACCAAAACTACTAGATGCCCGTATGGAAAATAGGGGTACCCAGAGTTTAGGTTAAAACAATAAACTCCATGTCAGGCATGTGACGGTGTGAGAACTAAAACCAGTTATTAAATCTTTTACTTCAAAAGAGTAAATCAAGGGACCACGCCGTGTAACATGGACTGGGTTTCCTCCCAAGAATACCAGTGCATAGAATAAACAGCATAATGTTTTTTGAAAAAATGAAGCTATTATAAGACTCGGGTCCCATCACACAATGCAAAGTAAGCCGGAGGATAGAGTTTTACCTTATAATAGACAAATATGCTTGGTATGTTTAAAACAAATCATTTGATACTATTATAAGTGCATAGTGTACAAAACAACTTCAAATATAAATATATCAATCATAGACGGCAAGGGTACCACATATCATGTCGCCATACTAGGCTCTACAATCAAAACCGCACGTTGTTGTATTGGAAGTTAGATTTCTTTCTGTGAACCAAGGCAAGGGATCGTCCTTCCGATTCGAGACACTCTAGCCCGTGCCTCAGGATTTAGCGGCAACTGAACCTAGATCGTCAGGGCTGGTCTACATTTTTAGTGGATTAATAATCCCTGAATAATACATTTCCCTGCCCTATGGGGCGTAAGTCCAATCAATATGTTGACCATGTCATCCATCAGCCCCGCAGTGACCAATATAACTAAGGCGCCTCTCTATCCATCAAATAATATGCAATATCCACATGAGTAAAATGTCTGGGCTTTATACCATGACACCACTTCTAGCTAGAAAGAAACGCATGTCCTCCCTGAGGTCCTCTCCCATTTCTGGTTCACACCGGGGTGTGAGGCTCGCGAATTAACGCTATACACAAAGCTATGCCCTTTAAGGTCGTGCTTTGATCATCAACCACAAGACTCTGCTTTTCAACAGAAGACTTGATCATTTGCATCTCAGCA
Source organism: Allium sativum (assembly GCA_030737875.1). Taxonomy (NCBI): domain Eukaryota; kingdom Viridiplantae; phylum Streptophyta; class Magnoliopsida; order Asparagales; family Amaryllidaceae; genus Allium; species Allium sativum. Next base: position 847,344,384 of record CM060922.1, on the reverse strand, counting down.
TGCCACACAGGCAATTCACGCCATGTGACCAATGTCTATCGATATATTACCTCTGAGCTCATACGTCTCAGAGAAAGATGTTAAGCAAGAGAATAAATTCTCCGCCACCAAACAGATATATATTTAATAGAGATCAACCAACACAGAAAAAATCCAATGTCAGGCACACATCCATTTATAAGTTCGTTCTGGGTCTGAACGAAACCAGAGGCACCTTATTCCTCGTCCTATATGTCCAATACAGGAAAGAGGTCCTCGCATGTCCGGTCGATCTCCAAGCACGTCTGGACTATCACCACTTATTACCTTGTCTTGGGTGTACAGCCCAGTCAAGACAACAGTAACCATCCAAAGATGTGAAGACCTCCGGCCTTCAACCACTGTCTTCATCGTCGACATATCGTCGAATTAGTTATTCAGAATGGGTATAAACCGGGCCTTTCCGAATAACTCGCGTATATTATAAACAAGTGCTACACAAACACAACATACGCCTCATTCCAATTCAGAATATTCTTTTATTTAAATATTTATATCCTTTAGGAAAGGTTCCCATTAATTTTATCAAAGATAAATTCTTTAAATTTATTCTTTAATCTTCCTTTGGATATCAATTCAAACTAAATTAAGGTTTATCCAAACTAGTCGGATTAGCGCACCTTACCGAAATAATCATTTGTTATACTTTCCAATCCCAACCTTTTCATCCCATGGAGCAAAACTGGTAATACTCCATATCTAACACCACAGTGTTATCAAGAAATTTAATTACCATTTCACGTTCAAATCTAATTAAAAATTTAACTATCACTCGGAGCAAAACATGTGATACTTCATTCTCGGTCATTTCCCAGATTTGATAATTTTAAGTTATCATATTCACTTTTCTATCTAATTAACGATTCATTAAAACTCCACTTAGTTTTAATCTTCCAAAAAATCAATATTAATGATTATTTAACTTTGGGAAATCAAGCATGTCGCATCAACAGTCTGCACCGTCTATTGATTTCTGCCGATATATAACCTCTAAGCTCGTATGTCTTAGAGAAGGGTGTTAAGCAAGAGAACAAATTCTCCACCACCAAATAGATATATTTAGTAGAGATCAACCATATAGTTTGAAATACAATGTTAGACATGTAATCCTGTCTTTAACTAGGTTAAAGAACTAATGTCATTTAAAACACACCCAAATCACATTCCATTAATTAAGGAATCTTCACGGAAAGCAGATCAATATATATATATATATAATCGATATCAATTTCCGTAGCTGACTAATAAAATAAATGGAATAATGACGAAGTCTTTTAAATTCCATATATATTAACAGTCTTCCTTCACAGAAGCTTACTTCGAATTTTACCAAATCGAATTCCATTCAATTCCAATTTAATATATTAAATTGGAAAACTTTGCTTTGGAAAATTTCGATTAAATCTTAGTAAAAAGATTTATAAATTCCAAATCACATTTCACTGTAAATCGGGTTAAAGAACGAATGTCATTAAAACACAGTTCACAATAAACCCAATTCACATTCCATTTTATTCCAATTAAATGTTAATTAACTAAAAACTCTAATAATCTTCACTAAAAGATTTATCCTTCTCACACTGGGTTTAAGAACAGTGTTATCTAAGACACCATTCACGACAAACCCAAAATCCAATTCTTTTATTCAACTCCAATTAAATATTAATTAACTGGTGAATTCCCTAAATCTACATTAAAAGATCAATTCTTTTCTCAACTGGGTTTAAGAACAGTGTTACTGAAGACACCATTCACGCCAAACCCAAAATTCCATTTGATATTAAATACAAGGCTTTGAATAGAAATTATATCGGTTTATATTCAATATCAAATTCTGAAACCAATAAATACCGCGTTGGAAATAACGATATAAATACTTCTTCCAAATTCCCATAACAATATTCGTATAATCACGGAATCCCATATCGAAATGTTACGAAGATTATTTCCATTCCAAATCCATTCCAATTTGTTTGTTGGAAATTTCTGGTTATATTAAAACCATCCACAAATCCAATTTATTTTATTTAAAAATGATTGGATTTCAAATCTAGTTAATAACTAGTTCTTTCTGATAAAAATATATTTTTATCTTAACAGACGTGGAATTTTTTATCCAAATTCTTTCCAAATCATCTATTATGATTTTACATAAATTATTGATATTTTTATTAATATTATCAAGGCTCGTACAATCGGTTTCCAACAACGGCCACCGAACTACACTTACATCGACCTTTTCCAAATTTGATTTGGACATAATTCCAAATCCACTCATTATATTTTAAATCTCTTATATTCGTTGAAAAGCTCTTTTCGATACGAACCCAACGGTTCCAGTTTTAGGAGAATCTGACGGTCAGATCTCCCGTAATATCAATTTGAATTCAATGGTCGAAATTCGCGGTCGCGGTAGGGCGCGTTCTATTTTGGCCATTAAATATATATAATATATATTTCTTCTATGTCCATTTAAAACGTATTTTATAAATCATTTATAAATTCATTTTAATACTATTCTAACTTCATTTTCAATTTTAAATCAAATTTAATATTCCATATCATTATAATATATAAATGATAATATTTTCAAAATATCAGATTTTGAAATCATTTCCTTTTCGATATTCATTATAAGAATAAATAAAATCGATATAAATATCGTTCGCGTCAAAATGGCACATAACAAATCAACATGGCTTTATATATTTCAATATTTTCGTGTCCATCCAAAATCGGACATCAAAATCAGATTTTAAACATTTACTAAATTTTTTTTAAATATTCCTTATTTTAAAATATTTATTCTTTCTGAATTGGAATTAGACACATTCAGTTACCATATAATGTTATATATATGGATTTCATACAACACATGTATACAACACCAATCAAAATCAATCAACCATCATCCAGAGTGCATCATACAACTGCGTAAGCGTTAAATATAAATAATAAACACTTACAACAGTCTGTCAACCAATCGATTGACATACAACTAAATATTTGGTACTTGTGTATGTCAAATATCATCCCAATACCCCAAATGCTGAATGTTGTTTGTGTAATTGGGCGATGCGTAAAATTTATCGTCACAATCAATATCAGTTAAATGTGTGTACATAAACAATCGTCCGATTTATGAATGAATATTTATTTTATTCACGTACACGTTAAACATTATACTTTTAACGATAAAATATTTAATATTCAATACATGAACATTTTATACGGTTCATTTATACAATAAAAATGATATTTTTATTGTTTTAACATTTTTTTAAGAAAATTTTGGTTGCATTACGGCGCGATACTAGAACCGGAAAAAGGTCTAGCCTTATCCCTCGCCTAATACTGGCTCGCGCCATACACATACCAATTCTAATCAATTCAATTTACATCCCAAATCAAATTCAACCAATTTATCAATCAAAACAAAAAAAACCAAACATCCTTGGTTTCAATCAAAGGTGTTGGGTGCTTCTAAGAACCGTCTGCATCCTAGTATATATATTTAACTTGAAAATAAAATTAGAGTGAGAAGTTCTCACCTTTGGTTTTCAATCCGCCAGTTTTATTTCTGAATTTATGAAAAGTTTGGATTTGCCCGAAATTCCAACGCAATCTTTTTCACGCTGTCCATAGTAAAAACCACATTTTTAATACTGTACATTTGTATATATAAAAATCATATTTTTATATAGCTATTGTATATATAAAAATCGTACTTTTAACATGATGTTTATATTTTAAAATTCACATTTTTAAAACAACGCTATTTAAATTAAAATTCACAATTTTACAATGCTAAATATCATATTTTTATACGAATAAAAACCATATTTTTATGTTAATAAAAATCTAAACTTTCTTCATATCTTCATATAAAAATCTGATCTTCCTTCATATAAAAATCATAAAAATCCTATCTTTATAATCATAAAAATCCTATCTTTATAATCACAAAAATCCTAACTTTATAATCATAAAAATCATAATGTAAACCGCTTAAAAATCATAGATTTTCTTGCTTAAAATCAAAATCAGAATGAGGAAAGAAAGAAAAAAAACTTACATTGATTGAAGAAGGGGGTACGGTCCAGGTGCAGGCGATGTCGAGATGGTGGCTGGTAGAGGGTGTTGGTGATGGGTGGCATGGGCTTCGGGGGTGCTGTAGGCGATGGCTGCCGATTTGGAGGGCTCGGGTTTGCGATGGGTTTTGGGGCTTGGGGGGAAAAAGAGGCAAGGAGAGAGAATGGGAGGGGTGGCGGTCAGAGGGGGTGTCGGAGGGGGAGGCTTCGGAGCTAGGGAGGGGCGGTGGTGGTCCACGGTGGGGCGGTAGGCTCTGGAAAAGGGTGCGACGCGATTTGAAATGGGGGAGGGGGTGGGGGCGGTTTCTCGTGTTGACCACGAGGTAGAATATTTAGGGATTTGTCCTCACAAAACCACTTATATATATATATTCATATATATATAAAGCAACTTTTCATATAAAAAGCAACTTTTCCATTCAATTTCCAAATCTGTAAAAATCCGGATTTTCAAAACAAATTTAAAATTTTTATTTTAGCAGTTTTAATGGATTTTGAATATTTAAAATAATTTATTTAAATAATAACGACTAAAAATCTATTTAAATCGAAGTTAGAATGGAATTTTTTAATTTAATTATAAAAAGGAGTTTAAAATAGCGCGACATTTTGAAAATTTGATTTTGAATTTTGACTGAATGTACAGGATTCAAAATAAACCGGATTTCAGTAAAACCAAAAATATTTTAATCTGTTTAAAAATATCTTTCCAACAAATCTGAAAAATTGAAATTTCATAACGGCGATCAAAACTTTTGTCCAGTTTAAAATTTAGGGAAGTCGTAGTAGAATTTATATATTTTTTAATATAATATATAGCCCTTAAAAATAGCCATTTTGCAAACGACCTCCGTCTTCGACGAAACCACTTTTGTTGGATCCGGAATGTCAAATTATTGCTAGATTCCAAATTTCACAATTTTTGGAAACAATATGTGAGCGTAGCAAAAGAAAACGCGTTTTGTCAATTTTAGTTGAATTGGATCGACCAGAAAATGGCCATTTTTCTAGCGGTCCCCAAATTTAATGAAATTAGTTTTGTTAGGACTGTATCGTCAAAACAAAGCTGGATATAATTTTTATGGAATTTTCAGAGTCAGTATGTGGCCCCGGTAATTTAAAATGTACGTCTAAATTGAAAATATATCGATTTATATTTTAATTTGAATAAAAACTGATCGAAACATTAGAATTGGCTTACGAAACATATCCCATTGTGTCTGTAATAGGGGTAATTAGCTAGGGGAAACAGTCTTTGGGTTTGATTTGGAGTTCAGAATGATATACGAGTTATATTGAAGTTAAAATGAAATAAATAAAATAAAAATACTATAAAATACATCACACCGTACATTGTATCTCCCCTAACCCTAGAAGCAAACCCAGCTGCCGCCATGTATAATTTGAATGACCAGAATTGTCCCAACTTTGATCCCTTTAAACTTCCAATCCACGAAGTCATTTTCGAAACTTCAAAAAAGAAATTGAAGAACTCTCTGGGCACGTGTTTCTCAATGGTGATGATTGTGTATAAAGAGTCGTGGAGATCGAAATTTTCTCTCAAAGTCAATGCGCTCGAGCGCATTTTCCCACGAAGCGACGACATCAAATGGACTGCCACCTCTGGCGTGGGGAGAGCAGGCTTCGGCTCTCCGAATGGCAGGCTCCGATCAGTTGCAGGCGGCCTCTGGCGGTGGCGCAAGACAAACCCTAGGCGGCAACGGTCTCTGAAAACCTGGAACGAGAAGGGAGCGATGGTGGAAGATAATTAGGGCATGGTTAATTGTTTAATTAATTAATTAAAATTTAATCAATTTAGCTATGTAATTAACATATGAATGGCCATATCTTATTCAAACCAACACAGAATTCAGTGAAATTTGTGATGTTGGAATCACGTGATCGAACACTACACGATGGAACAAAACAAAACTGAAACGGAGCATGTTGGAAATTCAGACAAATCCAAATTCGACCACTGTGAGAACTCCTCCCACTCTAATTTTTTTACAGTTAGTTTTATACTATGATGTAGACGGTGCTTAGCAGCACCCGACAACATTGATTGTAAAAATCAGTTGATTGTTTGTTTGGATTGTGATTTGGATTTTTAATGATTAATATGGCTGAATATATTAAAATTATTTATATAAACTGTGGATATAAAATTATCATGAAATTTAATAATAAAAATTTCATTTTTTATTGTACGAATGAATCATTAAAAAAATTCATTTTTATTAAATAAATATTTAACATAATTAAAGATTCATTTTTATTGTATGAAATGTTAACATAATAAAAACTTCATTTTTATTGTATGAAATGGAACATAATAAAAATTATCATTTTTGTTATATAAAATGTTAGCATAACAAAATTATCATTTTTGTTATATAAAATGTTAGCATAACAAAATTATCATTTTTGTTATATAAAATGTTAGCATAGCAAAATTATCATTTTTGTTATATAAAATGTTAGCAAAATAAAATTGTCATTTTTGTTATATAAGATGTTAGCAAAATAAAAAGACCATTTCCATTGTATAAAGAGTTATCATTATAAGTAGCCCATTTTCATTTGTATGAAATGTAAACATCATAGAATTATCATTTGTATGAAACGTAAACATCATAGAATTGTCATTTGTATGAAATGTAAACATCATAGAATTATCATTTGTATGATATGTAAACATTATAGAATTGTCATTTTGTATGAAACGTTAACATAGTAAAAGATTCATTTTTATTGTATAAAATGTTGATAAAATATGTTTAAAATTAAAATTATATTTTAAGGTATAGGATGAATCATTTTAATGATTAAATATTGATAAAATGTCCTTTTTCACATATAAGTTTAGAATAAAATAATCATTTGTAATCACATGTTTATTTGACAAACATGTCCCCTTTAACATATTAGTTTAGAGTAAAATCGTTATATGATAATCATATGTTTATTTGACAAAATGCCGCCTTTATCATATTAGCTTAGAATAAGTTAATTATATGCTAATCATGTGTTTTATTTAACAAAATGTCACCTTTATCATATTAGTTTAGAATAAAAGAATTATTTATTAATATATGTTTTGTTGATAAAATTTGTCATCTTTATCATGTTAGTAAAGAGAATAAAATAAAATATTTGTGTTTTGAAGATGAGAATTTTTACAATAAAAACCACACCATTATTGTATGTTTAAATCATTAAAATATGTTAACAATAAAAATATACATTTTTAGTTTGTATGTAGGTTAGACTAAAAAGATTGTCGTATTAGCGATGTCTAATAAATGTTCATGTCTAAATAAATGTTCATGTTCAATAAAATATATTTATACAATAAAAATCATATTTTTATTATATATGTGAATCAATAAGTATTCATTTACAAATCGGACGATTTGTTTATGTACACCCATTTGACTGATAGGCATTGGGATGATAAATTTCACACATCGCCCAACTGCACAAACAATAATCAGTATTTGTTGTTTGAAACCCCACACGGGTATTGGGATGATATTTGACATACACTATTCCCAATATTTAGTAGTATGTCAATTGATGGATTGACAGTCTGTGATGAGCGTTATTTATTTATTTTAATGCTCACACAGTTATAAATTGCACTATAGATGTTGTATGAATTTTTAATGATTGCTTATCATTATTGCTGTAGACATGCGATGTATAAAATCCATATAAATAACATTATATGGTAATTGATTGGGTCTCATTCCAATTTGGAAAATAAAGAATATTTTAAAATAATATTCAGTAAATATTGAAATGTGAAGTCGTGTTAAGTAGTTAAATGCCATTTTAAACCGGATGATATTTATATCGATTTTATTCATTTTATATTGAATATCGAAAAGCGATTTCAAAATCTGATATTTTGAAAATATTATCATTATTAGAATGATATAAAATATTCGTTGTTGAAACAAAAATATGTAACAATAAAAACTTACATTTTACTGTATGAAGGTTAGATTAAAATATTGTTATTAACATGTTAGCGATGTTAATATAAAATAATCATATTTTAAAAATAAGATTTTCTTCACATAAAAATGTAACCTTTAACATGTAAGTGAAGTTAAAAAGATGTCGGATTGAAGAAAATAATTAGACAATAAAAATTACATTTTTATTGTACTGTTGATACATAAAAAAAAGGAACCATTTAAATTATTCATTGTTTGAAATAAAATATATTAACAATAAAGGTATACATTTTTATTATGTATGTAGGAATCATTTAAATTATTTATTGTTTGAAATAAAATATATTAACAATAAAAATATACATTTTTATTGTGTATGTAGGAATGATTGAAAATATTCAATGTTTTAAATAAAATGTTTAAACAATGAAATTATATTGTTATTGTATTATAAAATCATTAAAATGTAAATCATTTACATGATAGCAAAGCAGAAAATATTATCGTTTTAATATGATAAAATGTGGAATATTTAATTTTGATTAAAAAGTGAAAATGAAGTTGAAATCATTTTAAAATGAAATTATAAATGATTTATAAAATATGATTTAAATGAAAATCGCCGAAATATATATAATATATATTATATATATAATGGCCTGAAAAGAACGTACCGCATAGCGACCGTTCGCGAATTTCAACAATTAACTTCATATAGACGTAACGGGAGATTCGATTGTCGGATTCCCCTAAAATCAGAACCGTTGGGTTCGTATCGAAAAGAGCTTTCCAATGAATATAAAAGATTTGAAATCTAACGGTTAAATTTGGAGATATGTCCAAATCAATTTCAGAAAAGGTCGCTATGGATGCAGTTCGGTGGCCGTTGTTGGAAACCGACTGTACGGGCGATAATAAAATTATTAAAAATATGGAAAAATTATGTAAAATCATAATAAATGATTTGGAAAGATTTTTGATGGAACATTCCTGTTTTGAAAAGATAAAAATATATTTTTATCGAAATGAACTAGTTATTAACTAGAATAATAATTTAATTATTTTTAGGAATAAATAAATTTGATTTAAATATGATCTTAATATAACCAGAATTTTCCAAAGATTAAATTGAAATGGATTCAGAATAGAAATCATCGTCGAAATATTTCGATATTGGATTCCATGATTATACGGATATTGTTATGGGAATTTGGAAGATATATATATCGTTATTCCCAATACAATATTTGTTGGTTTCAAAATTTGATATTGAATATAAGCCGATATAATTTCTATTCAGAACCTTATATTTAATATCAAATGGGATTTTGGGTTTGTCGTGGATGGTGTCTTTAATAACACTGTTCTTTAACCCAGTTTAGGAAAGAATTCATCTTTTAATTAAGATTTAGGAAATTTTACCAATTAATTAATATTTAATTGGAATTGGATAAAAGAATTGGATTTTTGGGTTTATCGTGAACGTTGTTTTAAATAACACTTATTCTTTAACCCAATTAACCATAAAGAAATAATTTGGAATTTATAAATCTTTATTTAAGATTTAATGGAAATTTTCCAAAATAAAGTTTTTTCCAATTTAATATATTAAATTGGAATTGAATGGAATTCGATTTGGTAATAATCGAGATGAGCTCCTGTGAATGAAGACCGATACTATATATGGAATTTAAAAGGCATTGCCGCTTTATTCCATTTATATTATTAGTCTGATACGGGATTTTATATCAATTATACACCGTTAGGATTTCCGTGAAGATTCCACAGTTAATGGGAGAAGATTTGGGTTTATCGTGAACAATGTTTTTAAAAGACATTAGTTCTTTAACCTAGTTAAAGATAAGATTAATTCCTTAAATTCAAATAATCATTAAGTAATGATTTTTGAGATTAAAAAGAATAAATTTAAAAGAATTTAACTTTGATAGAATTAGTGGGTACCTTCCCATAAAATGTGAATATTTTATTAAAAGAATATTCTGAATTGGAATGAGGCGTAGGATGTGTTTTATAGCACTTGTTTATAAAGTACGCCAGTTATTCGGAAAGACCGGGTTTAACCCATTCTGAATAATATATACGACGACTAATAGTCGAAGAAATTAAAGACGGTGCAAGACCGACGATCTTCACATCGAATGGATGAGTTGTTATCGATGAGTTGTTATCGAATGGATGTGTTTTATAGCACTTGTGTAGCGTGACTTCGCGAGCCTCGCACCTCGGTATGATGGTGAACTGATGGTCAGATCAGTATGCTTTTGATATTAGTTTGGATTCGGTCGACCGTGATGAGGGATAGGGCATTTCCCCCGATTCCCATATAGGAATAGAGTAAGCGGTGTATTCTCTTACTGGGACGTATGCCGCGGTGATACTTGATTTTCCAAAAGTGCGGATGCGCATTACGGTGTTTTCTCTAGTTGGGACGTAAGCCGTGGAGTATTGCACTACGCGATAGATCTTTCGAATCAGGAGCCATCATTATGGAAACCAAATTTTCCAATACAAGCTTTGCGGTTTTGGTTGTAAACCTATATATGGCGACATAGCGGGATGGGGTACTCATGACGTCTATGATTGATACATTTACTTTCGAAATTGATTTCTACACTATGCACTAGTAATAATAAAAGAGAAATTTCGCGTATCAAGCATGCTTGGCTATTATAAGGTAAAACTCTATCCTCCGGCTTGCGTTGCATTGTGTGATGGGACCTGAGTCTTATAATAGCTTCATTTTTCCAAAAAGCATTGCGTTGTTTATTTATGCACTGGTATTCTTGGGGGTAAACCCGTTCCATGTTATACGGCGTGGTCCCTTGATTTACCTAACTTAAAAATCAAATTAATAACTGTTTTTGAGTTCTCATACCAGTCCCATGACTGACTTGGAGTTTATTTTTCCTTCCTAAACTCTGGGTGCCCATATTTTCCACACGGACAGTCAGTAGTTTTTGTTTGCAGATTTTAATTTAACAGGATCCTGGATTATAGCTGGAGCTATATTCGGAAAGTTTTCCCGCTATGCATTATACTTATGTCTTAGTTTCCGCTGCCATGTACTATAAATCTCTGGTATTATTTTCGGTTGTATAATTAATCATACTTTAGAATATTATTGTACTCTTATGTAAATTGTTGTAATAAGTAATGAAATGTTCTTCTGTTTTGTGTTCTGATGCGTTGTGTTCTCAAAGCAATCCAGGCTTCCCTTTACTGGGAAGTTTGGTTCGTTTCAAAATCGAACCTACCGACTGTCGCCCCTAGCTAATTACCCTCATTCCGAACACAATGGAATATGTTTCGTAAGCCAATGCAGCTGTTACGATCAGTTTTTATAAAAATTAAAATATAAATAAGTATATATTCAATTTGAACGCACATTTTAATTTACCGAGGTCACGTACTGATCCCAAAAATTCCAGAAAAATAAATCTAGCTACGTTTTGACGATACGGTCCTAACAAAACTAATTTCGTCGAATTTGGAGACCGTTTGAAAAATGGTCATTTTCCATTCGATTAAATTCAAACTAAAATTACCAAACGTGTTTAATTTCACCACGCTCATATATTGATTCCAAAAATTATGAAAATTGGAATCCAGTAATAATTTGACATTCCAGATCCAACAAAAGTGACCTCATCGAAAACGAATTTCGTTTGCAAAATGGCTATTTTTAAGGGATATATATATATGTATATATATTCCATAGCGACTGTTCTGAATTTTAAACTGGCCATAACTTTTTATTCCTGTTATTAAATCTGGATTTTTCACATCCGTTGGAAAGATATTTTCAAACAGATTCAAATATTTCTGGTTTTACTGAAATCCGATTTATTTTGCATCCTATACGTTCAATTGAAATTTGAAATCGAATTTTCAAACTACCGCGCGATTTCAGACTCGTTTTATAATTGAAATAAAATTATACATTCTAACTTCGATTTAGATAAATTTTAGTCATTATTATTTAAACAAATCATTTTAAATATTAAAAATTCATTAAAATTGCCAAAATAAAAATTTTAAATTGGTTCTGATTTTCCGGGTTGTTACAATTATCCCTTGGCATATGACAAGGTCGGCAGTCATACGGTTATTGATGGTTTCGAAGCAGGATTGGCAGTGATAGCCAGAGTCTATCATGGTTGATTAGTTGCCTTGTTTGTACCGTCTCACGTAAATTATCCAACATCGAAGGAGATGTTTCTTGGGTGGTTTTCTGATATTGATTTAGGCCTCCAGGGCTTGTGCTTGAGGGGTTTTTAATTCGATTAGGGTGGTTTACGTGAGATATATATAATCTGGATCCTATGAGTGCTAGTGGTGTTTGCTTCTGATTTCCATGAATGAATGTTGTTCTGGTTTCCATGGATGGATGGTTGAAATGTTCGATGTAAAGCTATCACTGTCCAATGTGGGAAGACGAGATTGTGTTCTTCTCTGTTGTTGTGGGTAGATTAGTATGTTTATCTATCCATTCTCATATACTTTATTGTTGATGTTTGATATTTTTTTTATCGCTCATTGAGACCGTTGTCTGACTCAAGGTTTTATGTTTCCCTCTTATTACCTTGGGATGTTTACCCGGTTGTGGATGGGCAGATAGAGTAGCATGTGATAGGTGATAGTTTGGTGAGACGACGATGCTGATCGATGGCGAGCTGGAGGCTTACGTTCCGGTTTTGTTACTATCCAGTATTTTTATTTCTGTTGATTGAGTTTCTCTCTGAGTGTTGTAGTGAGGCTTCATGTACAGACTGATATTCCTAATGTGTATGGATAACCTTTCTGGATGTTGTGAAAGTTTCAAAAGTTTGTTATATGATGTTCCACTATTTCTACCAGTTGTATATGTTTCTATTATATTTTATCCTTGTGTTGTGAGTATATGACAAGTTCTGATGTTGATGTTTACCTATGATGATCGTCCACAGCTGGCTGATACACCTTTCAGCGCTTTTTCCTCTTGTTTAGTGCAGGGGTTGTAGGCGGTCGTCATAACAATAATTTCCAAATTCGCTATATTCTTATATAAGTTCTGGAAACTTCTATATCCAATATCCAAAATGAATATCCTCAAATTTCTATTCAAATTTCATAATTTCAGTTTCGATCTCCTAATCAATTCAGATATCTGATATCTTTTCAAACTCAACTTTATGAATCTACTGGTTATAACCCAAAATTTTCTTCTAATTATCCAATTATTAAGCACATCACTTAATTCAAATCTTTATGCTTTCAAAATTTCATTATTATAACAAATTCCTCATTTACGCACTATTACTTTTTCATGTCCACATCCTTCGGTCGTAAATTAGCAAGCAAATAACTCACTAAGTATCAACCCCGAAGGCCGAAACTAACATCAGATCAACACTCAGGAAATTATTCAACTTAACTAATCTCTAGCCAATTTCAAATTTCCTTAACTCCACTTCTTAATTTCTTATCAAATCATTTCCTATGCAATTCTAGAATTAAATTTACAAATCCACTTCTTTTATGACCATCGTTGATTATAACTGTAATTCACACCTTCAAAATATTTGACTTTAAAATATACTTTACTTATTAATATAAATAATTAATTAATAATATATTAAATTTTTAATTAAACAGAAGCAGATAGCATTTTCCTGAAATTCAACGGAGTTACTCCCCTGAATGACTTCGTTCGAATAATCTCTTATTCGGTAATATATTCTGAACTTTAATCTCATTTGATTTATATTCTGAAATTCAGAATAATCTCACTGTACTGGTCGACTCAATTTCCTTATCTCCAATCCCATATGCAATATTTTTGCTTCCAAATTTTATTTACTTATAAAAAGTGAATATTATTCCTTTTATAGGAATATGAACTCGTCACATCAAGTCAGCTTTGATTTCATTTAATACAAGTTCACATCCCTTTAAAATTTCCATTTATATTTCGCTTCACTTAATATTCTCATTTACAATTCACTTCTAATTCTCGTTTATAATTCACTTCTTGTTAATTAATTAACAAGTTCATAACTTACTAACGAATTAATATATTTGATTATACATTATTGGTTTGAGACCAATTATAAATTATCTTGCTACATTCTGAATAACCGACATAATTTAGTATTACAATTTAACACAATCGAATCTCAATTATAACCTTTTTAATTTCATTAATTTATATTCCAAATATCAAAATAAGATTCATCATTTCATCTTTGAAACAATTTTTGAAATTTCCCTTTTTCATTCAAATTCCCATCTAAATTCTTATTACCAATCAATTTCAGTTATCTTTGATTTTTAAAATACACAATTACAGAAATATATTCATCGATTCTCTCATACTTATCTTCCTTTAATACCATTTGATAACTGATTCAAGATTCAATCCTAAGGAAACTTTATCGAAGAACAGCTCTCATAAATCTGGATTCGATGACTGGGGATTCCGAAAAATTTTGAATCTCAAAATAAATTTTTATTTTCGCTGTATTAAGTTTCAGAATACTAATTTCAAATTACATAATATTTCCAAAATAATTCATCATTCAAAATCTATTTTTCAAAACTCTTTTTATTTTCAAAACTGCTTTTTCTAGTGTCGATCCTAATCATTTTAAACCCGATAAGCTTAGCTTTGAATAAACCAAAGCTCTGGTACCCCTTGTAACGTACCGCCTTTTTAAACGTTTCGAATTGGTAATTAAACCAACTTAAATTGTTCAAATCGATGGATCGTTATTTAGCTTACAAAGTTTAAAACAGAATCAATATAGAAAACAAAGAATAAATAGACACAATATTGAATGGCAAAATAAAATTTTTATATATTAATTAGAATTTTTGAATACAAGAATTTTACTGTATTAAATCTTCAGAGTGCGTCGTTTTAGAATCCCCAGCTTTGACAGTCTTTGAATCCTAAGCTGAAATCTTCAAGTCTATAACACTCGGGTCTCACCCGAATGTTCCATGCAAAAACACAAAACACTCGAGTCAGGATTTAACTTTGTTCAAGTAAATCAATTTCAATATAAAATGAATAAAATAGCTAATCTTAACAACCATAATATATTTGGGTATCAAACCCATGAAAAGATTGTCGACCGAATTTTAATCCAACAATCGAAGTGAACTTAGACAAATCGAAATAGTACACATGAACTTAAGGAGCCTGGGTGTATGTAGCGGCATATATGACAATAGGTATTCTCGCTTAGGGACAAGGGAACATACACTATTAGGGTTTCTATTCAAGTATATAGTAACATAAAATACATGGTGAAGGCATGAAAAGAAAATGACGTCTAAGTTTTACAACCGAATGTTTATCATTCACAGTCTATATGTTTTAACCGAAAACCATATATGCCGCAGGCGGTTCACCCAGCCATAGTACATCTAACATACCCGAATTATAAACTAGAGGTCGCATATGCAGTCTAACACACACACAGAGACACGCGCACACACATACATACAGATATATATATAAGCAGTTTGAAGCCGTTCTATATGTTCATAAATATATTATTAACTATGCAAATTTCTGTGGAAACATTTAGACTTTTTATTCTAAATTTTTGAGGGGATACAGAAAGGAAACTCGACCTTCGCTACATTTATAAGGCAAGAAAAAGGGACAGCACGAATATAGGGCAGTCTGCATTCAAACAAAGGACACAAAGAATAATAAATAATATCAATGCCAAAATACACTTGGAAACCTGCCAAACAGGACCCAAAATGTATCACTGTCAAGTGGTATAGAAACAAAACACAAGTGCCAACATATATGGATTTCAAGTTGGCCACAGTAAATCATGTTGCAGCTTATTTTTTCTTCCTTTCTCTTTCGAAATAAAGACATATTTCAACTTCAGACATTTCAAGTAAATGGCCCATATGAGTAATGATCCTAACATACATACATATCTACACTTATATACATAGTAAAAAGAAAATTTCCAAATGTTGATTACACAGGTAAACAGGCGATTAAATTGATCAAGAGTGTGTACATATACACTTTCCTAGACCTTTAACTGTAGGTTCACAGACCCAATATTACTGATACGATGTAGTATTTAAAGTGCATAGATTACAACATGACCAATTTGGTAAGAATCAGCCATATGGGTAATTTATATGCAAATTTATGAGCATACACTAGCATATAAAATGGATACTTCAGTTTTTTTCGTTATTCCTTTTTCTCTCAACATGTATCGACAGGAATAAGTGTGCAAAGTTTTTAAATAATTAAGGACAACCTATCACGAATATACCCTGATGCATGCAAGGCAATACAGAGACAATGATCAACCAAAGTAAAAAAACAAGAACAAAAACACGAATAGGTAGAGTACTAGGGTATGAAATATCCAAAATGCAAATTAGTATAGATATGTAACAACCCCCAGTAAGCCAGACAACCAAGATCAACCACCGAAGGGAGCAAATGAATTTGTAGACATCAAATACACAGGCCAAGGAAATAATGTTCTCATGTATTACGTATGTCGATTGCTATGAATATACATATACAAAACACATGTATGCACATATTCGAGCCAGCCTCCATATATACATAGTTGAACTTTGATTCACCAAAGTACATCCCAATAAGGAAGCATACGACCAATAAGAATTTCATCTATTTTGTCCTAGTTATTACTGATATTGATTCACTTGAAAAATAAGGTAAATCATGAGCAATTTACTCACCTTAAATTGGTTGGAGGATACAAGTGGGAACCGGTGCACTCGTGGGTGGCGACGTAGAGGATTGTGGCTACTGGTGAAGGCGCTAGCTCTGATTGGATAGAGGGAGGCGACTTATGGTGGTGCTTGGAGCTTCGAATTCCAAGGCTTTGGTTTCGATCAATAGGAGGAGGACGAAGCGATTGGATGAGAGGAAGGGTTACGCGATGGAGACCATTTAATTTGGGAAGAAGCACAATTTTATTCAACTCAAGGAAATGGGGGAACACTAATTTTAATTTGGGAAAGAAACAAATGGGGGATTCGACCACTGAAATTAAGAGGAGAAATGAATGAGTTTGTTGAAGGAAATGGAACAAATGCGTTACTTTTATAAAGCAAAAATTAAAGGGATAAAAATGATGTAATGTCATATAGATTTAGGGAGGCTGCAAATTTCAAAGAATAGGTCGATGTTATTTAACTGAGGTAGGTTATATTAGGGTATAGTTGAATATTATAATTATACCGTGATTTATCGTTGAACGCTCAATATTTGAGCCGTCAACACAGACCCCAAATATAACAACCCGAACTTCCCCGTTAAGGAAAGCCCGGAATGAGTTGAGAACACGACAAATCAGAACATAAACAGAAGAACATTTCATTGCTTATTACAACAATTTACTTCAAAGTACAAGAATATACAGAGTGTGAACAAATAAAATACATTTGATAAATATTAGAGATTTAAATTACATTTAAATACATAGCAGCGGAAAAATAATACAAAACATAACTGAAAGAAATACACGGATACAGAGCTTTCTAAATATCCCTTCAGCTATAAACCAGGATCATGTGAATATAATATCTGCAAAACCCAACTACTAGCTACCCATGTTGAAAATAGGGGCACCCAGAGTTTAGGTTAAAAAAGTAAACTACAGGTCAGTCATGTGACTGATGTGATAGCTAAAACAGTTATTTACAACTTTACTTTAAAATTAGATATATCAAGGGACCACACCGTATAACACGGAACAGGTTTCCTCCCAAGAATACTAGTGCATATAACAAAACACCGTAATGCTTTTTGGAAAAATGAAGCTATTATAAGACCCAGCTCCCGTCACACAATGCAACGCAAGCCGGAGGATAGGGTTTTCCCTTAACAAGTGCTATGGTTTGTTTTCAATGGGGTCATTTTCTGAAAAAGTACGTTTTTGGGTACGGCCTGGATTTGAAGAAAAAAGGGCTTGAAAAAATATATATTTCGGGGGAAACCCCCCGAACCCTACTCAAGCCGCAACGCAGTGGTGTAACTTGGCTCGGTGATTGTGTGACTTCAAAGTAAATTCAAGTTGGAAGGTTCAAAGTGTTGAAAGATGTCCGTTGATCGGTGTAGAACAGCGAATGAAGTGACAGCTCAAAGGTTATGAGTTGGTGCATAATGGTTGCTCGAGAAGGTTGCTTGGGTTATGAAAAGTCGTCAAGTTGGACGACTAGAGATGCGAAGGCCGAGAGATTATCGTTGTCATAATTTCTAGTAGGCTCGAAGCAGGGGTACAATAGAGATATCTAAAAGACCGGTTGTAGATCAAGTACCCTGGGTCTTGGGGAAAGGCCTGGTTGTCAAGGTTGGACATTGTCAAGATTGGACATATGGAGTTTATGCTAGAGCTAAGGTTACCATTATCCCTTGACATATGGCACGGTTGGTCATCATACGATAAACGATGGCTTCAAAGCAGGATTGTTGGTGATAGCCAGAGCCTGTCATGATTGATTAGTTGCTTTGTTTGAACCGTCTCATGTAGATTGTCCAACGTCGAAGGAGATGTTCCTTGGGTGCTTATCTGGTATTAGTTTAGGCCTCTGGGGCTTGTGTTTAAGGGGTGTTGAGTTTGATTAGGATGGTTTACGTGAGATCTATAATTTGGATGTCATGAGCATTTTGCCATGATTGAATGAGTGTTCTAGTTTTCATGGATCTATAGTTGAATTGTTTAAAGTAGAGGCTATCACTGTCCGATGTGGGGAAGATAGGGTTGAGTTCTTCTTTGGTGGTGTTGGTAGATTAGTATGTTTATCTATCCCTTCCCATATACTTTATTGTTGAAGTTTGTTAGCTGTTTTATCGCTCACTAAGACTGTTGTCTGACTCAAGATTTTATGTCTCCTCTTATTACCTTGGGTTGTTCATCCAGTTGTGGATGGGCAGACTAAGTAGCAGGTTACAGGTGATTAGTGAGGACGATATTGTTGTACGGAGGTGAGTAGGAGGCTAGCGTACCAGTTTTATTACTATTTAGTATTTCTATTTCCACTATTGAGTGCTCTATGAGTGTTGCAGTGAGAACTTATGTACAAACTTTGGTATCAGTTGGATAACCTTTCAAGATGTTGAGAAAGTTTTCTAAAGTTTGCTATAAGATGCCTCATTACTATTACTTGTTG
Source organism: Allium sativum (assembly GCA_030737875.1). NCBI lineage: Eukaryota > Viridiplantae > Streptophyta > Magnoliopsida > Asparagales > Amaryllidaceae > Allium > Allium sativum. Next base: position 847,325,096 of record CM060922.1, on the reverse strand, counting down.
TATATGTTCTATTATATTTTATCCTTGCGATGGGAGATCTATAACAAGTTTCGATGTTGCTTACCTACTCTGATTATCATCCATAGCTTCCTGGCACAACCATCAGCGCATCATTCCTCAAGCTAAGTGCGGGGGTTATGGGCGGTCGTCATAGGGGGAAACGGAAGAAAGAAGAGGAAACAAAAAGGGTCAGACATAAAGTCTGGCGAGTCCAATTACTTTTAGCAAATAAATAAGTAAAATTATCATGACAGGCATATAAAGTGGATAAGAGAGATAACAACATAAAATGCAGGTATGATAAGGTAAACAGGACAACAGGATAGGATAGATAGCGCCTTTGTACTACTTTCCTTGCTCTCCACAAATACTAGTATAAATAGAACAAGATTATCCCAACAAATACCAGATGGTAGACTTAGGCATACATCTGGATGTACCCTAATTACTACCCCAATTGATCGGCTCCCTAATCCGCGTAGATATCCTGTTCTGGCCCCACAGTAGGAGGTATCACTTCCTAAAGTGGCAACCTTTCGTCTTTATGATGTGCACAACCATATCTACAGGTGTCACGATCGTCTTATTCCCCTCTCCCTGGACCGTGCACGCACATGGCTCGGTCGGTTTGCGTCGCCCACACCGTCCTTTACGTTTGGATCTCTTATAATCAACCCAGTAAGCATGCCCAAACTCCGACCTAGGGTGGAGTGCTCGTTTGATACCGTTATATGGGTTACTGACTGAAACGGGTCCCACACACAAGATGATGCAAGCTCTCCCCTTTGTCTTGCATCCCCACTAAGACTTCCATAGGTTATGTTTGCCTAACGGTGTCTTTAGTTACATAACCCCAATAGGTTTTTCATAGGTTATGCTTACCTAACGGTGTCTTTAATTACATAACCCCAATAGTTTTTTCATAGGTTATGGTTACCTAATAGTGTCTTTAATTACATAACCCCAATAGGTTAAGTTCGTGGGCCTATATAAATATTACCCATCCACCCCAGATATACTTAACCCTCCCACTGTTTCAACCAAGTCTACTTAACCCCTATTCAAGTTATCATGTTCATACAATCCCTATGGATCTAAATGGGTTAAGTATTATAGATTAATAGGTTATCCCTATTCGCATTGACTTCTTTTCAAGTTTCCAAGTTCCACTTTCTTATTAGTTTCATATAAGTATAACTTAATTCATTTAAGTTTATTAATAAGCCTCATCACATGTTATTCTTTAGATTGTAATTAACGAAAGTGATCTACAATCTTTCACCTCTAGATCATAATCAATCCCTCTTTAATATTCATTGTTTGATTCCATATTTGCAATAACATGTTTTACTTAATATGTAATTAAGTATACTTCATCTGAGGTCACCTGTTTTCTGTTAAACGCATCACTACAACTTGACGTTGTTTACTTATTAACTTAGTTTTCTTAACTAAGGTTTATTAATAAGCTTCCTTTCCTTTTTATTATAACATATGTTATAATTTCCACTGGTCCTTGGGATAAGCCTACCTATTATTTAACATTCTTATTAAAGTAAATAATAGGTTACTATCATTCCCTGTTTACTCCAATTCATTACCATTTATCCATTCATGGTTGTAATGTGCTAGACGTCCCACATTAAGCCTACAACTTGCGGATGCTGGATGTGTTGGGCAGGTCCAAGCGGAATTATTCCATAAATCGGGCTTAACCCCATGTCTTAGCACGTCACATGTTTATGCAATTAGACCCCTCACATTAGATTCACCACTTGTGGTTGTTGTTTATGTCGGGCAGTTCCAGGAAGACTTCCACTAAAATTGTAATCTAACCTCGTGCCTAAGCACGATTACGATTTCAGTTATTGTAATTCTAGGCATTTCCATTATTAGTCAATTATACCTATGTCATTATAGGTTTTCATGCCCCATTCCCAAGTTATATTCATAATGAACTAGATGCCCAAATTAAGGACTTTTAATCGTGAGTTAATTTAAGTCCAAAATTCACATTCATATATTTCATTCAAGTTATGCATGAATTCCCTAATTCCAATTATGCCCCAATTCTAACGTTCTCCCCACGTTCCCAATTTTACGCGTTCGCATATTCCAGCGACGTGCTTAGGCTTGAAGGTACCCTGACTTTGAAAAAATAAAAATAGAAAAGGAGGGAAGATGACAGAAATGAACAAATAGCAAAATTGACATACGACGGCAGAAACAGTCACAAACATATATTGGCATGGTGACAAATAAGCATATAGGAATAGATCTAATGACTATGTGATAATTGAATTGAATTTAACATAATAGGGATGTCATAATAGGCATGATAAGATCTAAACAACAGTTTAAATGTCCAAATACTAACAGATCCAATTTAACCACAACATGATAGGTACAAGGCGATCTAAATAGTGAATTAGATCTATAATCAAAGGTAGTTCTGACATGATAAAAGTTAAGATCCAAGTCATAGTTATGCCAGAATATTATGGATTCACAAGTTATTACAGATCTGATATGATTCAAGTAGTCATAGGCATAGATCCAAATTATAGTCATATCATATTTTTGTTTTAAATTATTTAAATCTAAAACTAACATAAAATCATAGTGTTTAGATCTAGAAAGGTAGAAGGAGAATAGAAGAGGTTGAATCATAGATCTACACTTGAATAACTTGATTAACTTGATTGTAGAAGAAGTAAAAGGTTTGATTCGCTCTGGGCACCGACAGCATCTAGTCCTCCATTATTTTTCAGTGTAGAAAACAAGAGAAATGGAGCCATATTTATAACCTCCAGCCACCAAACCCTAACTGCCACGTCTGCCCTAGTGGGGTCGACCCAGGGGTCAACACCCCTAGGCGGGATTTTCCCGCTCACTCCAATCTGTGCGATTTTGAATTTTCTGAACAAAATTTTGAATTTTTGGACCCTATATATATACACACACACACACTCTTGCGCATATACAAACTTCAAACCTTCATAACTTCTTCATAGGATGTCTGTTTTACGCAAACCAAATGTCTATCTTAACCAGAATTTCGGGATGGATGCAATGGCGTAGTCCGTTTCCCTTAATTCTTAATAATAGATTAATTATTCTTTAATTTTTCCTCTTTAGTGTTGTTAAAATTTTGGGGTGTTGAAGATATAAAGGAGAGATATTTGTATTTAAAATTAATATGAAATAGAGGAGAAAAATTAAGTCTGGTAGACCACCCAAAAGGACGGTCGATGGTTGCATTCGATCGGGCCTATAAGCAGTGGACCTTTTGATGTGTACCAAATTATTATTTTCGACTCGATGCATGATAAATTAGGAAGGGGACATGTCAAGATGGAGTTAGCACTTTGTCTCTGTTTTTGGATAAGAGCAGTGGCGTGTTGAATGGTGAAATCTTCTCTTTGATATTTTTGTACCATTGGTTAAATATTATGGCATGATCGTATGGGTAGATTTGCACAAATATTAAAATCTTATGGCTAAAAAGAGAGAAATGAAGTGGTTCCATCAGACTAAGCCGTGCCTAATCTGATGGTTATAATAACTTGGCAAACCTTATATATAGACTCTAGGTCAAAAACAAAAAAGTTATACTATATTTCTTGTTCATCTCTTCTTCCTCATTAACATTCTTCTCTTTCAAAAATAAAAATAAAATAATAGCATATAATCAAATTGGAGGTGGACTTCATGTAAAAAGGGAAAAGCCAAGGGATGTCCATGCTCATAGAGCTTAGTATTCTAGGCAAAGGGAATTAAAATTTTAAGTATTAGTTTTAAGATTTCTTCCAAAACACATATCAAGGGATTTATGTAAACATGGAATTTCATGTAAAATAAGGAAATTTATGCAAAATATGGACTTTTATGTAAATTGTTGACTTCTACGTGAAACAAATAAATGCACAAGTTAAGCTTGAATGGGACATGAAACCCCAATCCTTAAACCTCAACTCTAGACTAAATATGTTTTATGAAACTTAAAATAGATCTGAGGCTGATAGCATTTTATCTGTTCCTTTTAAGCTTAATTCCCTTTTACAAGATTTTATGTCTAGTCCATTCATTTCCTCCCTATCTCAATAGGACAGGGTAGCAGTTGACCTTTCTTGAATAGTATGAAACATAGTTTAGCTAGAATGCCCCTTCATCATCATGTATTTTCATTATGTTTGATATTATTTTATTTGGTTTTTTTAAGATGGTTGACTTAACATTTTGTGTACTCGAATGCTTATGGTAGTTTGAGAAATAAAATCTATGGTACGAAATAAAAGGTATTTTATCAAAATGGTTATTTATTCATTTTTTCCTAGTAATTTTCTTCTATTGTTTTAGTTTTTTATCCTATGTTGATATCCCGGTCTCAATATGTATTTAATACACTCGACGATCCACATCCTTTGCATGACCAAGTTAGGGAGCGTCAAGGGGTGTAGGTTGTCACAATGAGATGTCGCACTTCAATCGCTCCCTACCATAGCATCAACCTTGTCTTCAAAGACTGTCTCCAAAAGCATCATCACTACCAGCCTCTTCTAGGCTGTTTTTTGCCCCGCTTTAGCCGCATTTACATCACTAAATTCTAGTAAAGCATTTTAGCACTATCCAACCACACATTTAGGACAATTCATTGAGCTCTACTATTTTCGTTTTGGTGCAATGGTCATTAATGGATGAAGACAAATTGAGGGTGGAAGTTAAGGCAATTTTAGTTAGTGGTGATGGTGGATGAAATACTAAGATTAGGGTTTGAGAGATTGTTTTTAATGATAAATCTTGAAATGCATGCCAATGATTATAAATGATGGTCAAAATGGCCTAAAATCCAAGGAGACATATAGAAAGATGATCCATATGTAGAAAGGGGCTTTAAGCACAATGTGATATGTCTCGAGGCCCAATTCCATCATCCATGGCACCTAACTCTTTTCATTTTTGTAACACCCCACTCCCGCTATGATCACTCACTAAGGGAATGCCATAGCATCGGTGGAGTATTTTAGTGAATATAGAACAGAAAAATTACAACAAGACAGATATAAATAGTACTTGAAATTTTAAAACATCATCTCATAACAGCGGAAGTAAAACATGTCTGGTTACATCATAAAACCACAATAAAGGTCAAGTACAATATCCATCAAAATAAAGAAGTACATAATCCCACTCTCATACAATAGCCAAACAAAAGAAAAGATAACTGGATAACTAGAGCTTTACATCTATCCAAGCTCCTAAAGACTGGAACAGCAATCCGATCAAGCTCCACTACTGCTAGGATCCACCGTAGGACCTGAGGGTTGGGAAAAAGATAAAAACAACGGGGTCAGACATAAGTCTGAGCGAGTCCTATAACTTTAACAATACAATCGTTAAAGTAACCAGAGAAGACATAAACTGATATACGGTAACATATAGGGATGAATGGCTACCCTAAGCAGTCAACTAAACGAAGATAAAGGATAAAGACGCATCTACCCTCCCTAAGGTAAATTACTAAACTGCACCACACCAGTCGTTCCTAACTTAAAGGTTGATCCCACCCAAGGACTTATAAAATTTACTAATTAGTACTTGCGTACCCCTAGGTGACCAAGTAGGCGCCACGGGGCCCTACAATCCACTAGGTGTACACACTACTTCCCATTCGATCGGCTCCCTAACGTAGATACCCGTGCTGGCCCCACCGTGGGATGTATCATTCCCCAATGTGGCAACCTGATGAAACTAAAGGTGCACGGCTTATATCTACTCGATGCAACAACGGCTTACCTACCAGCCCGGGCCCACTCACGCATATGAAGCCCGTTGGACTTGCGTTGCCACCGCTAACCCGTTTGCCTCTTACAGTCAAGCCCAGTATGCGTGTCCCGTCCTCGACATGGGTCGAGCCCACAAAGATACGTATGGGTTACTGGTTGAAATGGGCCTCCACAAGCTACCCACCTAAGCTTGTCCCTTTTTCTAGTATATCCCACTTAACCCTTTAATCATGTTTTAATTACATGTTCCATTTTGGTTAAGTATTCTAATCGTATTTTCTATTGCCACCCAAGGCAACCACTAGATTTTCTCATGCCACCCGAGGCACCCACTTAACCCCTCATGTCCCTCTACATGCTAATGTGGTTAAGTGTTTCTTAATTAATTAATTAAGAACGTAACCTTTGTAAAGACCTCTCACATTAGACTGTCTTTTATGACCGCTGGTTAAGCCGGTTGGGTCCGGGCAGCCTTATGTCATAACAGAGTCTAACCTCGTGTCTTTACATTAATTACGTATTTAGTTTGTGCCTAAGACCTCTCACATTGGGCTAACATTTGTAGCAACTGGTTAAGCCGGTTGGGTCCGGGCAGTTTTACGCTACAACTGAGTCCAACCTCGTGTCTTAGTCAATTAATTACACCTAATTAATCACCCTCATAATTTTATATTAATTATCCCTAATTAATCAAGTTTTCTTAACATGGGTAGACCTAACTTAATAGGTAAATTCCCATGGGGTAGACCTAACTCAATAGGTAAATTCCCAACACATAGTATGGGTACACCTAACCAAATAGGCAAATTCCCATACTATGTTTATTTATTTTGTGTTATGCATAATTATATTAATTTCACACAATCTTATTAACTTATGCATTTAATTACCCCATCGTTCCCACGTAATTTCGTTCATGATATAACACATATAAAAGGTGTCAACTTGCATATGAATGAACATGTTTCAAAGGTGCCATCTTGCATATTAACAAACACATAACTTGCATATGAACTTGCATAACATGTCACATAACTTGCATATAATATGTCACATAACTTACATATTCATTTTGCATAACAAACTTGCATATTAGCTTATAGACTTGCATAATGTGTCATCATGAACTTGCATATTAATAAACATGTAACTTGCATATTTACATACATGTAACTTGCATATTAACAAACATGTAACTTGCATATAAAGAAACATGTAACTTGCATATTTACATACATGTAACTTGCATATTAACAAACATGTAACTTGCATATTAACAAACATGTAACTTGCATATTTACATACATGTAACTTGCATATTAACAAACATGTAACTTGCATATTTACATACATGTAACTTGCATAGCATATTACCATGAACTTGCATAACATGCATATGATTACATAGCCCACAACTTGCATATTTAGCATCATGCAAACATAACATACATCATATTAAACTTGCATAAGCTTACATACTCAACATGCATAAACATAAGATTAATGCTAACATCATATCATATGATTCAAAGCTCATTAACCCACATACAAAACCATAAATCTCATCACATCTCATCTAATTAGTTTACCAAAAGATCATCAAAGTGATAGAAACTCACAACTAGCAACTTTGAACACCAAATGAAGAAGATTAAGATGCTAAGAAGGGATTAGAAGTTGATTAGAGAGTGATTAGTATGCAACCCTCTTCATAAAATTAGTGGAGGCCATGAGAGCTAGCATTTTGCCATAGTTTAGTTACTAGGTTTAATTATGAATGAATTAGGGTAGGTTAGGGTCTTATTTATAGATTAGGCAAGTGTTTTAGGCCATAGGATTAACCCTAGATTCAATCCAAGCCATCAAAGCATGTCTTGGGGAAGAAGTCAAGTGTAGGAACCATCTAGGGCCTTTAGATTAAAGATGGACCATGAGAACCATTCAAATGCAAAATCTGCACTTGAGCGAATCGGCCCACGGGTTGACAGCCAAACACCCTGGATTAACCCCTAGTCGACCCAGCGGGCTCGGGTCGACTTCAAAAATCGGCCGGTTCGGTTATTCCCCTCTCCCAATTCGCTGTTTTGAGCATTTTTGCATATTTATTTATTAAATTTTCAATTATATATATATATATATATATATCAATATATATATATATATATCTACACAACCCATTTCACTTAATTAAGTATACTTTAATTTGGGAATTTTCGTGAAACTTCGCGAGGCCATATCTTGGTCATACGGACTCCGATTTTCGAAAACTCGGACTCTATTTCGCGTATTTTTCCGAGACGAACGCAATGGCATAGCCCGTTTCCCTTGATTCCCATTTTAGAATTAAATTCTGCCTCGATTTATGTTATTACAGGTTATTGAAAATACGGGTTGTTACATTCTCCCCTCCTTAAAGGATTTCGTCCCCGAAATCTTCAAGTTAGGAAGAACGTATCCTACCATCCAATCATCCATCTACTCAAAGCATCATCCACGAGCAATCATTGTCCTTACAAGATTCTAAATGCTGGATGGATATATGCAAAAGTGTGTGTATATGTACTTACCTAATGCGAAAATCAGGCGGTTACTGATACAGTAAACCTCCTTAATGCAAACCATGATAGTGCCATGCATCCAATATGTATGCGAAACCCTATTGACACATACAAATTTCTACATGCGTGCACAACCATACACAAAAATGCATCATCCATATGATAACACAGCCATGATACATCCATCAATCTAACTACCACATCCATTTATGCAATATGCAACATGAAGTGACTGAGCCGATCTAGTGCCTAATGTGTGTGTATATGCATCCACGAGCAACCACTAGCAAACAATTGCATCCATATGCATCCATCAACCATAACATGTTTCAAACACATGTTTCAACCATAGGTTTTACCCTATCTAAAGGTCATAGGTATTAGCGAGAGGATATACTAAAGATAAGATAAGTACTAGACAAGCAATAAAGGAGAAGTTAAAAGACATACTCTCAAAAAGAAATGGATACAAAGAACGCATCTTTGCTTCCGTCTCCCAAGTAGCATTGCTTTCGTCATCTCCCCATTGCACTTTAACTAGCTGAACTTCTCTGTTCCTCAACTTCCTAGTTTCTGACCCAAGGATGCGAGTAGGAGCTCGTCGAATCGTCGCATCACGCTCTACCTCTACATCTCTAAGCAAGCTCGGCTCTACCACCTCCGCGGTCTCATGTAAGCACTTCCTCAAATGTGATACATGGAATACATCATGAACACCACTAAGTCTGTCGGGCAACTCCACCCTATATGCCATCCGTCCAATCCTTTCCTTAATAGGAAACGGCCCAACAAATCTCGGTGCTAACTTCCCTACGGACCCAAAGCGAACAACATTTCTCAATGGAGATACTTTGACAAAAACCATGTCCCCAACCTCAAACTCAAGATCCGTCCTTCTCCGATCCGCATAAGATTTCTGTCTATCTTGCGCTGCTTTCATCCTTTTTCGAATTAAATCAATCTTCTCTGAAGTCTCTCTAACCATATCCGGCCCAAGCAAGATCTTATTCGTAGATTCCCACCAACATGTAGGAGATCGACAAGGCCTTCCATAAAGAGCTTCGAAAGGAGCCATACCAATACTGGACTGAAAGCTGTTATTATATGCGAACTCCACCAAAGGAAGATGTTCTTCCCATGTACCTCCAAAATCCAAGATACAAAGCCTCAAGAGATCTTCTAAGATACGGTTCACCCTCTCAGTCTGACCGTCCGTCTGAGGATGATATGCGGTGCTCAAACACAACTGAGTCCCTACCGCCTCTTGCAAACTTCTCCAAAACTCACTAGTGAAAATAGGATCTCGATCACTCACAATGCTGGATGGTACGCCATGCAATCTAACAGTCTCTCTAACATAGACTGAAGCAAGCCATGGAGCGGTCCTCTTACTCTTTACGGGTATAAAATGGGCACTCTTGGTAAGTCTGTCTACCACAACCCAAATTCCCGTATTGCCCTTCCTCGATCTCGGTAACCCGTCGATGAAATCCATCGAGACACTATCCCACTTCCACTGTGGAACTTCCAATGGGTGTAGCAACCCACCGGGTTTCCTTTGCTCCACTTTAACTTGTTGGCACACTAAGCATCTAGCCACATACTCGGCCACATCTTTCTTCATACCGGCCCAGAAGAAAACTCTCTTCATGTCTTGGTACATTTTGTCTCCACCGGGATGAATAGTCATTCTTGAACGATGTGCATCATCCAAAATAGCCTTCTTCAAACCCTCATCTTGCGGTACACAAAGTCTACCGTCTCTATGCAACCATCCCTTATCATCTATGGTGTATCTACCCAAATGGCTGGACGACTCCCCTCTTATAAGCTTCTCTACCAACACAACCAACTGTGGGTCGTCTCGCTGAGCCTCGCCAATCCGTCTCAAAAGAGTAGGTCTAACCTCCAAGGATGCCAACAAACCAGGTACAAAATCAACAGAAGGTCTGAAGTCAAACAAAGAAAGAAACTCCAAGCTTCGTCGTTCCACGAACAATGGACTCAAAGATAGCCTTTTTCTACTTAAGGCGTCTGCCACCACGTTACCCTTACCAGGGGTATACGCTATCTCGAAATCATAGGATGCTAAGAACTCCATCCACCTTTGCTGTCTTAAGTTTAAATCCTTCTGAGAGAATAAGTACTTCAATGATTTATGGTCGGTGAACAACTCGAATCTCTCACCAAGAAGATAATGGCGCCAAGACTTAAGTGCGAAAACAATCGCGGCCAACTCTAGATCATGGGTAGGGTAATTCTTCTCATGCACTCTCAATTGTCTCCCTCCATAGGCTATTACCCTTCCCTCCTGCATCAAGACTGCGCCTAATCCTGTTCCACAAGCATCGGTATAAACAACAAACGGCTTACTCCCATCTGGAAGCACTAAAACTGGAGCGGTGGTCAAAGCTCTCTTTAACCGTCGGAAAGCATCATCACAATCTACATCCCATGAGAAAACCAGATTCTTCTTCGTCAAGCGGGTTAATGGGGCTGATATCTTCGCGAAGTCTTTGATGAACTTCCTATAATATCCTGCCAACCCCAAGAAACTTCTTACTTCGGTAGCATTTTTAGGAACTTTCCAATCCTGGATAGATACTATCTTTGCGGGATCCACAGCTATCCCTTCCTTAGAGACCACATGCCCTAAGAATCGCACTTCTCTTCTCCAAAAATGACATTTAGAGAATTTAGCTTTAAGACCATGTGCTCGAAGAGTCTCCAACACTTCTCTGAGATGTAAGGCATGCTCTTCTTCACTCTTGGAAAAGACCAAGATGTCATCCACAAAAACTACTACAAACTTATTCAGATACTCTCTGAACACTCTACTCATGAGATCCACAAAGTATGCAGGGGCGTTTGTCAACCCAAATGGCATCACTAGCCACTCATAAAAACCATCCGGAGTCCGGAAAGCAGTCTTCTCTATACTGTCCTCCGCCACTCTCAACTGATGAAACCCTGTAGCTAAATCCATTTGCGAAAACACTGAGGCGCCAACCAACTGATCAAAGAGATCATCTATCCTCGGTAATGGGTGTCTATTCTTCTTTGTGAGCTTATTAAGTTCCCTATAATCCACACAAAGTCTGAGGGACCCATCCGCCTTCGTGGCAAACACTACTGGAGCTCCCCACTCCGATATACTTCGCCTTATAAACCCCTTCTCAAGCAACTCCCCTACTTGCTTATGAAGTTCCCTTCTCTCCCGAGGAGCCATGTGGCGCACTGGCAAAGACACTGGTTTGGCATTATCCACCAAATAAATTCGGAAATCTATCTCCCGCTTCGGAGGCAAACCCTTTACTTCTTCAAACACATCCGGATATTCCCGGACTACTCTGACAGAATGCAAACTCTCGACCGAAGCATCGAGCGATTCAAGATAACTTAGCAAAACAGATTCCATGGGATTGCAAGAGATCTCGAGAGTGTTACCCAAGCGGGTCATGAGCCTGACAACTCTCCTTTCGCAATCAAGAACGGCACCATTACTGGATAACCAGTCCATGCCCAAGATCAACCCATAGCCCGTGAAGCCCAATACAAAAGCATCACATCTAAACTCAACGCTAAGTATAGAAATCTTCAAACCCAAACATATCATAGACAGATATATGGAGCCCCCAATTGGGTTTGAGACAACCAAGGGATCATCAACTAGACTGGTGTCTAAGTGCAGTGACTCAACTAACGATGATGAGATAAAAGAATGCGATGCGCCAGAGTCAAACAAAGTACGAACTGGATGATCAAACAGAAAAACCAGACTTTCAACGGAAATAGTTCTACCTCTCTGCTGAATCGGTGGAACTGAGAGAACCTGAACTTGCCCCCCTGACTGAGGTGGTGCTATAAGAGCTTGCACCTGGCCTCCTGAGGTAGACCCCGTCTTCTGCCCCTTCTTTGGGCAGTTTTTCACAAGATGCCCTGCTTCACCACAATGAAAGCAACCGGTCTTCTTCTTTTTGCGACAATCCTTACTAAGGTGTCCTGGTGTTCCACAATTGAAGCACTTCTTCTTCGTCTTCTTTTTGTCACCATTGCCTTTTCCGCCCTTGCCTTGTTGTTGTTGTTGCGGTTTCTTCTGATCCCCCTTTTTCTCTGGTGCCTTAGAATTCTTATCATCCTCATGCATAAGTGCCATGTAGACAAGCTTCTCAAAAGTGGCCCCCATAGGAATGTGAGTCATAGCTATTCCTTGCAATGGTTCGTTCAAGCCTCTAACGAACCTCAAAGCCTTCTTCTCCGGTGTATTCACCAACTCTATGCCAAACCTTGCTAATTGATTGAATTTGTTGACATATTCTTTCACCGTGAGATTCCCTTGCTTCAAATTCAAGAACTTCTCCATAAACAGATTCTCTTCCGCCCTTGAGAGAAACTTAGCCCCAAACCTTTGCTTAAAATCTGCCCAAGAGTCAACAGGGCGTTCTCCATTAGTGACCTCCCACCAGAATGAGGCCTCTCCCTTCATTAACCAAGCCGCCAACTTGACTTTCTTTCCCTCTTCCACTTCAAAGATATCTAGCAACTCTTCCACTTCCTTAAGCCAATCTCTAGCCTCTACGAAAGTCTCTGAACCAAGAAAAGGTTTTCCTCCTATAGCCTTGAACTCCTTGCAAACCTTAGCAAAATTATCCACTCTAGGCTGAGGAGGAGGAGCGGTTGTCTCTGGTGTAGTAGCATTGGCCGGACCCGCAGCCGCGGCCCTAGCCTCTTGCAACCTCCTATACCATAGTGGTATAACTAAACCCTCCGGGATGTTAAGATCTTCAGCCATGCTGAAACGAAAGAGGAAAGATTCAAAAAGGAGATTCCGAAAGATAAAGATATGGCTATTGGGGATTATGCTTTTCTTTTTCAAAAACTTTTTCTCTTAGAAGACATGCTTTTGAAAATACTTTCTTCGAAAATACTCTTAGAAAATAGTTTTTCTCAAAAATTTTATCTGTTCTGGTAACCTTAAGCTCTGATACCACGTGTAACACCCCACTCCCGCTATGATCACTCACTAAGGGAATGCCATAGCATCGGTGGAGTATTTTAGTGAATATAGAACAGAAAAATTACAACAAGACAGATATAAATAGTACTTGAAATTTTAAAACATCATCTCATAACAGCGGAAGTAAAACATGTCTGGTTACATCATAAAACCACAATAAAGGTCAAGTACAATATCCATCAAAATAAAGAAGTACATAATCCCACTCTCATACAATAGCCAAACAAAAGAAAAGATAACTGGATAACTAGAGCTTTACATCTATCCAAGCTCCTAAAGACTGGAACAGCAATCCGATCAAGCTCCACTACTGCTAGGATCCACCGTAGGACCTGAGGGTTGGGAAAAAGATAAAAACAACGGGGTCAGACATAAGTCTGAGCGAGTCCTATAACTTTAACAATACAATCGTTAAAGTAACCAGAGAAGACATAAACTGATATACGGTAACATATAGGGATGAATGGCTACCCTAAGCAGTCAACTAAACGAAGATAAAGGATAAAGACGCATCTACCCTCCCTAAGGTAAATTACTAAACTGCACCACACCAGTCGTTCCTAACTTAAAGGTTGATCCCACCCAAGGACTTATAAAATTTACTAATTAGTACTTGCGTACCCCTAGGTGACCAAGTAGGCGCCACGGGGCCCTACAATCCACTAGGTGTACACACTACTTCCCATTCGATCGGCTCCCTAACGTAGATACCCGTGCTGGCCCCACCGTGGGATGTATCATTCCCCAATGTGGCAACCTGATGAAACTAAAGGTGCACGGCTTATATCTACTCGATGCAACAACGGCTTACCTACCAGCCCGGGCCCACTCACGCATATGAAGCCCGTTGGACTTGCGTTGCCACCGCTAACCCGTTTGCCTCTTACAGTCAAGCCCAGTATGCGTGTCCCGTCCTCGACATGGGTCGAGCCCACAAAGATACGTATGGGTTACTGGTTGAAATGGGCCTCCACAAGCTACCCACCTAAGCTTGTCCCTTTTTCTAGTATATCCCACTTAACCCTTTAATCATGTTTTAATTACATGTTCCATTTTGGTTAAGTATTCTAATCGTATTTTCTATTGCCACCCAAGGCAACCACTAGATTTTCTCATGCCACCCGAGGCACCCACTTAACCCCTCATGTCCCTCTACATGCTAATGTGGTTAAGTGTTTCTTAATTAATTAATTAAGAACGTAACCTTTGTAAAGACCTCTCACATTAGACTGTCTTTTATGACCGCTGGTTAAGCCGGTTGGGTCCGGGCAGCCTTATGTCATAACAGAGTCTAACCTCGTGTCTTTACATTAATTACGTATTTAGTTTGTGCCTAAGACCTCTCACATTGGGCTAACATTTGTAGCAACTGGTTAAGCCGGTTGGGTCCGGGCAGTTTTACGCTACAACTGAGTCCAACCTCGTGTCTTAGTCAATTAATTACACCTAATTAATCACCCTCATAATTTTATATTAATTATCCCTAATTAATCAAGTTTTCTTAACATGGGTAGACCTAACTTAATAGGTAAATTCCCATGGGGTAGACCTAACTCAATAGGTAAATTCCCAACACATAGTATGGGTACACCTAACCAAATAGGCAAATTCCCATACTATGTTTATTTATTTTGTGTTATGCATAATTATATTAATTTCACACAATCTTATTAACTTATGCATTTAATTACCCCATCGTTCCCACGTAATTTCGTTCATGATATAACACATATAAAAGGTGTCAACTTGCATATGAATGAACATGTTTCAAAGGTGCCATCTTGCATATTAACAAACACATAACTTGCATATGAACTTGCATAACATGTCACATAACTTGCATATAATATGTCACATAACTTACATATTCATTTTGCATAACAAACTTGCATATTAGCTTATAGACTTGCATAATGTGTCATCATGAACTTGCATATTAATAAACATGTAACTTGCATATTTACATACATGTAACTTGCATATTAACAAACATGTAACTTGCATATAAAGAAACATGTAACTTGCATATTTACATACATGTAACTTGCATATTAACAAACATGTAACTTGCATATTAACAAACATGTAACTTGCATATTTACATACATGTAACTTGCATATTAACAAACATGTAACTTGCATATTTACATACATGTAACTTGCATAGCATATTACCATGAACTTGCATAACATGCATATGATTACATAGCCCACAACTTGCATATTTAGCATCATGCAAACATAACATACATCATATTAAACTTGCATAAGCTTACATACTCAACATGCATAAACATAAGATTAATGCTAACATCATATCATATGATTCAAAGCTCATTAACCCACATACAAAACCATAAATCTCATCACATCTCATCTAATTAGTTTACCAAAAGATCATCAAAGTGATAGAAACTCACAACTAGCAACTTTGAACACCAAATGAAGAAGATTAAGATGCTAAGAAGGGATTAGAAGTTGATTAGAGAGTGATTAGTATGCAACCCTCTTCATAAAATTAGTGGAGGCCATGAGAGCTAGCATTTTGCCATAGTTTAGTTACTAGGTTTAATTATGAATGAATTAGGGTAGGTTAGGGTCTTATTTATAGATTAGGCAAGTGTTTTAGGCCATAGGATTAACCCTAGATTCAATCCAAGCCATCAAAGCATGTCTTGGGGAAGAAGTCAAGTGTAGGAACCATCTAGGGCCTTTAGATTAAAGATGGACCATGAGAACCATTCAAATGCAAAATCTGCACTTGAGCGAATCGGCCCACGGGTTGACAGCCAAACACCCTGGATTAACCCCTAGTCGACCCAGCGGGCTCGGGTCGACTTCAAAAATCGGCCGGTTCGGTTATTCCCCTCTCCCAATTCGCTGTTTTGAGCATTTTTGCATATTTATTTATTAAATTTTCAATTATATATATATATATATATCAATATATATATATATATATCTACACAACCCATTTCACTTAATTAAGTATACTTTAATTTGGGAATTTTCGTGAAACTTCGCGAGGCCATATCTTGGTCATACGGACTCCGATTTTCGAAAACTCGGACTCTATTTCGCGTATTTTTCCGAGACGAACGCAATGGCATAGCCCGTTTCCCTTGATTCCCATTTTAGAATTAAATTCTGCCTCGATTTATGTTATTACAGGTTATTGAAAATACGGGTTGTTACAATTTTTACTTGTCAAACCTAAATTCCAACTAATTTTTTGTTGTTGAAATATATCAATGCTTATAATTTTCTTCATGTGATAGACTATCCAGACTCATTGGATCTGGTATTGGGTCTTATTTTGTTCGCATATGAAAAACATACTTTGGCACCTTTAATTATTAAATGATTAATATTCAGGTAAACTATTTAACTGTCGATTATTAAAGATATGAATTATTATAGGTTTATTGGCTTGCGAGAAGAGTTTGATCTATGATTAATTGACATCTCCAAGTATTTGGGGGTACATCCCGCATGATTGTAGTTTTATCCATTTTGGAAGAGTTAGGTAAATTAGATCATTTCATTAAGCAGAGATACAAATTTAAACAACTAAAAAAGGCAATATTTTATTGGTTCATAAGTTGATTTTATATGTTATTGAATGAGGAAAATTTTGTCAACATGTAATGCCTATAGTGTGATCAAGTGGCTTATTTTATTGAAATTGAGAAACAATACATGTTTCAAGCATACTACAATCAAAGTAAGTCACTTTTCTAGGTCCACGGAATAGGGATTCCAACAACTACCATTATCTTGAATGTTCTATTTAAGGTACTTTTTTCAATCACATTGGTCCCTTCCTAGTTTGGCCCAAATATGAAAATATTTTTCATCACTTTCTTAAGAACAATATTAGCCATGAAAATGGTTAATATCCTCAGAATGCACTTTGAGTCGAGCGAATGTTATCTACAGAAGTAATTTGATCCCATTATAGAATTAAAAACCATCTATCATGCTTTTATGGGGTACTAACACTTGTTTTTCTTTTGATTTTCAATCTATGTGGAAATGTTAACCCTTCCTATGGAAATGGACAATAGTGAGAAACCCTATAAACAGAGGCAGAATTACTATCACCTTTGGTACAATTTCTCCCTTTGAGTTTCACACTATTTATTTGGATAAAATAAGAAACTAGAAGATAAATCGTTTATTATCAACTATTAAGAGAGGTAATATCTACGATAGGTCATGCTCCATTCTCTTAAAATTAAGTCCCGATGACCAAATTTCTTGTATCCTCTTTATTGCTAATTAAGAATCGAGATTACAAGAAATTAGAACAAACTCCCCCAATATGATTTTGAAATTAGGGTTTCATTCAGCAATCTGGAATTATAAAATTTTCAAATAAACTGAAATGTCTCGATTTTGGTCTTATGGGGTCATATTTATAGGAGCGGATTGTCCTCCCTTCGTCCTTGGCAGTTTCGACCAGTCATCGCTTCGGCGAGTTTCCCGAGGGTTGTGCGAAGGCACCTCTTCAAAGGCTTTTCCGAAGGTTGTACAAAGGCCTTCCTAGCATTGGTTCTCTTTCCTCATTATTATTTTTAGGATTATCACTTTTCGTTTTGGTTCGAATTGTTGTGAGGGGCATAAGCGTATGCAGGCCCTCGGCTTACATTGCAATTATCTTTGAATTACATATGTTACACTTTTGACGGGCTACCCTTTTGCTCTTCCTTTCGAGCATGAATTCATGTGGATGCTATCGTGGTCCTTAACATGAGGATATCTTAGTTGGATCCAAAATAAATGGTTGTGCAATAGCTTTTGGTCTTTCTGAACTTTTGTTCCATGCTTTTCCTTTGATGCTTAGAGGCGTTGGGCTTGGATACGTTTCCTTTCATGTTATTTCAATCGAGATTCATTTTCTTTAAACCTTAGATGAATGTATTATAAACTTTGCTAGATTTCATCCAAAAGGCTCTACTGGTAGTTATACTGGGTTATGCTAAAAGTGGGTTTGGGTATGCATATTCTTCGGGGTGCCATAACCTAGACAGTTTCCTCTTCCTATTTTCATCTTTAACTGCTTTCAGACATCCTCCTATTCTATTCTTTCGTTCTTATAGATTATTAAAATAATTTTTGTACTACAAAAGTCTTCGAATTAAAGGATCACTTGCAGACTTTGGCGCTGCAACGTCTCTCCACTATCATTTGATGTACGACGGTTCCTAATTATGCTTCTTACCATTTCTCATCGTCTTGATCAAGTGCTTTAATTTTTAGTTGTTCATTTTCTCCTTGATTGAAGTAAAAACGCCAAAGGAATTCTAACTCCAAGGGACCTTATCCTCTGTAACATAAGCGAAGGATTTTTTTTGATTTAGTTATAGATTTGTTTGTTGTTCTATAATCTCGTAGCACAAGCGGTAGGTCGTCAACATATCTACCTTTTTCTTTCATAAAACATTTCTTTATCTTAGACTTGATGACATTATTCACTACTTCTTCTTTCGTGTTTTGCTTGTGATGTGCCAACATATAGGATCTTTTTACGATTGGTTCTATTCCCAAAATCTTTAGAACTCGGCACTTTCTAACTAAGTCTCATCTATCAGTTATGATTGTTTTAGGCACTTTGAAGTTACAAATGAAACCTTTTCACAAAGTTAATCAAGTTATAAAATTTTGACATTTGAATTTCATAATATATGTAAATAATAATTAAATATAATGGAAGAAATAATAAATTATAATGAAATATTTATCGAATTTACTAAGCAACGTAAACTGTAAATATTTAAATTGAGATACATACATAGTGTAACAACCTTAGTTATGATTTCTTGTGAAATAAATTATTGTGGTGTTTGAATTTTAAAGTGGAAGAAAATGTGAACTAGGAAAAGAATTCTAATAATTATTTATGTTGAATAAATATGGTACTTGTATTATTATGAAGAATTACGTTGGTTTAGTTGTAAACTAAATTTAAATAAAGGGTAAAAGGATTTAATTTTATAATTAATTTGTTAAATAAATTTATAAAATGAAAAAAATAAAGTTTTGAGAACTTTATTATGTTGGTTTGAAATAAAAATAAGTTCAAAATATTTTATTTGTAAAAATTAAATAGTTTTAAAAATTATTTCTAAATGTTAATTTTCCTACAAAAGAGATGCTTAAGAAATAAGTTGGGTTGAAATTGTAAAATAACAATGTTAAATGTAACAACCCGGAAATTCTAAAACAATTTAAAATTTTTATTTTAGCAATTTTAGTGGTTTATAAATATTTAAACTAATTTATTTTAAATAATAACGACTAAAAATTTATTTAAATCGAAGTTAGAATGAATATATTTATTTTAATTATAAAAGTAGTTAGAAATAGCACGGTAGTTTGAAATTTTGAATTTGAACTTTGAATGAATGTATAGGATTCAAAATAAATCGGACTTTAATAAAACCAAAAATGTAACACCCCACCTCCGTTAAGGTCACTCACAAACGGAATGCCTTAACTTTGGTGGAGCATTTTAGTAAACAGAAACAGAATACTACAAGACAGATAAACAGTACTTGAAAAATTATAACTTTATTTCAAACAGAAGCTTGGTTACATCCTTTCAAATCACAATATCAGAATTCAAGTACAAAATATCAGTCTTGTACAAAAGCCTTCAGAATGCATAGTTTAAAATCATAATCCCCACAGAAGAAGACAAGCCATACTTTAAGCACTGCAAGTGGAAGAAATCTGGATCAAGCTAGAGTATTCCCTTCTACAAAACCTGGGGGGAAACGGAAGAAAGGAGGCGAAACAACAAGGGTCAGACAAAAGTCTGGCAAGTCCAGTGATTTTCAGTTATGAACTGATAATAATAACATGACATGAAAATAAAACTGGATGAGAGATAACTGTAACAGATGTAGCAGATATAACAGAAGAACAGAATGATATAAGCTATTTCTTTACACTTCTCTGCACTAATACTAGTATAACCGAATTAGGTGTCACCCTAATGTCTAAACTGAAACAGAAACGGGTACAGAATAATTTAACAGAAACAGAATGCTAATAATGGGCCTTTACTACCCGATCCGAAACAGACAGAAGCAGAAATAGATTAATCCCTACGGAAACAGAATGTAGAATTAGGTGTACACTAGCAATGGGCCTTTACCACCCGAACAGACGGTACCACGCAGAAACAGACAGGTGTTACCACCCAACAGAAACAGACGGTACCAACAGAAACAGACAGAACTAAGTGTACCCTAAAACCCTACCCCAAGCGATCGGATCCCTAATACATAAATATCCTGTGTCGGCCCCACAGTAGGGTGTATCACTCCCTAAAGTGACAACCAATTGGCACAGACCTATTTACAGATGTCACGACGTCTTACATCCTCAGAGGCAGACCGGGATCCATGCACGCACATGACCCGGTTGGAACGCACCATCAACACCCCTCGCCATTATCAGAATGAACCGCTTATAATTAGTTCAGTAAGCGTGCCCGGACCCTACCTACTGTTGGGTCAAAGTTTTGATACCAGAAAGGGTTACTGACTAATATGGGTCCCAAACAATAGATGACACAAGTAATTCCCCTCCTAACCTTGTGTCCCCAGACTAACAGATTTCAGTTAACTTGTTTACAAGTTTCAGACATACAAAATTTAGATTAACTAGTTCACAGATCAGACAATCAAGTTAACGGGTTTTCAGACTAACGGATCAGATGTTCGGATTAACAGGCTTACAGATTAACTAGTTCCAGATTGTCTAATTTTGTATTAGGCCTACGGATTCACGAAACGGGTTTATCAGATTCATTTGTCCAATTGGTTTAACCTTACCCAATACGTTTTAGACATCATAATTATCTCAGATTTTCATTAATTAAATATTAATGCCCAAACCTCTCACATTAGACTGACAGTTTGCGGCTACTGGTTAGGCCGGTTGGTTCCGGGCAGGTTTCTGTCGCAAACTGAGTCTAACCTCGGGTTTCAAGCACGTTATGACTAACTTCTCACATTAGAACCTATTGTTTGCGACCACTGGAATATGCCGGGCGGTTCCGGGCAGAATTACGCCGCAAACTCATTCTAACCTCGAGTTAGCCATGTTTATCTTTGCGGCCAATTAATTAATGATTTACCATTTATACCCACGCCTAATATACATGTCAATTATTCATAACTATAGCCAATTCAGATTATGTCAATAGCGGACTAATTATATCAACTCAACAGATATAGCAGATAACAGATTTCTCAGATTAGGCGACTTAGCAGATTAAGCAAACAAGCAGATTTAGCATTTTCAACAGACAGATTTGGCAGATGAACAAATCTAGCAAACCAAGCAGTAGAGCAGAACTAGCAGATTAAGAAATATAACAGAACTAGCAGATTAGTCAATATAACAAAACTAGCAAATTAGGCAAATATAGCAGAACTAGTAAATTAGGCAAATATAACTGATTTAATCATTCCTTAAAGTTTCCCAAACATATCTTGCCTAATTATAAATCTTGCCTAAGTTCATATGCATAAATAATAGTCATGATTCACAATATGATCATATACCATATATGTTTCAATTTTTATTAAACTTGCATAGCACAGAAGATCCATATATATAAATTATACCAAATATAGCCATCGATTACTATGCATGTTATGTATCCCAAAGATCCCTTAATTAGGTGTTTATTTACATTTAATAGATGTCCTACCTTAATGTAAATCTTTATACCTAAGCCCTATTTTCTTTGTCTCAAGTCATATGTTAACATACCATGGTTCCTCTTCTTCCAATTCACAGAATATGCATAGATCTAAATCTAGTTTACAACCTATGTCCTTTTTCTTAAATCTGTCACAGATTAACCAACTTCTCAAGTCGTATGTTCAATATTCTTTATGCCACAAACTCAAGTCATAGGTTCAATTATATGCCTTAGATTTATGTCCTAAGTTCCAAGTTCAACCTATGTTCTTTCCTCAAATCAGTCACATATCGGTCATGCCCATTTCATGCATTATTTTATTGTCCCAAATATTTTAGCGTATGTTAATCTCTTAGGAGATTGGCGCAGGCTCGTAGTAGCCTGGCTATAGAACAGAAAGAAGAAGAGATACAGAATAAAATAGATCAGAACAGAACATACACAATCTCAAATTCAGATTTACAATCATGTCACAATTATGATTAAAGTTTATATCGGAAAATAACTGCACTTGCCTTGGTTGGATTCTAAAAGAAAAAGGTGTTGTAGCTGTTCTCTTTTAATCCTAATCAGAATTGGAGGAAGAAGAAGCACAAGTCCTAGCGTAGGTTTCAGCAGAGTAGAGACGCCATAGATTTATTTATTTTTAGAGAGGAAGAGAGCAATGGAGGCTAGAGAATTGTATATGAGATTTAGGTTAGGGATGTATATATAGGTGTAGGAAGTTATTTAGGACCATTAGATTAACCCTGAATCATGAGAACCATTCAAATGCAAAATCTGCATTTGAGCGAATCGGCCCACGGGATGACAGCCAAACACCCTGGATTAACCCCTAGTCGACCCAACAAGGCTCGGGTCGACCTCAAAAATCGGCCGGTTCGGTTATTCCCCCTTCCAATTCGTTGTTTTGAACCTTTTTTGCATGTTTATTTATTTAATTTTTATATATATCTATATATATTTCTCTCATATGCATATAAACTTCAAGGCTTAATAACTTCTTCATAATTAACCATTTTTTTTTATTCTCAGAAAATACGGGGTGTTACATTCTCCCCTCCTTAAAGGATTTCGTCCCCGAAATCTTCAAGTTAAGAAGAATGTATCCTAACATCCAACATCCATCTACTCAACCATTCAATCACAGGCATCCATTGTCCTTAAAAGGTTTCTAATGCCGTATGAACATATGCAAAGTGTGTGTATATGTTTCTTATCTAATGCAAAATCAGGCGGTCTACTGATCCAGTTGACCTCCTTAATGCGAATCATGTTAGTGTCATGAGTCCAAATATGTATGCAAGAAATCCTATTTGATACACATCATTTCTATATGAGTGCATAACCATTCATCCAAATGCAACATCCATATGCCGAGTCAATCATTTTGCATCCACAAAAATTGAAAATGCTCACACATCCATATGCAGTATGGGAGTGTTTTCGAGCCGATCTAGTGCCTAGTGTGTGTATATGCATCCACGAGCAACCACTAGCAACCACTTGCATCCACTTGCAACCATCAAACATAACATGTCTCAAACACATGTTTACACCCATTAGTTTCTACCTAAAGTTCGAAGATTCGATCGATAGGATACAGTCGAACGATGGAAGCGAGTACAGATAAAACAAAAACTTGGTTCCCATTAGACATTGGTTGAGAGAATAATTCCCCTAAGTATCAACCCTAAAGACCGAAATCAATATCAGATTGACACTCAGAGGATTACCCTCTTTAGACAATGTCAAAACTGGAAATCTTAAACTTATCAGAGATATTCAGATATTTACAGACTACTAGTACAGATCAGATTACCAAATAATTCTTAGAAAACTAAGCATGATAAAACCCAGAATGTATGCGTCCTACTTGACGCCTAACACAGATATCTCTCAAACCCCAACCTATCACCAGCAGATGAGTCGTAACCCCTATGGGGTTTGAGACTATAACCAGATCAGAAACAAGACTAGTATTAAAGTGCAGAGACTCGAATACAGAATCAGAATACCATAATCGGAAAGAGTTCTAACTCAATAATCAGATAAGGAAACTAAACTCTCTACGGAAATTTTCCTACTTATATCCTATCCACCAACTATGAGAGCATTCGCCTGCCTTCCCGAAGTAGGTCATGTCCTCTGTCCTTGTGTAACAACCCGTAAAATGCGAGCCAGTTTGAAATTTTTATTTTGGCCATTTTAGCGAATTTTGATTATTTAAAATGAATTATTTTAAATAATATCGTCGTGAAATTTATTTTCAATATAGAATTCGACGTATATATTATATACGCGTCGTCGTTAGAATATAAATATTTATATATATAATTATAAATAGAATTGAAAATGGCGCGGTAGTTCGATAATTCGATTTCAAACTTCAATTGAATGTACCGGGTGCAAAACAATCCGGATTTTAGTGAAACCAAAAATAATGGAATCTAATAGTGAATATCTTTCTATCGAATCCGAAAAATCAAGTTTTCATAGCGGGAATCAAAAGATATGTCCAGTTGAAAATTCTGAATAGTCGCTATGGAATTCAGGCCCTTAAAAATGGACATTTTGCAAATGACCTCGGATTTCGACGAAACCAGTTTTGTTGGATCCGCAGTGTCAAGCTATTGCTAGATTCCAAATTTCATAATTTTTCGAATCAATATGTGGGCGCGGCAAAGGAAAACGCGTTGACCAGTTTCAGTTGATTTTAATCGACTGGAAATTGGCCATTTTTCTAACGGTCTCAGAATTCGACGAAACTAGTTTTGTTAGGACCGTATCGTCAATACGAAGCTAGAAAATATTTTTCTGGAATTTTTCTAGTTAGTATGTGACCCCGGTAATTTGAAATGCACGTTTAAAATTCAATAAAGAGATTTAAATGTAAATTCAACGGAAACTGATTCAAACAGTCGAATCAGCCTACGTGGCATATCCCATTGTGTTCAGAATGGGGGTAGTTAGCTATGGACGACGGTCGTTGGACCTCGTTTGCAGTTCGGAGATAAAGTCAACACTTTTCGAAAAATATATATTAATTAAAATATAAAATTAATTTTCACAAATACCCCCCCCCCCCGATTCTTCTGAGAATCATTGGAAAAAAAAAAAAAAAAAAAAAAAAACAAATCGCCCCACCCACCACGACGAGCCGCCGATCCCCTTACCCCTCCCTCGCGCCTATCCCTCTCCTCCTCCTCTTCTCCATTCCCTCTCTCCCCTAGAGATCCACGCACCCTTAGCCACCCTAACGGCCGCGCAAGCAAACCCTAGCCGCACCACCTGGAAACGCCCCTCGGCCTGCGCGCCTACCCCCACCCCCTTCCTCCCTCCGCAGATCCGACCTCGAGTCCCCCGCCCGCCTCGCCACCACCTGCTTCCGCCACCTCTCGCTCGAAACCCTCCCCCCTAGTGCCGCGGCGAGCCACTGAAGCACCCCCCCGTAAGTTATTTTATTTTATTTTATTTTATTAATTTATCTCATTTTTATTTTAAATAAACAGAAAATAAACTGTTTTCTTTTAGGGATTTTTAAACTGTTTTTTTTTTTAGAAAAAAACTGAATTTTCTAAAAAGTTTAAAAACCGAATTAAAAAAAAAAAACTGATTTTTATAAAATGATTAAAAACTGAATTTTGAAAAAGTAAAAAGAAAAAGATTTGATCTTTAAAATAGAAAAGCAAAAAGGGCGAGATTTTTGTTTAGAAGAAAAAGTAGAATTATTTAAAAATAGAAAAGATTGGTTTTTATAAAGATGAAGATTTTATTTTTATAAAAGCGAAAACTTTATTTTTTATAAAGGCGAAAAACCTTATTGTTAAAAATGTGATTTTTACATATTGAACTTTGAAATAAAAATTCGATTTTTATATATTGAATAGCGAAGTAAAAATGTGATTTTTACGTATGTAGTGAAAGCAGCAACGAAGGTGACAAAAAGGCGAAGACTTCTGCAAATGAAGAGCCGTGGAGCTGGATAGCTTTAAGTGAGAATTTCTCACCTTTCAATTTATTTTCTAGTTATATATATATATACTAGGATGCAGACGGTGTTTAGTAGCACCCGACACAATTGTCCACAGACCATGGACTTGTTTGTTTGACTGTTTGGTGATTGATTGCGATATTGGTTTGAATGTGGTTTGTGGTGTGAAAAAAAATCGAATCGATAAATTGGTTAGGATTAGACGTGCGCCGTTATAAGGCGAAGGAGTAAGGCTAGGTTAGACCCTTACTCCAAATTTTGTGGTTTACATAATGAATTGATTTGATTGATGTGTGAATGGCGTGGGCCTTCACTAGACCGGGGATAAGGCTAGGCCTTGTCCCGTTTTTAGTATCGTGCCGTTATGCTGCCGAAATTTTCTAAAATATGTTAGAAAAATAAAAATACCATTTTATTGAATAAATGAATTGAATAGAAATTCATATGTTGAAATAAAATGTGTTATCGTTAAAAATATAATTTTTAACGTGAATGTGAATAAATAAATATTCATTTACAAACCAGACGGTTTGTTTATGTACACCTATTTGAATGACGTTGATTGGGTCGATAAATTTTACACATCGCCTAACTGCACAAATAAAATGTGTGTTTGATTGTTTGAAACCCCACACGGGTGTTAGGATGAAATTTGAAGTTCACTCATCCTGATTGATTAAATATGTCGATCGATTGATTGACAGGCTGTTATAAGCGTTGAATATCTATATTTGATGCTTATACAGTGTAGTGCACTTTGGTTGATGGTTGATTATTTTCAATGCTATAATATACATGTGTTGTATAAAAATCCATATAATTAATTTTATATGGTAATTGATTGGGCCTCATTCCAGTTTTGAAAAAAGAAATATTTGAAAAAGAAATATTTGAAAAAGAAATATTTGAAATAGAATATGTGAAAATAAAGGAATATATGAAGCCGTGTTGATTGGATTGACGCCATTTTGACGTGAACGATATTTATATCGATTTTATTCATTTTGAAATGAATTGAATTGAAAACGATTTCGAAATGAATTGAATTGAAAACGATTTCGAAATGAATTGAATTGAAAACGATTTCGAAATGAATTGAATTGAAAACGATTTCGAAATGAATTGAATTGAAAACGATTTCGAAATGAATTGAATTGAAAACGATTTCGAAATGAATTGAATTGAAAACGATTTCGAAATGAATTGAATTGAAAACGAATTCAAATGGAATTGAAAGCGAATTGAAATGAATTCAAATTGAATTGAAATTCGAATTGAATAGAAATGAATTTTGAAACGAATTTATAAAGAAAAATTCAATTTTGCTTTGAATTGAAATGGAAGTTGAAATAGGTTTTGAAACGATTTTAAAACTATTTATATAATTCGTTTTAAATAGAAATCGACGAAATATATATTATATATATTATATATATAATATAATGGCCTGAATAGAACGCGCCGCGCCGCGGCAGTTCGCGAATTTCGACCATTTATTTCAAACGGACATTACGGGAGATCCGTCCGTCGGATTCTCCTAAAACCGGAACCGTTGGGTTCGTATCGAAAAGAGCTTTCTAGCGAATGTTAGAAATTTGAAATCTAACGGTTGGATTTGGAATTATGTCCAAATCAAATTCGAAAAAGGTCGCTGTAAGTGCAGTTCGATGACCGTTGTTGGAAATCGGCTGTACGGGCCTTGATAAAATTATTAAAAATAGTAATAATTTGTGTAAAATCATAAGAAATGATTTGTGAAGATTTGGGATGAAAAACTCCATATTTGAAAAGATAAAAATAGATTTTTATCGAAATGAACTAGTTTGAACTAGAATTATAATTCTATTTATTTTTAAATAAATAAATTGAATTTGAAATGGTTTTGAAAATAACCAAAATTTCCAATGATTGCATTGGAGTGGATTTGAATCGAAATTGTCTTCGGAATATTTCGATGTTGGAATTCGTGATATTACAGGTGTTGTTATGGAAATTTGAAAGATATATATTTGTATCGTTATTTCCAATACGACATTTGTTAGTCGTAGAATTCGATATTGAATATAAGCCGATATATTTTCTATTCAGAGCCTTGTATTGAATATCGAATGTGATTTGGGTTTGTCGTGAATGGTGTCTTCACTAACACTGTTCTTGAACCCAGCTGAGAAAAGATTAAATCTTTTGATTTAGATTTAATGAAGTGTACCAATTAAATAATATTTAATTGGAATTGAATGGATATTGATTTTTGGGTTTATCGTGAACAGTGTTTTAAATAACACTTGTTCTTTAACCCGATAATTAATGGAATGTGATTTTGGGTTTATCGTGAACCGTGTTTTAAATGACACTGATTCTTTAACCCAGTCGAAGATTAAAACTAAGTGGAGTTTTAATGAATCTTTAATTAGATTGTAAAAGTCGAAATGGAGTATCACCAGTTTTGCTCCAGGCGATAGTTAAATCTTTAATTAGATTTGAATGTGAAATTTAGAAACTAACTGGCGGTTAGCCAAGCAGAATGGTTTTCTGGATATTGATCTGATGTTGGTTTCGGCCTTCGGGGTTAATATTTGGGGAATTATTCTCTTGATTAATTTACGGTTAGTGACTAATGAATTGGAATGAGGCGTATGTTGTGTTTGTGTAACACTTATTTAAAATATACGCGAGTTATTCGGAAAGACCGGGTTTATCCCATTCTGAATAACTGATACGACGATAAGTCGAAGATGAAGACGATGGTCGAAGACCGGAGGTCTTCACGTCGTTTGGGTGATAACTGATGATCTTGATTGGGCTGTACACCCAAGAAGATGGAAACAGTTAGTGATCGTCCAGACGTACTTGGAGATCGATGGATATGCGGGGTACTAGGTGCCTCCGGTTTCGTTCAGACCCAGAACGGACTTGTAAATGGACTGTGTGTCTGACATCGGATATCATTCTGTGTGACTGATATCGGTTGCATAGGATGGTTTGCCTGTGTGGCATGCTAAGATGCAAATGATCAAGGCTTCTGTTGAAAAGCAAAGTCTTGTGGTGATGATCAAAGCACGGCCTTTGTGGCGTAGCTTTGTGTAACGTTTACCTCGCGTGTTTCACACCCGGTATGAACCAAAAACGGGAGACGGACCTCAGGGAGGGCCTGCGTTTCCTCCTAGCTAGAAGTGGCGTCAGTGGTTTTACACGCCCTGACGAGTTTGACTTATGTGGTTGTTGCTGTTGCGAGGCGCCTCGGTTATATCGGTTTCGGCCGATGCATTCTGGTCGGCTGACGGACCAGACTTACGCCCCAAAGGGCGGCGAAACGTAGTGCTCAGGTATAATAATCCACGTCGGTGGACCGGCCCTGTCGCTCCAAGGCTTGCCTGCGCGCTTGCCTGAGACTCGGGCTAGGCAGTCTCGAATCGGTAGAGGATCTTGCCCCTAGCCTCGGTTCATAGACGGAAATCCAATTTCCAAATACGTGACTTTGCGGTTTTATTTGTAAACCTATATATGGCGACATGATATATGGTACCCATGCCGCCTATGATTGATACTTATGATTTGAAGTTGTTTTATACACTATGCACTTATTATAGTATCAAATAATCTGTTTTAAAACGTATCAAGCATTCTTTGGCTGTTATAAGGGAAAACCCTATCCCCCGGCTTGCGTCGCATTGTGTGATAGGACCTGGGTCTTATAACAGCTTCATTTTTCTTTATTTAGCATTGCGCTATTTGTTTTATGCACTGGTATTCTTGGGAGGAAACCCGTTCCGTGTTATACGGCGTGGTCCCTTGATTTACCTAATGATTTAAAATAAAGATTAACTGTTTTAGTTCTCACACCAGTCACATGACTGACCTGGAGTTTATTGTTTTAACCTAAACTCTGGGTGCCCTTATTTTGACACGGGCAGCTAGTAGTTTTGGTTTTGCAGATTTATATTCACAGGATCCTGGTTTACAGCTGGAACGATATCCGGAAAGCTTTGTATCCGTATATCTTCTTCTAGTTGTGTATTGTATTATTTTCCGCTGCTATGTATTTAAATGTAATTTAAATCTCTGATAATTCTGTGTATTATTCATTTTTACTCTGTATATTCTTGTAATCTGATGCATTGTTGTTATATACAATGAAACGTTCTTCTGTATGCGTTCTGTTGTGTCGTGTTCTCGAACTACCCGTCGCTTTCCTTTACGGGGAAGTTACGGGTCTTCACATTTGGTATCAGAGCTTTGGTTTACAAAGCTCAGAGAACAAGACACATTAGAAACATACGAAAGAATTCATCAGATATTGGGTTAGTAAAATCCAATGGGAATGACTCGTTAGAGATAGGATCAGTAGTATCTTAGAACGAGTGTGAAGAGTATATGTTTCAAATGAAAACAATTTTTGTTTAGAAAATTTAAATCACTTCTACGTATTTGATTATTTATTTATTTGAATATGGACAATTCAGTATATAAAGAATTTGCATATACGCCTTGCAAACGTATATTCAAGGTTTTAATATACTGGATAGATATGGAATCACATTCTAGTCGCCCGGAGATGATATTGATGATAGCGATCGCATCATCAACATTTATGTTCGAGTTTCGAAGATGTGATTTTCTATATATTTCCATTAGGCTGGTGTGAGAACCAAAACTTATATATAGCTAGAATATATTGTTGTGACTTGGCATCAAAAATCTGATTTTTGTATATGTATCAAAATTATGAATTTGATAATCTAATTCACTAATTGATTGATGTTTGTGTTGTTTGTTTAGTTGTTTGCTAATTTTTAGCCATTTAGCCTAATTGAATCAAACATTGACTTGTATTGAAATTTGGTCGCATTTGCTTGCATATACATGTATATCATTGAACAGGTCATAGCAAGGAGGCTAGAGCCGAGAATAAAATTTGTTTGCCCGACAAATAGGTACATGTTTACTACATAATTTCCTGTTTTGTTTGGGTGATGATGATTTTGTGAGCCTATTGGCTAGCCGCTTGGCTTTTTCTTTTTCTTTTTGAGATCTGAAGGACCGGGGAAGCTATTTGAAATTCCCCGATGCTCCCGGTGCAGGGGAGGTTATGGCGAAATTTTTCGAAAATTTAGGGTGTTAGCCAAATTTTTGAAGTTTTGAAAATTCTCAGAAACTAAAGAGTTGGAGAATGAAAGCCAGATCGAGCGTAGGGCTGATTAATCAAACCACTTTCGACTTTGTTCCTTTTCGGGGACGAAAAGTTTTAAGTGGGGGAGATTGTAACAACCCGTAAAATGCGAGCCAGTTTGAAATTTTTATTTTGGCCATTTTAGCGAATTTTGATTATTTAAAATGAATTATTTTAAATAATATCGTCGTGAAATTTATTTTCAATATAGAATTCGACGTATATATTATATACGCGTCGTCGTTAGAATATAAATATTTATATATATAATTATAAATAGAATTGAAAATGGCGCGGTAGTTCGATAATTCGATTTCAAACTTCAATTGAATGTACCGGGTGCAAAACAATCCGGATTTTAGTGAAACCAAAAATAATGGAATCTAATAGTGAATATCTTTCTATCGAATCCGAAAAATCAAGTTTTCATAGCGGGAATCAAAAGATATGTCCAGTTGAAAATTCTGAATAGTCGCTATGGAATTCAGGCCCTTAAAAATGGACATTTTGCAAATGACCTCGGATTTCGACGAAACCAGTTTTGTTGGATCCGCAGTGTCAAGCTATTGCTAGATTCCAAATTTCATAATTTTTCGAATCAATATGTGGGCGCGGCAAAGGAAAACGCGTTGACCAGTTTCAGTTGATTTTAATCGACTGGAAATTGGCCATTTTTCTAACGGTCTCAGAATTCGACGAAACTAGTTTTGTTAGGACCGTATCGTCAATACGAAGCTAGAAAATATTTTTCTGGAATTTTTCTAGTTAGTATGTGACCCCGGTAATTTGAAATGCACGTTTAAAATTCAATAAAGAGATTTAAATGTAAATTCAACGGAAACTGATTCAAACAGTCGAATCAGCCTACGTGGCATATCCCATTGTGTTCAGAATGGGGGTAGTTAGCTATGGACGACGGTCGTTGGACCTCGTTTGCAGTTCGGAGATAAAGTCAACACTTTTCGAAAAATATATATTAATTAAAATATAAAATTAATTTTCACAAATACCCCCCCCCCCGATTCTTCTGAGAATCATTGGAAAAAAAAAAAAAAAAAAAAAAAAAACAAATCGCCCCACCCACCACGACGAGCCGCCGATCCCCTTACCCCTCCCTCGCGCCTATCCCTCTCCTCCTCCTCTTCTCCATTCCCTCTCTCCCCTAGAGATCCACGCACCCTTAGCCACCCTAACGGCCGCGCAAGCAAACCCTAGCCGCACCACCTGGAAACGCCCCTCGGCCTGCGCGCCTACCCCCACCCCCTTCCTCCCTCCGCAGATCCGACCTCGAGTCCCCCGCCCGCCTCGCCACCACCTGCTTCCGCCAC
Source organism: Allium sativum (assembly GCA_030737875.1). NCBI lineage: Eukaryota > Viridiplantae > Streptophyta > Magnoliopsida > Asparagales > Amaryllidaceae > Allium > Allium sativum. The sequence goes on along the minus strand of CM060922.1, from coordinate 847,292,521 downwards.
CTCTCGCTCGAAACCCTCCCCCCTAGTGCCGCGGCGAGCCACTGAAGCACCCCCCCGTAAGTTATTTTATTTTATTTTATTTTATTAATTTATCTCATTTTTATTTTAAATAAACAGAAAATAAACTGTTTTCTTTTAGGGATTTTTAAACTGTTTTTTTTTTTAGAAAAAAACTGAATTTTCTAAAAAGTTTAAAAACCGAATTAAAAAAAAAAAAACTGATTTTTATAAAATGATTAAAAATTGAATTTTGAAAAAGTAAAAAGAAAAAGATTTGATCTTTAAAATAGAAAAGCAAAAAGGGCGAGATTTTTGTTTAGAAGAAAAAGTAGAATTATTTAAAAATAGAAAAGATTGGTTTTTATAAAGATGAAGATTTTATTTTTATAAAAGCGAAAACTTTATTTTTTATAAAGGCGAAAAACCTTATTGTTAAAAATGTGATTTTTACATATTGAACTTTGAAATAAAAATTCGATTTTTATATATTGAATAGCGAAGTAAAAATGTGATTTTTACGTATGTAGTGAAAGCAGCAACGAAGGTGACAAAAAGGCGAAGACTTCTGCAAATGAAGAGCCGTGGAGCTGGATAGCTTTAAGTGAGAATTTCTCACCTTTCAATTTATTTTCTAGTTATATATATATATACTAGGATGCAGACGGTGTTTAGTAGCACCCGACACAATTGTCCACAGACCATGGACTTGTTTGTTTGACTGTTTGGTGATTGATTGCGATATTGGTTTGAATGTGGTTTGTGGTGTGAAAAAAAATCGAATCGATAAATTGGTTAGGATTAGACGTGCGCCGTTATAAGGCGAAGGAGTAAGGCTAGGTTAGACCCTTACTCCAAATTTTGTGGTTTACATAATGAATTGATTTGATTGATGTCTGAATGGCGTGGGCCTTCACTAGACCGGGGATAAGGCTAGGCCTTGTCCCGTTTTTAGTATCGTGCCGTTATGCTGCCGAAATTTTCTAAAATATGTTAGAAAAATAAAAATACCATTTTATTGAATAAATGAATTGAATAGAAATTCATATGTTGAAATAAAATGTGTTATCGTTAAAAATATAATTTTTAACGTGAATGTGAATAAATAAATATTCATTTACAAACCAGACGGTTTGTTTATGTACACCTATTTGAATGACGTTGATTGGGTCGATAAATTTTACACATCGCCTAACTGCACAAATAAAATGTGTGTTTGATTGTTTGAAACCCCACACGGGTGTTAGGATGAAATTTGAAGTTCACTCATCCTGATTGATTAAATATGTCGATCGATTGATTGACAGGCTGTTATAAGCGTTGAATATCTATATTTGATGCTTATACAGTGTAGTGCACTTTGGTTGATGGTTGATTATTTTCAATGCTATAATATACATGTGTTGTATAAAAATCCATATAATTAATTTTATATGGTAATTGATTGGGCCTCATTCCAGTTTTGAAAAAAGAAATATTTGAAAAAGAAATATTTGAAAAAGAAATATTTGAAATAGAATATGTGAAAATAAAGGAATATATGAAGCCGTGTTGATTGGATTGACGCCATTTTGACGTGAACGATATTTATATCGATTTTATTCATTTTGAAATGAATTGAATTGAAAACGATTTCGAAATGAATTGAATTGAAAACGATTTCGAAATGAATTGAATTGAAAACGATTTCGAAATGAATTGAATTGAAAACGATTTCGAAATGAATTGAATTGAAAACGATTTCGAAATGAATTGAATTGAAAACGATTTCGAAATGAATTGAATTGAAAACGATTTCGAAATGAATTGAATTGAAAACGAATTCAAATGGAATTGAAAGCGAATTGAAATGAATTCAAATTGAATTGAAATTCGAATTGAATAGAAATGAATTTTGAAACGAATTTATAAAGAAAAATTCAATTTTGCTTTGAATTGAAATGGAAGTTGAAATAGGTTTTGAAACGATTTTAAAACTATTTATATAATTCGTTTTAAATAGAAATCGACGAAATATATATTATATATATTATATATATAATATAATGGCCTGAATAGAACGCGCCGCGCCGCGGCAGTTCGCGAATTTCGACCATTTATTTCAAACGGACATTACGGGAGATCCGTCCGTCGGATTCTCCTAAAACCGGAACCGTTGGGTTCGTATCGAAAAGAGCTTTCTAGCGAATGTTAGAAATTTGAAATCTAACGGTTGGATTTGGAATTATGTCCAAATCAAATTCGAAAAAGGTCGCTGTAAGTGCAGTTCGATGACCGTTGTTGGAAATCGGCTGTACGGGCCTTGATAAAATTATTAAAAATAGTAATAATTTGTGTAAAATCATAAGAAATGATTTGTGAAGATTTGGGATGAAAAACTCCATATTTGAAAAGATAAAAATAGATTTTTATCGAAATGAACTAGTTTGAACTAGAATTATAATTCTATTTATTTTTAAATAAATAAATTGAATTTGAAATGGTTTTGAAAATAACCAAAATTTCCAATGATTGCATTGGAGTGGATTTGAATCGAAATTGTCTTCGGAATATTTCGATGTTGGAATTCGTGATATTACAGGTGTTGTTATGGAAATTTGAAAGATATATATTTGTATCGTTATTTCCAATACGACATTTGTTAGTCGTAGAATTCGATATTGAATATAAGCCGATATATTTTCTATTCAGAGCCTTGTATTGAATATCGAATGTGATTTGGGTTTGTCGTGAATGGTGTCTTCACTAACACTGTTCTTGAACCCAGCTGAGAAAAGATTAAATCTTTTGATTTAGATTTAATGAAGTGTACCAATTAAATAATATTTAATTGGAATTGAATGGATATTGATTTTTGGGTTTATCGTGAACAGTGTTTTAAATAACACTTGTTCTTTAACCCGATAATTAATGGAATGTGATTTTGGGTTTATCGTGAACCGTGTTTTAAATGACACTGATTCTTTAACCCAGTCGAAGATTAAAACTAAGTGGAGTTTTAATGAATCTTTAATTAGATTGTAAAAGTCGAAATGGAGTATCACCAGTTTTGCTCCAGGCGATAGTTAAATCTTTAATTAGATTTGAATGTGAAATTTAGAAACTAACTGGCGGTTAGCCAAGCAGAATGGTTTTCTGGATATTGATCTGATGTTGGTTTCGGCCTTCGGGGTTAATATTTGGGGAATTATTCTCTTGATTAATTTACGGTTAGTGACTAATGAATTGGAATGAGGCGTATGTTGTGTTTGTGTAACACTTATTTAAAATATACGCGAGTTATTCGGAAAGACCGGGTTTATCCCATTCTGAATAACTGATACGACGATAAGTCGAAGATGAAGACGATGGTCGAAGACCGGAGGTCTTCACGTCGTTTGGGTGATAACTGATGATCTTGATTGGGCTGTACACCCAAGAAGATGGAAACAGTTAGTGATCGTCCAGACGTACTTGGAGATCGATGGATATGCGGGGTACTAGGTGCCTCCGGTTTCGTTCAGACCCAGAACGGACTTGTAAATGGACTGTGTGTCTGACATCGGATATCATTCTGTGTGACTGATATCGGTTGCATAGGATGGTTTGCCTGTGTGGCATGCTAAGATGCAAATGATCAAGGCTTCTGTTGAAAAGCAAAGTCTTGTGGTGATGATCAAAGCACGGCCTTTGTGGCGTAGCTTTGTGTAACGTTTACCTCGCGTGTTTCACACCCGGTATGAACCAAAAACGGGAGACGGACCTCAGGGAGGGCCTGCGTTTCCTCCTAGCTAGAAGTGGCGTCAGTGGTTTTACACGCCCTGACGAGTTTGACTTATGTGGTTGTTGCTGTTGCGAGGCGCCTCGGTTATATCGGTTTCGGCCGATGCATTCTGGTCGGCTGACGGACCAGACTTACGCCCCAAAGGGCGGCGAAACGTAGTGCTCAGGTATAATAATCCACGTCGGTGGACCGGCCCTGTCGCTCCAAGGCTTGCCTGCGCGCTTGCCTGAGACTCGGGCTAGGCAGTCTCGAATCGGTAGAGGATCTTGCCCCTAGCCTCGGTTCATAGACGGAAATCCAATTTCCAAATACGTGACTTTGCGGTTTTATTTGTAAACCTATATATGGCGACATGATATATGGTACCCATGCCGCCTATGATTGATACTTATGATTTGAAGTTGTTTTATACACTATGCACTTATTATAGTATCAAATAATCTGTTTTAAAACGTATCAAGCATTCTTTGGCTGTTATAAGGGAAAACCCTATCCCCCGGCTTGCGTCGCATTGTGTGATAGGACCTGGGTCTTATAACAGCTTCATTTTTCTTTATTTAGCATTGCGCTATTTGTTTTATGCACTGGTATTCTTGGGAGGAAACCCGTTCCGTGTTATACGGCGTGGTCCCTTGATTTACCTAATGATTTAAAATAAAGATTAACTGTTTTAGTTCTCACACCAGTCACATGACTGACCTGGAGTTTATTGTTTTAACCTAAACTCTGGGTGCCCTTATTTTGACACGGGCAGCTAGTAGTTTTGGTTTTGCAGATTTATATTCACAGGATCCTGGTTTACAGCTGGAACGATATCCGGAAAGCTTTGTATCCGTATATCTTCTTCTAGTTGTGTATTGTATTATTTTCCGCTGCTATGTATTTAAATGTAATTTAAATCTCTGATAATTCTGTGTATTATTCATTTTTACTCTGTATATTCTTGTAATCTGATGCATTGTTGTTATATACAATGAAACGTTCTTCTGTATGCGTTCTGTTGTGTCGTGTTCTCGAACTACCCGTCGCTTTCCTTTACGGGGAAGTTACGGGTCTTCACACCTTGCCCCCGTTTCTTCGGGCAGTCCCTAGTGAAGTGTCCCATCTCACCACACTTGAAGTGAGTGTCCTTCCTCTTTTGGCAATCCTTGTTCAGATGAGTCAAGCTTCCATAAGTAAAGCACATTTCTCCTCCTTTATCATCAGACTTTTCTTCCTTCTTTTGTGTTTCCTTTTTGCCTACTTTGTGAACCAAGTCCATATCCATGAGTTTCTCATCCTTGGGTTGTGCTCCTTAGCCAAACTCCCTCATTCTCATCTTTACTATCCGTGTGTAACACGTTGACAAGTCCCTCGAAAGCGGCCTCCATCGCACAGAAAATCCTACAAAGCTCGAAAGAAAATTAGCCGTAGGTGAGACTACTGCGGCTACAGATGGAAGTCGGGCGCTTATTTACCCTTTGACCAGTGTCGTAGTCTTATCAAGCCTACAGAACCATGCCGCGATGAGGTTAACTCCCAGAAAGCCGGGAGCCCCGGAGAAAGAAGGAAACAAAGATTCAAACTGAGGATCAAAAGATATATATATGGCTTTTGGGGATTATGTTTTTCAAAAATAAGCTTTACTTTTGAAAATACTTCCTTTTTAAATCCTTTTTGAAAATAATTTTCAAAACTTTTTATCAAATCTGGTAACCTTCAGCTCTGATACCAAGTGTAACACCCCACCTCCGTTAAGGTCACTCACAAAGGGAATGCCTTAACTTTGGTGGAGCATTTTAGTAAACAGAAACAGAATACTACAAGACAGATAAACAGTACTTGAAAAATTATAACTTTATTTCAAACAGAAGCTTGGTTACATCCTTTCAAATCACAATATCAGAATTCAAGTACAAAATATCAGTCTTGTACAAAAGCCTTCAGAATGCATAGTTTAAAATCATAATCCCCACAGAAGAAGACAAGCCATACTTTAAGCACTGCAAGCGGAAGAAATCTGGATCAAGCTAGAGTATTCCCTTCTACAAAACCTGGGGGGAAACGGAAGAAAGGAGGCGAAACAACAAGGGTCAGAGAAAAGTCTGGCAAGTCCAGTGATTTTCAGTTATGAACAGATAATAATAACATGACATGAAAATAAAACTGGATGAGAGATAACTGTAACAGATGTAGCAGATATAACAGAAGAACAGAATGATATAAGCTATTGCTTTACACTTCTCTGCACTAATACTAGTATAACCGAATTAGCAGTCACCCTAATGTCTAAACTGAAACAGAAACGGGTACAGAATAATTTAACAGAAATAGAATGCTAATAATGGGCCTTTACTACCCGATCCGAAACAGACAGAAGCAGAAACAGATTAATCCCTCCAGAAACAGAATGTAGAATTAGGTGTACACTAGCAATGGTCCTTTACCACCCGAACAGACGGTACCACGCAGAAACAGACAGGTGTTACCACCCAACAGAAACAGACGGTACCAACAGAAACAGACAGAACTAAGTGTACCCTAAAACCCTACCCCAAGCGATCGGCTCCCTAATACATAAATATCCTGTGTCGGCCCCACAGTAGGGTGTATCACTCCCTAAAGTGACAACCAATTGGCACAGACCTATTTACAGATGTCACGGCGTCTTACATCCTCAGAGGCAGACCGGGATCCCTGCACGCACATGACCCGGTTGGAACGCACCATCAACACCCCTCGCCATTATCAGAATGAACCGCTTATAATTAGTTCAGTAAGCGTGCCCGGACCCTACCTACTGTTGGGTCAAAGTTTTGATACCAGAAAGGGTTACTGACTAATATGGGTCCCAAACAACAGATGACACAAGTAATTCCCCTCCTAACCTTGTGTCCCCAGACTAACAGATTTCAGTTAACTTGTTTACAAGTTTCAGACATACAAAATTTAGATTAACTAGTTCACAGATTAGACAATCAAGTTAACAGGTTTTCAGACTAAAGGATCAGATGTTCGGATTAACAGGCTTACAGATTACTGGTTCCAAATTGTCTAACTTTGTATTGGGCCTATGGATTCACGAAACGGGTTTATCAGATTCATTGGTCCAATTGGTTTAACCTTACCCAACACGTTTTAGACATCATAATTATCTCAGATTTTCATTAATTAAACATTAATGCCCAAACCTCTCACATTAGACTGACAGTTTGCGGCTACTGGTTAGGCCGGTTGGTTCCGGGCAGGTTTCTGTCGCAAACTGAGTCTAACCTCGGGTTTCAAGCACGTTATGACTAACTTCTCACATTAGAACCTATTGTTTGCGACCACTGGAATATGCCGGGCGGTTCCGGGCAGAATTACGCCGCAAACTCATTCTAACCTCGAGTTAGCCATGTTTATCTTTGCGGCCAATTAATTAATGATTTACCATTTATACCCACGCCTAATATACATGTCAATTATTCATAACTATAGCCAATTCAGATTATGTCAATAGCGGACTAATTATATCAACTCAACAGATATAGCAGATAACAGATTTCTCAGATTAGGCGACTTAGCAAATTAAGCAAACTAGCAGATTTAGCATTTTCAGCAGACAGATTTGGCAGATGAACAAATCTAGCAAACCAAGCAGTAGAGCAGAACTAGCAGATTAAGCAATATAACAGAACTAGCAGATTAGTCAATATAACAAAACTAGCAAATTAGGCAAATATAGCAGAACTAGTAAATTAGGCAAATATAACTAATTTAATCATTCCTTAAAGTTTCCCAAACATATCTTGCCTAATTATAAATCTTGCCTAAGTTCATATGCATAAATAATAGTCATGATTCACAATATGATCATATACCATATATGTTTCAATTTTTATTAAACTTGCATAGCACAGAAGATCCATATATATAAATTATACCAAATATAGCCATCGATTACTATGCATGTCATATATCCCAAAGATCCCTTAATTAGGTGTTTATTTACATTTAATAGATGTCCTACCTTAATGTAAATCTTTATACCTAAGCCCTATTTTCTTTGTCTCAAGTCATATGTTAACATACCATGGTTCCTCTTCTTCCAATTCACAGAATATGCATAGATCTAAATCTAGTTTACAACCTATGTCCTTTTTCTTAAATCTGTCACAGATTAACCAACTTCTCAAGTCGTATGTTCAATATTCTTTATGCCACAAACTCAAGTCATAGGTTCAATTATATGCCTTAGATTTATGTCCTAAGTTCCAAGTTCAACCTATGTTCTTTCCTCAAATCAGTCACATATCGGTCATGCCCATTTCATGCATTATTTTATTGTCCCAAATATTTTAGCGTATGTTAATCTCTTAGGAGATTGGCGCAGGCTCGTAGTAGCCTGGCTATAGAACAGAAAGAAGAAGAGATACAGAATAAAATAGATCAGAACAGAACATACACAATCTCAAATTCAGATTTACAATCATGTCACAATTATGATTAAAGTTTATATCGGAAAATAACTGCACTTGCCTTGGTTGGATTCTAAAAGAAAAAGGTGTTGTAGCTGTTCTCTTTTAATCCTAATCAGAATTGTAGGAAGAAGAAGCACAAGTCCTAGCTTAGGTTTCAGCAGAGTAGAGACGCCATAGATTTATTTATTTTTAGAGAGGAAGAGAGCAATGGAGGCTAGAGAATTGTATATGAGATTTAGGTTTAGGTTAGGGATGTATATATAGGTGTAGGAAGTTATTTAGGACCATTAGATTAATCGTGAATCATGAGAACCATTCAAATGCAAAATCTGCATTTGAGCGAATCGGCCCACGGGATGACAGCCAAACACCCTGGATTAACCCCTAGTCGACCCAGCGGTGCTCGGGTCGACCTCAAAAATGGGCCGGTTCGGTTATTCCCCCTTCCAATTCGCTGTTTTGAACCTTTTTTACATGTTTATTTATTTAATTTTTATATATATCTATATATATTTCTCTCATATGCATATAAACTTCAAGGCTTAATAACTTCTTCATAATTAACCATTTTTTTTATATTCTCAGAAAATACGGGGTGTTACAAAAAATATTAAAATCTATTTAACACTATCTTTCCAACGAATGTGAAAAATCCAGATTTCATAACGGGAATAAAAAATTATGTCCAGTTTAAAATTCAGAATAGTCGCTATGGAATTTATATATATTTTAATATAAAAAAATAGCCATTTTGCAAATGACCTCCGTTTTCGACGAAACCACTTTGGTTGGATCCGAAATGTCAATTTATTGCTAGATTCCAATTTTCATAATTTTTGGAATCAATATGTGAGCATGGCAAAAGAAAACGTGTTTTGTCAATTTTAGTTGAATTGGATCGACCAGAAAATGACCATTTTTCAAACGGTCTCCAAATTTGACGAAATTAATTTTGTTAGGACTGTATTATCAAACATAGCTAGATTTATTTTTCGGGAATTTTTGGAGTCAGTATGTGGCCCTAGTAAATTTAAATGTACGATCAATTTAAATAATTAAATGATTTATATTTTAAATTAAAGAAAAATGGACTGAAATAATCAAATGGGCAGATGAGACCTAGTCAAATGTGTCTGGAATAAGGGTATTTGGCTACGGGAAACATTCGTTGGGCTGGATTTGGAGTTAATATGGGTTATCGGGCTTTTTTTGAGAATTAGAGGATTAATTAATTTATTTATAAATACCTAAATAACAAAAACCTAATTCTAAAACAACACATTCGCCGCCCTTTTCTTTGAAACCAAATCAATGGAATGTTCCTTCTCTTCTTCTTCCCAAATTTTCTCCCTATTCCCTCATAAACTTCGAACAACTTCAAGGGGAAAAACATTAAGCTCGAGGTGATCTTCGATATCAACGGGTATGATCGAATCTAGGGTGCTGAGGCGGCCAGAATTTCACCTCAAAGGCACTAGCTTTGGAAGGCAATTCGTGGTGAAGGGGGCCACCGAGTGGGACCAGGAGGCCGGAGCTGGATGAGGTTGGGAAGGGCTCGAAGATGGTGGTCTCCGATCTAGTTACGGCGAAGCAAGGAGACGGCGGTGGGTGAACTTATGGAACGACGGGTTTGGGTTTTTCTAGAGTAATGAAACCAATGTAGGATAAAGGTTAAGAACCTTAATTAGTGGGATAATAATAATTAATCATTTTAAATTAATTTATTTAGGTACTTAAATGTTTAAACATCCGTAACTTGTTCAAACAGGAATGAAATCGAACGATTTCGATTGCGTTGGAATCGTGAAATCCATATCTACATTTCAGAACTAACTAGAACTGATTTGGAGCTATCTACAATTTTTGAAGGGGTAAAAGCATGGTGATATTTCTTTTCAAATAATTAAAATTAATTAATTATTATCATGTTTAGAAATTTCTACAAATACGCTGTTAAATTCAGTTTTTTGTTGTATGTGATTTGATTTGGATTGATTGATGATGTTGTGGTGATCTGTTGATTTAATGGAATATTATGTTGAAATAGATTTGTCAAAAAAAATATACCATTTTCATTAAAATAGAATTGTCAAAACAAAAATATCATTTTTGTTAAAATAGAATTATCAAAATAAAAATATCATTTTTATTTGTGTTGTTGAAATAGAATTGTCAAAACAAAAATATCATTTTTGTTGAAATAGAATTGTCAACAAAATAAAATTATCATTTTTATTTGTTTTGTTGAAATAGAATTGTCAACAAAATAAAATTATTATCTTTATTTTTTTTTAAAATAGAATTGTCAACAAAATAAAATTATCATTTTTATTGGTTTTGTTGAAATAGAACTGTCAACAAAATAAAATTATCATTTTTATTGGTTTTGTTGAAACAGTATTGTCAACAAAATAAAAGTATCATTTTTATTTGTTTTGTTGGAATAGATTTGCATAAAATAGAAATATCATTTTTATTTTTTATGTTAAAATAGATTTGCATACAAACAGAAATGTCATTTTTATTTGTTATATTAAAAATAGATTTGTACACAAATAAAAATATCATGTTTATTTGTCATGTTAATGTAGGAATTGTATACACAATAGAATATTCATATTTTTATTTGTCCTGTTAAATATTGAAATTGCATACAAATAAAAATATTTATTTTTATTTGTCATGTTAGATATTGAAATTTGTAAACAAATAAAAACTGATTTTTATTTGTCACGACAGACGTGGAAGTTGTTATACAAATAAGAAAGATTCCTATTTTTTATAGAATTGTGTACGAAATAAAACATTATTTTATTTTGTCATTAGAGCGTTGAAACCATACATGTAGACAAAATTTTCATTTTATTTTGTCACTAGAATTATAAACATGTACATACGATAAAATTTTCTTTTTATTTTGTCACTAGAATTATAAACATGTACATATAGACAAAAGTTTCTTTTTATTTTTTCACTAAAATTATAAACATGCACATATGACAAAATTATCTTTTTATTTTGTCATTAGAATAAGAAAATATGTATGTAGACAAAATTATCCTTTTATTTTTGTCACTAGAAGTAGAACACATGTATGTAGACAAAGTTGTCTTTTAGTTTTGTCATTAGAATAAGAGAAGTTATGCAAATAAAATACATATTTATTTGACATTAGAAACATGTAGAAATGTATGCAAATAAAATACATATTTATTTGACATTAGAAAATATGTATGTAGACAAAATTATCCTTCTATTTTGTCACTAGAAGTAGAACACATGTATGTAGACAAAATTGTGTTTTTGTTTTGTCATTAGAATAAGAGAAGTTATGCAAATAAAATACATATTTATTTACATAAGAAACATGTAGAAATGTATGCAAATAAAATACATATTTATTTGACATTAGAAACATGTAGAAATGTATGCAAATAAAATACATATTTATTTGACATTAGAAACATGTAGAAATGTATGCAAATAAAATACATATTTATTTGACACTAGAAACATGCAGAAATGTATGCAAATCAAGTACATTTTTTGACATTAGAAAACATTGGAAATGCATGCAAACAAAAATCCCATTTTTATTAAAAAATATAGGAATTTGTTTGTAAATACAATATCTCTTTTTATTTATCATTATAAACATTTAAATGGTTATGCAAATTAAAAACATTCTTTTATCTGGCATGTTAAACACGTTAGTGGATTCGTCGAATGATTTATATTTATATATAATTATATATATATATATAAATTAAAATTAAACGAATCGCGCGCTGTAGTTCGCGTTTCGGAATCGTAAGTTTAAACGATTATACTGAAAGATCCGACTGTCGGATTTTCCCAAACCTAGAACCGTTAGGTCCACTTTGGGAAGATCTTTCCAACAATATAAAATTTGTCAAATTCCAATGGTTAAATTTCGAGAAAAGTGTAAATCAAATTTGGGTAAAAACAGCGTTAGGGCCGCCCATTGACCCGAAACGTCGTTGAATTAAATTGGACTACTTTACATAAATAAAAATTGCGATAAATCGTAATAAAATAATATTAACGATACGAGATGATTTAAATTATATATATTCGAGAATTATTTGAAAAGACCAAGTTCAATCTCATTTCAAATAAATATATGACGATTTAAATCGAATATATTGAAGACGGCATTTGAAGACCGACGATCTTCACATCGAATGGACAACTACTCATGTCTTTGATTGGAGTAGCTGCCTTGAAAGGGTTATAGTGGTAGTTGTCCAGACGTACTTGTTGATTGCCTGGATAAGCGAGCAGCTCTCTTCCGTATTGGACATACGGGGCGAGGAATAAGGTGTCTTCGGTTTCGTTCGGACCCAGAACGGACTTGTAAATGGATGTGTGTCTGACATTGGATTTCGTACTATGTGAATCGATTTCTATTTAATATACATCTGTTTGGTGGAAGAGAATTTATTCTCTTGCTTAACACCCTTCTCTGAGACACACAAGTTCAGAGGTTATATATTGATAGTTATCGGACGCATGGTATGGATTGTCAATGTGGCATGCCAAGATGCAAATGATCAAGGCTTTAGCATAGCTTTGTGGTTAATGATCAAAGCACAGCCTGTTTAGGCATAGCTTTGTGTATAGCGTTACTTCGCGAGCCTCACACCCCGGTAGGAGTCAGAAATAGGATATGGGAATGCAGGGTGTGCACACGTTTCTTTCTAGCTAGAAGTGGTGTCATGGTATGGAGTCCAGACATTTTTACTTATGTGGATGATAGTTTGGGAGGCCTCGATTTATTGGTCGCTACAGACCAAATGATAGGTCCAATAGGACCGGAAAATGTGTGTTCAGGAATTGCCAATCCACTAAAGTATTTGTGGACCGGCCCTGCAGGATCCAGGGGTTCGCAAGCGTCCGAATCCTGAGACATTTGCTAGAGTGTCTCAAATCGGTAAGGAGACTATCTCTAGCCTTGACTCATGATGGAAACCTAATTTCTAATACGACATTATGGATTTGATTGTAAGCCTATATATGGCGACATAGTATATGGTAGCTATGCCGTCTAGGATTGATACATTTAACTTGAAAGTATTTTAAAACTGATTAGACACTATTATTTTACACGTATCAAGCATGTTTGATCATTATAAGGTAAAACTCTATCCTTCAGTTTGCGTTGCATTGTGTGATGGGACTTGAGTCTTATAATGATTTCATTTTTCTAAAAAGCATTGCGTTATTTTCAAAAGATTTATTTAATTTATGCATTGGCAATCCAATGGAGTAAACTCGTTCCGCGTTAGCGGCGTGGTCCTGTGATTAGCCTTATTTTTATGTAAGTTAAGTAAAGATTTCTCATACCAGTCCCATGACTGACTCATAGTTTGTTTCACTTGCAAACTCAGGTGCCCTTATTTTACACACGGGCAGTTGAGTGGCTTGTTTTGCAGATATTTATTTGTTGAACAGGATTCTTGATCAAAGCTTAAAGCTAGATCTGGAGCATTGATAGTCTTCCGCTGTGTTAATTTATTCGTTCAGCTGCATTGTATTAAAATTATTGTAAATTAATCTTCCATTGTAGTATTATTTTTCGACGTACTCTGATATATTATGTACTATGATGTAACATTATTATGATGTTTATAAAGTCTTATGTTATTAGTTCTGATGTGTTGTATGCCCAAAGTTAGCGTATGCGGAAATCGAACGGTCTTAGTCGATTTAGCGAACGATTAGGTCCGGGCGAAATCTGTGCTACAGCTGGTATCAGAGTCTCGGTTAACTCAAATCTTTGGGGTACAACTCGTTAGAACTGAACAAAGACTCATCAGAGGTAGGATTAGAATTATCCTACAAAAGAATACTCATTAGAGATAGGATCAGTAGTATCCTAGAATGAGAAAACTCGTTAGAGATGGGGTTAGAAATGCCCTAGAATGAGTTGAGAGTGGCAAGTTTAGAATTGACGTATTTGTGATTATATATATAATCCGATTTTAGAAAATATGATTTTTGAATATATAAAAGATATATATATTTGAAAAGCTAATCAACTAATTGATTGATGATTGTGTTGTGTGATTATTAGTTCAACTAATAAAATTATTGAAACCAATAAAATATGAAAATTGTGTTGGTTAGTTAAAACAACTTTTGGCTCCGTTCCTTTTCGAGGACAAAAAGATTTTAAGTGGGGAAGATTGTAACAACCCGGAAATTCTAAACCAATTTAAATTTTTTATTTTAGCAATTTGTGTGAATTTTAAATATTTAAAATAATTTATTTAAATAATAACGACTAAAAACTTATTTAAATCGAAGTTAGAACGAATATATTTATTTTAATTATAAAAGGAGTTAGAAATAGCGCGGTAGTTTGAAAATTTGAATTTGAATTTTGAATGAATGTATAAGATTCAAAATAAATCAGATTTTAGTAAAACCAAAAATATTAAAATCTATAAAAAATATCTTCCCAACGAATATGAAAAATCCAAATTTCATAGCGGGAATAAAAATCTATGTCCAGTTTAAAATTCAGAATGGTTGCTATGGAATTTATATATATTTTAATATAAAAAAATAGCCATTTTGCAAACGACCTCCATTTTTTACGAAATCACTTTGGTTGGATCCGGAATGTTAATTTATTGCTAGATTCCAATTTTCATAATTTTTGGAATCAATATGACAGCGTAGCAAAAGAAAACGTGATTTGTCAATTTCAGTTGAATTAGATCGACCGGCAAATGGCCATTTTTCAAACGGTCTTCAAATTTGATGAAATTAATTTTGTTAGGACCGTATCGTCAAAACATTTCTAGATTTATTTTTCATGAATTTTTGGAGTCAGTATGTGGCCCCGGTAAATTAAAATGTATGATCAAATTAAATAATTTAATGATTTATATTTTAAATTAAAGAAAAACGAATTGAAACGATCAAATGGGCTGATGATACCTAGTTCATTGTGTCCACAATAGGGGTATTTGGCTAGGGGCAACATTCGTTGGGATGGATTTGGAGTTAATATGGGTTATCGGGCTTTTTTGAGAATTAGAGGATTAAATAATTAATTTATTTATAAATACCTAAATAACAAAACCCTTATTCTAAAACAACACAGCCGTCGCATTTTTTTTGAAACCGAATCAATGGCCTGTGCCTTCTCTTCTTCTTCCTAAATTTTCTCCCAATTCCCTTATTAACTTCGAACGACTTCAAGGGGAAAACATTAAGCTCGATGAGATCTTCGATATGCACGGGTATGATTGAACCAAGGGTGTTGAGGCGACCAGAATTTCGCCTCAAGGCGCCGGCTTTGGAAGGCAATTCGCGGAGCATGACCCCACCGAGTGGTACCAGGAGGCTGGCGTTGGACGAGGTTGGGAAGGGCTCGAAGATGGTGGTCTCCGATCTGGTTATGGCGAAGCAAGGAGGCGGTGGGTGAACTTCTTGAACGATGGGTTTCGGTTTTTCTGGAGTAACGAAGTCGATGTAGGAGAAAGACTAAGAACCTTAATTAGTGGGATAATAATAATTAATCAATTTAAATTAATTTATTTAGGTAATTAAATGTTTAAACATTCGTAACTTGTTCAAATAGGAACGAAATCGAACGATTTCGATTGCGTTGGAATCGTGAAATCCAGATCTACATTTCAGAACTGACTAGAACTGATTTGGAGCTATCTACAATTTTTGAAGTGGTAAAAGCATGGTGAGATTTCTTTTTAAATAATAAAAATTAATTAATTATTATCATGTTTAGAAATTTTTACAAATATGCTGTTAAATTCAGTTTGTTGTTGCACGCAGTTTGATTTGGATTGATTGATGCTGTTGTGGTGATCTGTTGATTTAATGGAATAATATGTTGAAATAGATTTTTCAAAATAAAAATATCATTTTTGTTAAAATAGAATAGTCAAAACAAAAATATCATTTTTGTTAAAATAGAATTGTCAAAGTAAAAATATCATTTTTATTTGTTTTGTTGAAATAGAATTGTCAAAACAAAAATATCATTTTTGTTGAAATAGAATTGTCAACAAAATAAAATTATCATTTTTATTTGTTTTGTTAAAATAGAATTGTCAACAAAATAAAAATATCTTTTTTCTTTGTTTTGTTGAAATAGAATTGTCAACAAAATAAAATTATCATTTTTATTTCTTTTGTTGAAATAGAACTGTTAACAAAATAAAATTATCATTTTTATTGGTTTTGTTGAAATAGAATTTTAACAAAATAAAAGAATCATTTTTTTGTTTTATTGAAATAGATTTGCCTACAAATAGAAATATCATTTTTATTTGTTATGTTAAAATAGATTTGCAAACAAATAAAAATATCATTTTTATTTGTTATATTAAAAATAGATTTGTACACAAATAAAAATATCATATTTATTTGTCGTGTTAATGTAGGAATTGTATACACAATAGAATATTCATATTTTTATTTGTCATTTTAAAAATTGAAATTGCATACAAATAAAAATGTTCATTTTTATTTGTCATGTTAGATATTGAAATTTGTGTACAAATAAAAATTGATTTTTATTTGTCTTGATAATTGTGGAAGTTGTTATACAAATAAGAAGATTCCTTTTATTTTATAGAATCATGTAGGAATTAGAACATTTTTTTTTGTCATTAGAGCATTGAAACCACATATGTGGACAAAATTTTCTTTTTATTTTGTCACAAGAATTATAAACATGTACATGTAACAAAATTGTCTTTTTATTTTGTCACTAGAATTATAAACATGTACATATGACAAATTTTTCTTTTTATTTTGTTACTAGAATTATAAACATATACATGTAGACAAAATTTTCTTTTTATTTTGTCACTAGAATTGTAAACATGCACATATGACAAAATTGTCTTTTTATTTTGTCATTAGAATTAGAAAATATGTATGTAGACAAAATTATCCATTTATTTTGTCACTAGAATTAGAACACATGTATGTAGACAAAATTGTCTTTTTGTTTTGTCGTTAGAAGAAAAGAAGTTATGCAAATAAAATACATATTTATTTGACATTAGAAACATGTAGAAATGTATGCAAATAAAATACAATTTATTTGACATTAGAAACATGTAGAAATGTATGCAAATAAAATAAATATTTATTTGACATTAGAAACGTGTAGAAATGTATTATAAATAAAATACTTATTTATTTGACATTAGAAACATGTAGAAATGTATGAAAATAAAATATGTATTTATTTGACATTAGAAACATGCAGAAATGTATGCAAAAAAATTTGACATTAGAAAACACTAGAAATGCATGCAAACAAAAATCCCTTTTTTATTAGAAAATATAGGAATTTATTTGTAAATACAATATCTCTTTTTATTTATCATTAGATACATTTAAATGGTTATGCTAAATAAAAGCATTCTTTTATTTGGCAGGTTAAACACGATAGCGGAATCGTCGAATGATTTATATTTATATATAATTATATATATATAAATTAAAATTAAACGAATCGCGCGCGGTAGTTCGCGTTTCGGAATCGTAACTTTAAACGATTATACTGAAAGATCCGACCGTCGTATTTTCCCAAAACTAGAACTGTTAGGTCCTCTTTGGGAAGATCTTTCCAATGATATAAATTTTGTCAAAATCCAGCAGTTAAATTTCGAGAAAAGTGTAAATCAAGTTTGGGTAGAAAAACGCCAGGGCCGCCCATTGACCCGTAGCGTCGTTGAATTAAATTGGACTATTTTTATATAAATAAAAATAGCGATAAATCATTATAAAATAATATTAACGATATGAGATGATTTAAATTATATATATTCGAGAATTATTTGGAAAGACTGAGTTCAATCTCATTTCAAATAATTATATGACAATTTATATTGAAGATATTGAAGAGGTGTTTGAAGACCGATGATCTTCACATCGAATGGATAACTACTGATGCCTTTGCTTGGAGTTGCTTCCTTGAAAGGGTTACAGTGGTAGTTTTCCAGACGTACTTTTTGATTGCTTGGATAAGCGAGCAGCTCTCTTCCGTATTGGACATACGGGACGAGGAACAAGGTGTCTTCAGTTTCGTTCAGACCCAGAACAGACTTGTAAATGAATGTGTGTCTGACATTGGATTTCGTACTATGTGAATTGATTTCTATTTAATATATATCTATTTGGTGGCAGAGAATTTATTCTCTTGCTTAACACCCTTCTCTGAGACGCACAAGTTCAGAGGTTATATATTGATAGTTATCGGATGCATGGTATGGATTGTCAATGTGGCATGCCAAGATGCAAATGATCAAGGCTTTAGTTGAAAAACAAAGCTTTGTGGTTAATGATCAAAGCACAGCCTGTTTAGGCATAGCTTTGTGTACAGCGTTACTTTGCGAGCCTCACACCCCGGTAGGAGTTATAAATAAGATAAGGGAATGAAGGGAGTGCACACGTTTCTTTCTAGCTAGAAGTGGTGTCATGGTATGGAGCCCAGACATTTTTACTTACGTGGATGATAGTTTGCGAGGCCTCGATTTATTGGTCGCTACAGACCAAATGATAGGTCCAATAGGACCGGAAAACATGTGTTCAGGAATTGCTAATCCACTAAAGTATTTGTGGACCGACCCTGCAGGATACAAGGGTTCGCCAGCGTCCGAGTCCTAAGACATTTGCTAGAGTGTCTCGAATCGGTAAGGATACTATCTCTAGCCTTGATTCATGATGGAAACCCCATTTCCAATACGACATTACGGATTTGAGTGTAAACATATATATGGCGACATACTATATGTTAGCTATGCCGTCTAGGATTGATACATTTACTTTGAAAGTATTTTAAAACTGATTACACACTAATAATAATATTAAATATGATTTTTCATGTATCAAGCATGTTTTATCATTATAAGGTAAAACTCTATCCTCCGGTTTGCGTTGCATTGTGTGATGGGACTTGAGCCTTATAATGATTTCATTTGTCTAAAAAGCATTGCGTTGTTTTCAAAAGATTTATTTAATTTATGCACTGACAATCCGATGGAGTAAACCCGTTCCGCGTTAGCGGCGTGGTCCTGTGATTAGCCTTATTATTAGGTAAATTAAGTAAAGATTTCTCATACCAGTCCCATGACTGACTCGTATTTTATTTCACTTGCAAACTCGGGTGCCCTTATTTTCCACATGGGCAGTCAAGTGGCTTGTTTTGCAGATTTTTTTTTGTTGAGCACGATTCTGGATCGAAGCTTAAAGCTGTGTCCAGAGCATTGATAGTCTTCCGCTGTGTTAGTTTATTCGTTCCGCTGCATTGTATTAAAATTATTGTAAATTAATTTTTCGTTGTAGTATTATTTTTCGATGTACTCTGATATATTCTCTACTCTGATGTATCATTATTATGATGTTTATAAAGTCTTTGTTGTTAGTTCTGATGTGTTGTATGCCCAAAGTTAGCGTATGCGGGATTCAAACGGTCTTAGTCAATTTAGCGATTGAATAGGTACAGGCAAAATCCATGTCGTTACATTAAACATTGATTAAAAATAAATGTTTAAGTATAAAAATATTTTAATATGAGTTATTAGGTTGTTTTAAGCTAAACAATGAATTTTTATGTAATTTTAGTAATGAAAATGTAAGTTTTAACAAATGAAGATGTAAAACAGATATTTAATTAAAAATGTTAACTTCATGTTTTTTATATCTTAGAAATCATATTTATTTGATTAAATTATTTATAAACATATTATTAAACATTTTGAAAAGCTAAATTGTAAAACATGCTTTATTTGGTACGAGTGTATAGGATGGTGTAAACTTGTGTTTAACCTGGAGATTAATACATTATTGAGCTTAATTAACTTTAAATTAACCATACTTAGCTTCATTAGGTAGGACTTGGGTCCAAAACCAAAATCTAGTGTTAATTTTGTTAGGTAGAGAAGATTTGAGGAGTACATACCTTTCTCTTTTACTTCACTTCTACTTGAAACATCAAACCTGAGAAAAGGAACGTCAACCTCCTCTTCAAAATCTCAAATCCAAACCTCTAGAAAAATTATAATAAGAAAAAACTTACAAATCTATGAATCTAACAGGTAATCTACATAAAACTTATAATCTACTCACCAACTTCTTACATTAGAAAGAATATTTAACGTAACTTTCTTTTCGGTCTTGCATGTCTGTGTTTCTTGAACTTTAAGTAAATCTAGCCTAATTCAAGCTAAAAGCTTAAAATCTTCCATATAAAACTGCTGCTATACACTACAAGAAAAGCGATTTTTTGTAGCACTCAAAAAGCGCTACCAATCATTTTTGGTGGCGTTTCGATAAGCGTTACAAGAAAATATGCCACTAAAAATCATTACAAATTGGTTGCACTATTTTTAACGCCACTGTAATTTCTTTTGTTGTAACGTTCATTAAATGCCACCAAAATAATTTTCGTCGCACTAAATAAATGCCATAAAAAAGCTTATAATGTTACTAATAAAATTTCCAATTTTACCCTTGGTTTAGGGTTGCGTTTATTCAATGCCTCTAAATATATTTTTGTAGCGTCTTTAAAACGCAACTAAAATTTATTAATTAATCTACTCTTTTTTTCCCAGTAATTATTTCCTGCTAGCAGTCTATTTTGTTTCTACAATATCAATCCATAATCATTCACATACTCATGACGTTCAAACAATCAGAAAAACAATTAACCATATAATCAATTAAAATATGGATAACCGATTCAATACAATAGTTTTCCGTATAACTGACCAAAAACTCACATACAATAACCATTCTTATATAAAAATCTACACAATTTATACAAAGAAAATGTAATACCCGTAATGTACACATCTAGTACAATAACCATTTTGCTCTTTGAAGTGATGCAACATATAGTCAGACAGCACCTCCCTGATTTCACAACAAGATACACAAATGTTAACAAGCCAGCAGATTATGAGTCATCGCAAAACATGACTGGACATACCAAGCAATGCAAGTTCATATGTTTGTTACCTACGTGTAAATACAGAATACTAATGTGTAGCTTTAGTAACAGCTGAACACAAGTGATAATACAAAATACTAGTCTCTGCTGAAGCCAGCTTTTATGTGTTCCATTCGTGTAAATAGTAAACTAGTTTACAGCAAATTAATGTGAACTCAGCCATTGAAAGTACTGCAATAGGCAATAGATCCAAAAGTACTTCCACAGGAAGTTCCATTAAAATGGTGAAATCAGCCATTGAAATATTTATGTGATAACTATATACAGTAGTGAAAAGACCTATTCGTCAAACTATATACAACAATATTAGACTACCAAATGTTTATGTGATAACTTACTTCCATTTAAATGGTGAACTCATCCATGTTTCCTATATATATGTGATGTATAGAAGTTTACAACTGCAATTTAGGAGCAAGAAATAAATACTGCTCTACTTACAAAAGGACGAACATCTTACTTAGGTTGTAGGAAACAATCATTAATCTATGTGTAGAACAATGAATGGAAAAATAGCACTGACTTTCAATTCTACCAATTTCTCATTCCTTACGTTCTTTTTGTGGGGTTTGTGTGGGTGCATGCTGAGGGGAGGGGGCACAATTCACATAAACAACGGCTACAACAACACGATCAATACTGTTTTGAAGTTTAACATTAAGCCGAACAGGATTGAAAATAAACACTTCAATGTAAAATGCATAACATGACTAAAAAGTTACAAATCAATATTGCTAAGGTATCTGCTAATCCTGCCTCTAGAAGTTCCTCTCGAGTAGCTTTATCCAAATTACTTGAAGAAATTTTCTTAACTTCAGCTTTCAGATTATGCAAATCGGACTTGTACTCACTCAGCTTTGTCAGCAATACAACTTTAACACTTGGTTGCAAACTTCTTGCCTCAAGATCCATTTTTCTAATCTGAGCAGATATATATAGACATAACCCTTTAGCATCACTCAACCATGTTTCTTGATCAATTTCAGCATGTCATTTGTACACATAAATAGCCATGTTATTTCTCTCCATGATCTACGATCTTAGCTGAAACGTATGGATACATACACACATATATTGCACATACACACACACACACACACACATGCATGTATGTATTTGTATATGGGATTTGAATTACCCTAGATGTACCTAAGGTTTACCTGTTTTCCTACCTCTTAATATTTACATTGATGGCCTAACATGCACATGCATCATGCTTTCGCAGATATTCTTGGCTTTGCTAATCTACATAATATAATAGAACGCAAACCAGTTTAAACAGCAGTGACTTGGGATTAGTTTTAGGATAAAATGTGCTAACATACAGCAATAAGAAATCATACCGTATCAGTTTGTCTCATAGAAAATCCAAGAGCACGCCTGTAGAGTTTGCAAGTAATAGGTATTATAAGCAATCAAAATTTGTTAAGACATATAACAATGGTAAATTAACAAAATAGACGAAGTTTTTGTAAGTAATAGGCATGCCTGTAGAGTTCCGAGCAATGCGACAAACTTGAAGAGCCTTTTGAACTACAGGCATATTCAGATAAGAAGAAACATAATTGTCCGAACAAATGTAAGACCGGATCTCAAACTCCCTTTGTAGGGTCTAATCATTTCTTCTATAACAACAATTCAGGTTGACCAGATCTCTGTTCAGTTTCCCACATCAATTCAGGTTTCTCTGGCCTCAACAATATTAATAATCGAGATTGTAAATACGGTTCAGGTTCAACTTGATCATTGATGGCCTAACATGAAAACTTGCAATCTGAACTATTAATATTGATGGGGGAAGAGCTTAAAACTAATTGTCTTCGTCCCCTACGTAACATAATGCTTCCCCAGAGCATACATAAAAATTTTGTATGAAATGTATTAGAATGTTACATAATCCTTGAGTGATCTACCTATGCACAGAAAATAAGTATGTTAACTAAGGTAACAACCATTAACCAACAAAAACTTTTGAAGATCCCGACACTGTTAAGTAGTACTGCCAGAAAGTAAATTTCAGAACCATGGCAATCAGATGTTCATTAATTTTAAGACACTACGACCAAATTCCACGAAGATGGAACATTCGCGTTTTATTAAGTCCTAAATCACGAGTTATATGCATATACCTGAAGATAAAAGAGGAATTGAACCAGCATTTTGTGAGCTGGTTGAGGAAACGCTCCGAAATGATAAAGTTGATCATATGGACAAATATTTTTACCACTTACCGTTTAATAATTTGGTCTAGTTAACAAACCAACTAAACTCGACTTACTTGGGAGTTACTAAATTGATCCATTGAAACTTATTGATTTTCTGAAATTGATTTACTGAATTTTGAATCTCTTTAACGATTGAAAATTTTATTTTAATTTTTTCATCATTCTGGGGTGTTTCCTCAACCAGACCATAGAAAGCTAGAACAATACCTCTCTTACCTCCAAGTATACGCATAGAACTCGTGATTTGTTTCTTAATTACCCGTGAATGTTCCACCTTCACGGAAATAAGTCGTAGTATCCTAAAAATACTAAACACCAGCCGATATGGATTTGAAATATACCTCCTGACAGCACTACTATACATTAACAATGAACTTTGAGGAGATCCTACCATGTTAGTGTTTCGTTTCAAATTAATTGTCAATTCATCGATAGGAGATCAATACCTCTCATACCTTCAAGATAAACTGAATTTACGTAGTCACTTAACTTAATTTAGTAACTCCCAAGTCAAATTAACTTAATTTAGTAACTCCTAATTTAGTAACTCCCAAGACAGATTCATTGTCAGCTCATATAAATTAGACTTCTTGAGCCACAAAATTAACTTGCTCATATTTCTGAGATTTCTCGAAATTTTCACACACACTTGATATTTACACCACTCGTAAACATATGTGCTCATTCTTCACAGATACAAAACATAGTTTCACCTGCACTATCTATGTCTGTATGCTCATAATCACTATATGTTATATATATATATATGTGTGCTGATGTATATCATTGTATGTGTGTATGTATGTATATTTGTACACACACATTGTTGTCAAAAATCCTAAAATCTTGTGATTTGAATCCCGATCCAACCGGAATCTCTCTGTTTACAACTCGATTTTTACGTTACGATTCAAACTTAGTTATAAAAAAACACATTCAACTCAAGCTACCATATGTAATATACTTGTTTAGATTCACAATCACTTGACAATGCTTTTAAAACAAAATAAGAATGAAATTGGAGGGAAAAATTTGAGTTTTAAATTTAATTGTAGAAATTCGAACGTCTAAATCAAATTCAAAGTGCATATGAAACCCATAAGTAATGATATTTGGAAACTATGACTTACGATTTAAAATCCGTTTCTATTTGAAATATAAACTTTACAATTTAAATCCCATTTTAAAAATGTTGCATATATATATATATATATATATATATATATATATATATATATATATGGGGGGGAGGGAAGGGGGCAGCCTGGATTCACATGTTCAATCACAACAGATATATGGCATATTTCATATTTCACGTATATATACTCCGATACATGCCAATCAGATGGAATAAAATAAATTAAATTAACATACATAAACAAATTCTAATTGCAATGTAGGTATACCTGTTTTGAACTTGTTTCTCTGTTCAGTTTCCCACATCAATTCACGTTTCTCCCTTACAAATATCAACATCGAGATTGCAAATACGGTTCAGGTTCAACTTGATCGTTGATGGCCTAATGCATATTTTGCAATCTCGATTATTGATATTAACGGGACAAGAGCCTAAAACAAATTGTCTTTGTCTCTTTGGGTTCTCCTGAGCCTACAGAAAATTTTTGTATGAAATGTTTCAGTGAAGTGTCACTCTTTTGTATTGCACAATTTCAGCATTCATGTATACTCGTATACATGCAAATCAGATGAAAGAAATCAGATTAAATTAGCATACGTAAACACATTCCGATATACTTGCATAATATCACATATTGCAAAATTCATAAACTCCCAAGTCATAAGCAGCACAATTTTGTAACTGAGTAACTCACATATATAATTCATGCATTGCAAGGTTCCTATATATATATATATATATATGTATGTATATGTATATATACGTATATGTATATCAATGTAATATGTTTGCTGCAAGTACTCAATCAAGCAATTTAAATGAACATGTTAACATTTAAAATCAATGTCCATATTAAATTCCAATCAGTATAGACTATAGCTCAGGCAACACCATATATGTACAAAACAGGTTCAAAACCTATTCGATGCAGATGCAAACACTAGAAATCAACACTGTTTGGTATTTTTTTTCGGGTATACTATCAAAACCTAGAGTTAAAAACCCATTCAATTCAGAATTAATTTAATGTGGTATACTATCAAAACCCAAAGCTCAAAAGTAACTTAAAGACCCAGATATAAAACCCATTTACAAACACTGTTTGCAGAAATCAACGGTTTGGTTTGTGGTTGCAAAACTCAACACTCAGCAGATTGTAACTGCTCAAAACCCTAAATGATAGGATCCAAACAAAATTAGATAAATCAAGTTTGGTTTTATACCTTTCTAGCTTTACCAATTTCACGATCTTGAATATGATTAGGAATTGAATCAAATTTCTTTGTAGCGTCGTTGAGATGAACTGCCTCTACTGGTATCCATACCAACGTTGAACGAGATAGTTTTTTTTTAAAATTCGAATTAAACTGAGAAATAATAAGCGGGAGATTAAAAGGGGTAAAAAGCCATGGATTTTTCAGAAAAAGAAAGAAAAGTGAACAAGGTTTAAAACTTAAAAGATGTTAAGTATGAAGGAATAGGAAAAGAGAACAGGTCGGTTACGTTTCTCCTTGGACACACGGGCTTCTGTTTATGAAGAGGCGGGAATGTGAAACTTTTTATCGCGCTTACATTGGTCATGAAAACTCTTTTTCTTGCATTTGATAATAAACGCCACTGATTTTTGCAATAAAAATCATTTTTCTTGTAGTGTCTAATTCATTTTAAATCCTTAAAAGAGAGTTGTAAACTCACACTTCTAACTTGAATAAGTTTTCGTATTTCAATTTGTCGTCCCTTGTAGTTAATTTTTGTTTACTATAAATGTTTTTGAGATTTCAAGTTTATAGTAACAAGTTGTAACATGTTCATCTTTGTGAGCTTATAGATTCTTTGTTTTATATCGGGTTCAAGTCAAATCTTTACGGGATTTAGTTGGTGTATTGAACTTCATAGATGCTTAAAATCTTGCTTGAATACAACTTGTATTTATGTCAAATATGTCCTAAAACCTTAATCGTACAAGGCATGATAGCTAGCAGAATTCACCACCCTAAAGTCAACCAATATTTTTGTAGGGTCAACCTGCAAGTTCACCCAAAGCAAGGTCAGTTCAACCTTGAATTCATCTTAGCCAAATCATAGGTTGGCCTGACACTTGAGATTTTAGTGCCAGGTTGAGCTATTTATTCCTATGTCCTAATTTTTTGTTTTCTGATATTTTGGTCTTAAATTCTGGAGTTTTCTACTACATACTTTAATGAAATGTTGGTGATTTGTTTGAGTTGTTTTCAAAATTATTATTCTATAATTGGAGAACTGATATTAACATCAATTCATATTTCGAATTGATAGATTTTTTGTAAGTTTCAACATACTAATTTTTTTGAATTTCTATTTGAATTTTCTGATTTTGTGCACGTGTTTAATAAAAAGATTTTCAAAAAAATCTCAAATCTATGATTATTTCAAAGCCATTATATATAATCTTTATTATAAAGATATTTTGCAATGAAATGAGTTCAAAATTGTTTTGAAAATCATTTTGAACTTGTTTGCTCGATGTATATCTATACGAAATTGCATGATTTTGCACTCTTCAAGAGAATGAGAAACTAATCTAAACGGTATGATAAATAAACCATATGGTATATTATAGATAGGTTTACTATATCGGTTGATTCAGGACTAGTTCTATTGAGGTCTACACGAATGTGGAATTGATTGACTTGTAGTAAACTAATAAGTGAGAACATGTGGTATGGGACTCGCTTCTATCACTATTTGGGTTACTTATTTAGAGTTTTGTGACACATTATGTTGGCCTTCGGATGTTTGTTACCATCAGTACTAGACCTTCAGATCATTTATTGGGCTTCAACCATTCATTGGTCCTTCGGATCATTTGTTGGGCTTCGGCCATTTGTGGGACTTTCGAGTCATTTGTTGGACGACATATTTGTTGTAAGTACAGGGCAGGCTTCGACCATTTGTTGTTGATGCTTGTGCCGCTTATGTCGGCCATCGATGGAATCCATTTTCATTGTTGTTATTTCTAGATTTCTTTATTGGTTTTAGTATGCTTTCACCACTTTGTTGATGTTGATTTTATATACATAGCCTTAGAGCTATTTTGTTGATTTAATTGTGGTAACTACAATTATATTTCTTTGAACATTAGATGAGTTCTACATATTGATGTTTTGTCTCTTTTCATCTTGTTGCCTCTAGTATTTTGAGATTTTATAGAGTTTAAAGAATTTTTGTTGATCGAAATGTTAGTGTTTGTTGCTGTAATTATCATATACATAAAAGCCTTCCCTTATTAGTTGACATAAATGATCTTATCTCATGTACTTTATGTTGATTCGTGCTCATATTGTTACTTCTCTATTGAGGGGGATTATCACTCATGAGTCATCATGCTTAACTTCTGATATTTTAACTATCTTGTTTAAGCTAGACTGACCTGTGTATTTGGTATACTCGGGACAGAATGAGTTATTTCATGTATGTCTTCTGCTGTTAGATCCCACTATGCATTGCTTGTGCTATTGAATTTCCTATTTGATTTTAATGCCTTTTTCAGGAGTTGGTTATTGCACCATGTGTATGTTCATTTATTGGAGTATGTTGTATTTGCATATGATTCCAATGAACCATTCATATTTGTAGCACATGTGATGTCGTACTTCCGTTGTCTGTACATATATGCATGTTCCATATGCGATTTTTGATGTTGTTATATTTTGTTTTGAATAGCTCTTTAGCCATCGTAGTTTTATGTTAAACCAGAATTGAATATGTCGATCCACCAGGTAATAAAAGAAAATTTGAGCACCCAAATCGACGTATTCGATACTTTTTAAGACAAAGCTTGCGGATGGTTGCTCCTAACTAGCCTTATTCTCTACATTAAAAAACATTATTAATCAGTAATGCTCTTTTTTATTGTGTGTCTCGGGATGGTACGTCACAAAGCGGTATCAAAGTAGAATTCAAAACAGAGTATGGTAAGCATAAAATTAAACCATTATAGAATATGTGTTATAGCAACGAAGGATAACATTCATGTTAACCTTTATCTCCTTTTGTCGTCATTTAACTTTTGAGTTATTGGGAGTAGATAGTAGATATGGGAATACATCGAGGGGTTTATTTTAACATCGTAGTATTCCATGTATTGAATTATATTATCGATATTACACCTTTATGGAAAATATTTATTCTATCAAATTCGTTTGGTATATATTTTCATGGATCTGGCCAAGTAAGGCGTAGAATCCTGTCCCCTAGTATGTGTAATAGGTAGTTGTGTTAATTATATAAATAAGAATA
The DNA here is from genome assembly GCA_030737875.1 of Allium sativum. NCBI lineage: Eukaryota > Viridiplantae > Streptophyta > Magnoliopsida > Asparagales > Amaryllidaceae > Allium > Allium sativum. The sequence continues at coordinate 847,263,657 of CM060922.1, read as the reverse complement.
TGAAAATAAACTAATTACCAAGATAATAAATTGATACCTATATTGGTAGAATAAATGTAAGTGATCTATAATTTAATCAGGGTTGCGCATTAAAAAATATTAAATTGATTCGCCTAAACATAGAATTTAGTGTCTACACGTGCGATAAGTTAATTGGTGTATAAATGGATGATTGTTTGTTACTAATTAACTGTTTGGTTGTATTTATTTAAAAATAAAATATTTAAATGCTAATGGTAATAAAATAAATACAACTAAGGAGAATTTGTGATTATATATTGTGTTGATTTATCTAAACGTATTTTAAGGATTTTGATCAATACATGGGATGCCATGTTATTGGCCGGAGTTCATAAACATTGTATGAGACATTTGGACATGAGAAATAATTATCCAAGGAAAAGTGTTTTAAGTTATTTTAATGTTAAGCCATTGAATAAATTGTGAGAAGTGGAAGAGCATGGCGTGACAATATTGAGATTATATCAACTTTGCAGTCAAGTGAGGGGACGAGTTTGTAAAATTCGTTGACTTAATATTACCTTATATAATGAGACTAGTTATAGAAAATAATTTTAAGCAAAATTGTATTTTGGAAAACAAAAGAATATAGAGGCATATATACTTGTATTTGGAATATAATATATCTAAAAGAGTAAATATCTTCGACATAATTAATATTTTATAAAATGAACTCTCATATTTTAGATGACGTATGCAACCATCAAATATTAATAATACCATAGGGAAAATGGTGAGGCAATGTTGATTTTGTAATCAAAATCGTAGCCATTTGACCAAGTGACTTGCTGTAAATAAGTGGTGAGGTACCGTTATTAACCCATTATGATTTGAAAGTATGAGTGTGTATTTCTAAGATATATGCTAAGGAAAAGATAATACGTTATAAATTAATCTATTATGTATAACATTTCTTAAAATTTGGATGGATGTTAAATTTTGAAAATCTTATATTTAAGCATCTAAGTTATATTCCCCTAAAGGCAGAAAAATTCGGAAAGAGTTATTTGGAGATTTATGATAGATCTTTACCATAAAGGGAATTGAAAGGACACAACATTTTAAAGGGGAACTCTGTAACAACCTTGGTTTAACTATCTATGAAACTAAATTATAACGATGTTCATAGTTTTAAAGCGGAAAAAATAAAAATATGAACTAATTATTTTTTATAATTATTTATGTTGGATAAATATAGGATTTAAACTATCAAGAAGAATCATTATCACAAAATACGTCTATTGCATTATCTTTTTGTTTCGATTGTGTTAATAACAAAAGCAAATGGTATTATTTGTTTTGGTTGTGTTAACAACCGAATCAAATGTATTAAAGCAAATACGGTTATTTGCTTCGGTTGTGCACATAACTGAAACAAATAGTATCAATTGCTTCAGTTTCATTAACAACCAAAGCAAATGCATTGAAACAAATAATGTTATATACGTCGGTTGTCCTTAAGATCGAAGCGGAAATCTCACTTACATCAGTTTCGTAGAAACCGAAGCAAATAATATTATTTGCAATGGTTTCTTAGGAACAAAAGCAATTATTGATTATTTTAGTATGAACTTTTTTAACATATCAACGATCATAAACAACAGCTCACATACATCATTGTCTATAATTTACCGTAATTGATAGTAAATAATTTATAATTACTTACTATTGTAGTTAATAAATAATTATTTTTATATTTCTTATATTATAGTTAACTATTAGCAATTAGTAAATCATAGTTAATATTTATTAATCATATATAATAATAAATAAATAAATAAATAATCAGTATTAAATAATTAATAGTTAATAATCAACAATATACACTTAATATTTAATGTTTAATTTATATATAACAATTAATGGTTAAGAAGTTATATTTATTAATTAACCTTTAATAGTTAATCATGAATATCAAATGATCAATTATTAGTAGTTATATAATAATTAAGACTATAATTCAACTAATAATAAAATTTGATATTGAAGAGTGATACACACACACACACACACACACATATATATATATATATATATATATATATATGTATGTAGTATTTAGTAAATCAGTTTAAGTTATTGTTAACTGATAATGAGTATAAAAAAAGTCAACAATCAGTAATTAAGAACAATATTTAATAATTCACGATTAATAAGAAAGGTTACTTACTAAGAATAATGTCTGCATTTAATATTTTATAATTGGTAAGTATAACTAGTACTCAATGATAATAATTAATATTGAATAATAATATTAATTAATAAATACAAATTGTTAAATTATGCTATTAATAAATAATTTATATCTACTAATTATTATAAATAATCAATTTTTTTTATTTTAATAATTTATTACAATTAACCACTAATAATTAGTAAATTATAGTTAACATTTATTAATTTCATTTAATAACTAATAAATATGATTAATAATAGATAAATCGTATTTATTAATTAGATTAAAAAAGTTAGTATTTAATATTTGTTAATTAACAATCAACAACTCATTTTTTAAATTGTTAATTATAAGTAAATAATTAGTATTAATGTTTATTAATCAATAATTAATAAGTGATAATTAACGTTTAACGTGATAATTAATATTTATTAATTAAAATTTAACATTTAATTTATTAATAATTAGTAATTAATACTAAATTATTAGTAAATATAACTAATTGTCTTCACTTCGTCTATCCTACCGTTTTATAACACAAATCATTTGTAACGTAACGCAATATATATGATTTTGCATTACATATTATAATAATTAGTAATTTATAATTAATATTTAACTAATAATTTGTAAATGGTATTCTACTATTAATATTTATCAATGAAAGTTTATATATGTTATTATCTATAATTTTTATAACGAATTGCTTCAAAAAATAATTTTTATAACGAGACTATTAATAAATCTAATTATTATCTAATATCAATCATTTTAATTTAAATATAATACTACTATTGTTGGTTATTAATTGTCCATAAATTATACTTAATATTTATTAATGTTATTTAATAATTAATAAACCAATATTAATTAACGGGGCGGCTATTTCAACACAAATCAAGGGACACAAAGTCTTGACCATTGGATCTTTTTGTCCTTACATGTAGTGGTGGAATTCAGGGGGCAATCCAACAGTGGAGATCGACTGTGTCACTAATTATGTCTAAGTTTTGTGTTTAAATAGACTTTCCCATTAAATAAGTATGAGAAAGCTTAGATGCCAGAGTTCTTTGTGAAATGTGACAAAAACAATCCGATGGCTAAATCAAATGAAATAAAATAAAATTAACCACCCTCCTTGAATTTCGGCAATTCCCCGACACTCATGACATCATTTTTTCGGGCTTTAGCAAGACCCCAATCAGTAATAATTTGAAGCCTTTTTCCTTCCGCATAACTTTACATTTCCCTCCATACTTTCGTTTTCCCTATACTTCCCTTTTCATTTCGCAGTTAACTTTTCCTTTATCCCTCCAATTCTGCCGCATCATTTTTCATTCTTTCATTTGTCAATCCTACGCTCAAATTTTTAACTCGTTTGTTCCTCCTATCCGCTACGTTTACAGATGAGTGAAGAAGAGCATTGGCACTCCTATATTCATTTTCTAGGCCAAGTTAATTTCAATATAGTTATGCATTTAAAGCGCTTAGCGGATCAAATGCGGTGGAGTTGCATAAAATTAGCAGAGATAAAGCGACGAAATAGCAGATGAGTTAAAATAACATATAAAACCTTCATTTAATGCTTTTACAAATTATAAATGATAAATAAATGAAAGAGTAAATTAGGCAAAAGGACAAAGTTATTTAAAAATTAATTCTCTGGGTTGCAACTTCTGTTAATTGGGCTGGAGGACCCGCGAACTTATGTAAATCCAATCCCATGTCCTACCATTTCGTTACTTCATTCAGTTATCTTTCAATTAGATTAGGGGTTTCCATCAAATTTCAAATAGAGAAAACATGAGATAGATCGAAATCAATAGCAAGTGTATTCCTATAATGCAAACTCGTGGCTTACGGGCATCGTCATCATCAGATCAATTGCCAATGCAAACTCATCGCTTAAGGTCGTCGTCGTCGTTAGTTCAATTACTAAATTCTCCACCAAAAACAGAAAGTAGGGTTGTCTCTTCGAGATTATCACTATCAGCTATAAAGGCGAAAAAGACAATGGAGAAGGAGAAGGATAAACGAGATCAGGTATAACAGAAAAAATTAAACACAAATGGTTAAATTGACTATATATGTAGTTTTAAATCCTGTGTTGTTTTCTGGGAAAAATTAACAAAAATATGTTATAAAACGATTCATTAATTATGCATTGATTTATAGTGCAAAATGTGCTAGATAAATTAAGTCCAGAATATTCTAGATAAGTTTAAAACACAAAATGCCAGGTTAACCTAGCACTAATGCGAGTGGCCGAGCCATTGAAAATTTTATTAAAAATGCTAGGTTAACCTGACATTATATGGCATGACCGAGCCCTTAACTGACATATGAAAATGTCAGGTTAACCTAGCACTACAGTGAGTGACCGAGCCCTTGAAAATTTTACGAAATGCTAGGTTAACTTGCCATTACATGGCATGACCGAGCCCTTAAACGACATATGAAAATGTCAGGTTAACCTAGCACTACAGCGAGTGGTCGAGCCTTTGAAAATTTTACGAAAATGCTAGATTAACCTGTCATTACATGACATAACCAAGCCCTTAACTGACATATGAAAATGTCAGGTTAACCTAGCACTAAAGCAAGTGGCCGAGCCCTTGAAAATTTTATTTAAAATGCTAGTTAACCTGCCATTACATGGCATGACTGAGCCCTTAACTGACATACAAAAATGTCAGGTTAACCTAGCACTAAAGTGAGTGGCCAAGCCCTTGAAAGGTTTACGAAAACCTAGGTTAACTTGCCATTACGTGGCATGACCGAGTCCTTAACCGACATATGAAAATGTCAAGTTAACCTAGAACTACCGCAAGTGGCCGAGCCCTTGAAAATTTTACGAAAATGCTAGGTTAACCTGCCATTACATGACATGATTGAGCCCTTAACTGACATATGAAAATGTCAGGTTAACCTAGCACTAAAGCGAGTGGTGGAACCCTTGAAAATTTGATTAAAAATGCTATGTTAACCTGCCATTACATGGCATGACCGAGCCCTTAACTAACATATGAAAATGTTAGGTTAACCTAGCACTACAGTGAGTCAACGAGCCCTTAAAATGTTTATGAAAATGCTAGGTTAACCTTTCATTACATGGCATGACCAAGCCCTTAATGACATATTAAAATGTCAGGTTAACCTAGCACTACAGCGAGTGATCGAGCCCTTGAAATTTTTACAAAAATGCTAGGTTAACCTGTCATTACATGACACGAACGAGCTGTTAACCGTCATACGAAAATGTCAGGTTAACCTAGCACTAAAGCGAGTGGCCGAGCCCTTGAAAATTTTATTAAAAATGCCAGGTTAACCTATCATTACATGGCATGTCCGAGCCCTTAACTGACATATGAAAATGTCAGGTTAACCTAGCACTAATGTGAGTGGTCGAGCCCTGGAAAATTTTACGAAAATGCTAGGTTAACCTGCCATTACATGGCATGACCGAGCCCTTAACTAACATATGAAAATGTCAGGTTAACCTAGCACTACAGCGAGTGGCCGAGCCATTGAAAATTTTATGAAAATGCTAGGTTAACCTGTCACTACATGATATGACCGAGCCGTTAATCGTCATATGAAAATGTCAGGTTAACCTAGCACTAAAGCGAGTGGCCGAGCCCTTGAAAAATTTATTAAAAATGCTAGGTTAACATATCATTACATGGCATGATCAAGCCCTCAACTGACATATGAAAATGTCAGGTTAACCTAGCACTACAGCGAGTGGCCGAGCCCTTGAAAATTTTACGAAAATGTTAGGCCAACCCGTCATTACATGACATGACCGAGCCGTTAACCGTCATATGAAAATGTCAGGTTAACCTAGCACTAAAGCGAGTGGCCGAGCCCTTGAAAGTTTTATTAAAAATGCTAGGTTAACCTGCCATGACATAGCATGACAGATCCCTTAACTGCCATATGAAAATCTCAGGTTAACCTAGCACTAAAGAGAGTGGTCGAGCCCTTGAAAAATTTATTAAAATTGCTAGGTTAACTTACCATTACATGGCATGACCGAACCCTTAACTGACGTATGAAAATGTCAGGTTAACCTAGCACTACAGTGAGTGGCCGAACCCTTGAAAATTGTATGAAAATGCTAAATTAATCTAACATTATATTGCACAAAATGATTTCTTTAATATTGTATTATAATACAGTTCTATATTTTAATAAATTTATATTGTTTTGTTATTTCAGTCTTGCATGAAATATTGGATTCTTCTCCAGAGAATAAAACAGCAAATAGAGAAAAAAGCTGCGAGCCAAAAAAAGAAAAAGAAGACTATCCAGTACTGATGTAGTCTAGTATCATTGGTTAAAATTCTTGAAAAAAAAATTTAAAAAAATGTTTTTTAATTAATCAATTAAATTTTTTAAAACAGACTCCTTTTTATGAATTTATAAATGCTTTTTTTCATTTAACACTGGAGCAAAGCAAGTTAGAAAATCTTCTAAAATTTTAGACGATATAATCAGTTGTTATTCAATTGAGGAGGAATGTTTTTCTATTGGGGGGAAAAATTAAAATTATCAATGAAAGAAATTTCATTGATTTTTGGTTTGCCAATGAATGAGGGAAATAATTTTCCATTACTTAAATTGTCTTTATCATGCACCCCTGAAAATTGTCAAAGGTTTGTTTCAAGAAATTTTACTAACATGGATCATATAACCAAAGATCTTGTTATTAAAAGAATTGAAATAGAAATTGAAAAAGAAATTCAAGAAGAGGAAAATGATTTGCCAAGATTTATTCTTATTCTTCTCTTTGTAACATTTCTTTTCCCTGACAATCAAAGAATGCTTAACTTGGGTTATCTTCAGTACATCATTGGTCCAATCAAATTTCTTGGCCATTAAGTATTCATTATCATTTAACTAAATTATTAAAAAAATTCAAGGATAAACCAAGAAATATGTCTGGCTGTTCCATTCTTCCACTTGTAAGAAAAAATCAATGATAATTTATTCTTCATAATATTAAATTTTAATATAGTATGATAAGACATATGATAATTTATTCTAAATAATATTTTGTTCTTTTTTTAGTATTTTCTATGTGAACATCTTGAAATACTTAAGCCAAGAAAAGAGTGGATAAGTGGTTCTCCAAGGTTTGCAGAATGGTCACTAAACTTAATGAAAAACATTGTGTCAAAGGAAATCTTAGCCAATATGGATGATAAAAAGATATGATAATATTTTATGATGTTAAAATTTTAATAATGCAATTGCTTTTGTAATTTTCTGTTTAATATTGAAAACATAGTAGTTAACTTGTAGCATTGTGATGGTTTTTTTTAAGTGCTAACCTCCACTAGCATTTTGGTATTTTTTTTTAATAAACCACCATGTTGTTCCCAAATGACTTTTTTCTACTACCATTATAATAACTTTTAAATAAACAGCACACTATACGCGAAATGCTAATACACCTAGCATTATGAATTTTTTTTAACTTCTGTGATTAAAAAATGTTGTTCAAAAACTGATTAGCTTCTAAAAGCATTTTGATTTTTAATTGAGTGGTCAACATGTTATTACAAAAATGCTAACCTCTCCTATCATTTTGACTTTTTTGTTAAAGCAATTTGCTGTGAAAAAATGCTAAACTATCATACCATTATAATGACTTTTTAAATAAACAGCACATTGTATGTGAAATGCTAATACTCCTAGTATTATGAATTTTTTTTTTGTGATTACAAAATGTTTTTCAAAAAATGCTTAACTTCTAAAAGCATTTTGATTTTTAGTTCAGTAGTCAGCATGCTATTACAAAAATGCTATCCTCTCCTATCATTTTGATTTTTTTATTTAAGCAATTTGTTTTTTATAAAATGCTAAACTATCCTACCATTATAATAACTTTTTAAATAAACAGCACACTGTACGTAAAATGCTAATTCTCCTAGCACTATGATTTTTTTTATGACCAAAAAATGTTGTTCAAAAAATGCTTAGCTTCTACCAGCATTTTGATTTTTAATTGACTAGTCAACATGCTATTACAAAAATGCTAACCTCTCCTATTATTTTGATTTTTTTTATTTAAGCAATTTGCTGTTAATAAAATGCTAAACTATCCTACCATTATAATAACTTTTAAAATAAACAAAACACTGTATGTGAAATATTAATTCTCCTAGCATTATGCTATTTTTTTGGGATTAATACGGTGATTGAAAAATACTGAATTCTGCTAGCATTTCAATAATTCAATTGGTTCTGTAACGATCCTCTTATCACTCAAAACTTAGTAGTCATAATTCAATAAATAATTTTACATTTGTTTATGTGTATTTATTAATATGCTAGAAAATCCTAGCATTTCAAAATATTAGAAATGATATATGAATTTATGACTGAAAAACTTCTTATGTTCGCCGATTACAGATTTCACTTGGAATTAAGAAAATAACATCTAAAGAAAAGATGTTGCTTGATGAATCAGAGAACAAAGAACTTCTACAAATAAAAGAGGTTACAAGTGAAGGTGAAAATGAAGGGTTAGGAATCGATGAAAAAGACAGACAAATTGAAATGCAAAAGTTTCAAATTAGACAATTAGAGAATGAACTGAAGGATGTGAAAACAAAGTTGGAGGAAGAAAAGGAGCTAAGGAAAAAAAGAGAAGAAGTATTAGTTCAGAAAAAAAAGAAATTCGCATGCTAAAATCAGTGCTCCAAGAATCTGATAAAGGAACAGCAAAATCTGATTATTCAGAAGTTGCTATATAGCAACTATAATGACCCGCATTTGCAGAGGTATTATAATTTATTTATTTAATTATATAAATAGTGATATAGTGAATTAAATGGTGGTTTAATTAAATATATGGGAATATTTAATTAAAATAATAATTAAATAATATATTTAATTCTGAAATAATCAGAATTGGCTGAAATGACGATATGGTGTGAACAGGATCATTTGTGATATTTAATTCAGTTTAGAATTGAGTTAGAATAACGAATATATTATTGGAATGACAGTTTGAACGTATAATTATATTATAATTTAAAACCGAGCTTGAAATGGCGCTGCAGTTCGTAAATTGGCGATTCGAACTTCAACTGAATGTACAGGATTCGTTTTAAGCCGGATTTCTGTGAAACAAGAAATGTGTGGAGCTGATGGAGTATATCATTCTAGTGGAAGAGAAAAATCGGGATTTCGTCGTGTAGATTTTGATTTACTCCAAATCAAATTTTAGAAAAGTCGCTGTGGAATTCCTTTATAATTTATAAAAGAATTATTTATATTTTAAAAAGGAATTTCAATATAAATCGTATATCGGGTTGACCCAGATTTGAAATATCGAGTTATAAATCCCAGTACAGCTGTATAGTATTCCACTGTGAATATATACGATAATATAAATATATTTATATTTAATTTTATTATATTTAAATATATTTATATATTTAAATGGGTTATTTAGGACTTTAAAAATAGCCACTTTTGCAAACGAAGTCGGAATTCAACAAACTAATTTTGTTGGATCCGCAATGTCAAATTATTGTTAGATTCCAAGCTTCGTGATTTTTAGAGTCACTATGTGGACGTACGGATTTTTAGAGTGAAAAACAGTCAGTATTTTGATGGTTAAAAATATGTTGTGTGAGAAAAACGGAGTCGGAATTTGACAAAACCAGTTTCGTTGGGACCGTAATGTCGAACTCTAGCTACATGCCCAATTCCGTGATTTTTGGGTATCGTATGTAATCACAGGAATTTTAGAGGATAAGTACAGATAGCGTTTGCTTAAAAATAAAATAATCAATAAAAAATATCTAAAAGATCCTATATATACCCTTACCCTCTCTAAAACCCTAAAACAAATTCATTTCTGGTCAATGCTTTCCAAGCCGCCACCAGTAAAATAAAGCTTGAAATGTTCATCTTCTAAAATCCATAACAAATCCAGACAAAACTTATAAATCCTAAAACCCACATCCTTGTGCTCGTACAGGGTTACGCTTTCTTTTGAAATGCTTTTGAGGGTGTTCGATGTTTGTTGGGTGGGTGTCGTAGGTTCACAGCAGAGTTAGGGTTAAGAACTGAGAGTGATTCAAGCGACAATTCTTATTTTGAGCAATGGGATTGAGTTCGGGGTAGAATTTGGAGTCTGTATGCAAGAATTCAAGGCATTCGATGAGGAGAATGATGTCGCGTGTTTTCTGGTTCGTTCGTTCCACCCGGAGGACGGAAATTGAGGGAATGGTACGAGCTTGAATGTGCGGTGATAGTGTAACAACCCGAATTTTTACAACACGTTAAATCAAGAATCAAGGCAGGATTTAATTTTAAATTCTGAATCAAGTAAAACGGGCTATGCCATTGCGTTCGTCTCGGAAAAATACGCGAAATAGAGTCCGAGTTTTCGAGAATCGGAGTCCGTATGACCCGTTAAAGGCCCAAAGAAGATTTCTGAAAATTTGAATTTCGGAAACAGTTTTGGAAATCAGATCTGGGGCTAGGCGGGAAGTTTCCCCGCCTAGGCCATGTCGACAGGGCTGTCGACAGGCCTGTCGACTTGGGCCCAGACCAAGTCGACAGCCCTGTCGACTTGCCTGTCGACAAGGGGTGGCCGGGGCAAGCTACCTGGTGCACCTGCTTGGCTCACCTAGTCTTGTTCTTGGGCTGGTTCTGGAAGCTTCCGAGATCTGATGGTCCTAATCTATCCTAGGGTTAATCTAAGGGCCTAAAACTATCCTAATCTCTATAAAAACACCCCTAAGCCCCCCCTAAACCCTCATAACTCACCCTCTCCACGAAGTGCTGCCCAAATGCAAAGTGATCATGGCCTCCATCTCAAATCCCTAGAGCCTATGCATTCAAATCGGGTTCAAATCAAAAGATGCAAGCTTGCTACACCAAATAGAGGCCAAATCAACATTTCTATGCGAGTTTCGTGATGGTTCTTCATCAAAGGAGCCACCTTTCTTCGTCATAATGATGCATGATCCCTTTCCTAAGCCTTGCCTAGGTAAGTTCTAGCTACTTTTAGATGGAACGGTAGTTTTGATAATGACATGGGATAAAATGAGGCTAAACATGATTATGCGAACTTATATGAACCTTACCTTGCCTCTTGTGTTCATGGTTATGATTTTAGGCCATGTGAGTGACTTAATCATGCCTCTCATGCTATGCATAGCCTAGTTTAACTTGCAAGTTTGGATCTTTATGCATGAAATGCTAGCATGAACCTTTAGGAACCACTTATGTGTGAAACATTGGCTAAGACAAGATTTTGGGGCTTATGCATGTTTATGAACCCAAACCCCTTATGTTATCATGCAAGTTTGTGGCCAAATCCTTTATGAGATTATGCATGCTTAGGGCCAATCCCCTCTTTTAAGTTGTGCATGTTTAGGGCCAAACTCTTTTTGATAATATGCATGTTGTGGCCGAATTCCCTTGTGACATTTTGTGTGTTTATGGCCAAAACCCTTTTTATGACACTATGCATGTTCGAGGCCAATTTGTAGTCATAGTATTCCTATTATGTTGACTCGTCTATACTTACGTTGGAAACACGTTTTGGGGTTAGGTTAGACGAGCGTGAATATACATGAGAAACTTAACTTGAAGTTCCATGAAATATGATGTGAAACATGATTTGGGTTAAATGGGTATAACATAACAACATGCAACATTGAATATAACATGTAAGTTAACATGTAAATATGCATAATCATAAGCTTGGGAATTTACCTATTAAGTTAGGTCTACCCATTGGGAATTTACCTATTAAGTTAGGTCTACCCAATTGCTTGAAAACTTGACTATGAACATGACACTAGACTAAACATGAAAGTGGCCAACTCGAGGTTGGGTTGAGTTTGCAACGTAAAACTACCCGGAACCGACCGGCCTAACTAGTAGTTGCAAACAATAGGACTCAATGTGAGAAGTTGGTCATGTTGTGCTTGAACCCGAGGTTAGACCAAGTTGTGGTGTAAATCTACCCGGACCCGCCCGGCTTAACTAGTAACCACAACAAAGTCTAATGTGAGAGGTTGGGGTGCATTAAATAATTAATGCCACATAGTAGGGTTAAGTTAATTTGATTAATGAGGCTTAACCAAATATGACATGGACAAATGGGTTAAGTAATTTGATTAGGCTAATGATACTTAACAAAACATGACAGGGTTGGGTAGGTTAAGTAACTTGATTTGCCTAACGACACTTGACCATTTTTATACGACGAGGGGACGGGATTAAGTTAACCAACACTTAATCAATCTAACACGATAACTTGATAAGGTTAAGTAAATTTCCTTAATGACACTTAACCGTATAATACAGTTAATGGATGAGGTTAAGATTAGACTTAACTAATCTAAACATGGTAATCGGATGGGGTTAAGTTAGCCTAGACTTAATTAATCCAACTTGGTAATTTAATGGGGTTAAGATAAACACTTAACTAATTTAACACGACGATTTGATGAGGTTAAGTGACCTATACTTAACCAATCCAACTCGTTAATTTGATGAGGTTAAGTTAACCTATACTTAACCAATCTAACGTAAAAACATGATAAGGCTAAGTCACGAATCGTTTCGAATACGCTTGACCGATTTGACTCGGTAATTTGATAGGGTCAAATTAATATATATACTTAACCAATCTAAAATGATAATTAGACGAGGTTAAGTCATGGATTGCTTGATATACTTAACCAACTTGACACATGGTCTGTAGGGTTAAGTCTTGGACTTGGATACTTAGCCAGTTTCGACATGTTTTGTAGACGGGTTAAGTTGTGAACTTAAGTGACACTTAACCCATTAGATAAACCCTAATTCGGAGGATTAGGTAAATAACCATAGTTAACCAGGATAATGGAAATAAGGCTAAGTGGTAAACCTTAGTTAAGGGAAACTAAGTAATAATTCTTAGTCAAAGAAATTTGGACCACTTCTTAGATAGATTAGTAACCCGATACGTTAGGTCAACGTTTAAGTATGTGTGTAGGAGCAGGCTATCTGATTTAGATAAAGGCTCCAACGAACTGGGTAACGAAGCAGCGGCTTCGGGGAACGTGAGGATATTCTTGGGATCCCTCTGTGAGCTGCCAGGTCATTATACTAGGCTCACGAGAGGTTGAGGTCTGCGGTGGAAGAACCAAGAATATGCCTTGGTTGCTATGCGAGCGACCTAAAGACTGGGGTGGATAGCAGTGAGTCGACGAATACCCAAGATGCCCGAGATAGCAAGTTCGTCGATCATCTACCATCTTGAGTCAAGCGTGTACGTACGGAAAGGCAGGGAACACCCAACAGACCATGATTGCTATCTAATTATGGGTGAGGTAGGCCGTAGGATGTGGGCTGGCCGGAGTGTAGTTCTCATGCAAGATTTTCTCTTGTGTTGCCTTTCACTAGTTGAGGGAGGGGTCTCGTGGGACCATAGCCACGTGTAGAAAAGCAGACCTTAGTATCTGCATCGGCATATAAATCTAAAGCTCCCGACCGAGTCATGTATTTCTTGTTTTGCCCTGGGACAGGACTCGGATGGCACGATGTGATACATGTGCATACAGTTATAGAAAAACGATTCACGATGAATGCGGGGAAAAAGGGCGCGGTTGAGGGTTAGCGTAATCCCTAATGGCCTAGGTGGTTTAACCCAAACCGAGATACGAAAGCGTGCGATAGGTAAGCGTAATCCCTAGTGGTGCTAGGTGGCGTAAGTCCTAGTAGTTCAAACGATGATTCATATGGAGGAGCCTAGCTAGAACAAGGGTGACAGTCCAAACGATTTCAAGGATAATACGACATGAGAAAGCCCGTACGAGGTACGGCAAAGGACTGAACTTATATACATGGAAAGAAACATATGATTTGAGTAACCTATATATGCGATATATTGGGTTGACATGGACCATTACACGACTTTGAGTAAGGGACATTCATGGTTAACACCTAACAAGGCTGGGATACTAGTACGAAGGGTGCAGAGCAAATATGCATGTTAGAACTAGGAAGAATATACATAATAGATACCTTGGGATGTTAGACGGGGTAGATACCTTGGGATAATGTACTCGATAGAAATCTGACGATGTGATACCTTGACTTATCATAACACCGCAGTTTATCATGATACCTTAGTTTACCTTGCCACAGTAGTTCAACCGGCTATCCTGGTTTATCTATCTTGTAGTTATCCTTATGTTTACTTTCAGTTTATGCATGTCATGTTACCTTTACCTGTTTTTATACTGGAAGTAGATGGGACTTACTCAGTCTTTTTGACTGACCCGTTTTGTTTCGCCTCTTTTCTTCCGTTTCCCCCCCAGGTTACAGGGAGGAAACAATGCTGTTTAGATCGGACTTCTTCTGCTTGAAGGTCATCATGGATGGCTTGGACTTCTCGTGGCTATGGCTACTTTACTGTTTTTACTTGGGGAATAATTTATTAAAAAGTCTTTATGCTTCTTTATTATTGCAAGACAGGTTTTGATGTACTCTGATGTAAAAGGCTTTAGACCTTAATTATTAATGTTTATGAAAGTTCGATTTTACTTCCGCTATTTTATATGTTCTGTCTTGTGATATTTCTGTGCATGTTTACCAATAATGCCCCTCTAAAGCTAGTGCATTCCTTTGCGAGTGACCCTAGCGGAGGCGGGGTGTTACATTTGGTATCAGAGCAGAAGGTTACTAGAATGGGCAAAAGTTTTTAAAGACCTTCTGAAAATTATTTGAAAACCGTTTACAAAGAAGCATTTTTCAAGAAAATTTTCTTTTAAAAGAAAAAGACTATTCCCCAAAGGCCATTAGCACTAACCTTGTTTCCTTGATTGAGTCTCTTTTCCTTTCGTTCCTCCATCTGTAGTCACAGTGGTTTTAACTGCGACTAGTCTTTTCTATCTACGAAAGTGCTTTCCATGCGATGGAGGTGGTTCTCGAGAGACCAGTGGCCGTGTTATAAGAAAGGATAATGGGAAAGAGAATAAAGGATACGAGTTTAAGGATGAACAACTTGTTGGCCTGACTTAATCCTCAAAGGAGGGAGGAAGATGCACAATGAAACCCATGACGAGAGAGTACCTTTGGCATGGTGAAACGGGGTGGATAGTTAAGTATCATGGAACAGGGACAAGATCATTCGGAGGGCAATAGTATGCTCTCATTTCTAGGGTACCTCGGAAGGAGGGTAACGATCTTGTTAAAGGTTTAGTTTTTCTTCTCTATCATCCCGTCGGGACTTTGTTTTGATCACCGCATCATTTAAGTCTGCTTCGATAGTTGAGTCTCTGCACCTTAGTACTAGTATAATAGAGGATCCCGTTTTTGTCTCAAGTCCTATTGGAAGATCGGTCCATTTATTCATGACTTGTTTGGATTTGAGAATGTCTATGTCAAGTATTGAGCTTGGAAATAATGCTTATGTTTATAAGCTATGGATGGATTCTAGGGATGAAGTGGTTATCCAGTAAGGAGTGCCACTCTCGGTTTTAGAAGGAGGGTAGTTAGACTCTTGGCTTGTTTTGGTAATACCCTTGAAGTATCGCGTAACCTTTTGGGTTCTGTCATGGTTAGTTACTTAGAATCCCTAGATGCCTTTGTTGGAAATTAGAAACCCGATCGAGTGGCGTTCGCTAATAAAACGGATGGTTTACTTCGCTTATGTATGGGTTATGGGAATTACCCTAGTAAGTGCACTTGATAACCTGGTTGGCATCTGTTTACTTTCAAGAGAAAGTTCTTCTATGTGGAATACCCTATGGTACGAGGTTCGAGATTCACTAGTGAATTTTGGAAAGCTTGCATTAGATCATGTGTACGCAGTCATGTGTGCGCTAAGTGTGCGAGTGGAACGAGAGGCGACGAAGAAATGAGTTCCAGCTCATGTTATGGAAACAGGAAATAAGAAGCTACGAAATCGCGAAGTTAAAGGACAGTCAAGGCACAATGGAATTGAGCTCAAGGAAATACGACTTTGATGGTCAAAGACTAGATACGCGCATGATATCTCTTTTGGAAGTATATCCTTGATCCCTGTTTTCTGTAGAGCTTACTTGTAGGCTATCTTTTGTGGACATCCTCTCGGTCCTGTCTCTGTTACAAACCCCGTACGGAGTTTGTTTTGTTTATCTTCTCGACCCTGTTTCAGGGAATCTTAGGTAGAACCCTGTGGATGTAAACATGTATTTGAAACATGTTATGGTTGATATGGTTGCAAATGGTTGCAAGTGGATGCTCGTGGATGCGCGAATTTACGTTAGACATTAGCTCGACTCGGTCACATTTCATATTTCATATGCACGAGTATTTGTTTATGGATGAAATTGAATGTGTTATCATGCGGATGTTGCATATGGTTGAATGTTTGTGCGCGCATATAGTGTATATGATTAGGACTATTTGCATACAAGATGGATTCATAGCACTAAACATGTTTTTGCATTCAAAAGATTTTCAGGCCTGATCATTAGCATTAGCTAAGGAACATGTACACACACGTTTTGCATATATTCATATGGCATTAGAAATCATCTAAGGACAATGGTTGCTTGTGGATGATGTTTTGAGTAGATGGATGATGGATGGTAGGATATGTTCTTCCTAACTTAGAGATTTCGGGGACGAAATCCTAAAAGGTGGGGAGAATGTAACAACCCGAATTTTTACAACACGTTAAATCAAGAATCAAGGCAGGATTTAATTTTAAATTCTGAATCAAGTAAAACGGGCTATGCCATTTCGTTCGTCTCGGAAAAATACGTGAAATAGAGTCCGAGTTTTCGAGAATCGGAGTCCGTATGACCCGTTAAAGGCCCAAAGAAAATTTCTGAAAATTTGAATTTCGGAAACAGTTTTGGAAATCAGATCTGGGGCTAGGCGGGAAGTTTCCCCGCCTAGGCCATGTCGACAGGGCTATCGACAGGCCTGTCGACTTGGGCCCAGACCAAGTCGACAGCCCTGTCGACTTGCCTGTCGACAGGGGGTGGCCGGGGCAAGCTGCCTGGTGCACCTGCTTGGCTCACCTAGTCTTGTTCTTGGGCTGGTTCTGGAAGCTTCCGAGATCTGATGGTCCTAATCTATCCTAGGGTTAATCTAAGGGCCTAAAACTATCCTAATCTCTATAAAAACACCCCTAAGCCCCCCCCTAAACCCTCATAACTCACCCTCTGCACGAAGTGCTGCCCAAATGCAAAGTGATCATGGCCTCCATCTCAAATCCCTAGAGCCTATGCATTCAAATCGGGTTCAAATCAAAAGATGCAAGCTTGCTACACCAAATAGAGGCCAAATCAACATTTCTATGCGAGTTTCGTGATGGTTCTTCATCAAAGGAGCCACCTTTCTTCGTCATAATGATGCATGATCCCTTTCCTAAGCCTTGCCTAGGTAAGTTCTAGCTACTTTTAGATGGAACGGTAGTTTTGATAATGACATGGGATAAAATGAGGCTAAACATGATTATGCGAACTTATATGAACCTTACCTTGCCTCTTGTGTTCATGGTTATGATTTTAGGCCATGTGAGTGACTTAATCATGCCTCTCATGCTATGCATAGCCTAGTTTAACTTGCAAGTTTGGATCTTTATGCATGAAATGCTAGCATGAACCTTTAGGAACCACTTATGTGTGAAACATTGGCTAAGACAAGATTTTGGGGCTTATGCATGTTTATGAACCCAAACCCCTTATGTTATCATGCAAGTTTGTGGCCAAATCCTTTATGAGATTATGCATGCTTAGGGCCAATCCCCTCTTTTAAGTTGTGCATGTTTAGGGCCAAACTCTTTTTGATAATATGCATGTTGTGGCCGAATTCCCTTGTGACATTTTGTGTGTTTGTGGCCAAAACCCTTTTTATGACACTATGCATGTTCGAGGCCAATTTGTAGTCATAGTATTCCTATTATGTTGACTCGTCTATACTTACGTTGGAAACACGTTTTGGGGTTAGGTTAGACGAGCGTGAATATACATGAGAAACTTAACTTGAAGTTCCATGAAATATGATGTGAAACATGATTTGGGTTAAATGGGTATAACATAACAACATGCAACATTGAATATAACATGTAAGTTAACATGTAAATATGCATAATCATAAGCTTGGGAATTTACCTATTAAGTTATGTCTACCCATTGGGAATTTACCTATTAAGTTAGGTCTACCCAATTGCTTGAAAACTTGACTATGAACATGACACTAGACTAAACATGAAAGTGGCCAACTCGAGGTTGGGTTGAGTTTGCAACGTAAAACTACCCGGAACCGACCGGCCTAACTAGTAGTTGCAAACAATAGGACTCAATGTGAGAAGTTGGTCATGTTGTGCTTGAACCCGAGGTTAGACCAAGTTGTGGTGTAAATCTACCCGGACCCGCCCGGCTTAACTAGTAACCACAACAAAGTCTAATGTGAGAGGTTGGGGTGCATTAAATAATTAATGCCACATAGTAGGGTTAAGTTAATTTGATTAATGAGGCTTAACCAAATATGACATGGACAAATGGGTTAAGTAATTTGATTAGGCTAATGATACTTAACAAAACATGACAGGGTTGGGTAGGTTAAGTAACTTGATTTGCCTAACGACACTTGACCATTTTTATACGACGAGGGGACGGGATTAAGTTAACCAACACTTAATCAATCCAACACGATAACTTGATAAGGTTAAGTAAATTTCCTTAATGACACTTAACCGTATAATACAGTTAATGGATGAGGTTAAGATTAGACTTAACTAATCTAAACATGGTAATCAGATGGGGTTAAGTTAGCCTAGACTTAATTAATCCAACTTGGTAATTTAATGGGGTTAAGATAAACACTTAACTAATTTAACACGACGATTTGATGAGGTTAAGTGACCTATACTTAACCAATCCAACTCGTTAATTTGATGAGGTTAAGTTAACCTATACTTAACCAATCTAACGTAAAAACATGATAAGGCTAAGTCACGAATCGTTTCGAATACGCTTGACCGATTTGACTCGGTAATTTGATAGGGTCAAATTAATATATATACTTAACCAATCTAAAATGATAATTAGACGAGGTTAAGTCATGGATTGCTTGATATACTTAACCAACTTGACACATGGTCTGTAGGGTTAAGTCTTGGACTTGGATACTTAGCCAGTTTCGACATGTTTTGTAGACGGGTTAAGTTGTGAACTTAAGTGACACTTAACCCATTAGATAAACCCTAATTCGGAGCATTAGGTAAATAACCATAGTTAACCAGGATAATGGAAATAAGGCTAAGTGGTAAACCTTAGTTAAGGGAAACTAAGTAATAATTCTTAGTCAAAGAAATTTGGACCACTTCTTAGATAGATTAGTAACCCGATACGTTAGGTCAACGTTTAAGTATGCGTGTAGGAGCAGGCTATCTGATTTAGATAAAGGCTCCAACGAACTGGGTAACGAAGCAGCGGCTTCGGGGAACGTGAGGATATTCTTGGGATCCCTCTGTGAGCTGCCAGGTCATTATACTAGGCTCACGAGAGGTTGAGGTCTGCGGTGGAAGAACCAAGAATATGCCTTGGTTGCTATGCGAGCGACCTAAAGACTGGGGTGGATAGCAGTGAGTCGACGAATACCCAAGATGCCCGAGATAGCAAGTTCGTCGATCATCTACCATCTTGAGTCAAGCGTGTACGTACGGAAAGGCAGGGAACACCCAACAGACCATGATTGCTATCTAATTATGGGTGAGGTAGGCCGTAGGATGTGGGCTGGCCGGAGTGTAGTTCTCATGCAAGATTTTCTCTTGTGTTGCCTTTCACTAGTTGAGGGAGGGGTCTCGTGGGACCATAGCCACGTGTAGAAAAGAAGACCTTAGTATCTGCATCGGCAGATAAATCTAAAGCTCCCGACCGAGTCATGTATTTCTTGTTTTGCCCTGGGACAGGACTCGGATGGCACGATGTGATACATGTGCATACAGTTATAGAAAAACGATTCACGATGAATGCGGGGAAAAAGTGCACGGTTGAGGGTTAGCGTAATCCCTAGTGGCCTAGGTGGTTTAACCCAAACCGAGATACGAAAGCGTGCGATAGGTAAGCGTAATCCCTAGTGGTGCTAGGTGGCGTAAGTCCTAGTAGTTCAAACGATGATTCATATGGAGGAGCCTAGCTAGAACAAGGGTGACAGTCCAAACGATTTCAAGGATAATACGACATGAGAAAGCCCGTACGAGGTACGGCAAAGGACTGAACTTATATACATGGAAAGAAACATATGATTTGAGTAACCTATATATGCGATATATTGGGTTGACATGGACCATTACACGACTTTGAGTAAGGGACATTCATGGTTAACACCTAACAAGGCTGGGATACTAGTACGAAGGGTGCAGAGCAAATATGCATGTTAGAACTAGGAAGAATATACATAATAGATACCTTGGGATGTTAGACGGGGTAGATACCTTGGGATAATGTACTCGATAGAAATCTGACGATGTGATACCTTGACTTATCATAACACCGCAGTTTATCATGATACCTTAGTTTACCTTGCCACAGTAGTTCAACCGGCTATCCTGGTTTATCTATCTTGTAGTTATCCTTATGTTTACTTTCAGTTTATGCATGTCATGTTACCTTTACCTGTTTTTATACTGGAAGTAGATGGGACTTACTCAGTCTTTTTGACTGACCCGTTTTGTTTCGCCTCTTTTCTTCCGTTTCCCCCCCAGGTTACAGGGAGGAAACAATGTTGTTTAGATCGGACTTCTTCTGCTTGAAGGTCATCATGGATGGCTTGGACTTCTCGTGGCTATGGCTACTTTACTGTTTTTACTTGGGGAATAATTTATTAAAAAGTCTTTATGCTTCTTTATTATTGCAAGACAGGTTTTGATGTACTCTGATGTAAAAGGCTTTAGACCTTAATTATTAATGTTTATGAAAGTTCGATTTTACTTCCGCTATTTTATATGTTCTGTCTTGTGATATTTCTGTGCATGTTTACCAATAATGCCCCTCTAAAGCTAGTGCATTCCTTTGCGAGTGACCCTAGCGGAGGCGGGGTGTTACAGATAGGTAGAAGGAGATGGCGAGGGAGAGTTCGTTGGTGGTGATGGTTTGTCGAACCGTTGTCCAGGGAGGGAGAATGGGGAGGATGGGGGAGCGGTAATGGTGAGTGTGGTACAGAGGAGGCCACGACATCTTGAATTGGAAGAGAAGGTTTGGCGGGTTTGGGTTTTTACCAGAGAGAATGGGCCAGCTGTATTGGGGTAAAGCCCAATTTGAATTTAGATTTTTGTTTTTGTTTTCAATTAAAATAGTGTTAACTTCAGAAATATGTAACTTCCTCATACGATATCCGTTTTTAGCAAAACAAGATCCGACAAGATCGTATGGACAACGACAACACAATGGAACTGACTGGGAGCGAATCCGAGCTCGTTACAATTTATTGTAAAATAAATTGTCCATCCGAATCAAATCGAGCGATGGTTATCGTTATTAACGATGATCGTCCAATGTGAGTAAATCTCACTAACTCTGAACAGTTTATAATTTCATGTTGTATTTTTAGAACTGTTAAATATTGGCCGATTGACTGTGTGTTGACTGTTTGATTGAACTGCTAGTCAGTTAGTTGAATTTCTATATTGATAACATAATATATCATATGGAACTGAAAGGGATGTTGATTTATTGTGTAACATCTGTGGATGCAGGGAAACAGGTTGGAGGAATCCGACTGGATTCCTCAACAGCTATTTTATTATTTTCATATATTGTGATACATGACGTGGTTTATAATCTGTTGTTGATTATGTGTATGAACGATAGTTGACATCATGACTTGATATGTTAAACACCATAACACACCGGAATGTGAAAAAGGGGAATTTTCAAATGGTATTTGAAAATAAAATATTTATAAAATCAAAAGGGTTTTGTAAATGAAATGTTTATAAATGAAATATTTATAAATAGAAATCTTTATAGGTGAAACTATATAGAAAGGGGAAATCTTTATAAATGAAATATTTATAAAGAAAAGGGAATATTTATAAAATCATAAGATTTTATAAATGAGATATTTATTGGTTAAATAAATAGGAGATGTTAAACGAGATACTTATTTGTTAAGTAAATAAGTTATAAAAGAGATATTGACTTAGGAAACAGAATAAGTTATTAAAAGGATTATTTATTTGTTAAATAAATAGAATAAGAAAAGGAGATATTTATTTGTTAAATAAATAAGATAAGATATAAGGAATATTTATTTAGAAAATAAATAAGATATTAATAAGGGAAATACTTAGGATAAATTAATAGGGTTAATAAACGGAATACTTGGAAATAGAACCCTAAAAGGAAATATTTGCAAACCATTTGCTAATAGAATTTGAAAAGGAAATATTTGTAAACCATTTACAAATAGGATTAAAAAGGAAATATTGGTAAAGGCATTTAGAAATAAATAGATTATAAAGGAAATATTTATCTTTGGGTAAATAGAATATATAAGTTAGGACATATATAAAGAAGAAAAAAATCGATTTCAATGTCGATGTTTGAAACTGAATAAGGACAAAGAGTTAATAAGTTAGGGTTAACCAGTTAGAGTTAAACCAGTTAGAGTTAATCAGTTAGAGTTAATCAATAGAGTTAAATCGAACTAGAGTTATTGAATAGAGTTAAATCGAACTAGAGTTATTCAAATGGAGTTAATCGAATTTAGTTTATTCGAATAGAGTTGAAATAAGTTAATCGAATAGTAGATATTCGAAGTGAGATAATCGAATAGTAGATATTCGAAGTGAGATAATCAAATCAGAAATATTCGAAGTGAGATAATCGAATCAGAAATATTCGAAGTGAGATAATCGAATAGTAGATATTCGAAGTGAGTTGATCGAATCTAGTTATTCAACAGGAGTTAAATCGAATAAGATTTATTCGAAGAAAGAGATTATCGAATATAAGTATTCGAAAGTAAGAAAATCGAATATAAGTTATTTGAATAAGTTATTCGAATAAAAGTTAATCCAGTAAGAGTTATTAGGTTGGAGTTATCCAATAAGAGTTATACATTAGAGTTAACTGAATAGGAGTAAATAAATTAGTTGTCGTTATATTATTCGAGTTAGGATATAAAAGTCATATTAAAGATAATATGTTTCAGATGCAGGAGATTATAACACCATTGTTATAATCACGTAAACGTGTAAAAGAAGGGTGTTCGTAAATAAAATCCGAGGGTTTGTAAGGAAGTGTTAAAGGGTTAAAAGATGAACTTACCCTATTTCGAGATTTGAAATGTTGTTCAGTTAAGATCTGAGAGGTAGTTATACCCCAACTTGATTGACTTCGTTTTTAATTTAGAAATGGGTAAGGTTCAAGATTGAAAGTGGTTAAGTGTTTTTAGTAATAAGTATAGTGGTTTGAGTTGTCGTCGTGATGTTGATTTGAACATCTGTTTAATTCCAAGTAAAGAAGATTTGGAAATGTTTTCCAGATAGAATCAGAAACGTAATCAAATATTGAAATTGGAAATATGAATTAGAAAAGGAAGTGTTCATGTATAAGGAGTTAAGAGATGGAATTAAGCTAAATCAGAATTTGACTGGAGACTTGTTAAGTTAAATGGTTTCCTAAGTGTCTATCTGATGTTGGTTTCGACCTTCGGGATTGGTACTTAGGGAATTGTTCTTATACTAGTTTACAATCAGAGACTGATAGTTGTAGAAGAATAGTGATACGTAAATAAGTTATGTAAATGTTTTCCAGCGTTAACGTATATTTTCTAAACATATAAATATATATATATATATGATTGATGATTGATTTGATAGAATTTCCATCTGGAAATAATATCGTTGTTTGCACACCTATTTTTCTTTGATATTTAACTCACTGACTATCGAAGTTTTTGACCATTTTAACGTTGTTAATATGGAGAGACCGGTTGGATTATTATCCAAAGAACCACTCTGTATTGGCATAAGCGTTGCGAATTATATATGCCAAAGAAAATTGAAGACGGAGTAAATTGCAAGGGCTATTGTAAAAGTCTTAGATAACAGTGCCTAAGATGGATGTACTGAATAGTGCCTTCGGTTCATCCTGTTACTGGATGATTTTTATGGATGAATATATGAAAGAGTATTTCCAGAAAGGTCATGTACATTGATTTCTTCAACCGTACCAAGAGTGGAAGTGAAGAAGGAAACTTCTTTAGCTAACACATAATGACCTATTGTAGACGTCAATTATTGATTTTCGATGGATCTGACAATGTGACATTCGAAGTGAATCTGATGTGATGATAAGACGTAACCTCAAGCCTCATCAACTGTTAAATGATAGAAACCGGGCAGGTAGCATGGCTACGTAGGTCGCACCTATTAGTGTGTATAATCACCTGATCTAGAGTTTCATTTACTTCAAAAAAATCTATTGTTGATGCTGTCCCATTCGGGAAACGGTTGCTGATCCCAACCGTTGGTGGTATACATTCGATACACTCAAGCGAAATGAGTGGTCGATCATGTGTGGCCGGGTTGCAAGATGTTCTTGTTGAACCCTATGTATTCTTCTCTAGAGGTACACTAGCGAAAGGTGGTTCCATACCTTGTCATAGTTGGAAATCCATTACCCAATATGTGCTTGCGGTTTTGATTGAATACTATATATGTAGAACGTGAGAAGAAAGCGTTTCTGCTAGAGGATTATTATATTGTGGTTGATAGACATTATTAGACATTATTATAATATCAAAGGTTTTTGATATAAAGATATTTTGGATTCTCATAAGGGAAAAACCCGTTCCGTTATACGGCGTGGTATTATGAGATATCGTTTATTTGTTCAAACTGTTTAAACTGTTTTACTCATACCAGTCCCACGACTGACCCGGAGTTTATTTTTTTTGTTTTCCCTAAACTCTTGGGTGCCCAATTTTGTACGGGCAGTCAAGTAGTCGGGATTTACAAACACTTGAAGAGCTGGAGCAGGAGGCTTCAGAATCATATAGCTATAGTTTATTTCCACTGTGTTGTAAGTGTTGTACTTTGATAATGATGTATATTCAAGTACATATTTATATTTCAAAGTTATGTTATATATATTATATGTTATTCGTTCTGCTGTGAGATTCGTGTTACTCTGATGTTGTATTCTTCTTCTTCTTCTGTTCTAAGTTCTATCTTATCTTTTCTCACCCTCTAATTTCTTTCATTAACGTTCTGGTATTTTTCGACGTTTGGTTAGTCGTCATTGAATTTTTGGCGATAACCAAAGTCAACAAAATCCGGGTCGTTATAGCAACTTACTCCTCTGTCTTTCGACCTTCTAAGAACACCAGATAATGAGACTCAGGAAGAGTACAAAAAAGAGGAAAACCAAGAAGAGAAGGTTGTGACAAGAAGAAGCCGGCGGCTTAAAAAAGTAACACCAAGTTCAAAGATTGAAAGATTAAAAGAGAAAAAGAGGAAGCCAAAAGTTGATTTTGAATTTCAGTATAAAGTAGTATACAACAAAAAAACAAAAAATGATGAAAAAGACATGGAATGGTGGAGGAACAAAATGACGAAATAGAAAATGAGAATGAAGAAGAAAGTGAAGAGAATAAAAGAGAAGATAAAACACATGATGAAGAGAATGAAGATGAAGGTGAAGAAGAGGAGAATAAAAAAGAAGCTGAAACTGATGGTCAAGTAGATATTGAAAAAACAAGCAATGAAGATGAGGATGAAGATGGAAGTGATGAAAGCGATACAAAAGCTGAAGAAACTGAAGAAGAGAAAGAACTGGTTGAAGAAGAGAAAGAAGAAGCCAGTATAGATGAAGAAGTTTAAGATAAACAGCCTCTGGTTGTTGACAAATATTCTCCAAGAAGGAAAGTATATCGCCGAAGAAATATTGTAAAGAGTCCGATATTACAACTCCTAGATTCACACAAACAGAACATTATCAGGGCATTCTTTGCATGCGAAGACAAACAAAGTAAGTTTTTTGTACTTGTTAAAATCTAAATTTATTTAATTGAATCTGTGTTATTTTAATAATTTTAAATTAAAATATTAATATAGCACGATAGCATGGTGAAATGATGATACTGAAAGAGGAGGGATAACGATTGTACAGTCCATGCTAGAAGCACTATTATTTGAAGAATTTACAGATGGTCAGGTGTATGTAAATTGTAATAGGTATTTTTTTGTAATTATTAAGCAATATTCTATTCCTAAGATGCTAACTTGTAACATTGTGATTGTTATTTTTTAAAATGCTAGCCTTTACTAGCATTTTTGAATTCTTTTAATAATCCAGCGCGTTGTTCCCAAAACACTTTTTTCTGCTACCATTATGATAACTTTTTAAATAAAAAACACACTGTTCGTGAAATGCTAATCACTACAAGAAAAATAACCTATTGCAACTAGCTATTTGCAGTAAGCTTCAAATGTCAGTTGCAGTAAATGATATTTAACAACAAGCTTTTTGTTGTTGTTGCAATAGATAAGATTTAACAACAGACTTATTCTTCCTATTGCGAAAAGTATATTTTTCGTAACAACGATTTCGTGCCAGCTGCAAAAACATACTTTTAGCAACTGCACTTCCATTCCTGTTGCAATAGAAATATTGTTTGCAACTACAATTTCAAACTAGTTGCAAAAAATAAATATTTAGCAACTATCTTTACTAGTTGCGATAACTGTAATTTTTTTGCAAGTGGTAAAGCCTGTTGCGAATAACGTACTTTTGAAAATTAATTTTTCTCCAAGTAATATCTAGTTGTAGTATAAGAAGTATAAGCATAATAGTTTTTATATATATATATATATTATATAATCATAAATATATATATTTGAAAATTATTATATATATATATATATTTGTAAATTATATGATTAACATTCGGTTATAGTTCCGAAATAACAAGCAGTTATATTTTAATAAGTAATTAGCATACTATAATAAATAATTATTATTTGATACATAACTATATATTAATGTGGGCTAATTATTACTAATTAATATATTTATTAATGTATGATATTTGATAATCATAATTTAGTTTCCATATAGTTTTAAAAGTTATTATCGTTTGGTTTTAAAATAAGCATAAGTATGAGTTAATAAAAAATCCTATGCAATTAGTCATGCGTACAGCAGTACGCAATTTCAAAAGTATAATACGTAATGTATTATTAAATTTCAATTGTCATCCGAATTGCTCTCCACTAAGTAATAATGCGTTTTATTTTTTAACCCTTCTGTTGGGTGAAACTTATTATCTCCTTTCCTCGCTTTCCACTTCTTAACCCTAGTTTGCGATCCCACGTTCCCTCCATCTTCAATCGACCCGTCGCCATTTGACATCTCATTCAATCGATCCGTCCAGGAGCTCTCAGTTCGTGCCGACATTCAATCTCCAGTCTCAAAGTAGATCCGCTTCGTGCCAACGTTCTGGTATCAGATAAAATTTAAACCCTACGTTTCCTTCGTTGTAATTGTTTGCTTGATTTAGATTAATCCCCATCCTGTTCAAATCTGTGATGAAACGAATTTAAGATTCAATTTTGTTTTACCGTAGAAGCTATTCTAAAATCAGTATGAAACTATTACGTATGAAACTGTTTTGTTTTATTGTAGA
This sequence comes from Allium sativum, assembly GCA_030737875.1. Classification (NCBI taxonomy): domain Eukaryota; kingdom Viridiplantae; phylum Streptophyta; class Magnoliopsida; order Asparagales; family Amaryllidaceae; genus Allium; species Allium sativum. Next base: position 847,235,801 of record CM060922.1, on the reverse strand, counting down.
AGCTGTTTTAATGTTGGTCAAATAAATTACTATGGCAGTGGCGAAACTAGAACAAAGACAACGAAGGGCCAATTTTTTTCATTAAACTCAATCAATTTTTTTTCCATTAAACTTAATCAAAATACAAGTTGAAGATGAAAAAATAAAGTCCGAAAACAATGTAATGGTATATAAGAATGTTTCAAAGAATGATTTATGTGAACAAAAGCATAGCAAAATTTGAAGTTTTAATACAAAGCTAAAGCAGCTTTACCCTCACTACCCGGTTTACCACTGTTTTAGTTTGAAATATAGCATTTAAGATTAGAAATATAAATAGATATGCATGTGCATGGTAGGTTTGCTGTTTTCACATGTTTTTTAGGACCATATCAGCAGAGATTGGTCTCTGTGAGAATTTTATTAATCTTTTGCTAGATATAACTTGAAAGGAAAGAGTACTCTTGAGCTAATGAAGTAAAATACTCTTTACTGTTAGCATGTTATATAAGCATCTTTATTCACGATATGGAATGGAGTTTTTCTTCCACTTAAGAGTAATAGGAAGTTTCGTGTTCCTAGTATGTGCAATGTTTAGTTGATTAACGTCATTGCATGAGAGGTGGGAAAACAAGTATTTGGGGATGACTGCAAAGGAGTACAACACTCATCCAGTATGCCATATGTTTGTTTTGCAGCCTTGTTTTAAAGATTAATGTGATAGATGTCAATATCTGTATAAGTATAGCGAGAACGCTTTTTATTTGACAAAAGATTTTGTGTAATAGCTTATAGGTGAATTTTGGGTACTTTCAAATGGCATCAATGAAATAATTTTTGTATTTTTTCTAGTAATTAAAGGCCTTTGTTAGAGGGATTTCTATAATTATTAAAGAGAAGGTATTTTAAAAAATAGTTAAAAGGGATAAAAATAGAAATTTGGTGCCCATGGAAACAATTAAACTCACATATTTTCTTTCTTTTCTATCCACATTCCAGATTAGAACGGTTAACCTCTAATACTCTATTTTTAAAGCGATCTCTGATGAATCCATTCTCTACTACTGCTTCAATGATTCCATACAACATTTACTTGGATTTTTTGGGACACATCGTCGTCCTTCTTTATTTTAGCTTAAATTTCAATGAGTTGCTACCAAATTTGTTTGAAGGAGATAAAATAGTAAATTGCTTGGTTTTAATCCCTTGTATAATGCTCCCGACAAATTTTTGTTGGCTGGGATTCCCTATGATCGACATAAATATAGTTACTTTTAATTATTGGTGATTGATCTATGATAATTACTAATTAGAAAACAACCTGGCAGAAAATAGGTTGACACAAATGACTATTTCTAGATAGTAAAGGGTACGATTGAAGCTTTCACATTAAGATTTTATTGGGATATGACTGGATTAATATTGTGGAAACGCGCTCTAGGGTGCGCATATGATATACACATCAACATTGTCATGTTATCCTTTGAAAAAAAATTGATCGACAACTTTCCATCTCATGTATGTTCTTCGTCAACTTAGTAAATGTGTCTCTCTATGCAATTTTTTTCTTACTTTACCTTGATGCTTAATTTTAACAAAAGATTACTTTTTTTCTGGCATAGAACTAAACTATCCTACATATGGTACAAATTTTGTGATATTTTAGAAGCTAATTGATATTATTCTTTCAAGAAGTGAACCAATTTAAATTTTCATTCTATCAACATTCTCAAATGATAAAAACTACATTCCTCCAATTTGGTTAGTGCATCAAAATTCTGCTAGCATAACTGCCTCCCATATATTTTTAGTTTCACTGATCTTGATATTCCTTTAGTGAACACTGTTTTTTTCCCTTCGATGTCTAATGCCAGATAACAGCCTCCATCAGAAATGAAAGTTTTCTTCCCATCTCTAGTCTTCAATCAAAAGTTTGCCTTTTGATTTTCTTTCACTTTAATTTATTTTAAAACAGGTACATTTAGTATTTTTATTCTAATACCCTTTGATATTGAATTATAAATTTTGGTTGAATATTATAGGGATTGTTTGGGCAATTACTAGCACATAATAGAATATTTTGGCAACTATTTCGCCAATTACCAGTATAGTATTCCTTTATTATCCTTTTGAATTTTTTTATTAATAGTGTTATATTACTAGTATTTTTGAGAGAATGAAACCATATTCTATTATGATTAATTTTTAAGAAACTTGTACAATATTGTTTTACAAGCACTACAATTTTGACTTATTCAATATTAGTACACATAGACTAATGCAAGTAGAATTTGTTTAGTGTCAAATAAGCCGTCGAATTTAAAACTACGTTAAATCTTTCGATGAATTCTTAACAAAATAACACTTTCAAAATAACAAAATAATATGAAAAACTATAGTAATTACAGGAAATTTAGAACTCTAATGGATAAATATTATGAGTCAAAGGATACTTCAATTAGATGAACAAGTAAGACATGTAATTTTTTTTACATAGGACTAAATAGAGAGACAAAAAATTTAATGATTTGGACTAATCTTTATTGTGTCTCTAAAGAAAACTAGAACCTTCTATGAATGAGGCTACTGAAATATGACAAATGTCTGGAATATGTTATCCTAGGTGATTTTTATTTTAGGGTGAAAAATTTCCTAAAACAACCACAAAAAATACTAGTGTTTAGAATGAGGCTGAAGTTGTCCTAAGAAGATTACTTTAGTATGAACATTAGTGAGTACTATGTGATATTTTTTTTGGTTGGGGGGAGGGGGGCTGGTGCCCCCACTGGCCCCATAATAGTTCTGCCATTGTACTATGGATTCTCAGTCAGCGTTATAAATTGTCGTGGTCGCCAAAATGAAGAAAATGCAAATCAGCTGCTTATTGTAAACACATTTTTAAAAGCAGTATTTAGTCCAATAAAAACATAACTTGATACAAACAGTTTAAGAAAAAATGAATGTATTTGATCTAAAATTTAAACTAATTTTACTACATCAATGACATTGTCAATTTCTAGATTAGATGAAGTAGATGAACATAAATACATAATTCGCAAGTTCTACTGGTCTCCTTAATATCAGTAGTATTCCAAGAGGCTGTGGCTTGGAGTGAATTTAACTAGCATAGGAGGTTTTTCATAAAGATGGAAAAAATTATGTAGGTAGTTTGCTTATGTGCGTAATCAACTAAACCAAAGTTCGATATTCTTTAGTTAGAAACCAAGAATTAGTTTTTTTGGTGGAATTAGGTTTCAAGTGCAAAAGATAAACATTCTAGACTACAGGCAAAACATGGCTCGTTTTAGGGGATGAAAGGGTTTTAGGTTTCGACGACCCACTTATCACTCACACTATTGATCGATTTTGGGAATTTCAGGTTTTTAGGAAAGGCTAAGATATTAGAGGATCATCAAGGATCTAGCTACCAAGGTTTGTTAGTTTTGGTTAGTTTCATAGTTGCAATTATTTAAGATTGATTACCAATATCTTCATTTTTTATAGAATGACAGAAGAATATAAGCAAGCTGTTTGGAATTTTGTATATGGGCATGCAGAAAGGGAGGGAAATCTAGAGAAAATTATTTGTCCATTCTTAGAATGTCGGAATCTTAATAGGGAATCGCCAAGGAATGTCGTGTCACACTTGATTTGTTATGGATTTGACCCAACTATGATGTTTGGATTTTTCACGGGGAAGAATGTCATTCACAAAATGAAGGTAATCAAGGTAATGAAGTGTCAGATGCATATAGAATGTACTTAGATACACAAATATTTAATGAGGAGATGGAAGGTCATGCTAATGTAAGATATGGAGAAGGAACTAATGAGATCCTGAAGAATGTTGAAATTCCTTTGTATCCCGGGTGTGCAAGCTACACAAAGCTTGAAACGGTTTAACTGAAATAAAATTTACGGAACTTCTTAAACTTTTGAAGGATATGTTGCCTATAGAAAACACGCTTCCTAATTCCATGTATGAAACAAAGAAGCTGCTTAAATCATTTGGTTTATGCTATAAGAAAATACATGCATGTGTGAATGATTGTTGTCTATTTCGAAAAGAGTTTGCACATAGTGATTTTTGTCCTAAATGTGGTAAGTCTCGTTGGAAAAAAACAAGACAAAAACAAACGAAAATGATGCCAAAATATCTATGAAGATTTTGAGATACTTTCCAATAATACCTAGATTGAAAAGAATGTTCACGTCCTCAGTAACATTAGAGCAACTGAGATGGCATAGCAACCATAAGAGTGAAGATGATAAATTACGTCATCCAGTGGATTCTTCTCAGTGGGCTATAATTAATCGGATGTATCCATCTTTTGCATCTGATTCACAAAATTTTAGGCTTGGTCTTGCAAGTGATGGCTTTAATCCCTTTGGCAATTGGAACAGTAAATATAGTTGTTGGCCTGTGTTTCCTGTTGCGTACAACTTTCCTCCATAGCTTTGTATGCACAAAGACAATCTGATGTTATCTTTATTAATTCCTGGGCCACGACAATTAGGAAATGATATCGATGTGTATCTGCAACCACTTATTGATGATCTAAAAAAATTATGGGATAAAGTGGTAAAGACTTATGATGCATATAGTCATAGTGAATTCAAATTAAAAGCCATTTTAATGTGGACAATAAGTGATTTTCCAACATATGGAAATCTAATAGGTTGCACAATAAAGGATAAGAGAGCACGTCCACACCAAAAAAAAAATGGAAAGTCATTGAATTCTGTTGTGGCTAACTTCATTGTAAGAATTTATTTATAGTAATATTGTAACTTTGTTACATATATGCTTCCGTTTTATCTTTTTGTGATGAATATGATGATTCTGGAGGTGAATAACTGATACCATAAATAGTTTTTATTAGTTGGAAATACTTTACGATCATATGAATAAGAGTGTCAAAGGATTTTCTGCAATTCCAACAATATAGTCACTGTTATAGTGTACACATTAGTTTACTGGATTACAATGGCTATGACGATTCCAACAATAAAAAATCATCCATTCACTAGATTACATGGTTATGGTCACGGTAGGCCATAACGTAGTGTGCAGAAGAAAATTCTTTATTGAAGGCAGGCTCTTTTTGTGATTGATTAGAATGTTATATTTTGCAGATAGTTCATATGTTAGGGTGTAGATAAGCGTAACTGAATATACATAAAAGTAGTTTTGTGGCCGCTTTTGGCTGAGTAAAGTGTATTTGCCTATGATGTTTAGCTTTCTTTTTCTGTTCTGATTGTTTTGCTGGATATTCCTTATGTTGAGAAAAAACTGAACTGCACTTTTTTTAAAGTTCAATCTTACATTTGTAAACACGATTTGATATATTTCTTTGCTAATTTGAACTTGGTTAAAAAAAATTAATCCCTTAGGTTGTGTCATTATGTTGTCAAAGCCACGTGTATAACGAATGTGTGGTAGCAAGTATATGTAGATAGAGTGGGTCCCCAAACAAATTGATGTTTTTTCAGATACATTATGCAAGCATGCCTATATATGCCATTTTAAAAAAATTAAAACTAATCAAGGAATTAATAAGCCAACAAGCAAGCCACAATTTTTATTTTGTTTTGTGTTATACAATAAATGGTTACTTTGCATTGCATTATTTTACTCTGCACAGATAAGCAACCGGCAGAATAATATGCAACCTTCCTAAGACTTAGATATCTCTATTATAAGATGCTTAGATGCAGTTTACTATAATATATATGAGTTACAAGGGATCTATTTGAGCATATATTGACTTGAACGACGTCAGCCATCATCAGCTATATAAATTTTCTTTTACATTACCAACTGCTACTGTTTTAATTCATGTTCATAAAAAATATATTTAATTTCTCATGGGGCTAATCGGAGATACCAAATTTTAAGTTTGACAATGTCAGTTATTTTGATCAATCGCCACCCTTTTCTGAAAAAAAAGGCAATGCAAGTCATTTGGAACCTATGGCTAAAGAAAGCAACTTTTTGGGCGAATCCTGCAGCATGTATAAGGACCGATTAAAGATATATCCTTTTATTTCCCATTGGAGATTAACTACATATGCATGTTTAATAGTAATATATGTGCACTTTATGTGTTGGTAAATTAAGAATAAACGGCAGGCAATGGCATATCTAACGAGTTAATTAGCCACTATCTGGATGGCTGTACTGAACAAAAGATTCATGAAATTCACAAAACTGGTTATGTTTTTTCCAGCAAATTTGTGCATTAGTTATCCGGAACTAGTTATGTTTTTCCTGCAAAATATGTGCATTAGTTATCTGGAATAGATCGACACCACCTCCCACCCATTTTTTATTTTTTTTCCGCTGGATGATCAATTTATTTCATTTACATTTTCACGCCTTTCTTTACAAACATATTTTATATTACATGAAGAAACTTGGAATTCATTAGACCATAACATTCAGCTACTGATGGACTTGCTAATACCAAGCATTTGTCTTGTAGGAATTTTGCCAGAAATTAAAATCCCACATTTCAGGAGGGCAAATTCTACTTCAACCCACCATTTTAGGTAGTAGCCCCCCAAATAATGAAATAATCGGTATACCCACAAATTTAGTAAGTATCCCCCGTTTTTAAAAAAACAAAAATACCCTTCCACGTAGGGGGACTACGTGGTTTTTCACTGTACTTCGTAGCCCTACGTGGTTCATCAAAGTACCACGTAGATGATCTCCATGGTTCATTCATGGACCACGTAGACATACTACGAGGTACACCAAAAAATCACGTAGTGCAACTACGAGGTTTTCAAAAATCTGAACAAAAAATATAATAGAAAAAGGACAATTTGGTCATTGTATTTTCTTGATAAAATGGGGGCTACTAACTAATTTTGTGGGTTGAAATACGTAGATAGGATTGTTTATGTAACTCATTGTATAATACAATTTCGCCTACAGTGCATTAAAATATCCATGAATTTCCTTCTGATTAAAATATTTAATGGAATAATTCCAAAGTAGATTTTATCAATTGTTTAAACATAGAAATTAATTTGTTTACTGAACCAAGCCCACGTGGTAGAAATTAATTTGTCTACTGAACCAAGCCTACATCGTAGAATTTTAGGAGATGCGAGTCTAAGAAAAGTTTGAATTTGTTCACCTTCATGGTGCGCCGTTCACACTTCTACCGAATCATATCTATGTTTGAATACATAATGATGCAATAACAGCCATTGCATAAATTAAAAAAAAAAAAAAGAAGAAGAAAAGAAAGGAAAAAGAAGAAGGATAGTAAGAAAGAAAAAGAAAACAAGACATTAATAAACATATAACGTGTAGCTTCTATAGTTATGTCTATGTAGGAAATATATGTGCAGTTTTGTTTAACTTGAGGTAAAACAACATTCGCCGCTAGATGAAAAGTGCAGTTGATGACAAGCTTTGTGTTGGATCTTTTTGCCTTGTTTTCTGAAAAACTACAAGTACTTTTTTTTATTTTCCGTCACACACAGTTTAAAATGCTTGTCAAATTTAGTCGGTTTCCCAGTAGATTTTGACTGTTTATATCTCACAAATAATTAAAAGTTAGATTTTACATCATATCTAGATAGTTAGCAGTAGCACTCATGTAATCTGCAGGCTAATTGTTCTTAATTTAGTATATATTTCGTTTATTAATGTCGTATTTTTTTTAAACAAAAATCTACAGGCTAAGATAAAAGAACATAGCAGTAGCACTCATAGCTCTCAGGGTATGTCATCGATAGGTGAAGATGGAGTGCCGAAGGTTTTTGGCATCGAGCATAAGGGAAGAGTGCGAGGACTAGGCTTTGGAATTGTACCATCTCAAATTGGTATTCATGTAAGCAATTCAAAAAATGTGTCTATATTGGAAAACCAAGTTGCTAGCTTGACGGCTAACGTAGAAGAGTTAACTAAATTGGTTATTACAGTAAGTTATAGATAGTTAGCCCTATTTATGAATATATGATATGTTACAGTAAGTTATAGTATCTAACATTATATATTTTATAGAACACTAATGAAAGGATGATCGATAATGAACCACATTCGGAGACTCCTTGTACTCATACGCCACATGTACTATATGATTTGATTTCGAAAGATATATTGATGGTTCTATTCTAATGATGTTTGGCTCAGTTATTTTTGATATTGCACCAACGATGACAACACAACTTAGTAAAACTTTTTGATAGTGTCACGTATGTGTCCTTCTGCGAATAATCCATGACCATCCTTCCACTCACAACTTCAAACACCACAATCCCAAAACTGTACACGTCGACTTTAATGGTGACCCTCAAATGCTTGCATTCTGGAGCTATGTATCCTATTGTTCCCTTCATACCTGTACTCACATGGCTTTGATCTCTGTCGATGAATCTAGCTAGTCCAAAATCAGATATTTTATCACTGAAATCTTCATCTAAAAGAATGTTATGAGGCTTCATGTCCAAGTGCGTTATCATTTGATCGCACTCTTCATGGAGATATGCAAGTCTTTGGCTACTTGGAGTATGATGCTTCTTCTCATCTCCCAGTTGAGTTCTTTCTTCTTTTCATCATTGAAGATCCATTGATCTAGTGAACTCTTGCTCATATGCTCGTAGAATAAAAGCCTATGCAATTCATCAGCGTAGAATCCAAGAAGTTTTACCAGGTTTGGTTGTAAAATTGCAAATGTTGCACGTACGTGCATGTCTGCAAAATTCAGTTTGTAACCTTTACAAACCTGGCACCATTATTTGAGCCTTTCTTCTCCGATCCAAAAATTATTCAGCAAACCCCATTGTTAAGTATTGCAATTCAGTATTTTGAAACCTAACTTCATGCTCTACGTCGAAATTACATGGTTTCATCCCTGAATCATTATCATGAGATACTGCTTATATAGAGTTGCTCTTTTGTTCTTTTGCTAGGACCACGATCATCCTTAAATATGTCCAACAGTCATTGGTTTGGAGAAATTATACACGTACTGTAAAGGCCAGGTCCTGTCGATTTGTCATTCGTTTCACTATGCATCAATATCTCTCTGCCTTTCAAGGTTCCTCGCATATAATTTCAAGCAAATAGGTTTCATATCTTCCTACAAGCTTGTAAATATTACACAACATGTAGATGATTTTACTGACATTGTCAGGGTGACCACTGACCTGTACTCTTTTTTTTTATGTAATATGGATAGGCGTCAAAGAGCATAACTTTGGCTTGCAAATGTGTGACCACGACATTACAAAGGAGAAGCTATCTTTGTTATAATATTCTATAGCTTTAAGCTTTTAATACCTACATACTCGCTATTTTCATTAATAAATATGTTTACAAAAGGCAATTAAAAAAAACCAAGAAAAATACGCATATGCACATACATATGTACCGGCAAACACACACCCACATCCATAAGCAAGATCTATTAACTCATTTTTCATTACATGATCTGTTCAAGAACTAAACTCTAAAATGTAATCACAGGTAATATATTGCTAAAAGAAATATTTTTGGTAGTCATTTCAATTTTTTTTTAACTATATTGCAATATACTAAATAATTAAATCTTGGCATGGTATTATCAAAAAGTTGATGGAAATGAAAATTTCATTAGTCCTTTCAAAATAACTATATCGACATATTTTTTGGTAGTCTTTTAATTTTTTTACATCTTTAATTGACACTGAAGTAATTGATGCTGAAGTGTAGTAGCTCTGTAATTGATATAGAAGCAAAATTGAATAAGGAGCCTTTTAAAAGGAATGGGAAAACATGGCATTGTGAACGAAGTTGATGATCCCCAGCCCATTACGAACAATTGTGTCACTCTTGGCTAAATAGTTAAAGAAGTAAACTATTTGAAAGGACCGTAGGTATTAGTATCAAGTCCCAGGCACTAGATGAAATAGAGGAGGCTGAAATAGACATGGATGGAATTACATTACATGATAATGTAGTTAACAATAAAATGAAAGAAACACGCACTGCATAATTGACATTCTTTTAAGTAGAACGATATTTCAACAGTCAACAAAATAAACATTGTTGATTTCTTGATTTCTGACATAACTGTTGATGTCTTGGCCACAAGCAGTGCATTACGGCATAGTGTAGGTGTAACAACTCTAGGCTTTGCAACCATCAGGTAGTGGGCTACCTTTCCACCGTGACATACAGTGATACCTCAGAACTGATTTTACGGCTAGCCTCTCGACAACAACAACCAACCCAATCTTACCATTGGGATATGTAGGGGTAAGAGTCTCCTGCTCGCCACCAAACAGCCAAGCGAGAACCTCCTATCACGTTCTCTAACCAGCTCTGATACCAAATGTAATATCTGTGATTTTTGACCGTTCAAATCGACAATGGTACTAAATGTCGACATAAACAAATCAAAAATATGGATAGTTACTAGGATTTATATAAGAAAAAGAAGAAAAAAAGAAAAACAATCATAGAATTCTCACAGCGGAAGGACAAAATATAATAAATAAATAATAGTTCATGAAGTTGTTAAAACATATATTTGATTATATTTCACAACAATTATCAGAGTAAATTAACATACAACATACCAATATATGCAGCGGAATAACAATTTTAATACGTCTGTTGAGCTCCATCTTCATCTTCATAATGGTATCTTCAAAGAAAGGAAATCTTCGCTAATTGCAACTCGGTCTGACTCGAGCGTATTGCATTAAAAGAAACACAACAAACACTCGGATTAGAACTAAATCATTCTCATATTAGTTAAATTAAATTTCATGTAATAATATGAGTGCAATAACTTAAGAGATGTTACGGGAATTTCCATCTTTTAAGGATCCGTCAAACTAATACTATGTAATATAATACGCTATAATAATAATGTCTATGGTTAAATATAACATAATAAAGTAGTGTAAGCGAGATTATCATTATTACCCTTACACCGTTTATACCGTTGTCGTACAGTTTGCATATAACACACCAGTACGTCGGCAGATAGGGATGCACCGTGATACAACAACGTTAAATCAAAATCATAGGGGCTCAATCAGGATAATATGACAAGGCACACGAGGAATGCCCAGAGTACGAATATACTAGTTGCACGCCCGGATTGGTGGTAACGCATAGCCGCGACTACCGCCCACCTCGGACAACACTCCCAAATCACGGATGCGCATCAAATCAAATCAATCAAACCAAGGGACTATAGTAATAAAGGAAGAAGTGCTGCCGATGGAGGTAGCTAACCCCACTTGGTCACGGTATAGCCCTGTTTTAGTCAATTTAATTATGGCCCAAAGGTCAAGGATATCCATCATCGTTCTCTTTCTTCAAATGTAGTAATTGCCTCCAAATCCATCTAACACCATTTCTGGAACTCCACCGTGTACACAGTAGTTAAAGTGGTTTTCGGTATTGGCAGAGAGAATGACAACATCCAATCCCGGTCTCTTTAACAACCAATCGTTTACATTTTTCACACCGGTCAGTTCTTTTACATTTCAAAGGGGTTCGTACTTCATATCAAAATATCAGATTTTTAAAATCATTCTGTATTCAAGATAGGATATTATTCATACTAAAATCTCCATTTAAACCAATTAAAATCTTGAAACAATTCCAACTTTAATAATATTTAAATTATTAAAGTTGGAATTGTATCAAGATTTTATCTGGTTTAAATGGAGATTTTAGTAAGAATAATATTCTATCTTGAATATTTAATGACTTTGAAAACCTGATATTTTGATATGAAGTACGAACCCCTTTGAAAAGTAAAAGAACTGACCGGTGTGAAAAATGTAAACGATTGGTTGTTAAAGAGACCGGGATTGGATATTGTCATTCTCTCTGCCAATACCGAAAACCACTTTAATAACTGTGTACGCGGTGGAGTTGCAGAAATGGTGTTGGATGGATTTGGAGGTGATTACTAGATTTGAAGAAAGAGAACGATGATGGATACCGTTGACCTTCGGGCCATAATTAAAATGACTAAAACAGGGCTATATCGTGACCAAGTGGGGTTTTCTACCTCCATCGGCAGCACTTCTTCCTTTATTACTATAGTCCCTCGGTTTGATTGATTTGATTTGATGCGCATCCGTGATTTGGGAGTGTTGTCCGAGGTAGGTGGTAGTCGCGGCTACGCGTTACCACCAGTTCGGGTGTGCAACTAGTATATTCATACTCTGGGCATTCCTCGTGTGCCTTGTCATATTATCCTGATCGAGCCCCTATGATTTTGATTTAACATTGTCGTATCACGGCACATCCCTATCCGCCGACGTACTGGTGTGTTATATGCAAACTGTACGGCAACGGTATAAACGGTGTAAGGGTAATAATGGTAATCCCGCTTACACTATTTTATTATGTTATATTTAACCATAGACATTATTATAATAGCGTATTATATTATATAGTATTAGCTTGACGGATCCTTAAGAGATGGAAATTCCCGTAACATCTCTTAAGTTATTGCACTCATATTATTACATGAAATTTAATTTAACTAATATGAGAACGATTTAGTTCTGATTCGAGTGTTTTTTGTGTTTCTATTTATGTAATACGCTCGGGTCAGACTGAGTTGCAGTTAGCGAAGATTTCCTTGCTTTGAAGGTACCATTATGAAGATGAAGATGGAGATCAACAGACGTATTAAAATTATTATTCCGCTGCATATATTGATATGTTGTATGTTAATTTACTCTGATAATTATTGTGAAATATAATCAAATATATGTTTTAACAGCTTCATGAACTGTTATTTATTTGTTATATTTTGTCCTTCTGTTGTGAGAATTCTATGATTGTTTTTCTTCTTTTTCTTATATAAATCCCAATAACTATCCGTATTTTTGATTTGTTTATGTCGACATTTAGGATCATTGTCAATTTGAACGGGTCAAAAATCGCGGATGTTACAGTAGGCACTGTTACATTACAAAATTATGAAGTCAAAAGTGGGTAGGCAAATCACTAAGGGACCAGATGTTAATTATGACAGTGATCCTATTCTTATCATTATTTGCAATACAGATTATTATTAGTTTTCTGAATAATCAAATAATATCATTATTTGTTTATATTCTTTGAATTCTATTATTCGAAAGGCATGGCAGCAACTAGATTTGGTTGTAGGTATAAATGCTACTTGAATGTTTGTTTTACTATATTATCGATAAAAATGAGCTAACGATGGAGCTCAACCGGTAACTTTATATATGCCGGTAGATTTATGCAATCTATACATAAATATCAGAACCAGGAGAAAGCAAATTAGTGTATCCAAGCATCCAGCCACCTTTTTCAGATCTGTTTCAGCAAAAAAAAAATTATTTGTAGTCGCACCGTGAAAGTAATAATGTGCAAATTGAAGATCGTCAAAATAGCAAAAGTACCGAAAGTTTGTTGAAAAGGAAGTGCAAGCTATTGGGTTTGAATAAGAACAAAGTTGAAGAAGGAACGATTGCAAGCACCGACCTGAATGCTTCAGTACACTTTATGAAACTTGGGTAGGACTTCTGGAAGGTATGGGTTAGTAATGTGATATCACCTTCATAACTGTAGTATAATTATCGATTAATATTAATTAATCGTCTGAAACGCTTTAAGCAAGTATATATGCAACAAATACTATATGTTTATCTTCTACAAATTGTGTGCAAGCTGTATTGTTTTTGCTAGTTAAACTATTTATGGTTTTCAGCAACTATCAATGATCCATCAATAATTTTGGTAATGAAAGAGCCAACCTTTTGGCTGCCTAAATAATGTTAACATAGCTGTATAAAACCATTATATACTCTAAATAGTTATAATTTATATGTTTCGAGTTTTTAATGAAAGAGTGAGTGGTTGTTGATTTTTTTTGTTCATAAATAAAGCAAAAGACAATAAATAGTCATTTATAGGTTATATAAAAATTATTTCCGGAAGACATCATCACATAGATAATCATGTTATTGTGGTTTATAAAAACATATTTTAGAATATTTAAGCTATTGTTATGCAAAACTGCAATGAGGGAGGCTAAACAAGGTAGGAATGTACAGGACGGGACAGTGGCGGATCAAAACTACTAAAATGGTTGTATTGTTTTGATCACAGTAGAGCATTAAAAATGGTGTGTTTGCAGAGATTATATAATGGTTGTCAATGTTTTTTTTTTTGTGCTCATGGAATTTTGAAATTGAAAACAAAAATTCATAAAAATGTGTTTACGGTTTCCTATGACTTAGTACTCCAAAAAAACCATGGTTAAGCAAATATGGGTATACTGATCCTTATTTGTTTAGTTATAGTGTAGTCTGTTGCTCATACATTGTAAGTTAATTTTTATGGTTTTCAGTTTCTTTTATGATAATTTTCAACTTTCATTATAATAAGACGCGAGACACATAGCAACTTTCAGAGCTGCTATCTTTCTTATCCACTTTCTTTTTAGTATGTTGGTCTTTTCTTTCACTATTTGCATTAAAATTAGAATTTTAATGTGGATTATATTGCTTTTGGAAGGTATAGGTTAACGTAGCCGTGGATCCTGAAGCTTTTCTACCAAGGCCTAATTCGGAGATGTACACCATTAAAGAGGCTGTTGGAACAACCGTTGCGTGGCACAAAGACTTTATTTCACTAGAGTAATATGTGCTGCTTAGCTTTTAGATGTTATGTTATGCTATATTTTTCCATTGTTGGTACGGTATGCATTTATATTATGTATGGATCACATTTGTTACTATGCTAATTTTCGAATGTAACTTCAACTAATCTTTTGGAATTTTCTAAAGTTAGTGAATCTATTGTTTTGTCAATGTCTTTTCGAATGTATGTATATTTCTTCGTAATATGTCTTACCATTACTACAATAAATTATCGAATTTAGATATTGATGAATTGAATGTAGTATCTACATCTGTCAGTTGTAGTTGAGTCATTAGCAACAGTAAATAGCAGTTGGACTTGAACTTATTGCAACTGTCAAAAACAATTGTGGTATCACTATCTGTTAAAAATTTACAACAGGCAATTTGTTGTTGAAAAATTACCTATTGCAACGGTTAATAACTGTTGTAATTTGACTTACTACGACTGTCAAAAATAGTTGTGGTATCTTGTTTATTGATCCCTTATATGGGCTTATAACGGTTAATTGTTGTTGCAAAAGTAGCTGTTGCAACAATAAAAGCCTATTGCAAAAAAGTATGTCGCAGCGCCTTATTGCAACGGGATAAAACTGCTGCAGACCTTTAGCAACTTCGGCTATGCAAATGGGCGTTGGCCTGTTGCAATAGGCCTATTTTTGCCTGTTGCGAAGAGTGTTTTTTGTTGTAGTGAATTCTCCTAGCATTTTGATTTCTTTTTTAATAACATGGTGATTGAAAAATACTAAATTCTGCTAGCATTATAATAATATTTTTGATAATACAAAATGTTGTTCAAAAAATGCTAGCTTTTACCACCATTTTGATTTTTAATTGAGTAGTCAACATGCTATTACAAAAATGCTAAACTCTCCTATCATTTTGATTTTTATATTTAAGCAATTTGCTGTCAATAAAATGATAAAGTATCATAGAATTATGATGTTTTTTAATTAAACAACATACTGGTAATAAAATGCTATCTCCCCCTAGCATTATTTATATACAATGCAACATACTGGTAACAAATTTATATACAAGCAAATTCCATGTTAAAATAATATACTAAGCTAACATTATTCTTATAATGCAGGTTATTTACTGGCTTACTACAAATGCAAATACATACAAACACAACTACATATTCAGTACAATCATGACGGTAAACAAAACTTTTACTTTAAAATTGTAAATGTCGAAAATAAATTAATATTTTTCATGTTTATTTGCAGCATGCCATACAAACAGGCGTTGAAAATGTTGTTCAAACATTGGTTAACCCAATGATCCAAAAAATTGTCACAGACGAATATGAGAAACCATATTCTTTCCCTTGCATTACATCAACCATTGGACTTTACTAACTTTGGACTATGTTAAAATGCAATGGAACCACTATGATTCATTGAGGCCTAGAAGATTAACCTCTGTATCAAATAAACACTATAAGGAAGCTCCGACGATGGTAAGATTGTTATTATCATATATAAATATATATTTGGATGTATACTGGAAAAAGGCTATGTATTTTTTTTCTGATATAGAGAAAAAAGATTGAAATAATTATCTTTCAAAAATTGGCTAAAAACAACATTATAAACAAAAATATTGGAACAAAGCAGATGAAACAACCACCATGCCCACAACAAGATTTTGACTCGTAAGTAAGCATTAGCATTTTTATAAATAGATTAAATGCTCAAACCATTATATGTTTGTACCACTAGTGCCTGCCTTTTACCATAATACAGTGAAAACACCTTCATGTTGTCCTTAACATGCGCAACTTCAACTGTTAATATAAATGCTAAACCGTAATATCATTTTTGTTTTATTCTTAAGGTAGGACCTTATTATTATTTAAAAATCCATACAACACCTTGCATTTTTCGTATCTTTGTACCACTACCGCCTGCCTTTTACCATAATACAGTGAAAACACCTTCATATTGTCCTTTACATGCGCAACTTCAACTATTAATATAAATGCTAAACTATAATATCATTTTTGTTTTATTCTTAAGGTAGGAACCTTATTATTATTTAAATATCCGTACAACACCTTGCATTTTTCATATCTTTGTACCACTACTACCTGCCTTTTACCATAATACAGTGAAAATACCTTCATATTGTCCTTTACATGCGAAACTTCAACTGCTAATATAACTGCTAAACTGTAATATCATTTTTGTTTTATTCTTAATGAAGGAACCTTATTATTATTTAAATATCCATGCAGCACCTTGCATTTTTCGTATCTTTGTACCATAACTGCCTTTTACCATGCTAGAGCGAAATCTTTATAATGCCAATTTCAATTGTAAATATAAATGCTAAACTGTAATAGCATTTTTGTTTTATTCTAAAGGTAGTAACCTTAGTATTATTATAATAGGAAAAAACCAACATACATTTTTCCTCCTATTACTTATCATAGAAACAGTAGTCTTATGCTGAATGCTTTCTGCCATGAACATAGTACATGGTTTTTGCCAAATAATCTATTGGAAAACAGTTAAATGATCATAGCATTGCATTTCTTATACCAATCCTTATTTATTTATTAATTTGCAATGTCGACTGTGCATTATTTGTGATGAAATTCATCGAAAAAATGAACAGAGAAAAAATCTACCAGAGGAATATAAAAAGGAAGATATCATTCTTCTCCGTGCTGATACAGTCTTCAACATATTGAATGACCCACCAAGAAGTTGGGATATTATGAGTTACTTTGCAAACTTGTTCCCAGAAGAAATTGAAAACGCTGTGAAGAAGAAAGAATGTGAACAAAGGAAACACTGAATTGTTGATGTAGCGCCTGGTTTAATTCAATTTGAATTTGCTATTTAGACATTTAGTTGCTAATTGTAATTGAGTTTTTGTAATTTGAATTGATGTTAAAGTAGTGGTTGAACGTGGATTAAAAAAATGTGGTACAGACAGAATTGTACCAATACAAATTTCATACTCACATGTTGTTAATTGCTCTGTTTTAATTTCATACATAGTAGTTGAAGCCGAATTGATTGTGACTTGCTGTTTTAATGAAAATTCAGGTTGTAGACTATTGTTCAGATTGGGTTATGTCTGATGTTTTTGCGCAATAAGAATTTTTGGAGAATTGTTGGTTTATGGCAACTGTATAGTGGCTGTTTGAGATCTTTGTGATGGTTTAGTGGTTATTGTAATGTATATGGGTTGGGTTATGCGTATGTCTTTGAGATTGTGAGGGTTTGGTAGAATTGTTATTTGTATGAATTGGGTTATGTCTGATGTTATGTGATGAAATATATAAATTAAAATGCTATAAACAAATAGCATTATCATAAAGAATTGTTTAGGCATACCAATCTAAAATAAAAATGAATTATTTAATCAAAATAACCATAAATGAATCTATTGTATACTAAATTAAAAACGCTATAACAAATAACTTTTTTATAACTAATTGTCTATGCATATCAATCTAAAATAAAAATAAATTATTTAAATAAAATAACCATAAATGAATCTATAACCAAAATATTTCATTCAACCGACCAAACCCGGAAATGCAAACGACATTTAGACTCCAAGTTCAATCGGGTACATATGGATATAAAAGAAAACAATATTCAAAACCTAATCAGATACCCATGCAAATAAATATACACCAAACAATATAAACGATTGTAAAGAACAACCAAATTCAAACCTAACCGAGTACATACGAGATTCAAATGACAGTAGGACTCAACCCTAAGCGAGAACCTTTAAAAACCAATTTATACCGAGAACATATTGGTTAACCAAACAATATAAATGATTGTAAAGGACAACCAGATTCAAACCTAAGAAAGTACATACAAAACTCAAAGGAGGGCCGGACTCAACCCTAAGCAGAAACCTCTGAAAACCAATTTATACCGAAAACATATTGGTTAATCAAACATTATAAACGATTGTAAAGGACATCTGGATTTAAACCTAAGCAGGTACTTACGAGAATCAAAGGACAGTCAGACTCAAGCTTGGTCATGTACTTTTGAAAACCAAACTATACCAAGAACAAACTGGTTAACTGAACAATTTAAACGACTGTAAAGGACATCCGAACTCAAACCTAAGCGAGTATTTACGACATTCAAAGGACGACCGAACTCAAGCTTGGTTGGGTACCTTTGATAACCAATCTATACAGAAAACATATTGGTTGATCGAACAATCTAATTAATTTTAAAGTACAACAAGATTCAAACCTAAGCGAGTACTTATAAGATTCAAAAGATTGCTAGACTCAAGCCTAAGCTGATACCTTTGACATATCTAGACGCAAGGCTTAATCGGGTCGTTCAGCAACGATTCTGCACCGAGTAAGAATTGTTTAGCCGAGCGGAAACCAATGACATGTAAAACACATCCGGACACAAGGCCTAATCGGGTACCTATGACACATAAAAGACTTCTGGAAGAATGGTTTAATCGGGTACTCCAGCAACGATTCTGCACCCTGTAGGGATTGCTTAACCGAGCGGACATATATGGCACGTAAAAGACATTCGGACCCAAGGCATAATCGGGTACCTATGACACGTTAAAAGCTTCCGGACGCGAGGCCTAATCAGGTCGTTCAGCAACAATTCTGCATCTAGTAAGGATTGTTTAACAGAGCGGGTACCAATGACACATAAAACACATCTGAACACAAGGCCTAATCGGGTATGTATGACATGTAAAAGACTTCTGGATGCAAGGCTTAATCGGGTACTCCAGCAACGATTCTGCACCTAGTAGGGATTGTTTAACCGAGTGGGTACCCCTGACACGTAAAATGTATTCAGACACAAGGCCTAATCGGGTACCCATGACATGTAAAAGATAATTAGACAAAAAGCCTAATCGGGTACCGATGACACGTAAAAAGCTTCCAAACGCAAGGCCTAATCGGGTCATTCAGCAAGGATTTTGCACCAAGTAAGGATTGTTTAACCAAGTGGGCACAATGACACGTAAAACACATCCGCACACAAAGCCTAATCAGGTACCTATAACACGTAAAAGACTTTCTGGATGCAAGGCTTAATCGAGTACTCCAACAACGATTCTGCACCCAGTAAGGATTGTTTAACCGAGCGGGTACCCATGACATGTAAAAGACATTCAGACACAAGGACTAATTGGGTACCTATGACACGTAAAAAACTTCCGGACGCAAGACCTAATCGGATCGTTCAGCAACGATTCTACACCCAATATGGATAGTTTAACCGAGTAGGAATCAATGACATGTAAAACACATCCAGGCACAAGGCTTAATCGGGTACCTATGATACGTAAAAGGCTTCTGGATGCAAGGCTTAATCAGGTACTCCACCAACGATTCTACACCCAATAGGTATTGCTTAATTGAGCAGGTATATATGACACGTAAAAGACATTTAGACACAAGGCCTAATCGGGTACCTATAACCTAATCAGGTCGTTCAGCAACAATTCTGCATCCAGTAAGAATTTTTTAACCGAGCGGGTACCAATGACACATAAAACACATTCGAACACAAGGCCTAATTGGGGACATATGACACGTAAAAGACTTCTGGATCAAGGCTTAATTGGGTACTCAAGCAATGATTCTACACCCAATAGGGATTGTTTAACCGAGCGAGTACCCATGAAACGTAAAACATATTGGGACACAAGGCCTAATAAGGTACCTGTGACATGTAAAAAGCTTCCAGACGCAAGGCTTAATCGGATCGTTCAACAACGATTCTGCACCCAGTATGGATTTCTTAACTGAACAAGTAATAATGACACCTAAAACACATTCGAACACAAAGCCTAATCGGGTACCTATTACACGTAAAAGACTTATGGATGCAAGTCTTAATCAGTTACTCTAGCAATGATTCTACACCGAGTAGGGATTGTTTAACCGAGCTGGTACCCATGACACGTAAAAGACATTCAGACAAAAGGCCTAACTGAGTACCTATGACACGTAAAAAACTTCTGGATGCAAGGCCTAATCGGGCTGTTCAGCAATGATTCTGCACCCAGTATGGATTGTTTAACCAAGCAGGAATCAATGACACATAAAACAAATCCAGCCACAAGGCCTAATCGAGTACCTATGACACGTAAAATACTTCTAGATACAAG
This sequence comes from Allium sativum, assembly GCA_030737875.1. Classification (NCBI taxonomy): domain Eukaryota; kingdom Viridiplantae; phylum Streptophyta; class Magnoliopsida; order Asparagales; family Amaryllidaceae; genus Allium; species Allium sativum. Next base: position 847,215,026 of record CM060922.1, on the reverse strand, counting down.
GCTTAATCGGGTGCTCCAGTAACGATTCTACACCCACTAGGGATTACTTAACCGAGCAGGTATATATGATGCGTAAAAGACATTCAGACACAAGGCCTAATCGGGTACCTACGACAGGAAAAAACTTCCGGGCGAGAGGCCTAATCGGGTCGTTCAATAGTAGTTCTCATCCAGTAAGAATTGTTTAACCGAGCGGGTACCAATGACACGTAAAACACTTCCGAACTCAAGGCCTAATCGGGTACCTATAACACGTAAAAGACTTCTAGATGCAAGGCTTAATCGGGTACTACAACAATGATTTTGCACCGAGTAGGGATTTTTTAACCGGGCAGGTAACCATGACACGTAAAAGACATTTAGACATAAGGCCTAATTGGGTACATATAACACGTAAAACACTTCTGAATGCAAGGCCTAATCGGGTTGTTCAATAACGATTCTGTATCCAGTATGGATTGTTTAATCGAGCAGGAATCAATGACACGTAAAACACATCCGAACATAAGGCCTAATCGGGTACCTATGACACGTAAAAGATTTATGGATGCAAGGCTTAATCGGGTACTCCAGCAGCGATTTGCACCCAGTAGGGATTGCTTAACCGAGCAGGTATACATGATACGTAAAAGACATTCGGACACCAGGCCTAATCGGGTACCTATGACACGTAAAAAGCTTCCAGACGCAAAGGCTAATCGGGTCGTTCAGCAACAATTCTTCATCATGTAAGGATTGTTTAACCAAGCGGGTAGCAATGACACGTAAAACACATCCGAACACAAGACTAATCGGGTACCTATGACACGTAAAAAAATTCTGGATGGAAGGCTTAATTGGGTACTTAAGCAACGATTCTGCACCCAATAGGGATTGTTTAACCGAGCGGGTACCCATGATACGTAAAATATATTCGGACACAAGGCCTAATCGAGTACCTATGACACGTAAAAAGCTTCCAGAAGCAAGGCCTAATCGGGTCGTTCAACAAAGATTCTACACCCAGTATGGATTGTTTAACCTAGAAAGTACCAATGACACATAAAACACATTCGAACACAAAGCCTAATCGGGTATCTATGACACGTAAAAGACTTCTGGATGCAAGTCTTAATCAGGTACTCTAGTTGTAACGTCCCATATTTTTACGGTATAATAATTAATTTAATTATTTAAATAGTGATTCAGAGAATTAAATGGTTGTTTAATTAAATAATATTGAATAATTAATTAATATAATTAATAGAATAATATATTTAATTTTCGAAATAGTCGGAAATAGTGGAATTCACAATATTATGTGAATTGGATCATTTATAACATATAATTCGGTTTAGAGTTGAATTATATTATAGAATATATTATATAAACGACATTTGAATGTATAGTTATATTATAATTATAATCGAGCTCGAAATGGCGCAGCAGTTCGTAATTTGGCGATTCGAACTTTAAATGAATATACAGAATCCGTTTTAAGCCGGATTTCTGTGAAACAAGAAACGTTCAGAGGAGGTGAAGTATATTTTTCTAATGGAAGAGAAAAATCAAGATTTCGTCGTGTAGATTGTGAGTTGTGTCCAAATCACATTTTCAAAAAGTCACTATGGAATTCCTTTATAATTTATAACGGTTTATTTATGTTATAAAAGGATTTTAATATAAACTGAATATCGATATAATATGGAATTTTGAAATATGGAGTTATAAATCCTTATATATTTACTTTGGGGTTATATGATATCGTATGTGAATATATACACGATAATATTAATTTTATTAATATTAATTTAATTATTTTTAAATATATTAATAATTAAATGGGTTTATCAAGAGCTTTAAAAATAGCCACTTTTGCAAACGAGCTCCGTTTTCGACGAAACTAATTTTGTTGGATCTGAAATATTAAATTATTGTTATATTTCAGTTTTCGTAATTTTTGGAGTTAGTATGTGGCCGTACGGGATTTTAATGTGAAAAACAATCAATAGTCTGAATTTAAAAATACGCTTTATGAGCAAACGGACTCGGAATTCGACGAAACAAGTTTTATTGAGTCTGAAATGTCAAACTGCTGTTGTATGTCAATTTTCTTCGAATGTGGATATTATGTGTGGTCACAGGGATTTTTAAACGAGAATTTCAGTTAACGATTGGTTATAAATAAATATAATAATCAATAAAAAAATCATTTCTCTATCCTATAAATACCCTCCCTTAACCTAAACCTAATTTCATTTTCACTGGTCAAAGATAAATCTGCCACTATATTTATTTCCTGGAAACAAATTTGTGATTTGAGAAATTCATATAAAATCAAACAAAAGGTTATAAATACAAACAATTATATATTTGAGTTCCTTAGAGTATCCTCTATCTTCTCATATAACTTTTGTGAAGTTCGAAACACATTTGGTCATTGTGGATAAGTACAGCGTGCGTCGCAGTGTTCTAGGGTTCGATCTTGGGGGAGATTAAGAAGTTTTAAATTCGTTTCAAGTTTGTATTTGAGATTTCGAGGTGGACTGAAGTGTGTTTGCAAAGTTTGGAGGGAAAAGGTGCTTAAACAGTTCGCGAGTTCATTGTGGAGGGTGATTTCGGGTTCACGGCGCATTCTGAAATGGGGGCGCGAGTTCATCCATATTGAGATGGGTGCAAGGAGAGTTCAAAGAGGAGTTAATGGTGGGGTCGGTTTGGAATTTCATGGACTACAGTGGAGATTACGGGTTCAAGAAGTTTTGGCGAGATACTGAGAGCATGGAGCAGGAGGATTCATGATTATATAGCAATTGTTTATTTCCGCTGTATTGTAAGTGATGTACTTTGATAATGATATGTATATTCAAGTACAGATTTGTTTCAAAGTTATGTTATATAATATATTTATTCGTTCCGCTGTGAGATTCGTGTTATTCTGATATTGTGTGTTCTTCTTCTTCTATTCTAATTTTCTATCTTATCTATCCTCACCCTCTAACTTCTTTCATTAACTATCCGGTAATTCTGATGCTTGGATAGTCGACATTAGGTTTATGTCGATAACCAAGGTCGCAAATTCCCCGGGTTGTTACAGTGGTATCAGAGCTGAAGGTTAAGTTATTACCTTGGCTCTGTGGCGTGACTCAGTAGAGATGGGGTTAGTAATACCCTAGATTGAGTTTGAGTGTATATATACGAGTGAACATATTTGTATTCAATATAAGATGGGTTTATACTGTGGAGATTTATTTATTGAGTTGTTTATGGGTTCTGGTCGATCAGTTTGATCCACTGTATCGATAGGGGTTTATAAACACTTGAATACGATGAACCAACATGGTATATTTTGAAAAGAGGGTAAATGGAACAATTTTACCCAAATTATATTTTGATTTAAAAGGATGATTAATATTTGAAGTATAATCGTATATTGGATGTGTTGGTTGTATTATAATCAGATAAGATTATAATTGAACGGTTACATAAATAACCAATCAAAATTCGTATAACTGTTACGAAATGAGTTAAATCTGAATTTAAATTTAAAAATTTGGAAATTTGAATAATTATTTGTAAATGGAATTGGATTAAATATATGAGAATTTTAAAATCCTGGGAGATTTTAAATTGTGTACAAGCATTGTGAAGGATATTTTGGAAGTGATTTCAAAATGAAGGTGTGTAAATATGATTTTGAAATTTGTTATAGTACTGAACTCACTTCGATGGCTGGAAAATAACCCTGATGATGATGGCCACATCCTCAGTGTTCATTTTCAAGTTCTAAGTGGCAAATTGCTACCAAAGATACTGTTTTGAATTATTTTGGGAAAAACAAGTGTTTTGAAATTCCAAAAAGGGAATATTTGGTTTTTAAAAGGGTAAATGGTTTAAAACTCCCAGGTAGAGATTGTTTGAGTTAAAAACAAATTAAACCGAAATTTGTAAAAGCAAATTGGAATTTAAGTAAAGCTAGTTAAGTGGCAATTGAAATTGAATTGAAATAAAATGATATCGAGTAAAATTGTATTGTGAGATAGGAATCTGGAATTATATTGGACTGGTAAGTTAAGAGTTAAAATTGGTATTGTCATTTGAGTTGAGAATGAAATTTGGCTTGGATATTAGCCAATAATTGTGTGAGAATTGATTGATTGAAACTGATTGCAAATCGATTGGTATAGATGGATATATGATCAACAGGTATTGAGTAGAAGCAAGTGCAAGAAATAAAATGGTATGTTCAACAAAAGGTGCATGTTTCATTTAGTTTTGTGATTTATGAGCCTGTTTGGCAAGCCGCTTGGTTGTTTGATTTTCTTTTGGATTGGAAAAGGCTAAGAGAGACGAGTTGTGGTTGTACCGATTGAGCCGTACAAAGGAGGTGTTGGCGAAAATTTTCGAAAATTTTCAGAATTTTTGAAAATTTTTGTTAATAGAAACGAATTAATATTTAATTGAAATTAATTGGTACTGTGAAACTGAAGATAATGGATAAATGATTAATTTTTAGCCCAGTTAATAGGGTTTGTTTTCTACCTTAGCAATTTCGAGGACGAAATTATTTTAAGGGGGGAAGAATGTAACATCCCGTATTTTTACAGTATAATAATTAATTAATTTAATTATTTAAATAGTGATTTAGAGAATTGAATGGTTGTTTAATTAAATAATATTTAATATTTAATTAATATAATTAATAGAATAATATATTTAATTTCTGAAATAGTCGGAAATAGAGGAATTCACAATATTGTGTGAATTGAATCATTGATAATATATAATTCAGTTTAGAGTTGAATTATATTAACGAACATATTATATAAATGACAGTTGAAAATATAATTATGTTATATTTATAATCGAGCTCGAAATGGCGTGGCAGTTCGTAATTTGGCAATTCGAACTTTAAATGAATATACAAAATCCGTTTTAAGCCGGATTTCTGTGAAACAAGAAACGTTCAGAGCTGGTGAAGTATATTTTTCTAATGGAAGGGAAAAATCGTGATTTCGTCATGTAGATTGTGAGTTGTGTCCAAGTCAAATTTTGGAAAAGTCGCTATGGAATTCCTTTATAATTTATAACGATTTATTTACATTATAAAAGGATTTTAATATAAATTGAATATCGATATAATCTGGAATTTTAAAATATCGAGTTATAAGTCCTAATATATTTATATTGGGGCTATATGATATCGTATGTGAATATATGTACGATAATATCAATTTTATTAGTATTAATTTAATTATTTTTAACTATATTAACATTTAAATGGGTTTATCTAGAGCTTTAAAAATAGCCACTTTTGCGAACGAGCTCCGTTTTTGACGAAACTAATTTTGTTGGATCTGGAATATTAAATTATTGCTAGATTTTAGTTTCCATGATTTTTGGAGTCAGTATGTGGCCATACGGGATTTTAATGTGAAAAACAGTCAATAACTTTAAAAATACGCAGTGTGAGCAAACTGACTCGGAATTCGACGAAACAAGTTTTGTTGAGTCCGTAATGTCAAACTGTAGTTGCATGTCAATTTTCATCGAATTTGGATATTGTGTGTGATCACAGTGATTTTTAAACGAGGATTTCAGATAACGATTGGTTATAAATAAATATAATAATCAATAAAAAAAATCATTTCTCTATCCTATAAATACCCTCCCTTAACCTAAACCTAATTTCATTTTCACTGGTCCAAGAAAAATCCGCTTCTATGTTTATTTCGCTGGAAACAAATTCATGATTTGAGAAATTCATATAAAATCAAACAAAAGGTTATAATTACAAACAAGTATATGTTTGAGTTCCTGAGAGTATCCTCTATCTTCTCATATAACTTTTGTGAAGTTCGAAACACATTTGGTCACTGTAGATAAGTACAGCGTGCGTCGCAGTGTTCTAGGGTTTGATCTTGGGGAGATTAAGAAGTTTTAAGTTCGTTTCATGTTTGTATTTGGGATTTTGAGGTGGACCGGAGTGTGTTTGCAAAGTTTAGTGGGAAACGGTGCTTAAACAATTCGCGAGTTCATTATAGAGGGTGATTTCGGGTTCACGACGCGTTCTGGAATGGAGGTGCGAGTTCATCCATATTGAGATGGGTGCAAGGAGAGTTCAAAGAGGAGCTAAATGGTGGGGTCGATTTGTAATTTCGTAGACTAGAATGGAGATTACGAGTGCAAGAAGTTTTGGCAAAATTTGAGAGCTTGGAGCAAGAGGCTTCAGGATTATATAGCAATTGTCTTCCGCTGTACTTTGATAATGATATGTATATTCAAGTACAGATTTGTTTCAAAGTTATGTTATATAATATATTTATTCGTTCCGCTGTGAGATTCGTATTACTCTGATATTGTATGTTCTTCTTCTTCTGTTCTAATTTTCTATCATATCGATCCTCACCCTCTAACTTCTTTCATTAACTATATAGCATTTTCGATGCTGGGATAGTCGACATTGAGTTTATGTCGATAACCAAGGTCCCAAATTCTCCGGGTTGTTACACCAGCAATTATTCTACACCCAGTAGGGATTGTTTAACCAAGCTGGTACCCATGACACGTTAAAGACATTCAGGCACAAGGCCTAATTGGGTTCCTATGACACGTAAAAAACTTCCGGATGCAAGGCATTATCGGTTTGTTCAGCAGCGATTCTGCAGCCAGTATGGATTGTTTAACCAAGAAGGAATCAATGACACCTAAAAGAAATCCGGCCACAAGGCCTAATCGGGTACCTATGACACGTAAAACACTTCTAGATGCAAGGCTTAATCGGGTACTCCAGCAATGATTTTGCACCCAATAGGGATTGCTTAACCGAGCAAGTATATATGACATATAGAAGACATTCAGACACAAGGCCCAATTGGGTATAAGGATTGTTTTACCGAGCAGGTATAATGACACGTAAAACTAATCCGGACACAAGGCCTAATCGGGTACCTATGACACGTAAAAGACTTCGGGATGCAAGGCTTAATCGGTTACTCCAGCAATGATTCTGCACCTAGTAGGGATTTTTAAACCGAGCGTGTACTCATGACACGTAAAAGATATTTAGACACAAGGCCTAATTGGGGACATATGACACATATAAAACTTCCGGATGCAAGGCCTAACCGGGTCGTTCAGCAACGATTTTTCACGCAGTATGGATTGTTTAACCGAGTAGGAATCAATGACATGTAAAACACATCTGGACACAAGGCTTAATCGAGTACCTATGACACGTAAAAGACTTTCAAATGCAAGGCTTAATCGGGTACTCCAGCAACGATTCTGCATCCAGTAGGGATTGCTTGACCAAGCAGGTATGTATTACACGTAAAAGACATTCAGACATAAGGCCTAATCGGGTACCTATGACACGTAAAAAGCTTCCGGATGCAAGGCCTAGTCGAGTCGTTCGGCAACAATTCTGCATCCAGCAAGGATTGTTTAACCAAGCGGGTACCAATGACACATAAAACACTTCTAAACACAAGGCCTAATCGGGTACCTATGACACATAAAAGACTTCTAGATGCAAGGCTTAATCAGGTACCCCAGCAACGATTTTGAACCCAGTAGGGTTGCCTAACCGAGCAGGTATATATGACACGTAAAAGACATTCGGACACAAGGCCTAATCGGGTACGTATGACACATAAAAAGATTTCGGAAGCAAGACCTAATTGGGTCATTCAGCAACAATTCTGCACCCAGTAAGGATTGTTTAACTGAGCGGGTATCAATGACACGTAAAACACATCCGGACACAAGGCCTAATCGGGTACGTATGACACGTAAAAGACTTCTGGATGCAAGGCTTAATCGGGTACTTCAACAATGATTTTGCACTCATTAGGGATTGTTTAACCGAGCGGGTACCCATGACACGTTAAAGTCATTCGGACATAAGGCCTAATCGGGTACCTATGACACGTAAAAAGCTTCCGGACGCAAGACTAATCAGGTTAATTAGTAACGATTCTGCTCCTAGTATGGATTGTTTAACCGAGCAGGTACCAATGACACTTAAAACACATTCAAACACAAGGCCTAATCGGGTACCTATGACACCTAAAAGACTTCTGGATGCAAGGCTTAATCGGGTACTCCAACAACGATTCTGCACCCAGTAGGGATTGTTTGACCGAGCGGGTACCCATGACACATAAAAGACATTCGGACATAAGTCCAAATCGGGTATCTATGACATGTAAAATACTTCCGGACGCAAAGCCTAATTGGGTACCTATGAAACATAAACGGCATTCGGTCGTAGGGCCTAATCAGATACTCGAGCAACGATTCTGCATCCAGTAGGGATTGTTTAACCGAGCAGGTACTAATGACATGTAAAACACATCCGCACACAAGGCCTAATCGGGTACCTATGACACGTAAAAGACTTTCGAACGCAAGGCCTTATTGGGTACTCTAGTAACAATTATACAACCAATAGGGATTGTTTTAACCGAGTAGGTACCATTGACACGTAAAACACATTAGGACATAAGGCCTAACTGCGTACCTATGACACGTAAAAGACTTACGAACACAAGGCTTAATCGGGTAGTCCAGTAACGATTCTGCACTCAGTACGGACTGTTTAACTAAGCGAGAACCTATGACACGTAAAAGACATTCGGACACAAGCCCTAATCAGATACATTTGACACGCAAAAGACATCTAGAGTAAGGACTAATTGGGTACCCATAACATGAAAATGATAAAATAAAAAATATCAATGATAATTGATCTATATTCAAGATATTTTTTTTTAGTCGAGTATGAAATATAAAATATATACAAATGACAAAGGCAATTAGGCACTTATGCATGTATACAAAACAACAAATTTTAACAACAAAGTGTACTCTCATAAAAGATTAATCAACAAATTTAATAATGTACATAATTGTATGTATTAGCTTTAAATACCATAATATAATTGTTTTAGAAAATAACTATATTCCAAAAATTAATTAGCAGAAAATGCTATATTGAATTAGCATTCGTCATTACCCAAATACCACATAAAGCAACATTAGATAGTTTATTATTACACAACTACTAATCAAGTCAGTCAATCAATTTAACATCATACAAATAGAAACACTAAATCAATATAGCATTTGTCTGTTGAATTAATGTAGAAAATAGTTGGTAAAAACATGCCATAAACAACAAACATAACTATGCATGCTTTAAAAATAAAATACATAAAACAAAAAAAATGAAAGCAAACACATAAATGTCGCATTAGTTTTTATAAATGACATAGAAAATAGCAGATTATAAAATACCAGCAGTCACAAACACAATAGTGCATATATTAAACAAAATAAGCAAAAAAATAAAAATAAATAAATAAATGAAAGCAAACACATAAGTTTCACAAATACAAGTAAAATTTATATTAATAAAGTTACCTAACCACTTTTACTTTATACAACTTGTAATCTATTCAACCAATCACCTTTACAATATACAAAACAAAATGCTAAATTAATATAGCACTATCCTATTTAATAGATGTAAATAATAACAGGTGATAAAATGCCAGCAATCACAGAAACAACACTTCATAATTTAAACAAAAAAACACACAAAACATAATAAATGAAAGCAGAAATATAAAATTCAGAAATAAAAGTCAAATTTATATTAAAAATAACAACTCAACATGTAACATGTCCCAATAACCAATAAAAAAATAACTACAACATACTAAGTATATAGTAACATCCAATGGAAAGAAAATTGAAAAATAAAATTCAAAATTAAATCTTCTTTAAAGCTTGTCAATTCCTCTTGTTATGTTCAACTTGATCACACTTGCTGCATTTATTCTGCTTATTCTGAGAATAATAAAAGTCATTATGTCATTTAGTAGAAGGTCTTCCAGCACCTCGAATTTCTTTAGGCGGTCTAATTACAATTTCATCTTCAGTAACAATTGGCTTATCGACAGTTAGAATTGGATTAATACCATGTGCATAACTAGCTCTGAAAGCATTAGCTGTAAAATAATATTCCACAAATTCATATACTGATAGCCTTGATTTATTCATACACTTAACATTATGTGCACATAGAAAAACGGTAACTTTCCACTGATTACAGCTTCAAAATCTTTTTTCAAGATCAACATGATGTGAATAGGAGATCTAACTTCAAAGATATTTTCGGTAGACCTATATGCATTCCATCAAAACCCATCTTTAACTAACTTTGACAATCATTGCTCCATGACTAGGCATAAAACAGTAGTCCACTTATGACATTCTTCTCTCCGCTTTGCCATTTGTTCCATTACTTTCACTCGAATTCCATCTAGACAAGATCTAATCGGCATAAACCCATCATCCACAATCCAAGAGTTAAAGCTCTCAGCCGCGTTAGAAGAATATTCCCCATATCTTCTACCTTGAAGAAACAAATCTGTCCAATATTCTAAAGGTTTATCATTAAGGAAGTTGATTGTGGCAGCACCTCCATTTTCTTTAAATTTTAACATATAACGTTTGAAATCAGATAGATTGGAAGCTCGAGTAATAATTTTAAACAAATCAACAATTGATGTATCACCCTTGCAAGCTTTAACCACTGAACCAATATTTTGCTCCATATGAAATGTGCAGTAACTATGAAAAGAAGATGGAAACACTTTCGGAACACCTAAGAGCAAACCTTATTGACGATCAGACATAAAAGCTAATTTCCGATTTTCATGAAGCATCTCTTTTAGATTCTCTAAAAACCAAGTCCAATTTGATTCATTTTCATGCGAGACAACTTCCATAACTAGTGGAAAGAAACCTGAAAAAATGCATTACAAATTTAAAATGCTAACATAAAAAATACTGATGTAGCATAACTATATCAAAATATAAATCAATTCAATATCTTACATATAACATGCTATATGTAGTTAAAAAATGCTAAAGTAAACTATCATAATATATGTCATGACAAAATCACTGGAACAAATATAAAAGAAAATGCAGCAATATGATGCAGAACAAAAAAGGGTAAAGAAAAAAATCATAATGTATCTTAGGATGAGAACTGAGAAACAAGTACGAAAAGTTGCAGTCTTATGATACACAGGAGTTTTACATTACACAAGGAGTTAAAAATGCTAATGTAACCTAGCATAATAAATTTCATGACCAAATTAATGAAGCAAATAGAAAAAAAATGAAACAATATGACAAACACAAAAAATTGCTAAAGGAAAAATAGTATCATGTACTTTAGGATTGCAACTATTAAATAAATAGGAAAAAAAGCAGTCTTATAATACGTGAAAACCTACTTCAAAGTTGAATCACCCCAACATAAAATTTCTATGTCAATCCCTAAAAAAAAAAAAAAAAAAGAAACACAGAACAAAATAACAAAGAAAGCAAAAGGGAAACAAAATAAGCAATATAATACACAGAGGAAAATTGCTAAAAAAGAAAAAAAACTTAATGTACTTCAGATTCACAGTAGTGATTTTTTTTAATACACTCTTATGAGAAACAAAAATTAAAATGCTAATGCAAACTGTCATAATATATTGCATGAATGCAGGGAAAAAAGCAATAATATACAATGAAAAAAAATACCAGCATTATGTATTTCATAGTATTAAACAAACAAAAAATGTAGCAGTAAAATAAGAAAATAGAACATGCAGTATTTCAATATTTGTATGTCAAATGAAATTTGTAAAACTATGAACAAAAATGCTAACTAAATTAGCATTATCAAATATAATGCAAATGTAATTCAATATTCACTGTTATAAATATATGCAATATGTTATCCATATAATGGCTCCTCGGTCGTCACATTAGCTAGTATCCCTGGCCCAGAAATGTACAACATGTATGACAACCCTACTCCAAAGAAAGGCAGCCTCTAATCTGGATTGTAGCATGCATGCCAACTTGCATTAATTAGTTACAAACCCAAACATATGACAGTGAAAGAAACCTAATGTTGTATTGTTATACAGCATGGTAAGCGTATTGTCAATTCCAGAGCAGCTAAGGGAAAGTAGAGATATATCATCAACTGAAGGCAATAAGTAGAAATTTTTTGTAAGCAAATACTTTTTAGTAACAATATTTTTCGTTGATGTAATGGTCAAATGGAAATCAACTTGAAAATTGGAACTGTAAAATAAGATTCAATTCTAACAAAAAATTTACACATTAGGCCAGGACTGATCAAATCTAATTGAACACATTATCAAAACTAAATCCGCTAGCATGAAGTTCACCAACATTCCCATAAAATACATGAACTTCACCAAAATTCGCATACTAAAGAATTCAAAAACAAATTACTAAACAACTTAAAAAAATAAAAGACAAAGACTAAAACTCAAACCTTGGTTTCCATTTTTTGCAGTGGCTGCTAATAAAACTCCTGGTCTACCCTTTAAAAATGTTGCATCTAGAAATATAAAAGGACATTAATGTCAAAAACCAACTAAGCAAGCATTAAATCCAATGCAAACTCTTTCAAATTGCTGACTCGACGGATCAACATCCAAAGCAACATAACTTCCTGGATTAGTTTTCTTCAAAGTCTCCAAATACCAATTTAATTCATTATATGACATAGCATCATCTCCATAAATTTCCTTTAAAGCCAATTGTTTTCCAGAGTATACATATTAATAAGAAAGATTAAAATTAAACTCTCTTTTAAATGCAGTCATAATATCTTTCGGCTTCTTCATAGGGACATCTCTAATTTGATCAATAATCAAAGATTTAATAAATCTACTAGAAATATGAACTTTCTTAACATCCCCTAATCCCGGACCACACGAATGTTCAAAGTTATAAGTTCTATTAAAGAATCGAAGAGGTTGTCTAGGATCCGAAGAAGCATTTAAATTGAATTTACAACCTTCTTTATTCCAAGAGCATATGATAGATATTCTTTCAGGACAGTTTTTTTTACAAAACCCAATTCATGTCCTTCTTTTATTTGATAAGCCATTAGAAACTCCCTAAAATTTTCAATGCCACTAAAACAATAACCAATAAAATCCATAATATTCAGTTGACACCCTTTCTTCATAATATCTTTCAAATAAGAACTTGATTCACCACAAGACTTGATTCTATAAGAACCAAAACAAACTGAAATGCTTTGATTAGAATTAACTGAAAAACTACTGTCAGCACTGAGCTCCAGAGCATGATGACAAAATTAACAGTGAAAACAAAAAAAGACTCTTCTTGTAAATTTCAAAGCACAATATTGTATGCAAATCTGAATCAGTATCAACTTTAATAATCTTACTTTCCAAAGAATATGATATTTCAATAGAATTAAGAGTAAGATATGTCCAATATTCACATATGTTATTCTTAACAGCAATTAAAGAATAACTCATGTCCACTCGAATAGAGTAGCTACACTCATCAAGTAAAAATAAAACCAAAATACTATTCTCAAGATTGCTCCTACCAAAATTATATAGATTCCGCTATAAATAACAAATGATATTATTAGATGTCAGAAAACCATGTATAGCCAAAATAAATATTAAACAGCAAGAAAATGCTAAATGCACATAGCATTAAAATCTAAAAAAATCATAACAGCGTATCCAAAAACATACCCTTGTTCTTCTCTACTGATTGAAACCAAATCAAACATGACACAAATAACCTATAAATTCATAAGAAAATAAGATAGACAAAACATAACAAAGAAACAATAAAAAATAGATTGAATCGATCGAAAATACAAAAGTAAATTAGGGTAAAATTACCTGCTGAGATCGATTCAAAAAAAGAATCGAAATAATCCAATTAATGATGTAAAATGCACGTAATCAATGAATGATTCGATTTTCCATTTGAATTGAAATAAAATTCAAAGAGGAAAGGAGAAAATTTAAAACACAGCATTATTTACTTAGTTCTAAAAATAACCGAAGTTTGGCCTTCGCGAGAAATTATCTAAGCTGCATTTTTTGGCCCAAAAAATTTAAAGTTTTGTCCTCCGGTCCATTTTTCACTAAATGAAAAGTTTACATTCAGTTTAATTATAATTAAAACATTCATAATTTTAGATAAAACCATGTGCAAATATATGCAGATAAATGTAAATTTTCATTTAGTTTGATTAAATTTAATGGAATATTATTGTATTTTTTATTGTGAAAAACAAATATCAAAAAATTCAATTGAAATGCTAATTATCCTTTTTCAGTTCATTTCTTTTATATACGATATAGTGAAAATAGCGTGATACAGCTGAAATAACGTAATAAATTATGCAAATGGAGAAACAATTACTTTAGATTACTTGTATCTAAACGGTGTAATCTTATGACACAGACAGGTGAAGATTGTCATATATCTTGGTACGAGCCAAATTTGCACCGCATTTGAAAGCAACAGCTACTTACATTTATCAGTGGCATGTGTGGGTTGGGCCAGATGCGATAACGGATCCAGCTTGTTTGGTGAGTAGGAATATTGAAGATTTCGTTACTTGGGTAGATTCATCGAAGATTAAGAAGAAGGCCATGGAGTATAACGACTGGATGGCTATGATATCATGTGTTAAAAGTGTTTCTCCTAATCTGTGTTTTCTTTAAACAAGGTAATTAAGCTTGTAATAATTGAGATGGTTCTTGATATGACTTCTTGATTTCACATTCCCATAAGTGGCTTTAAATTGTTTTAACATTCCATCTGTTAGGATATATCTTGGTAGTTTTTAGTGAACTCTATCTCTGTGGAAAGTGGAGCAATGCTTGGGGAGGACAATAGGGTAAACCACTCAGATGCAGTTAATATATTCGATTATTTGGCTCTTAAACATACATTTGAGTCAACCTCTCATGCTTCACCAATTGGAGCTGATTATTGGCAGTATTATTATTAGGTAAGTGTGAATGATAGTGATTTACATAACTAGATTATAATACACAGGGGTGAATACACAGGCCAGCGGGCCACCGCCTCTAAAGAAAAAAAAGGGAAAAACATAAAGAAAAGTGAACCATATTTATCAAATTTTTGTATATAGTACCCTCTAAAGTTTTGACCTCTTCATTCTTGCATTCCTGATTTTGTCGCTGATAATACATGTAGTTTATTGGCAATGCAGAAGCAAGGATGATGATATGACAGTATTTGGTGGAATCCAGGTGAGCTGAGGTATGTTGAAGACTAATGCATAGTGAAAAAAGGGCATGCGTATATGCGTGCTAACAAATGATGTGAAACTATGTATGCCACGATAAACAGACATGTAGTACATGTAGATGTTGGTGATTGCAAGATGAGAACTCCTTTCCATTGGCATTTGTTACATTCTAGACGCTTGTTCAAGCCAATTCTTAAAAAAATATCTACTGTTCAGATGCTATTACAAATTGTTCACTGTGTTTCTTTACGATAAGGTTTTCAAAATGGGATTCAACACGTAAATCGTAAGATTCAAACTTCAAATCAAAACAAGATTTAATCCATGAATCACATATTCAATAAATCCATATTTTCAAGGTTTTTACATGTTTGAAATTTATTTGGATATATGTTCAAACCTTTGTCTTCATTTTCTCTCTTGTTTTGATTACATTTTATATGAAGATGATTAAAATTAGGATTGTAGATACATATAAGCATACTATATATATCAATTTGGATTGAATAATTTTCTAATTTGTGGTATTAGTTGGATTTGAATCAAAATATAAATCGGATTGTAAAGCGAGAGACTCAATTTGAAATGGGATTCAAATCATAGGATTTTATGATTTTTGAAAACATAACTTTACAACATAAATAACAATGATTTTGATGATAAGACAATTTCGATTACATTGAAAGCCACTGTCAGTCTGTTGTATTGTTTTGGCTCTGTATTTTTATCTACATCGTATTTATAACATAGAAAGCAACCACATTTAGGGAGTTCAGTGGGGAAGGCGCAAAAGGAAACAGTGACGTGTTAGGATTGTCTCGCATGTTGTTAAGGAGGAATGATGGTTTGTGTTAGGCTGTTAGCTGAAGACACAGATGAGAAAGAGGAACTACAGTTGAGAGAATTATAAAGCTTGTTATTTTATTCAGTAAGAAATTGTTTTTGATTGATACAAAATAGAACAGAAAGACCTGATATATATACAGGTGAATATAACAGTAAAATACATTATTTTGGGTAAGCAAAATATAACTATGGCAATGTGACGTGGCACAGTATAGGACAAACTTATCCATAATTAAATGTTTTGTTGACTCATCGTTCTATTACAGAATTCATTGTCTTTCCTTTTATTTCCCCCTTCAAACCTTGGGTTGGCCATGTCAAACCCTAGTTTTCTTCTTATCTTTTCTCCATTCACTTTGTACTTGACTTAAGTGTGCTGGATCCGAACTATGAGCCTCAATTGGGTTTTCCTCCCTTGTCATTCGAACTGTAGCTTTAATATTTGGCTTCAAGCTGTCAATTTGAAGTTCTGGTCGCTGGTTAGCTACACTTGATGCTGATTTTGTGTCGATTGGCCTGGTATTCAGGGCGTCGCGTAGTCTGGTAAAGTTTTTAGCTGAGAGAGCCTTGATAAGCATGTCTGCTTTTTGATGGTAAGAAGATATGTAATTTACTTGTAGATTTCCCTCCTTTACTTGGCCTCGAACGAAGTGAATGTCGATTTCTATGTGTTCAGTTCGTGCGTGCTAAATAGGATTAGCTGTCATGTATATCGAGCGTTAATTATCACACCAGATTGTTACTTTTTGAAAGTTTAATAGATTTAGCTCCTTTATTATTGATTGCAACCATATTATTTCTGATGTAGTGTTGGCAATGCTTCTATACTCTGCTTCCGCACTTGATTTTGAAATTGTTGGTTGCTTTTGCGATGTCCATGATATTAGATTGTCTCCTATATAGATACAGTACCCTGTTACCAATCTGCTGCCCAGTCTGAGTCACTGAATCCTGTGATATTTAACTCTTTTACTCCTTTTATTGTTAAGCCGTACTGTATAGTCCCCTTTAAATATCTCAGTATTCGTTTTACTGCTTTCCAGTGTTTATCCCTTGGATCCTGCAAAAATTGTGAAACTTTGTTAACACTGAATGAAATGTCTGGTCGTGTTATGGTTGCATATTGCAATGCTCCCACAACACTTCTGTACTCCTTTATATTATTTATAGATTCTCCCCTGTTTTTAGAGAGATTCTAACTAGATATCATGGGTGTTGGTTGAGGTTTTGCTTCATGCATATCAGTCTTTATCAAGAGTTCAGTTATGTACTTCTTTTGACTAAGAACCATTTCTGTTTTTGATCTTCTTTGGGCTTCTGTTCCTAGAAAAATGATAGACTGCCAAGATCCTTTAGAGAATTGCTCATTTAGATACTGAGTCAGTTGCTTTAGCTCACCTTCATTGTTCCCTGTTACAATTAAGTCGTCAACATATATTAGCACATATGTTGAATAGTAATTATTTGTTTTGATGAATAATGAAGTGTCAGATTTAGTTGGACGATATCCCTGTGTTACTAGAGTTGATTTTAATTTGTCAAACCATACTCTAGGAGCCTGTTTTAGACCATAAATTGCTTTCTTCAGTTTGCATACATAATTTGGATTCTGAATGTAGCCCTCTGGTTGTTGCATGTAAATTTCCTCTTGTAACACTCCATTGAGAAATGCTTTGTTTACGTCTAAGTGCTTTATATTCCATTGTTTAGTGAGAGCAATCGTGAGAATTAGTCTTATGGTAGCTGGTTTGATACAGGTGAAAAGGTTTCATTGTAGTCAAATCCATATTCTTGTGTATATCCTTTAGCTACCAACCTTGCTTTGTATCTTTAAATAGATCCGTCTGGATTTCTTTTTGTTCTATATGTCCATCAGCATCCAATTGAATTTTTGTTGGTTGGTAGTTGAACAAGTTCCCATGTTTGGTTATTCACCAGAGCTTTGTACTCTTCGTCCATGGCTTCTCTCCAATTTTCATATTGTGCAGCTTGCTGGTATGTAACTAGTTCTTCTGAGTTGATAGTTGCCGTGAGCAATTTTGGTTTAAAAATACCACTTTTTTCCCTGGTTATCATTGCATGACCAATATTTGTTGGAGATTTTGTCTCTGATTGGCTCTCTTGATTGACTGTGGTTGCTGGCATATTGCTGTTGTTTGTACTTCTGATGTCGCTTTCAATATTTTGGCTCTCATTTTCTTCTTGTTGTTTGTTGACGTCAAAGTTGGTTACTAGTGACGATCAACCCCCAATCGCGTGATCAACACACGAATAAAAATTAAAAATGCCAATAAAAAGTAAAAGAACGGGGAGCACACACAGAGTTTTTATAGTGGTTCGGCAAAGACGATGCCTACGTCCACTTTATATATTATTTCTCTTTTTTTTATTACAATTACAATGCTTTTACTGAAGAAGAGAAAGAGGAAGATTATTTTCCCTTCTTCTTGTAAGAGATTGAGAGATGCAAACTCCTATAGGATGTAATGGAGTTGAAGAGAAAACCAAGAGTCTCCAGAGTCCCTTTCTTCTTTAAGCTTAGAGGTATTTATAGGTGGAGAATGCAGCTTGGGTTGTTGCGGTATGGTCCGACCATTTCGGGAAAGCCTGGACACGTGGAATCCATCTATTGGCTTGAATTGCGGCTGGATGACTGATTCCGCTGTTCATAAATAGTATCCTCGGAAGTTGTGGCTGACGTGGCATCCACGGAGAGGCATATCAAAAGTAGAGCTTTGTCTGCATATGGTTTGACTGCCTTTACTGCCTTAAAAGTCGGAATATCTGGTGGACTGGCTTTGTAGAAGGTTTCCACGCTGGCCCGAGATAATCGGTCGACGCTCTGCTTGGGAGCGAAATACTCGGTCGACTAAGGGAGCGATTCTTTCGGAGTAAGCAGTCAATCTGATTAGGCTGGACTTGGGCCGATATGTGAGTGCTTCGGACTGTGTTCCTACTGGGCTTCCTAAAGCGCGGCTTATATCTGGTTGCGCGTTTGGGCTTTGGACTGGTTCGTTGAGACTCTTCCCAAAAAGAGGGTTAAGACTCTGCCCCTCAGGATGCATCTTCATCGACAGAGGGAGATGTGTTCTGAAATCTGAACCGAAGCACAAACGCTCGAGCTTCTATGATCGCGCCGGACCATATTGAGGCCAGAAAACTGACGGTCCAATGTTGTATTAAGGCCGGAAACCCGACGACCATGCCAGGTCGTATTAAGGCCAGAAAACCTACAACCATCGGGAACCGTATTAAGGCCGAGATGATGATTTCCATTTGTATGAGAGTTGGTTCCTGCAAATACAAAACAAACTATCCTCGTTTTGGAGGAGGGCGATGGGTCGAGCATTTTATCCTACTTGGCTTTAGGGGGTGGCGAGCATCAACCATGCTCGTCTTAGGGGCGAGCATAAACCATGCTCGGCTTAGACAGGGCGAGTATTAACCATGCTCGGCTTAGGGAGGGTGAGTATTAACCATACTCGTCTTAGGGGCGAGCTTAAACCATGCTCGGCTTAGAGGGTGGCGAGCATCAATCATGCTCGACTTAGGGGCGAGCATAAACCATGCTCAGCTTAGAGGGTGGCGAGCATCAACCATGCTCGGCTTAGGGGCGAGCATAAACCATGCTCGGATTAGGGCAAGTGTTTCTTATGCTCGACTCATGCTAGGTTGGTTAGTTTAGCGAGCTACGCATGCTCGTGGTGTAAAGAAGAGAGAGTTGTCCACACTAAAAAATATGACCTCACTCACTTGAAGGAGTAGGTGTTTAAAATGGTTGTGGGCTTTCGCGCTGACCACACAAAATAGGTGGGCGAGTACTTTGGCTTAAAGATTTCACAACAAGATCTGCTTTTACAAAAAGTAAAATTCATAACTGCTAAGAAAATAAGGAAAAGAAATTCTACGAGGACAGCGATTGATTACAGAGCATTCTCAAGAGCTAAAATCAAGGCGTCCTTTTTATTGAAAGAAATACATCGAAAGAAAAGATAAAAAATCTAATTAATGATAATGACACGAGTGCTAGTCTCAGGTCCTTTCCGTTTCTAGGAGCTCGCGGACCAGCCTGAGGAGCTTGAGCAGAGGATCGCGGCGGCATGGCCGGGGCGCGATCTTTGACATATTCGGCGAGTTCCCCTTTTCTGACTCGTCCGTCGATGAGATCGCGCAAATGTTGGCAATCATTTGTATTATGTCCAGCTATGTTGTGGAATATACAATGCTTGCCAGAATCGAGTTCCATCCGGGTTGGTTCTCGTTGAGGTGGTCTTAGAGTAGGCAAGGTCTCGCGTATATCGAGGTAAACATCGAGCAAAGAAGAATTGAGCTCAGTGTATCGATCATATTTGTTTTCATTTCGAGGTCGCACATTGCGTTCATCCTTTTCCGGGGCTTTTCCTCCTCCTTTATTCTGGCCACTGTCGTTGAGTAGACCTTGTTGTTTGGCTACTAAAACTTCAAGGCTCTCCATTTCAAGGCTGGCATCCTCTTGTTGAAGGAATCTCTCGGTTTCGGAGTTAAAATCATCTATATCTTTGGGGGGATCTCTGGTTAAGGAGTTTGAGAATTCTGATCTCTTCTAAACTCCCGTGATGGTTGCCATCAGCACCATCGATGGCTCGGGCCAATCGATAGATGTTACAGCTGCGTTGAATCTTTCGAGAAAGGATCTTAGCGTCTCTCCGGATCGTTGCTTGATGGTAGATAAAAACATGGCACTTTTCGGTCGAGAGATATGCACTCGAAACTGTTCGATGAAGCAGGTGACCAAAGTATTCCAGCTACTGATCGACTCCATTGTTAGCTACTGAAACCACATACCGGCTATATCTGTGAGAAAGAGAGGAAATCATTTAGCCATGAAGCTGGTCGATGCACCAAGTACTTCCATATGTCGCATGTATCGCATGAGGTGAATGGTCGGGTCAGTGCGACCGTTGTATGGCTCGATGGCTGGGAACCTGAAGTCTGGAGGATTTCAAGAATTTCTGATTTCTCTAGTGAAGGGGCTGCGATTAACATTGTCTATGTCTTGCTGCGAAGAGTTACCCCGAGTGAAGCGTCGGACGATGCTTGCAAGCTAGTTCCCATCTCCGAGGAGTCGTTGCCATGAACTTAGTTCTACATCCTGAGAGGGTTCTGCACGAGGATTCGGCAAAAGCATGCTCGGAAGGGTAGCCGTTGACTAAGCTCAACCTCCGAGATTTGAGTGAAGGTGTGAGGGAAGGTGAGATCTGGCGGGTGGTTCTGGGAAGAATGGCCCCTCTGGAACCTGATGAGTCATGGGTCGAGCCATGCCTGTAACAAAGGGTCTGGGCTGATCCAGCATAGCATGTGATGTTCGGAGGCCAGGGTTGCCCCCGCTTGAAGCGAGGTTAGGAGGGTTTACGATAGCGTTTTCTTGTGCTACGGTGAGGGCCGTCATGGTAGGCTGGCTTCCCTCGTTCGAAGGGAAGGTTACTCCAACTCTTCGTTGAAAAGGAAGAGTGGTTAGACTGGCCTATGGCAAGATCCCGGGTTGTAATGGGAATGGCGTTGATTCTGAGGGACCCGGTGGTAGCTCGACCGATTCAACAGGTCGAGATGTTCCAAAGAGCGGAGGCATATTTGCTAGAAAACCTAGATCTTGATCGTCTGTCTCCTGATGTTCTGTGGCCACAACTGCACTGGTCATTGGAAGCGATACTCCCGGCAGGGCTTGATTGGTTGGTGGGACCAAATCAGGATGAAATAAAGGTGTAGCCTGATTGGTGGCCTGATTTCGAGTAAACTGAGGGTCAGCTGTTGTCCCAATCTCGGCCCGTGGAGGAATTGATGTTGAAGCGTTCAACCCTATTTCCAATCGACCGAGAAGGTGATCCATCAACTACTGCTGTCGTTCGAGGACTTTACCCTGAGATGTCATATTGTCTCTGAGTTCGACCAAGATTTTATCCATGTCGTCCTGGGTAAGGAATCGAGACATGTCGTTATGAGAGGAAACTTCGTGGCTTACTTCTGCAGCGTTGGTGTCGGCTACATCGGCCTTTGCGGGCCGAGAGGATGTTGCATCTTTCTTTCGTTTCTTTGCCATGACCTGAGATAAGCAGGAGTTCGATGGCGATGTCGGTGCGCTGCCCCTACCTGGCACGCCAAAGTGTTAACGTCAAAAGTTGGTTACTAGTGACGATCAACCCCCAATCGCGTGATTAACACATGAATAAAGATTAAAAATGCAATAAAAAGTAAAAGAACGGGGAGCATACACAGAGTTTTTGTAGTGGTTCGGCAAAGACGATGCCTACATCCACTTTATATATTATTTCTCTTTTTTTTATTACAATCACAATGCTTTTTCTGAAGAAGAGAAAGAGGATGATTATTTTCCCTTCTTCTTGTAAGAGATTGAGAGATGCAAATTCCTATAGGAGTAATGGAGTTGAAGAGAAAACCAAGAGTCTCCAGAGTCCCTTTCTTCTTTAAGCTTAGAAGTATTTATAGGTGGAGAATGCAGCTTGGGTTGTTGCGGTATGGTCCGGCCATTTCGGGAAAGCCTGGACACATGGAATCCATCTATTGGCTTGAATCGCGGCTAGAAGACTGATTTTGCTGTTCATAAATAGTATCCTCGGAAGTTGTGGCTGACGTGGCATCCACGGAGAGGCATATCAAAAGTAGAGCTTTGTCCGCATATGGTTTGACCGCCTTTACTGCCTTGAAAGTCGGAATATCCGGTGGACTGGCTTTGTAGAAGGTTTCCACGCTGGCCCGAGATAATTGATCGATGCGCTCTTCTTGGGAGCGAAATACTCAGTCGACTAAGAGAGCGATTTTTCCGGAGCAAACAGTCAATCTGATAAGGCTGAACTTGGGCCGATATGTGACTGCTTCGGACTGTGTTCCTGCTGGGCTTCCTAAAGCGCGGCTTATATCTGGTTGCGCGTTTGGGCTTTGGACTGGCTCCTTGAGACTCTTGCCAAAAAGAGGGTTAACATTGTTGTCTTTCAGGTGAATACTTGGCGTGGCTGATTGGCTCTTCATTGCTGGTATTGGGTGTAACTGATCCGGTAGTGCAATTTTGATTTCCTTCAGCAGCCACTGCTTTGCTAGTACCTGCTAGAGAGTCTGTATAGTATGGTATGCTAGGTATGCAACTCTTACCTGTGATTACTTTATTTGTGGTTTTGATGTCTGAACTTTTGTATGGAAATACCTCTTCATTAAATACCATATGTCTGCTAATGAAAGTTCTGCCATTTTCATCTATACACCTGTATCCTTTTTGCTTTGTAGCATATCCAATAAATGTACATGGTTTGGATCTAAAATTTAATTTATTTGTGTTGTATGGTCTTAAGTATGGGAAACAAGAACATCCGAAAGTTTTAAGACTTTGGTAGTCTGGTTTGATGTTATATAGTTTTTCAATGGGACTTAAGTCTTTCAACACTGCTGTAGGCATTCTATTTATTAAGTACACGGCAGTGTTGAAAGCTTCTGACCAAAATTTTAGTGGCAGCGATGCATGAGCCAATAAAGTTAGTCCAGTCTCCACGATGTGTCTATGTTTCCTTTCTACTAAGCCATTCTATTCATATGTGTAGGGGCAAGTGGTTCTGTGTATAATTCCCTTAGTTTTGAAGAATTCGCATAGGTTTTAATACACAGAGCCACCATCAGATTGCAACACTTTAATTTTGGTATAAACTGATTTTCATCCATATTAGAAAAACTAACAACAGTAGCATAAGTGTCAGATTTTGCTTTTAGAAAGTAAATCCATGTGTACCTAGTGCAAGCTTCCACAATTGAAATGTAATACTTGTAGTTAAAGTCGGTGCAAACAGGGGCAGGTCCCCATAGATCAGTAGCTATCAATTCAAATGGTTGTGTGTAGTTAGTTAAAGAATTTATAAACGGTAGTTTGTGGCTTTTGCCCATTTGACAATAAGTGCAAACATAGGGATAAGATATATCATCAAAAGCAATTTTATTATTCCTAAGAACTGTTTTTGACTACGTTTACACTAGGATGACCTAACTTGTAATGCCATTTATCAAAAGTACTTCTATTATTTTCTTCAAGTAGCATGATAGAATTGTAGCAGCTTTTCTCTTTAGTATTGTTGTCTTGACCATCAACATTAAACTGATACAGTACATTAATAGGATTCCCCTGCAATAAAATTTCCCTAGTCGGTATGTCCCTGACTAAACAATATTTCGGGAAAAATTCAAAGTAAACATTGTTATCTTTTATGCTTATCAGATTTTTCTTAATATTGGGTACCCTAAGTAGGTTATTTAAATATAGTTGTTTTTTACCATTAATTATATCATTTCCCGTGTGAGAAATTTTTACGCACTTACCATTACCCAAGCTTATGGTTTGATTACCTCGATACTCCTTGTTTTCGAGATTAAGATTTTCCGAGTTGCTAGTGATGTGATTTGTTGCTCCCGAGTCTGGATACCAGTTGTCGTCATGAATATCTTCTCCTTTGGCTTTGTCAATTTGATTATAAGCTCTGTTGTTATTGTTTTGATTTATCCCTTCTGTTTGAGACACAACCATGTTGACATTAGGATTGCTTCCTCTTTGATTATTGTTACCTTGATTTGGTACATAGTTTGAGTTAAATTTGACATTTAGGTCTGTTGTTAGGGCTCCACCTGCCACATCCTCGTCCACGATTAGAGTAACCACCTCTTAGACCAATGTTATTGTAACCACCTCTTTGACCAGTGTCGTTGTACATATTACTTTGATTTTTCCCTCTGTTGCTAGTAGTGAAGTTAAGTGAGTATTCACTTTCTAATGGCTTTTTGTCGTTGATTCTTGCTTCGTGAGAGATTAGTATAGCGCATATATCGTCCAGTGGCGGTGTTGCCTTTTGTGATGTTATGACGGCTATTACGGCTTCATATTCGTCTCTCAGTCCATTTAGTAATGACAATACATGTTTAGCTTCATCTATGTTGTTGCCAGCAGCCTTCAACATATCGCATATATTTTTAACTTTTGATATGTATTCTCTCATACTTAGATTTTCTTTTCTACAGTATTGTAGTTGTCTTTTATAAAATAGCGACTTTGCAGCCGATTATGAGTCGAATACTTTCTCCATAGTTAGTCATATATCACTTGCTGTTTTACAGCCTATGACTTAAGATAGTAGGCTTGGACTGATGGATGACAACAGTCATGCACTGATGAGTCTTTCCTGTCTATAATATTTTGTATATTCGTCGTTGCTAATGACTCTATTTTGATTGTCTGTTATATATCTTGCTGGAGTTGATAGCGTGCCATATAAGTATCCTTCCAATCCGTAACCTTGCACGGCAGTTTCCACCTGAAGTTTCCACAATAAATAATTGGTCTCTTCTAGTTGGATAGTGATTAATTGACTTTGTGGGCTGATGATTGTCTTCATCAGTTGTTCGGCAGATTGCATGGTAGAATTGATGTTGGAAGTCGCAGAGTTCTCTTCAGACATGATTATAGATCACAGATCTGAATCCACGAAAAGAAGGTAAGTGGTGAAAACTTTCGTTGCCTTTTGAATTGGGGATTTTCGAGAACTTTAATATGGTCTTGGGTATTGTAGGTGATGATTGTATGATGGGATTTAATTTCAGATGGGTAAAGAACCAGGTGACGATGGTTCTTTCTTGATTTCAATCAACTTGAATCGTTGTAGCCGTTAGGCTATTGCAAAGCTCTGATACCACGTTAAAAAACATGAAGACACAGATGAGAAGGAGGAACTACAGTTGAGAAAATTATAAAGCTTGTTATTTTATTCAGTAAGAAATTGTTTTTGATTGATACAAAATAGAACAGAAAGACCTGATATATATACAGGTGAATGTAACGGTAAAATACATTTTTTTGGGTAAGCAAAATATAACTATGGCAATGTGACGTGGCACAGTATAGGACAAACTTATCCATAATTAAATGTTTTGCTGACTCATCGTTCTATTCCAGAATTCATTGTCTTTCCTTTTATTGTTTGGATACAATAGTCTCACATCACGGAATATATTAAAGGAATTGTGTACAAATATGAGCTGGTACGCATGTAACACCAGGGATTCCTTTTGTTATATTGGAGTTGTGTGCCAGTTTATATACATGCAAGGAAGAGGGCTTTGTTCCGACCATCGTTACAGAACAGTGGTATCAGAGCCGAAGGTTCGGACTGGGCCATGCAGACAAGACAGTGCTCTCAAAAGATATTCGTAGGATGCGAGTCAAGGGAGAGACTGTTAGGATTGTCTCACATGTTGTTAAGGAGGAATGATGGTTTGAATACAATAGTCCCACATCACATAATATATTGAAGGAATTGTGTGGTAGGCATGTAACATCAGGGATTCCTTTTGTTATATGAGAGTTATGTGCCAGTTTATATGCGTGCAAGGAAAGAGGGCTTTGTTCCGACCATGGTTACATAACACGACACCCGCTCCAACACCGCAATTGAACTGGTGACCTGGCAACAGCTCCTCGCCGGGCTTGGATTGGAAAATAAACTCCATCTTCCCTTTGACAGAGAACAGTATGGCATTGAACGCTGTGATGGGAGAGAGGTTGGGCCCCCATCCCTTTGTACAGCCCATTTGGGACTCTTTGACCATCTTGCTGGCTCTCTCTCCCTCCTGTGAACGTCGAAGAAAATGGAAACGGAGGGGGTGACTGAAGATGATTTGATGTGATATTCCGTTGAATTAAAAAGTATCAAGAATGAAATTCATATATGAACAGAGACCGAGTTTGTACACTTTTTTGTGCAACGGTCTCCATTGGCTGAAATTAGAGAAACCCGTAAGGGTCTTACTGATTTCAACCAATAAAAACTAGTGTTTTGTACACACTGCGCAAAACAGTGTGTACAAACTTATATTCATATGAACAACGTGCCTGAGGTATGTTGCATGAGTGATAATAACAAGTGGTATGATCTCTTTTGATTATGCTATGATATATGAAGACATTGTTTTTGAATTAGTATCTGGTGTATTATCAAAAATACAAGAAGATTCTCGTTTATATCATGTAGCTTAAAAACTTGAAAAATTATCAAAACTGTGTTGGACAAGTCTAGGCCAAATATATTACACTACAGATATATTTATGCAAACTCTCAGTATCGGTTTATTTTGAACAGTTGACTAATCTGTATGAACGTTTTGTGTTTTAGCATTCACATTCTTATTTTACCAGGAACAAACACTATCCCATTCATATTTTATTTACTTCTACCTACAAATGTTAACTAATTATGAATGTTTCTGCACAAGTATGCTTTGAAGTTCAACCTGATAGGATTTTAACCTTTTTTGGAATCATGCTTAGAAGTTCAACTTTATTTATTAGAGAACGGTTACGATAATTGTTTGACTACAAATGTTATGTCCAACAGTTTTTTTCTATGAAATAAGCAAGTAACTTTACCTTAGTAGTTCAACCACAAATACAGTATATTAACATGGAGTTGGAAGAAAATATTTCTACACAAAGCACTATTGGACCATACTCATTGGTTGACATCAGCTGACCAAATCTTTTTACATCCAGATGGACAATATGGAACTCAAAAGGTTAAAAAAAATCCTGATGGATGATATGACCTCAAAAATTTTATTACATCCAGATGAGTGTTATGGTGCTTGCAGGTTAGTAATCATAGTTTGAGCCCAGTTTTAGAATTGAGTTTGAACCCAGTTAAAATCAGTTTAAACATAGTTGACACTGAGTTAAATTAAAACCGTGTTTTTTGACTCGGTTTTTACTGAGTTTGATCCGTTTTTAAAGTGAATTTGATCCCAGCTTATAGAAGTGAAAATTGGTTCAGAACTAAAAAAAAAGACACCCATTTATTGCTGATTTGTCTGGATTTATAGGCTATATATACAATTCAAAATGGCATAAAAATGATTTCAATGATCTTCCAAGGTTAGATGCATGCATATGCATAGCTTCTGCTTCACAAAATGGATGCTGCTAAATTTGAGGTTTGAAGCTTGAACATTTAACTATGTTTTTTTTTTTGGTTTAATTAGCAGGTACTTGCATGTTAGAGCAATATCTTTCAGTAATGGAACATTTCTGTTGCATGCTGACTAAACTTTTCTGTCCATGCTGTCTTAATTTACAGGGAGCTTACATTTGCTGAGGTAATTGAAATAGCATATATTTGGGGGCAGCATTTAATTTGTGGCAAGAAGACTGGATGAATTCTAACCCAGATATATTGGGTGCATTTTGTTTACAAAATCTTTTATTAATTATTTGACTGTGCTTATAAGGTGTGTGGTAGTTGCTAAATACATGAGAATGAACATTGATTATAATTTTCATTATAAATTTGACTATGACAACCAGATCACTTTAAAAGATTAGATTTATCTCTTTGGATGGCACAACCATTAATCATGCTCAACTGACTACATGATTAGTTTTACTTTGCCATCTCAAACTAATGCTCACTAATCTATGATATTATCAGATAAAATTAAAGTTATGCTATAATCTGCCTCCATTTCTTAGCTTACTTGAGCAAACTTATAGTGCCTTTGTAATCCTTCTTTTT
Organism: Allium sativum; assembly: GCA_030737875.1. Classification (NCBI taxonomy): domain Eukaryota; kingdom Viridiplantae; phylum Streptophyta; class Magnoliopsida; order Asparagales; family Amaryllidaceae; genus Allium; species Allium sativum. Next base: position 847,186,451 of record CM060922.1, on the reverse strand, counting down.
TGATGCATCCATAAACCAAATCTATTATTGTGATGATAGAAAATTGTTCGAGATGAACCAACTTTTCTGGCAATAAACTGTATAAAATGAAGACATAAGCTCTTATCAGTAAAAAAAAATGTTTCGATATTTGCACATTATCAAACTCCGCCTGTGTAGTTTTCTATGCAGCCCGTTTCAAGCCAGGGTAAAGGAGGGTTAAGATAGGCTTGGCGAGCCAACGTAAAAACTTAGTCTCTCTTATGGATATGGAACCTTATGATATTTCGTTGGGGCGTAACCCTCTTAGCGACGCGCTATATCGAGTCTCGGATATGGTGTTAAATATACAAGGGTTGGGCCGCCATTCTCTTAGTGGCGCACTACACTGACGTCCCGGTGTAGTGATAAGTGAGCAAGGGTCCTCGCATTTTTCTCGACGGATGCGAGGGGCAAGGAAGCTAGTCGACGATAGTAGGGTTCGGTTAGGTAGTTGGAATGTAGGCTCCTTAACAGGAAAATTAAGAGAGATAGTGGATACTATGATTAGGAGACGGGTTAACATCTTGTGCGTTCAAGAGACTAAATTGGTGGGTCAGAAGGCGAAGGAGGTGGAGAACACTGGCTTCGAATTGTGGTACACGGGAGAAGTACGTAACAAGAACGGGGTAGGAATATTGATTGATAAGAACCTTCAGAACAATGTGGTCGACGTCAGAAGACGAGGGGATAGGATCATCCTAGTTAAGCTAGTAGTTGGCGAGGCAGTTTTGAATGTCATTAGCGCATATGCCCCACAGGTAGGTCTAAGTGAAGAAGCCAAGAGGAAATTCTGGGAAGACTTGGATGTCATGGTTAGAAATGTGCATAGTAGTGAGAAACTTTTTATAGGAGGAGACTTCAATGGCCATGTTGGCTCATTTAGCGGGGGTTTTGAGCGAGTGTATGGTGGTTTTGGCTTTGGCGGTAGGAACCAAGAGGGTGAAGATATATTGAATTTCACTCTCTCTTTTGATCTCATGATTGCTAATACCTTCTTTAGAAAGTGACAATCTCATCTGATCGCCTTCAGTAGTGGCCAACAGGCTAGCCAGATTGACTTTGTCCTGACTAGAAGAGATAGTAAACAAGATTGTGTTGATTTCAAGGTCATATCGGGAGAATGTGTCGTCTCACAACACCAGCATTTGGTGTGCGTGTTTTGTCTTCGGGTGGTGAAGGATAAGAGAGTGAAGATTAGCAGGACGAAATGGTGGAAACTCAAAGGAGATGTTTCAAGGGTGTTTAAAGATAGAGTGATGGGAGAAGGGGCTTGGAATGTGGAAGGAGAAGCAAATGTCATATGGAATGCGATGACAACTTGCATTCGTAGAGTCGCTACTGAGGTATTTGGGGTAACAAGAGGAAGTAGGCGAGAACCCAAGGATTCGTGGTGGTGGAATGACGAGGTGCAAAAGGCTATCAAAGAGAAGAAGGAATGCTACAAACGCATGCACCATCATAGAAGCGAAGAGAACATACACAGGTACAAAGTGGTAAAGAAGACTGTAAAGAGAGCAGTGAGTGAAGCAAGGGGACGAGAGTACGAAGACTTGTATCAAAGGCTAAGTACAAAGGAGAGTGAAAAAGACGTTTACAGAATAGCTAGGCTACGCGAGAGGAGGACAAGGGACTTCAATTAGGTTAAATGCATTAAGGACGAGAATGATAGACTTTTGGTGAAGGACGATGAGATAAAGAATAGGTGGAGAGAATACTTTGATAATCTTTTCAATGAAGAAAGTGATAGCTCTTCGATCGAGTTGGAAGACTTTACCGACAACACCAATAGACATTTTGTACGGGGATTTCAAGAAGCTTAGGTAAAGGGGGCGTTGAAGCGGATGAAATTAGGGAAGTCGGTAGGGCCTGATGACATTCCTATTGAGGTGTGGAGATGCTTTGGAGATGAAGGGATAACATGGCTAACTAAGTTGTTTAATAATATTTTCAAATCAAAAAAAATGCCAGATGAGTGGAGGACAAGCATTTTAGTTCCAATCTTCAAGAATAAAGGAGATATTCAAAGTTGCACAAACTATAGAGGAATTAAGATTATGAGCCATACAATGAAGCTTTGGGAGAGAGTTTGCGAGCAGCGTTTGAGGAGATTGACAAGTGTCTCTAGGAATCAATTTGGTTTTATGCCTGAAAGGTCAACCACTGAGGCGATTTTCTTGGTTAGACAACTTATGGAGAGATACAGGGAGCAGAAGAAAGATCTCCACATGGTTTTTATTGAATTGGAGAAAGCTTACGACAGAGTGCCGAGGAGGGTTATGTGGTGGGCGCTAGAAAGGAAGAGAGTGCCATCAAAGTATATTACCCTTATCAAGGATATGTACGAGAGGGTTGTGACTAGTGTCAGGGAATGCGATGGTGAGACCAGAGACTTTCCAATTAACATAGGGTTACATCAAGGTTCGGCTTCGAGCCCCTATATTTTTGCATTAGTGATGAATGAAATCACAAAAGATATACAAAGGGAGATTCCATGGTGTATGCTCTTTGCCAATGATGTTGTGTTGATTGATGAAAGTAGAATAGGGGTTAGTAGACAACTGGTGTTGTGGAGGGAGACCTTGGAATCAAAGGGTTTCAGGCTTAGCAGAACTAAAACGGAGTATATGAAGTGTGAGTTCAGCAGTGTCAGGTCAGATGATGGAGAGGTTACCCTGGCCGGTAGGGTAGTACCCAAGAAGGAATCGTTTCAATACTTAGGATCTATGTTGCAGTTTGATGGGGAGATTGATAAGGATGTTAGTTTTAGAATTCAAGCAGGATGGGTGAAATGGCGACTAGCATCTGACATTCTCTGTGATAGGAAGATTCCTCAGAAGCTTAACAGAAAGTTCTATAGGATAGCAATCAGGCCTACAATGTTATATGGTGCAGAATGTTGGCCTACTAAGAGACAACACGTCCAGAAGATAAGCGTAGCAGAGATGCGGATGTTGCGCTGGAGCTGTGGGCATACCAGACGAGATCGGATTAGAAATGAGGATATTCGGGAAAAACTTGGAGTTGCACCTATTGAAGAGAAGTTAGTCCAATACCGCTTGAGATGGTATAGACATATCCAACGTAGACCATACGATGCACATGTGCGTGTTGGAATTATAGGCCGCGCGGAAGGCCCAACGAGAGGTAGAGGTCGACCTAAAATGACATGGGAGGAGATAATAAAGAGAGATTTAAGTAATTGTAGTTTATCTAAAGAGCTGGTAGTTGATAGGAGTGTACGAAAGTTGGCAATCCATGTACCAGAACCTTAGAGTTTTTTTTAATCTGTTTAATTATTTTAGACTCTATTTCATGTTTATTGAACCTTTTACTTTTTATTACTATTTTAGATTTTATTTCACTTTTATTGAACCTTTTTACTTATTATTATTATTATTACTATTTAAAAAAAACCTTTATCAGACGAATTTTTATCTGTTTGGTTATTTAAAACCCTTTATATATATTATCATCATCATCATTATTAAGTTTATTTTAGTTTAATTTTGGGTTCCATATCTATCCAACCCCAACTTGTTTGGGATATATGGCTTTGTTGTTGTTTGCACATTATTAAGTGGATTTCATATTTTCAGTCAGGAGTTCAAAAATATTACCTACTTAATTATTTTCATGTCTATGAACTAATATTTTAACCTGTCAGCAGTTGAGCTTGCTCCAAAATCAACTATATGCTACCTTTGCACTGCAAGTTATATGCTTGATGCATATTTTTTGCCGGAACACTTTTTGCACTAGCCCTTGTATGTGCACGCGAGTTTTAGATAATAATCATTGACAATACAATGTTTTCTTTTGTTTTCCATATGTCGATAATTTATAACTGTCAACAACCTTACAAACATAAATATGTTCTCAAAGATATTCCAAAGCATAATGGATTCTGGACACTGTCCTCCATGAGGGCTCGACTTATTTTCTGTAAGTTCGCTTTAGTGGAAGCTGCATTTTGTAAAATATTGTACTATCTTCTTCTTCTTGAACTTGTGATTTAGTAAGTTGGAATTTTTAGTTTGCATTAGTTTTTTTTTGTAAATTGTCGATGCATCTTGTTTTGTAGGACTTCCACGTTACATGTTTGATTTTGCTATATCAAGACCGACTTATTACCACTAATGAATTATACTATTTTCTATTATGTTCTTAAGTGTATGGATTGTTAACACTATCGATGATTCATGTTTGTTATATTGTTTGACAATATGATTGCAAGTAACCAATTTTCAAAAAAAAAAAGTATGTATGTTTGTATGTATATGAAACTTATAGTGATTTGTAAGGTGGTATTTATTTTTTGCTAAGGCAAGTATTTTTGCTTCTGTTGTAACCACAACAAAAGTAAGAAATATTATTAATTTTAGCTGTGCTCTTTCTGCTTTAGGTATTGGCACAACCGATGCAAACAATGATTCTCAGCTTTGGCCGAACAACCAAAGCGATAGATTTTAGCCTGTTGCATCATCAGCATTTGCTTTGGTTGTTGAAATTAAGCAGCAGGGGATAAACAACCGAAGCAAATGACATGTTTTGTAGTAGTGTATTATATTGGTTATATTGTAAATTAAATTCAAATAAAGAGAAAAATAATTTAATTCTACAAGTAGTTTGTTGAACAAATGTATGAGATGAAGAAATAAAGTTCCAAGAACTTCATTATGTTTTTTTTAAACTGCCTGATGAAATAGAAGGCAGCTAGAGAACTCACATATCCACAACAATAGTTCCCCTTTTGATTAGCCCAGCACAGAGGCTTTATGTCCCCAACCGGTTTGTTGGGTTTACAGGGAACCACCTCCACGTCTTGAATCGGAGTATGGTAGACGGGATCGAACCTTCAACCCCTTTAACAGGAAGTAGGTATCTTACCATTGGGCCACTACTTGTGGACAGAACTTCATTATGTTGGTTTGAGATAAAAGTAATTTTAAAAGATTTTATTTGTCATATGCAATAATTTTGTTAATTATTTCTAAACGGTAATTTTGTTGAAAAAAGATGCCTAAGAATAAATTTGGGTCGAAATTGTAAAATAATAATGTCGAACATTTATTAAAAATCAATTTTTAAGTATAAAAATATTTTAATATGTGTTAGTAAGTTATTTTAAACAAGATACTAAATTTTTGTGTTAAAAATGTAAACTTTAACAAATGAAAATGCAAAATAAACATTTAATTAAAATTTGAACTTCATTGTGTTTGCATGTTAGAAGTCATATTTATTTGATTAAAGTAGTTTTTAAGCATGTTCTTAACAATTTTGTAAAATTAGAAAATGTAAAATATACTTTATTTGGAGTAAATATATGTTAAGTCTAAAACCCCACATTTTTAATAATTAAATAAAAAATAAGTTTGTAAAATAGTTAGAATTTGGCTACGATAGTTGTACCATTGCATCCGTGCTGATTTTCTAATCAGTTTACAAATATAGTCGGCAGTAATCGATGTTAAATGAAGAATTTATCGCAGAAAGAAGATTCAAAAAAATGATAAAAATAAAAGGAAAAAATAAATATACATAGGCCGGGTCAACCTTAGGGTTGACATATAGGTCGACCTTCCATAGGGTCGGGTCAACCTGCCAATTTACGTAGGCATAAGTTCGCCCAAGTAAGAGAACATGACATTGTTTCTAGATTTTAGGATGATTTAGTTTGTTCCTATTGGTTAAATTTGAATTTCAAATGCTCAGGTTGGCTGAATGACGTGGCTGGACAAAATTAAATCTCGAAATATGACAGTTTAAGACTCCTATGGTACACTACAAATAGACCCCTAGGCCTAGCACTTTACTCACAACTCAGTCTTTCCCCTTTGTAGGTTCTTTCTTCTAAGACGAACCATAACTTAAATTTTTATGGGGAAGGATTTATGAACTAAAATATTTATAATCAACTTATAAAGCGAAATCTGCAGCAGCCACGAAGAAGATTTTAGGACTGCAGGTAGGTGAATTTAATTTTTTTAATAAATAATTGCATATAACACCATTGAATCCGATTATAATTTGTGTAATTAAATATAGTTTAAATCAGAATTATTTGAAATGGTTTATTCCTGTTATAATCATGCATAATTTAATTAGAGTTATTTATAATAATTTAATTAGTACTGTAATTTGTTAACTTTGACATGATTATTTACATTAAATTTGTATTTAAACTCTAAATTTGTGAAATTTTATACTTATATGTAGGACTTAATTGTTTAGAATATAACTTGAACAAATATAAGTGTTTTTGAAATAAAAGAGTTGTAGAAAAAGAGCATGTAAATACCCCATCCCGAGATCCACCACAATAAAGAGCATTACGAAGTGATACTGTCTATTAAAGCGGAAAAGGCCTGATTAGGGGTAGCCTTTTGTAATTTTGCACTAGTCGAGTATTGAATAAGTCGATTAAATGTATAATTTTTTTCTTTCCTTATTTCAAGTGGATTGACATACTCTATACATCTAATATGTGATTATGATAGCTGAGGATCGTATTCAGAACAAATTATGATTCATCATAGAACAGTTCCCATATAATTACAACATAATACAACATATACATGTGCAACATGAATGGTTATACACCAAGAAATATAACAATCTCCAAATGAACCAAGATACAACAAATTGAATACACAAATATACAACAAGGATAAGGGCTTCATGAGACAGTCTATAATGAAACTGCAAGGCCCAAACCAATAGCCAGCTAGACCTGAAAACAATTCGATCTGACCCGAGTATACATACACGGATCAATCAAGTTTACATATCGATTATAATACAATAAGTGAACTATGAAGTCATATAGATAAAAATTCCTTTTGACACAAAACTTACTAAAAAGCCCAAGACAATGATTAATATATGGGATGATTTAGGTTGGAATAGCCTATGAATCACAAGAACAACATAATTTAATCACAAGGGAGAATTTTATGTCAATCGAATGGTGTGAAGCATTGAGCTAAGCACCAAGGTACAACAATAAGAAATAATACCAACTCCGTTAAATGACGTATAAACTCATATAAGAGTTTATTCAACCAAAGAGAGATCACTATATTTAAATAGGCATCAAATAGCTCTAGGACTATAAATGATTTCAACTTCAACAAAAAAACATAAATAAGACCCCAAGCACTAAGGGCAACAACTCAGTAAATCATCATAATAGGTGTCTGAAACTACAAAGTCATTAATATCAACGAAAAATCAATTTAGATCCTGAACCATCAAATAACCACTAAATCAACAAAACATCGTAAAATGGATCCAAACCATCTGATTACGTAAATATCAATAAAAGAAAGATATTTAGCCCAATACTATGATTTTGGACCTACCCATAAATTCAGTATTCATATCTACCTAGAAATTACAACATTTGGATCTACCTAGAAGTTGCCACATTTGGATCTACCTAGAATACAACTGTGGATCTACCTAGATATAAATCTGTTGGATCTACTCATAATTTACAGATTTTGGATTTACTTAGAGTTACAACTTTTAGATCTACCCAAAATTACAACTGTTGGATCTACCGAGATTTACAACCTTTGGATCTACCTAGAATTTACAACGTTACAATCTACCCAAAATTTATAACGTTGGGATCTACTCATAACTACAACATAATTGACCCGAAGGTCTAGTATTGGCTAAACAATGAACAATAATATGTGTTACAGACTCACAATCTGTAACACCCTACGTCCGTTAATGTCACTCACTAAGGGAATGCATTAACTTTCATGGAGCGTTATAAGTGTATAGAACAGAACATCACAAGACAGATATATAAAATGGTACTTAAAAATTCAAAATTTATTCATTGCAGCGGAAAAGCAAAACATGTTTGGTTACAACATCAAAACCACATACTAAAGCCAAGTACACAAATATCCATCTTGAACAAAATTATTATCAGAGTACATAAAAGCAAAACCATAATCCCACTCCAAATAGCCATAATGAAAAAGAGATAAAGCTGAGCATTATTTTCAACACTTCCAAGCACTTCAAGAAGGAAGAGATCCAAGTCAAGCTTCACTAATCCCACCCTGAGGACCTTGGGGGGGGGGAGAAAGAATAGACGCGAAACAAAAGGGTCAGACATAAGTCTACCGAGTCTAGTGACTTTAACAATATAATCAGTAAAGTAACAAGATAAGAACATAAACTGGATATAAGAGATGATTGTAACATAAGCAGATGTGATACGGTAAACAAGGTAAGCAAGATAGGACATCGATTGCGCTCTTAACACTATAAGATATGCTCTAGATCGTACCAACATACTAGTTACATATTAAGAGATGATCCCTCCCTACTAATCATAAAAATGGTAGCTTCGTGTACTCCAAGCTGCTCTCGTAGGTGCCTCACTTGCTCCTACCACCACTAGTTGTACCCACTACCCTTCTCATTTGATCGGCTCCCTAACTGTAACACCCCGAATTTTCGAATAATCAGATTAAATAAATTTAAGAATACTTAATTTCAAATGTGGGAATTAAGGGAAACAGGTCATTCCATTGCGTTCGTCTTGGAATTCTGCTTGAGATAGAGTCTGAGTTTGCGTAAAACGGATACCGTATGAAGAAGATATGGACGAATGAAGTTTGAAAAAAAATGCACTGGCGCACTTGGGAAGTGCGCCAGTACAAATTTGCATTGGCGCACTTCCCAAGTGCGCCCAGGCCGAGAGAAAACCTGCACAGCCATCTGGTTCGAACGGTGAGTCAGTGCCGAGTCATTTCTGACTAGTTAATGAGTCATTAGGGTTTCTGGATAGTTCTAATCTGGACTGAATGGTTTTGATTAACCCTAAGAACATCTGACGGCTTAAATTAATTCAAAACTCTATAAAAAGACCCATAGACTCAAAACCTAAATCAGAATTAAAACTAAAACTATGGCCGTCATGCTGTTGTCTTGAACCTTAGAGCAGCCGCCACCAAATTAAAGAGGAAGAACAACAAATCAAATCAGAACTACTCAACCCTAACAGCGAATCTTCATCAAAGGAGCGCTAATTCAACTCCAAAATTCAGAATTCAGAACTTAAGACTGCTTTTGAGTTGTGAGTTCGATGGTTTTAGCAAAATAATTAGTAATTTAATTAGATTAAGTTATAACGCGGATTGTATGGATGTTATATGAAGTATTGATTGCATGTTGTAATTGTGATTGAAATATCTATGATGTTATGTTGTGATGCTATCATGCAAAGTTATGTTGCTATCATCCATGATGTAATTTTATATACAATCAAATCGTCATGTTTCTTATGCTAGTTTGCGATATTGATAAATCATATGTAGGAAAGTTTAGATGTTGATTCAAACATGAATCATATACAAGTTTGGGTAGAATTACATGTGACCTTACATGATTATGACACCTAATTTATGTGAGAATTTAATTGAAAGATTAGGCTATGACATGATACTTTACATGTTAGATATTAGTTTACGCCATTGTTGCGATGTATAAATCACATATGTGAATTTATGAGTTGGACATGAATCATGTTATGTTATTACCTATGCAAGTTTAACCCCTTTTAGATATAGGTTTATGACATATGATGTTTATGCAAGTTTAACCCCTTTAGATATAGGTTTATGACATATGTTGTCTATGCAAGTTTGTGGCCATTATTTCATCAAGTTCACACCTTTAGATTTGGATCTATGTTATACATGATGTTTATGCAAGTTTGTGGCCATTTTCTCATCAAGTTCACACCTTTAAATTTGGAACCATGACATATGTTGTTATGCAAGTTGTAATCTTGGCCTATGCAAGTTTTAGATGTAGAACATCATTCACATATGCAAGTTCACCCCTATGTTAGATCTATGTTTTAATTATGTGTATATATGTGATGTTTTCTTTTATTTCATGAGTTAGACTACTCAAGTCTAACGTATATCTTTACGTTAAACGAACAAACGTACTACGTGGGGAAAAAGGGGATAATATTAAAAATGTTTAATTGGCATAAATGCCTTAAAAGGCATAAAATAAAGGGTTCGTTTGTCATAGGTCCCTATTAAGTTTCAAAATTAGGCTCACATCCGGTCCAACTTTTCATGTAAATCAGGTCCTTATTTTTTGAAAATTCATTAAAAAAATATAAAAAAATTACGTAAATTCATAATTAATTAAAACATGTTCATGCCAAAAAAATCAGGTGGAAAATAAATCAACAAACACGTCAAAATCAAAAAATACACAAAACAGCGAAAAATGCAGTAAAATGCATAAAAACATGCACATATTTCAAATAGTTGCATACATGTATGCATCTATTTCAATTCCGCATCATACAGCAGCATATATGCATACATGTATGCAGATTTTCTGAAATACATGCATGATTTCGTGCATCTATTCGATTTCTGCATGGAAAGCACGCATGCTTGCATATGTGCATACGAGTATGCAGTTATGCAGAAAATATGCATTCAAGTATGCACATATTGTCACGCCTTCGGCTTTCAACGCATTACTGCATACAAGTATGCAGCTATTTTGAATAACAGCATACTTGTATGCAATTATTCAGCAGGCTTGCGGATCTTTTTTGCATGTGTATTTAAAAAGTTGCATACATGTATGCAACTATCAGTAATAGTTGCATACATGTATGCAACTTTTTTTTTTTCAGTTTGCGTGGGTTCCTGGGATTATTTCCAGAATTTAGAAATTTTTTTTATGCATGAGCGCATTTTTTTTTGCCAGAAATTGAAAAAGGCGAAGGGGACTTGAGGAGCAGGCGAGTGGACCAAAATTTTTGGGCGGCATCTAATTTTAGGGACCGGAAACATATAAAAAAATGCAGGGGGACGTGGCATGAATTAACTTTGGTTTTAGGGATGTGTCCCTAATTTTCACTAAAATAAAATTGCGATGAAATTGGTATGATTTTACATACCATAAATGGATGGACATAATTGAGTCAATTATGGACATCGCTAAATTTGGAATTGATTGATAATTTGAATAGGGAAAGTAATTCAAATTGGGGGTGATTAATTAGGAGTAATTAATTGTCTAAGACATGAGGTTAGGCTCTTTTGTGGTGTAAGACTGCCCGGACCCTCCCGGCAAATCCAGCTGCCACAAATGTCAGTCTAATGTGAGAGGTCTTAGGCATAAACTAAATACATAACAATTGTAAAGACACGAGGTTAGGCTCTTTTGTGGTGTAAGACTGCCCGGACCCGCCCGGCAAATCCAGCTGCCACAAATGCCAGTCTAATGTGAGAGGTCTTTATGAGGTTACGGTCTTAATGAATTAAGAAACACTTAACCAAATAAACATGTAGTGGGACATGAGGGGGTTAAGTGGGTGCCTTGGGTGGCATGTGGAATCTAGTGGGTGCCATGGGTGGCATTTGAAATACGATTAGAAATACTTAACCAAAATTGAAGCATGTAATTGAAACATGAATAAGAAGTGGGTTAAGTGGGAAATACTAGAGGGGACCAAGTTTAGGTGGATAGCTTGTGTCAAATCATGGGGGCCCGTTTCAACCAGTAACCCATAAGTATCTCTGTGGGCTCGACCTAAGTCGAGGACGGGACACGCGTACTGGGCTTGACTGTAAGAGGCCAAACTGGGTGAGCGGTGGCAATGCAAGTCCAACGGGTTCATGTGCGTGTGTGGGCCCGGGCTGGTAGGTAAGACGTTGTTGCATCGTGTAGGTATAAGCCGTGCATCTCTGATATTATCGGGTTGCCACTTTGGGGAGTGATACACCCCACTGTGGGACCAGTACGGGTATCTACGAGTTAGGGAGTCGATCGCTTGGGGGTAGGACTTAGGGTACACTTAGTTCTGTCTGTTTCTGTTGGTACCGTCTGTTTCTGTTAGGTGGTAACACCTGTCTGTTTCTGCGTGGTACCGTCTGTTGGGGTGGTAAAGGCCCATTACTAGTGTACACCTAATTCTACATTCTGTTTCCGTAGGGATTATTCTGTTTCCGTCTCTGATTCCGTTTCAGATTCTGTTTCTGTACCTTCTGTCTGTTCGGGTGGTAAAGGCCCATTAGTTGGGTGGTAAAGGCCCATTATTAGTATTCTAACTTCTGTATGTTGGGGTGGTAAAGGCCCATTACTAGCATTTTGTTTCTGTATAGATTATTTTGTTTCGATTCTATGGAAGTTTAAACATTAGGTAACACCTAATCCTGTTATACTAGTGGTGGTGCAGTATAGTAATTTTCTTGTAGTGATTTAGGAGTGCTTTTAACGTTATCGTTGTTCCTCTTGTTTCCTTGTTTACTCTGTCATACTCAATGGTTCATGGTCATTTCCTTACTTTCCAACTTATGCCTTAGCCTAGTTACTTTGTTAATTATATTGTTAGAGTTATCGCACTCGCCAGACTTTATGTCTGACCCCCCTTTTTCCATCTCTTTCCTTCCTCCCCCCCCAGGCGCTCAGGTTGGAACTAGCACCAGTGGAGTTTGATCTTGGACTGCTTTTAGAAGATTTCTTGGACCGCTGAAGTAAAGTTCAGCTTCTCTTTATTTATGGCTATTTTAATGTTGGGGATTATGTCTTTCAGTTTATGTACTTTGTTTTATCAAGACGGATATCATGTACTTGACTTTGGTTTTACGCTTTTGATGATGTAATCAAACATATGGGTTTATCCACTGCAATGAAATAAAGTTTTAATTTTCAAGTACTGCTTTATATCCGTCTTGTTGTGATTTTCTGTTCTATACTTACCTAAAATGCTCCATGGAAGTTAATGCATTCCCTTTGTGAGTGACATTAATGGACGTGGGGTGTTACACTAACCTCGTAGATACATGTGCTGGTCCCACAATAGGGTGTATCACTCCCTAAGGTGGCAGCCCCGATACTGCTGAATTGCACAGCTTATACCTACACGATGCAACAACGTCTTACCTACCAGCCCGGACCCACGCAAGCACATGACTCCGTTGGACTTGCACTGCCATCGCTAACTCTTTATTGACCTCTTACAATCAACCCCAGTAATCGTGTCCCTGTCCTCGACCTAGCTCGAGCTCATATAGATACTAAAATGGGTTACTGGTTGAAAAGGGTCTATACGCTTGACACAAGCTTCCCTCCTAAGCTTGGTCCCCACTAGGAATTCCCACTTAACCCCTCTTTATTCTCATGTCTAATCACATGTCTCATCTTGGTTAAGTGCTTTAATTATGTTTCACATGCTACCCATGCTACCCTTTATTATCCCCATGTCTAATCACATGTCTTATCTTGGTTAAGTGTTCATTAGTTCATTATAACCGTAATCTTGCAAGACCTCCCACATTAGATTGCTGTTTGTGGTTGCTGGATATATCGGGCAGTTCCGGACAGGCTTATACCGCAATCTGAATCTAACCTTGTGTCTTTGCATTATTATGAATCTGATTTCTATCTTTGACCTCTCACATTAGATTACCATTTTGCGGTTGCTGGATATGCCGGGCGGTTCCAGGCAGGCTTATACCGCAATCCGAATCTAACCTCGTGTCTTAGGCATTTATTATCACTTTCTTGATTCAAGCCCCAATTTCAAATCTTGGATTATAATATATTTCAATCACCCATAATTTCCAATCTAAATTATGTTTAAAATTTTAATCCAAATTATGCCTATAATCTCATGTGTACAAGTTATGCCAAATCTCATGTATACAAGTTATACACAATTATGCCCAAACCAGTTTCCTTGGTTACCAATAATTTATGCCAATAACCTCATTTTATTACATATTTCCCAAACTTTTCTCAATCATTCCAACATTATTCGTACGCAAATCTCAACGCAATATGCTTAGGCTCGAAGTAGCCTAATCTCAAAAGGAAAAAGGGAAAGAAGAAGGGGAGAGAATCAAAACATCAAAACTGGCATAAACATACAAATAGACATGTGGAATAAATGACGACAAAATAGATCAGATAGGCATATGATAACAATAATTGGGTATGAATCTGAATGATAACAAATTACAAAAATTGATATGATTCATCTTAATTACAGGCATATACGTCAGATCCAATTTACAATCCTATCACAATTGCTTTTTAATTTAATTATATGTGAATGTAACATAGACTCATAGCGATAGGGTTCATAGAAAAGAGAATTAGGTGTTGTAGCAATTCTGATCTTGAATAATCTCTACTTTGATTGTTTGTAGATCGGATCTTCTAAGTGGAATACTCCTATTCTGATTTGTTTTGGTGGAGAAGAAAAGCTAGTTTAGATTAGAGCAGCATGGAGGCTAGGGTTGAAGCAAACAATGATATTAGGGTTAGGTTTAGGTGTTTATTTATAGGTGTATTAGGTGAATTAGGACCTTTAGATTAGATTAGGAACCATATGAACCAACCAGACCAGAAAAACACGTCATCCAGCCAATCCCAGAAAGGCACGTCATCGTGGAACTCTCTAGAATTATGCTGATCTAGCTTGGCCTGGGCGCACTTCCCAGGTGTGCCAGTGCATTTTTGTTCTGGCGCACTTCACAAGTGCGCCAGTTATCCTGGCTTGTTTTCTGATTTTTCTACCATACTTCCCTCGTCCATAACTCCCTCATACGGTATCTGTTTTACGCAAACTCGTAGTCTATCTCAAGCAGAATTCAGAGACGAACACAATGGCGTAAGCCATTTCACTTAATTCATCTTTTAAAAATTAATTATTTACTATCCCTTATGTCATGTTTTAAAAGTACGGGTTGTTACATTCCCCTTACTTAAAGGATTTCGTCCCCGAAATCTCGAAGCTGAAAGGAATGTATATCCTACCGTCTATCATCCATCTACTCGTCCATCAATCACGGGCGTCCATTGTCCTTAAAAGATTTCTAATGCTTTCATGAACATATGCAAAGTGTGTATATATGTCCTTATTCTAATGCAAAATCAGGCGGTCTATTGATTCAGTTGACCTCCTTAATGCAAAACATGATAGTGCCATGCGTCCATTATGTATGCAAAAGTTTTTTAATAATACATATCATTTCAATATGAGTGCACAACCATTCATCCAAATGCAACATCCATATGATAACACATTCGATATACATCCATTAATTTAAATATGCACACTCACCCATATGCAATATGAAAATGATTGAGCCGATCTAGGGCCTAATGTGTGTGTAAATGCATCCAGGAGCAACCACCAGCAAACACTTACATCCACTTGCATCCATCAAACATAACATGTCTCAAACACATGTTTACAACCATAGGATTTTCTACCTAAAGATCGAAGATATAATCGAGAGGATACACCAAACGATAGAAGAAGTATAAACAAAGCGGTAGAAAAAGGAGAAGTTAAGAACATACCCTCAAAACGGAAAAGGTACGACGCACGTATCTTATCTTCCGTTTCCCAAGTCGCGTCTCCTTGATCATCTCCCCATTGGACTTTAACCAACTTAACCTCTCAGTTGTGTAATTTCTTGACCTCCGATCCAAGGATGCATGTAGGAACTCGTCTAACCATGGCATCTCGCACTACTTCCACTTCTCTAAGCATGCGCGGCTCTGCTACTTCTGCAGTATCGTGTAAACACTTCCTCAAATGCCACACGTGAAATACGTCATGAACACCACTAAGCTTTTCAGGCAACTTCACTCTGTAGGCCATCTGTCCAATTCTTTCTGTAATGGGGAATGACCCTACGAATCTTGGTGCCAATTTCCCTACAGATCCGAAACGAACTACATTCCTCAATGGTGATACTTTAATAAAAACCGTGTCTCCAACATCGAACTCAAGATCGGTCTGTCTCTTATCAGCGTATGACTTTTGCTGGTCTTGTGTCGTCTTCATGCGCCTTCGAATCAAGTCTATCTTCTCCGAAGTTTCTCTAACCATCTCGGGCCCAAGCAAAATCTTATTCGTAGATTCCCACTAACAAGTTGGTGATCGGCAAGGTCGTCCATATAGAGCTTCAAAAGGTGTCATACCAATACTAGTCTGATAGCTGTTATTGTAGGCGAACTCTACCAATGGAAGGTGTTCCTCTCATGTTCCTCCAAAGTCCAAGATACATAACCTCAAAAGATCTTCTAGAATCCGATTTACTCTTTCTGTTTGGCCGTCCGTTTGAGGGTGATAAGCGGTGCTCAAACACAATTGCGTTCCTACCGTCTCTTGCAAGCTCTTTCAGAACTGACTAGTGAAAATGGGATCTTGATCGCCTACGATTCTAGAAGGTATGCCGTGTAGACAAACTATCTCTCGAAGATAAACAGATGCTAACCATGCTGCTGTTCTTTTACTCTTAATGGGAATGAAATGGGTGCTCTTGGTAAGTCTATCTACTACTACTACCCAAATCCCCGTATTACCCTTCCTTGACCTCGGCAACCCATCGACGAAATATGTGGAAACACTTTCCCATTTCCACTGTGGAACCTCTAAAGGGTGAAGCAAACCACCAGGATTCTTTTGCTCAGCCTTGACTTGCTGGCACACTAAGCATCTAGAAACGAACTCAGCCACATCCTTCTTCATTCCGGTCGCTTCATGTCCTTATACATCTTGTCACCACCGGGATGTGTGGTCATCTTAGAATGATGTGCTTCTTCAAGGATTGTCCTTCTCATACACTCGTCTCGTGATGCGCAAAGTCTCTCATCCCTACGTAACCAACCTTTTACATCTATAGTACACCTACTAAGATGGCTCGAAGACTCACCTCTTATGAGCTTGTCTACTATTTCTATCAGCTGTGGGTCATCTCGCTGTGTCGCACCTATCTGTCCCAAAAGAGTAGGTCGCACCTCTATTGATGCCAACAAACCGGGTACATAATAGATAGAGGGTCTAAAGTCAAAGGTAGAGAAAACCGAAGCACCAACCAACTGATCGAACAAGTCATTTATCCTTGGTAATGGGTGTCTGTTCTTCTTCGTGAGCTTATTCAGCTCTCTATAGTCCATGCACAATCTAAGCGAACCATCAGCCTTCGTGGCAAAAACAACTGGAGCACCCCACTCTGAGATACTTCTACTTATGAACGCTTTCTCAAGCAACTTTTTCACTTGTTTACTAAGCTCCCTCCTTTCTCTTGGAGCCATGTGGCGCACAGGCAATACGACCGGCTTTGCATTGTCCACCAGATATATACGGAAATCTATCTCGCGTTTTGGAGGTAAGCCCCTAACCTCCTCAAAAACATTTGCATACTCACGGACTACTCGACTAGATTGTAAATCATCAATAGATGTGTCAAGAGATTCTAGGTAGCTAAGCATAACCGAACCCTTAGGGTCGCATGAGATATCGAGAGTATTCCCCAAACTAGTCAACAGTCTAACTACCCTCTTTTCATAGTCGAGAATGGCACCATACCTGGCTAGCCAATCCATTCCTACAATCAAATTATAGCCCATGAAACCATGTACATAAGCATTGCATTCGAACTCAACGCCATACACAAATATTCTCAAATCCTGGCATAACATAGACTGTAACACGCCGTAATTTTATAACATTAAAATTCACAAATTAAAGTATACTTAATTTTTAGAAAAGAATTAAGTGAAATGGGTTGCGCAGAGAAATATATATATATATATATTGATATATATATATATATATATAAATTAAAAATTAAATAAATAAATATGCGAAAAAGTTCAAAACAGCGAATTGGGAGGGGGAATAACCGAACCGGCCCATTTTTGAGGTCGACCCGAGCCCCACTGGGTCGACTAGGGGTTAATGCATGGTGTTTGGCTGTCAACCCGTGGGCCGATTCACTCAAATGCAGATTTTGCATTTGATTGGTTCTCATGGTTCAGGGTTAATCTAATGGTCCTAAATAACTTCCTACACCTATAAATACATCCTAATGCTAACCCTAAACCTAATTAAAATAGAATAGTTACCGTCGCCATGGAAATCAATGGAGCCGCCGCCAACTAAGAAAGAAGAAAAGCAAATTCAATTCTAATTCTCTCAACCCTAAAGCAAAGCAAAACTCTCTCTTTTCTTCTCTAAATTGTGAGTATGATGATCTTAACAAGATTATTATCATTTTAATTAGGTTGAGTTATGAATGGATTATGAGTAGATGATGTGAATTATCATATATGTTGTTGTAAACCCCTTTTGCTATCATGTATATTGTAAATCCAATGTTATGTGATGATGATATCTTATATGTTGTAAATCATGCTATGATGATGTTATGTATGTTGAAAGTTTCTATGCTAAGTTGTGATGAATCATACATGTTAAAAGGCCATGATGTTACCATCTATGCTAGTTAGTTCATATTAATTAAATCATCATGTTTGGGTTATGTTGATCTATATGACAAGTCACATATGCAAGTTAGATTGATTAGAAAAGTTATGAACATATGCCAAGACATCTATTATGACATCTAGAATTATTCTATGACATATGTGATATCCTATGCTAGTTCACACCATCATTATGTTGCCTAAAAACCCCATATGCAAGTTTATGTATAGATTTGGGCTATGATCATATCATGTAAATTGAGACATTTAACAAGTTGACACCTTTTGATCCTTAACATGTGTGGTTTATGCAAGTTTCACCCCTATTATGATTAGATTTATTTTAATTATCTATATGTTATGATAATTTATCTTTGTGCTAGGTGTTAGACTATACAAGTCTAGCCTATATTATGCGTTGAATAAGCGAACGTATAAACGTGGGGTAGGGGTAATATTAAGGATTTAATATTAAAAAGTTGGGGTGCAATTGATATGATTTTGCATGCCATAAGTGGATGGCCATAATTGAGTCAATTATGGACATCATTAAAAGTTGACTTAATTAATAATTTGAATAGGGAATTATTAAAACTGGGGTAAAAGATTTTAAGTGTTAATCAATGCTTAGGACACGAGGTTGGACTCGTTTGTGATGTAAACCTGCCCGGACCCGCCCGGCAAATCCAGTGGTCACAAATGTCAGCCCAATGTGAGAGGTCCTAGGCCTAAACTAAAGCATAACAGTTGTAAAGACACGAGGTTAGACTCTTTTATGGTGTAAGACTGCCCGGCCCCGCCCGACAAATCCAGCTGCCATAAATGCCAGTCTAATGTGAGAGGTCTTTATGAGGTTATGGCCTGAATGAATTAAGAAATACTTAACCAGGTAAACATGTAAACTGGGACATGGGGGTTAAGTAGGTGCCTTGGGTGGCACGAGGAATCTAGGGGGTGCCCTTAGTGGCATGTGAAATACGATTAGTAAGACTTAACCAAACACACATGTAAATGAACATGACTAAGAGGGTTAAGTGGGATATACTAGTGACAAGCTTAGGTGGGTAGCTTGTGGGGGCCCATTTCGACCAGTATCCCAAACGTATCTTTGTGGGCTCGACCCAAGTCGAGGACGGGACACGCATGCTGGGTTCGACTGTAAGAGGCCAAAACGGGGAGCGGTGGCAACGCAAGTCCAACGGGTTTCGTATGCGTGTGTGGACCCGGGCTGGTAGGTAAGACGTTGTTGCATCGTATAGGTATAAGTCGTGCATTCTCAAGTTGTATCGGGTTGCCACTTTAGGGGAGTGATACACCCCACTGTGGGGCCAGCACGGGTATCTACGAGTAGGGAGCCGATCGAAAGTGGGTAGTGGGGTACACCTAGTGGATATAGGGGCAGATGGCACCTATGTAGTCAGCTAGGGGTACGTAAGGCTATTTATAAAGTTTCTGTGTGAAGCAAGTGGGATCAAACAATAAGGTGACTGGTGTGGTGCAGTGTAGTAATGTGCGGTGCAATGTAGTAATCATTTGTTAGTAATTAGGTGTGCCTTTACCGTTATCTTTAACGTTATCTTAAACGCTATCTTTATCTTCCTAAGAGTTCATAGACATTTACTTGTCTTCCAGCTTATGCCTTAGTCTAGTTATTTTGATAATAGTATTGTTAGAATTATCATACTCGCCAGACTTTATGTCTGACCCCCTCTATTTCTATCCTTTTTCCCCCTCCAGGTCCTCAGGTTGGGCCCAGCTCTAGTGGAGTTTGATTGAATTGCTTCATCTCTTTTTGGAAAGCTTGGACCGTTTAAGTAAAGTCCAGCTTGTTGTCTTTTTAATGGCTATTTATGTAATGGGATTATGTATTTTGTTTTTATGAAGATGGATATTGTACTTGGTTATGATCTATGGTTTTATGATGTAACAAACATGTTTAATTTCCGCTGCAATAAAATGAAGTTTTAGATTTCCAAGTACTATTTATTATCTGTCTTGTTGTAATTTTTCTGTTCTATATTCACTTATAACCTCCATGGAAGTTAATGCATTCCCTTTGTGAGTGACATTAATGGACGTGGGGTGTTACACGTGGTATCAGAGCTTAAGGTTACCAGAACAGATAAAAATACTTTAGAAAAATAGTTATTTTTGGAAGAAGTGTTTTCAAAAACATGTTTTAATGAGAAATTTAAAGAGAAAAGTTTTTTAAGAAAAAAAACGTAATCCCCAATAGCCCATATCTTTATCTTTCGAATTCTCCATTCTGAATCTTTCCTTTTTCGTTTCAGCATGGCTGAAGATCTTAATCTGCCCGACGGTGTAACGATACCAGGATGGTGCAGGAGGTTATTAGAAGCTAGGGCCGCTGCAGGTCCAGCCAATGTTCCTCCACCACCAGTTGCACCCGTTCCTCCTCCTCCTCCTCGCGTAGATACTTTTGCAAAGATGTGCAAGGAATTCAAGGCTATTGGTGGAAAACCATTTCAAGGGTCAGAAACGTTTGTGGAAGCTAGAGATTGGCTTAAGAAGGTGGAAGAATTGCTAGAAATCTTTGAAGTAGAAGAAGGGAGGAGAGTTCGATTAGAAGCTTGGTTGATGAAGGGAGAGGCCTCGTTTTGGTGGGAGGTCACTAATAGGGAGCGTCCTGTTGACTCTTGGGCGGATTTCAGACGTAGATTCGAGGCGAAGTTTCTCTCAAGAGCGGAAGTGTAACACCCCGCCTCCGCTAGGGTCACTCGCAAAGGAATGCACTAGCTTTTGAGGGGTATTATTGGTAAACATGCACAGAAACATCACAAGACAGAACACATAAAATAGCGGAAGTAAAATCAATCTTTCATAACATGAATACATAAGGTCTAAAGCCTTTTACATCAGAGTACATCAAAACCTGTCTTGCAATAATAAAGAAGCATAAAGACTTCTTTTTTCATAAATTATTCCCCAAGAAAAGCAGTAAAGTAGCCATAGCCAAGAAAAGTCCAAGCCATCCATGATGACCATCAAGCAGAAGAAGTCCGAACTAAACAGCAGTGTTTCCTCCCTGTAACCTGGGGGGGAACGGAAGAAAAGAGGCGAAACAAACCGGGTCAGTCAAAAAGACTGAGTAAGCCCTATCTACTATTAGTATAAAAACTAGTAAAGTTAACTGTCATGAGAAACTGAGATGAACATAAGCATGATACAAGATAGGTCAATTAAATCAAAATAACAGGATGAACTACTGAACTAAGGTATCATGATAAACTACGGTGTCATGATAAATCAAAGTATCATATCGTCATATTTCTATCAAGTATACTATCCCAAGGTATCTACCCCGTCTAACATCCCACGGTATCTATTCCGTATGTTCTTCCTGGTTCTAACATGTATATTTGCTCTGCACCCTCCGTACTAGTATCCCAGCCTTGTTATGTGTTAACCATGAATGTCCCTTACTCAAAGTCGTGTAATGGTCCATGTCAACCTAATATATCGCATATATAGGTTACTCAAATCATATGTTTCTTTCCATGTATATAAGTTCAGTCCTTTGCCGTACCTCGTACGAACTTCCTCATGTCGTATTATCCTTGAAATCGTTTGGACTGTCACCCTTGTTCTAGCTAGGCTCTTCCATATGAATCATCGTTTGAACTACTAGGACTTACGCCACCTAGCACCACTAGGGATTACGCTTACCTATTGCACGCTTTCGTATTTCCGTTTGGGTTAAACCACCTAGGCCACTAGGGATTACGCTAACCCTCAACCGCGCCCTTTTTCCCACGCATTCATCGTGAATCGTTTTTCTATAACTGTATGCACATGTATCACATCGTGCCATCCGAGTCCTGTCACAGGGCAAAACAAGAAATACAGGACTCGGTCGGGAGCTTTAGATTTATCTGCCGATGCAGATACTAAGGTCTGCTTTTCTACACGTGGCTATGGTCCCACGAGACCCCTCCCTCAACTAGTGAAAGGCAACACAAGAGAAAATCTTGCATGAGAACTACACTCCGGCCAGCCCACATCCTACGGCCTACCTCACCCATAATTAGATAGCAATTATGGTCTGTTGGGTGTTCCCTGCCTTTCCGTACGTACACGCTTGACTCAAGATGGTAGATGATCGACGAACTTGCTATCTCGGGCACCTTATGTATTCGTCGACTCACTGCTATCCACCCCAGTCTTTAGGTCGCTCGCATAGCAACCAAGGCATATTCTTGGTTCTTCTACCGCAGACCTCAACCTCTCGTGAGCCTAGTATAATGACCTGGCAGCTCACAGAGGGATCCCAAGAATATCCTCACGTTCCCCGAAGCCGCTGCTTCGTTACCCAGTTCGTTGGAGCCTTTATCTAAATCAGATAGCCTGCTCCTACACGCATACTTAAACGTTGACCTAACGTATCGGGTTACTAATCTATCTAAGAAATGGTCCAAATTTCCTTGACTAAGAATTATTACTTAGTTTCCCTTAACTAAGGTTTACCACTTAGCCTTATTTCCATAATCCTTGTAAACAATGGTTATTTACCTAATCCTCCGAATTAGGGTTTATCTAATGGGTTAAGTGTTATCATTCAAGTCCATGACTTAACCCTATCGAGTCAAATTGGTCAAGTACCAGTTTACTTTAATCCTATCGGATTATCTTGCTAGATTGATTAAGCATAGATTATCTTAATCCCATCCAATTATCGAGTCGGATTGGTTAAGTATAGGCTGGCTTAACCCCATCCTCTAATTGTACTAGAATGGTTAAGTATACTCTAAGAAGGTCTTGTGACTTAACCTTATCAGGTCCGCTTAGATTGGTTAAGTGTGGATCACTTAATCCTCATCAAATCATCATGTATAATTGGTTAAGTATAAGTTGCTTAACCCCATTAGATTGTCATGTTAAGTTGGTTGAGTATTGGTTACTTAACCTCATTGAATTACCAAGTTTAGTTTGGTTAAGTGTTTAGCTTAACCCCATCGAATTACCGTGTCGAGATTAGTTAAGTGTCAATTACTTAACCCCGTTTAATTACCGTGTTTAGATTAGTTAAGCCTTAATTACTTAACCCCATCTAATTACCAAGTCGGATTAGTTAAGTGTAAATTACTTAACCCCATCTAATTACCAAGTCGTATAAAAATGGTTAAGTGTCATTAGGCAAATCAAATCACTTAACCTACCCAACCTTGTCATGTTTTGTTAAGTATCATTAGCCTAATCAATTTACTTAACCCCTTTATCCATGTCATATTTGGTTAAGAGTCATTAATCAAATTAACTTAACCCTATCATGTGACATTAATTACTTAATGCACCCCAACCTCTCACATTAGACTTTGTTGTGGTTACTAGTTAAGCCGGTCGGTTCCGGGTAGCTTTACACCACAACTTGGTCTAACCTCGGGTTCAAGCACAACATGACCAACTTCTCACATTGAGTCCTATTGTTTGCAACTACTAGTTAGGCCGGTCGGTTCCGGGTAGTTTTACGTTGCAAACTCAACCCAACCTCGAGTTGGCCACTTTCATGTTTAGTCTAGTGTCATGTTCATAGTCAAGTTTTCAAGCAATTGGGTAGACCTAACTTAATAGGTAAATTCCCAATGGGTAGACCTGACTTAATAGGTAAATTCCCAAGCTTATGTTTTTATGCATACTTACATGTCAAATTCCATGTTATATTTCAAGTCATGTTTTCAAGTATAAACACATGTCATATTTAACGTTACATGTTGTCATGTTTATACCCATTTACCCAAGTCATATTCATGTCATTATGTTTTCCCATAATGTGAACCCAACGCTTTTTAAACTCGCATGTACGTTCGCAACCACGTAATGGATTAAAAGAAGAGACTTGGCAAAGGCATAACAAAAATGGATATTAAGCCACAAGTTAATCATGGTGGCGAATGAGGCACAAATGTGGTCATTAGCTTGCATGTTACATTCTTAAGCCTCACAAAAACATGCATAAACCCAAACTTGGTACATAAGCGAATCATGGTGACAAAAGACATGGAATGATGACTAGTAACTCGCATATATCATCATATAAGGGTTATGACTTCATATGCAAGTTGACATAAAGATTATGAAGGTTCTCATGTTGCATAATGCAACATTTCAACATAAAGGTTGTAGCTTTTTGCTCATAAGATCAAGATAATGACTTCATAAACTTGCATAACATGATAGCATGCATCATTCTCAATGATCAAACCCAAACTTTCAACATGAACATTTAACTTCATAGTTAATATCTAAGAGTAGGGAAGGGCTTACATTGCTATGAAGGCCTAAATCGATTAAACTAAAGCTTGTGATGAAGCCTATGCATGCCATCACCCAAAAACCCAAAGATGAACCCTCCAAATCAACAAAAACACTATCTTTATGAACAAAGATCAAAGCTTTTGCCTTGAAATCAACTTGAGAAGCTCTCATACTAACATAGGGACTCTCTAACACTCTCATGATCATGAAACCTCTCATAGGAATGAAGTGGAGGCTAGGATAGTTGAGTGGAGGCCATGAGAGTAGGAATTTTGCCATAGTTTAGTTACATGAGTGAATAATGAGGATTTAGGGGGGTTTAGGGGCTTATTTATAGAAGATTAGGCTAGTTAGGACCCTTAGATTAACCCTAGGACCAACCTGAACCGTCAGATTTCAAGCCAGGCCCAAAAACCTAGCCAAGATAGAAAATAGGTGCACCAGGCCAGAATCAGCCGACAGGGCAAGTCGACAGCCCTGTCGACATGCCTGTCGACATGCCTGTCGACATGCCTGTCGACATGCATGTCGACAGCCCTGTCGACAGCCAAGTCGACTTGTCTGGGCGGGAATTTTCCCGCCTGGCCCCATCTCTGCATGTTTCGAAATTCAAATTTCTCGAAAACTTCTTTGGGCCTTAACCGGGTCATACGGACTTCGATTTACAAAATTTCGGACTCTATTTCGCGTATTTTTCCGAGACGAACGCAATGGCATAGCCCGTTTTACTTGATTCAGAATTTAAAATTAAATTCTGCCTTGATTCTCGTTTTAACATGTTATCGAAATACGAGTTGTTACATTCTCCCCACCTTTTAGGATTTCGTCCCCGAAATCTCCAAGTTAGGAAGAACATATCCTACCATCCATCATCCATCTACTCAAAACATCATCCACGAGCAACCATTGTCCTTAGATGATTTCTAATGCTGTATGAATATATGCAAAACGTGTGTGTACATGTTCCTTAGCTAATGCTAATGATCAGGCCTGAATAATCTTTCTAATGCAAAAATATGTATAGTGCCATGAATCCAACATGTATGCAAATAGTCCTAGTCATATAGATGCTATATGCGTGCACAATCATTCATTCATATGCAACAACCGCATGATAACACATTCAATTTCATCCATAACCAAGTACAAACACTCGTGCATATGCAATATGAAATGTGACCGAGTCAAGCTAGTATCTAATGTGTATTCGCGCATCCACGAGCAACCACTTGCAACCACTTGCAACCATATCAATCATAACATGTTTCAAATACATGTTTACATCCATAGGGTTCTACCTAGGATTCCCTGAAACAGGGTCGAGAAGATAAACAAGACAAACTCCTTATGGGGTTTGTAACAGAAAATAGGACCGAGAGGATGTCCACAAAAGATAGCATACAAGTAAGCTCTACAGAAAACAGGGATCAAGGATATACTCCCAAAAAGAGATATCATGCGCGTATCTAGTCTTTGACCATCAAAGTCGTATTTCCTTGAGCTCAATTCCATTGTGCCTTGACCGTCCTTTAACTTCGCGATTTCGTAGCTTCTTATTTCCTGTTTCCATAACATGAGCTGGAACTCATTTCTTCGTCGCCTCTCGTTCGATTAGAATACTTGACGCAAACATGACTGCGTACTCACGATCTCATGCAAGCTTTCCAAAATTCACTAGTGAATCTCGGACCTCGTACCATAAGGTATTCCACGTAGTAGAACTTTCTCTTGAAAGTAAACAGATGCCAACCGGGTTATCAAGTGCACTTACTAGGGTGATTTCCATAACCCATGCATAAGTGAAATAAACCATCCGTCTTATCGGCGAACACCACTCGATCGGGCTTCAAATTTCCAATAAAGGTATCAAGGGATTCTAGGTAACTAATCATGACCGAACCCAAAAGGTTCCACGAGACTTCGAGGGTATTACCAAGGCTAGTCAAGGGTCTAACTACCCTCCTATCAAAACCGAGAGTGGCACCCCTTACTGGATAACCACTTCATCCCTAGAATCCATCCATAACCGAGGCATGTCATTCTCAAATCCAAAACAAGTCATGAATAAATGGACCGATTCTCCACAGGACTTGAGAAAAAATGGGATTCTCTATTACGCTAGTACTTAAGGTGCAGAGACTCAACTATCGAAGCAGACTTAAATGATACGATGATCAAACCAAAGTCCTAACGGGATGATAGAGAAGAAAAACTAAACCTTTAACAAGATCGTTACCCTCCTTCCGAGGCACCCTAGAAATGAGAGCATACTACTGCCCTCCCGATGATCTTGTCCTTGTCCCATGATACTTAACTATCCGTCCCGTTCCACCATGCCAAAGGTACTCTCTCGTCATGGGTTTCATTGTTCATCTTTCTCTCTCATTCTGAGTTGAGCCATACCAACAAGTTGCTCATCCTTAAACTCGTATCCTTTATCCTCTTTCTCACTATCCTTTCTTATAACGCGGCCACTGGTCTCCCGAGAACAGCCTCCATCGCATGGAAAGCACTTTCGAAGATAGAAAAGACTAGTCGCAGTTAAAACCACTGTGACTACAGATGGAGGAAAGAAAGGAAAAGAGATTCAATCAAGGAAACCAGGATAGTGCTAATGGCCTTTGGGGAATAGCCTTTTTCTTTTTAAAAGAAAATTTTCTTGAAAAATGCTTCTTTATAAACGATTTTCAAATAGTTTTCAGAAGGTCTTTAAAAACTTTTGCCCAGTCTGGTAACCTTCTGCTCTGATACCAAATGTAACACCCCGCCTCCGCTAGGGTCACTCGCAAAGGAATGCACTAGCTTTAGAGGGGTATTATTGGTAAACATGCACAGAAACATCACAAGACAGAACACATAAAATAGCGGAAGTAAAATCAATCTTTCATAACATGAATACATAAGGTCTAAAGCCTTTTACATCAGAGTACATCAAAACCTGTCTTTCAATAATAAAGAAGCATAAAGACTTTTTTTTTCATAAATTATTCCCCAAGAAAAGCAGTAAAGTAGCCATAGCCAAGAAAAGTCCAAGCCATCCATGATGACCTTCAAGCAGAAGAAGTCCGAACTAAACAACAGTGTTTCCTCCCTGTAACCTGGGGGGGAACGGAAGAAAAGAGGCGAAACAAACCGGGTCAGTCAAAAAGTCTGAGTAAGCCCTATCTACTATTAGTATAAAAACTAGTAAAGTTAACTGTCATGAGAAACTGAGATGAACATAAGCATGATACAAGATAGGTCAATTAAATCAAAATAACAGGATGAACTACTGAACTAAGGTATCATGATAAACTACGGTGTCATGATAAATCAAATTATCACATCGTCAGATTTCTATCAAGTATACTATCCCAAGGTATCTACCCCATCTAACATCCCACGGTATCTATTTCGTATGTTCTTCCTGGTTCTAACATGTATATTTGCTCTGCACCCTCCGTACTAGTATCCCAGCCTTGTTATGTGTTAACCATGAATGTCCCTTACTCAAAGTCGTGTAATGGTCCATGTCAACCTAATATATCGCATATATAGGTTACTCAAATCATATGTTTCTTTCCATGTATATAAGTTCAGTCCTTTGTCGTACCTCGTACGGGCTTCCTCATGTCGTATTATCCTTGAAATCGTTTGGACTGTCACCCTTGTTCTAGCTAGGCTCTTCCATATGAATCATCGTTTGAACTACTAGGACTTACGCCACCTAGCACCACTAGGGATTACGCTTACCTATTGCACGCTTTCGTATTTCGGTTTGGGTTAAACCACCTAGGCCACTAGGGATTACGCTAACCCTCAACCGCGCCCTTTTTCCCACGCATTCATCGTGAATCGTTTTTCTATAACTGTATGCACATGTATCACATCGTGCCATCCGAGTCCTGTCACAGGGCAAAACAAGAAATACAGGACTCGGTCGGGAGCTTTAGATTTATCTGCCGATGCAGATACTAAGGTCTGCTTTTCTACACGTGGCTATGGTCCCACGAGACCCCTCCCTCAACTAGTGAAAGGCAACACAAGAGAAAATCTTGCATGAGAACTACACTCCGGCCAGCCCACATCCTACGGCCTACCTCACCCATAATTAGATAGCAATTATGGTCTGTTGGGTGTTCCCTGCCTTTCCGTACGTACACGCTTGACTCAAGATGGTAGATGATCGACGAACTTGCTATCTCGGGCACCTTATGTATTCGTCGACTCACTGCTATCCACCCCAGTCTTTAGGTCGCTCGCATAGCAACCAAGGCATATTCTTGGTTCTTCTACCGCAGACCTCAACCTCTCGTGAGCCTAGTATAATGACCTGGCAGCTCACAGAGGGATCCCAAGAATATCCTCACGTTCCCCGAAGTCGCTGCTTCGTTACCCAGTTCGTTGGAGCCTTTATCTAAATCAGATAGCCTGCTCCTACACGCATACTTAAACGTTGACCTAACGTATCGGGTTACTAATCTATCTAAGAAATGGTCCAAATTTCCTTGACTAAGAATTATTACTTAGTTTCCCTTAACTAAGGTTTACCACTTAGCCTTATTTCCATAATCCTTGTTAACGATGGTTATTTACCTAATCCTCCGAATTAGGGTTTATCTAATGGGTTAAGTGTTATCATTCAAGTCCATGACTTAACCCTATCGAGTCAAATTGGTCAAGTACCAGTTTACTTTAATCCTATCGGATTATCTTGCTAGATTGATTAAGCATAGATTATCTTAATCCCATCCAATTATCGAGTCGGATTGGTTAAGTATAGGCTGGCTTAACCCCATCCTCTAATTGTACTAGAATGGTTAAGTATACTCTAAGAAGGTCTTGTGACTTAACCTTATCAGGTCCGCGTATTAGATTGGTTAAGTGTGGATCACTTAATCCTCATCAAATCATCATGTATAATTGGTTAAGTATAAGTTGCTTAACCCCATTAGATTGTCATGTTAAGTTGGTTGAGTATTGGTTACTTAACCTCATTGAATTACCAAGTTTAGTTTGGTTAAGTGTTTAGCTTAACCCCATCGAATTACCGTGTCGAGATTAGTTAAGTGTCAATTACTTAACCCCGTTTAATTACCGTGTTTAGATTAGTTAAGCCTTAATTACTTAACCCCATCTAATTACCAAGTCGGATTAGTTAAGTGTAAATTACTTAACCCCATCTAATTACCAAGTCGTATAAAAATGGTTAAGTGTCATTAGGCAAATCAAATCACTTAACCTACCCAACCTTGTCATGTTTTGTTAAGTATCATTAGCCTAATCAATTTACTTAACCCCTTTATCCATGTCATATTTGGTTAAGAGTCATTAATCAAATTAACTTAACCCTATCATGTGACATTAATTACTTAATGCACCCCAACCTCTCACATTAGACTTTGTTGTGGTTACTAGTTAAGCCGGTCGGTTCCGGGTAGCTTTACACCACAACTTGGTCTAACCTCGGGTTCAAGCACAACATGACCAACTTCTCACATTGAGTCCTATTGTTTGCAACTACTAGTTAGGCCGGTCGGTTCCGGGTAGTTTTACGTTGCAAACTCAACCCAACCTCGAGTTGGCCACTTTCATGTTTAGTCTAGTGTCATGTTCATAGTCAAGTTTTCAAGCAATTGGGTAGACCTAACTTAATAGGTAAATTCCCAATGGGTAGACCTAACTTAATAGGTAAATTCCCAAGCTTATGTTTTTATGCATACTTACATGTCAAATTCCATGTTATATTTCAAGTCATGTTTTCAAGTATAAACATATGTCATATTTAACGTTACATGTTGTCATGTTTATACCCATTTACCCAAGTCATATTCATGTCATTATGTTTTCCCATAATGTGAACCCAACGCTTTTTAAACTCGCATGTACGTTCGCAACCACGTAATGGATTAAAAGAAGAGACTTGGCAAAGGCATAACAAAAATGGATATTAAGCCATAAGTTAATCATGGTGGCGAATGAGGCACAAATGTGGTCATTAGCTTGCATGTTACATTCTTAAGCCTCACAATAACATGCATAAACCCAAACTTGGTACATAAACGAATCATGGTGACAAAAGACATGGAATGATGACTAGTAACTCGCATATATCATCATATAAGGGTTATGACTTCATATGCAAGTTGACATAAAGATTATGAAGGTTCTCATGTTGCATAATGCAACATTTCAACATAAAGGTTGTAGCTTTTTGCTCATAAGATCAAGATAATGACTTCATAAACTTGCATAACATGATAGCATGCATCATTCTCAATGATCAAACCCAAACTTTCAACATGAACATTTAACTTCATAGTTAATATCTAAGAGTAGGGAAGGGCTTACATTGCTATGAAGGCCTAAATCGATTAAACTAAAGCTTGTGATGAAGCCTATGCATGCCATCACCCAAAAACCCAAAGATGAACCCTCCAAATCAACAAAAACACTATCTTTATGAACAAAGATCAAAGCTTTTGCCTTGAAATCAACTTGAGAAGCTCTCATACTAACATAGGGACTCTCTAACACTCTCATGATCATGAAACCTCTCATAGGAATGAAGTGGAGGCTAGGATAGTTGAGTGGAGGCCATGAGAGTAGGAATTTTGCCATAGTTTAGTTACATGAGTGAATAATGAGGATTTAGGGGGGTTTAGGGGCTTATTTATAGAAGATTAGGCTAGTTAGGACCCTTAGATTAACCCTAGGACCAACCTGAACCGTCAGATTTCAAGCCAGGCCCAAAAACCTAGCCAAGATAGAAAATAGGTGCACCAGGCCAGAATCAGCCGACAGGGCAAGTCGACAGCCCTGTCGACATGCCTGTCGACATGCATGTCGACAGCCCTGTCGACAGCCAAGTCGACTTGTCTGGGCGGGAATTTTCCCACCTGGCCCCATCTCTGCATGTTTCGAAATTCAAATTTCCCGAAAACTTCTTTGGGCCTTAACCGGGTCATACGGACTTCGATTTACAAAATTTCGGACTCTATTTCGCGTATTTTTCCGAGACGAACGCAATGGCATAGCCCGTTTTACTTGATTCAGAATTTAAAATTAAATTCTGCCTTGATTCTCGTTTTAACATGTTATCGAAATACGAGTTGTTACAGGAAGAAAATCTATATATGGAAAGGTTCTTGACATTGAAGCAAGGAAGCTCATCAGTGAAAGAATATGTCAATAAATTTAATCAGTTAGCAAGGTTTGGCTTGGACTTAGTGAACACGCGGGAGAAGAAGGCGCTGAGGTTCGTGAATGGCTTGAATGAACCATTGCAAGGGTTGGCTATGACCCACATCCCGGTGGGGGCCACCTTTGAGAAGTTAGTAGAAATGGCGCTTATGCATGAGGAGAAAAGCGCTAAAGCTGATAAGGCACCCGAGAAGAAGGGGGATCAGAAGAAACCACAACAGCAAAACAAGAAGGGTGGTAAAGACAATAACGGCAAGGGAAAGAAGAAATGTTTTAACTGTGGGACACCAGGCCATCTCAGCAAGGATTGCCGAAAGAAAAAGAAGACAGGCTGTTTTCATTGTGGCGATGCGGGACATTTAGTGAAGGACTACCCAAAGAAGGGGCAGAGGGCAGGAGCTACCTCGGGAGGACAGGTGCAGGCTCTTATGGCACCAGGGCAGGCAAGGGGACAAGTTCAGGCTCTCGCGGTCCCACCGCTGCAAGAACGAGGTAGAACCATTTCTATTGAAAGCTTAGTTTTTCTGTTTGATCATCCTGTCCGTACCTTATTCGATTCGGGCGCATCACTTTCGTTTATCTCTACATCATTAGTTGAATCACTGCACTTAAACACCAGTTTAGTAGAGGATCCCTTAGTTGTTTCGAATCCAATTGGGGGCTCAGCTTATTTATCTATGATGTGTTTGGATTTGAAAATTTCCATACTTAGCGTTGAATTTAGATGTGATGCTTATGTGTTGGGCTTCACGGGCTATGGGCTAATTTTAGGAATGGATTGGTTATCCAGAAATGGGGCCGTTCTTGATTGTGAAAGGAGAGTAGTTAGGCTCGTGACTCGCCTTGGCAACACTCTCGAAATCTTCTGTAATCCCATAAATTCGGTTATGCTAAGTTATCTAGAATCGCTTGACGCGTCTGAGGAAAATCTACGATCTGTTAGAGTGGTCCGAGAATATTCGAATGTGTTTGAGGAGGTGAAGGGCTTGCCTCCGAAGCGGGAGATAGATTTTCGAATATATCTTGTGGATAATGCGAAACCAGTATCTTTGCCAGTACGCCACATGGCTCCACGTGAAAGGAGGGAACTCGGTAAGCAAGTGAAGGAGTTGCTTGAGAAGGGGTTCATAAGACGAAGTATATCGGAGTGGGGTGCTCCAGTAGTATTTTCCACGAAGTCGGATGGGTCCCTTAGACTGTGTGTGGACTATAGAGAACTTAATAAACTTACTAAGAAGAATAGACACCCACTGCCGAGGATTGACGATCTCTTCGATCAGTTAGTTGGCGCCTCAGTGTTTTCGTAGTTGGACTTAGCCACTGGGTTCCATCAGTTGAGAGTGGCTGAGGATAGTATAGACAAGACTGCTTTTAGGACTCCGGACGGTTTCTATGAATGGCTAGTGATGCCCTTTGGTTTGACAAACGCCCCAGCATATTTTGTTGATTTGATGAGTAGGGTGTTTAGGGAGTACCTTAATAAATTCGTAGTAGTCTTTGTCGACGACATCTTAATCTTTTCTAAGGATGAGGAAGAGCATGCCCTACATCTTAGGGAAGTGTTGGAGACCCTACGAGCGCATAGCCTTAAGGCTAAATTTTCTAAGTGTCACATCTGGAGGAAGGAAGTACGATTCTTGGGGCACGTGGTTTCCAAAGAAGGGATAGCCGTGTATCCCACGAAGGTGGTGGCCATCCAAGATTGGAAGGTCCCTAAAAATGCTACCGAAGTGAGAAGTTTCTTGGGGTTGGCTGGCTACTATAGGAAGTTTATCAAAGACTTTGCAAAGATATCAGCTCCATTGACACGCTTGACGAAGAAGAACCTAGTTTTCACATGGGACGTAGATTGTGATGATGCATTCCAACGTTTGAAGAGAGCTTTGACTTCAGCCCCAGTCTTAGTATTGCCAGACGGGAGTAAGCCGTTTACCGTTTATACTGACGCTTGTGGGACAGGACTCGGCGCAGTCTTAATGCAAGAGGGCAGGGTAATAGCCTATGGTGGAAGGCAGTTGAGAGCGCATGAAAAGAATTACCCCACGCATGACCTAGAGTTGGCCGCTATCGTTTTCGCGCTTAAGTCTTGGCGTCATTATCTTCTTGGCGAGAAATTCGAATTATTCACTGACCACAAGTCTATAAAATACCTATTCTCTCAAAAGGACTTGAACTTAAGGCAGCAAAGGTGGATGGAGTTCTTAGCGTCCTACGACTTCGAAATAGCCTATACCCCTGGCAAGGGTAACGTGGTGGCAGACGCCTTAAGTAGAAAAAGATTATCCTTAAGTCCTTTGTTTGTTGAGCGGCGAAGTTTAGAATTCATTTCGATGTTTGACTTTAGACCTTCCGTTGACTTCGTACCCGGTTTGCTAGCATTCTTGGAGGTCAGACCTACGCTTTTGGGACGGATTGGCGAGGCACAGCGAGACGACCCGCAGTTGGTTGAGTTAGTAGAAAAACTCAAAGGAGGGGAGTCATCAAGCCATCTCCGTAGGTATACCCTAGATGATAAGGGTTGGTTACGTAGGGACGGTAGACTTTGTGTACCAAAAGACGATGACCTAAGGAAGACTATTCTTGACGAAGCACATCATTCGAAGATGACCATTCATCCCGGCGGGGACAAGATGTACAAAGACATGAAGAGAGTTTACTTTTGGGCCGGCATGAAGAAAGACGTGGCCGAGTATGTCGTTAGATGCTTGGTATGCCAACAAGTAAAAGCGGAGCAAAAGAAACCCGGTGGGTTGCTTCACCCATTGGAGGTTCCACTATGGAAGTGGGAAAGTGTCTCGATGGATTTTGTGGATGGATTACCGCGATCGAGGAGGGGTAATACGGGGATTTGGGTTATAGTAGATAGACTTACTAAGAGCGCCCATTTCATTCTCGTAAAGAGTAAGAGGACTGCTCCATGGTTAGCCTCCGTATACGTTCGAGAAGTAGTTCGTTTGCACGGTGTTCCTTCTAGCATAGTGAGCAACCGCGATCCTATTTTCACTAGCGAATTTTGGAGAAGCTTACAAGAGGTGGTAGGGACTCAGTTATGTTTGGGCACCGCATATCATCCTCAGACGGACGGCCAGACCGAGAGGGTGAATCGCATTCTAGAGGATCTGTTGAGGCTATGTATCCTAGACTTTGGGGGTACGTGGGAAGAGCATCTTCCATTGGTGGAGTTCGCATATAATAACAGCTTTTAGTCCAGCATTGGTATGGCACCATTCAAAGCTCTTTATGGACGACCTTGTCGTTCACCTACATGTTGGTGGGAATCTACAGATAAGATCTTACTTGGGCCCGATATGATTAGGGAGACTTCGGAGAAGATCGACTTGATTCGAAGGAGGATGAAAGCAGCGCAAGATAGGCAGAAATCTTATGCGGATAAGAGGAGGACATATCTCGAGTTTGAAGTTGGGGACATGGTCTTTGTCAAAGTGTCTCCATTACGAAACGTTGTTCGCTTTGGGTCCGTTGGGAAATTAGCACCAAGGTTTGTAGGGCCGTTTCCTATTAAGGAGAGGATTGGACGGATGGCGTATAGAGTGGAGTTGCCCGAGAGACTTAGTGGTGTACATGACGTATTCCATGTGTCACATTTGAGGAAGTGCTTGCATGAGACCGCGAAAGTGGTAGAGCCGAGCTTTCTTAGAGAGGTGGAGATAGAGCGTGATGTGACAATTCGACGAGCTCCTACACGCATTCTTGGGTCGGAGATCAAGAGGTTGAGGAATCGAGAGGTCAGACTAGTCAAAGTGCAATGGGGAGATGATGAGAGCAACGCTACTTGGGAGACGGAAGAGAAGATGCGTTCACGATACCCTTTTCTTTTTGAGGGTATGTCCTTTAATTTCTCCTTTATCGCTTAGCTTGTACTTATCTTATCTTTAGTATATCCTCTAGCTAGTATCTTTGACCTTTAGTTAGGATAATCCTATGGTTGAAACATGTGTTTGAGACATGTTATGTATGGTGGATGCAAGTGTTTGCTAGTGGTTGCTCGTGGATGCATATACACACACTATTAGGCAACAGATCGGCTCAGTCACTTCATATTGCATATATATGGATGTATTTAGTAAAATGGATGTATAATGGTTATATTATCATATAGTTGCTGCATTCGGGTGGATGGTTGTGCACGCATATAGAATTAATATGTATCATTAGGAATCTTTTGCATACATATTGGACGCATGGCACTATCATGAATTGCACTAAGGAGGTCGACTGAATCAGTAGACCGCCTAATTTTGCATTAGATATGGACATATACACACACTGTGCATATAAACATTAAAGCATTAGAAGTCTTTTAAGGACAATGGATGCTGGTGTTTGATGGTTGAGTAGATGGACGATTAGATGGTAGGATATACATTCTTCTTGACTTGGAGATTTCGGGGACGAAATCCTTTAAGGAGGGGAGAATGTAACACCCCGTAATTTTATAACATTAAAATTCACAAATTAAAGTATACTTAATTTTTAGAAAAGAATTAAGTGAAATGGGTTGCGCAGAGATATATATATATTGATATATATATATATACATATAAATTAAAAATTAAATAAATAAATATGCGAAAAAGTTCAAAACAGCGAATTGGGAGGGGGAATAACCGAACCGGCCCATTTTTGAGGTCGACCCGAGCCTCACTGGGTCGACTAGGGGTTAATCCAGGGTGTTTGGCTGTCAACCCGTGGGCCGATTCGCTCAAATGCAGATTTTGCATTTGATTGGTTCTCATGGTTCAGGGTTAATCTAATGGTCCTAAATAACTTCCTACACCTATAAATACATCCTAATGCTAACCCTAAACCTAATTAAAATAGAATAGTTACCGTCGCCATGGAAATCAATGGAGCGGCCGCCAACTAAGAAAGAAGTAAAGAAAATTCAATTCTAATTCTCTCAACCCGAAAGCAAAGCAAAACTCTCTCTTTTCTTCTCTAAATTGTGAGTATGATGATCTTAACAAGATTATTATCATTTTAATTAGGTTGAGTTATGAATGGATTATGAGTAGATGATGTGAATTATCATATATGTTGTTGTAAACCCCTTTTGCTATCATGTATATTGTAAATCCAATGTTATGTGATGATGATATCTTATATGTTGTAAATCATGCTATGATGATGTTATGTATGTTGAAAGTTTCTATGCTAAGTTGTGATGAATCATACATGTTAAAAAGGCCATGATGTTACCATCTATGCTAGTTAGTTCATATTAATTAAATCATCATGTTTGGGTTATGTTGATCTATATAACAAGTCACATATGCAAGTTAGATTGATTAGAAAAGTTATGAACATATGCCAAGACATCTATTATGACATCTAGAATTATGCTATGACATATGTGATATCCTATGCTAGTTCACACCATCATTATGTTGCCTAAAAACCCCATATGCAAGTTTATGTATAGATTTGGGCTATGATCATATCATGTAAATTGAGACATTTAACAAGTTGACACCTTTTGATCCTTAACATGTGTAGTTTATGCAAGTTTCACCCCTATTATGATTAGATTTATTTTAATTGTCTATATGTTGTGATAATTTATCTTTGTGCTAGGTGTTAGACTATACAAGTCTAGCCTATATTATGCGTTGATTAAGCGAACGTATAAACGTGGGGTAGGGGCAATATTAAGGATTTAATATTAAAAAGTTGGGGTGCGATTGATATGATTTTGCATTCCATAAGTGGATGGCCATAATTGAGTCAATTATGGACATCATTAAAAGTTGAATTAATTAATAATTTGAATAGGGAATTATTAAAACTGGGGTAAAAGAATTTAAGTGTTAATCAATGCTTAGGACACGAGGTTGGACTCGTTTGTGACGTAAACCTGCCCGGACCCGCCCGGAAAATCCAATGGTCACAAATGTCAGCCCAATGTGAGAGGTCCTAGGCCTAAACTAAAGCATAACAGTTGTAAAGACACGAGATTAGACTCTTTTATGGTGTAAGACTGCCCGGACCCGCCCGGCAAATCCAGCTGCCATAAATGCCAGTCTAATGTGAGAGGTCTTTATGAGGTTATGGCCTGAATGAATTAAGAAATACTTAACCAGGTAAACATGTAAAGTGGGACATGGGGGTTAAGTAGGTGCCTTGGGTGGCACGAGGAATCTAGGGGGTGCCCTTAGTGGCATGTGAAATACGATTAGTAAGACTTAACCAAACACACATGTAAATGAACATGACTAAGAGGGTTAAGTGGGATATACTAGTGACAAGCTTAGGTGGGTAGCTTGTGGGGGCCCATTTCGACCAGTATCCCAAACGTATCTTTGTGGGCTCGACCCAAGTCGAGGACGGGACACGCATGCTGGGTTCGACTGTAAGAGGCCAAAATGGGGAGCGGTGGCAACGCAAGTCCAACGGGTTTCGTATGCGTGTGTGGACCCGGGCTGGTAGGTAAGACGTTGTTGCATCGTGTAGGTATAAGCCATGCATTCTCAAGTTGTATCGGGTTGCCACTTTAGGGGAGTGATACACCCCACTGTGGGGCCAGCACGGGTATCTACGAGTAGGGAGCCGATCGAAAGTGGGTAGTGGGGTACACCTAGTGGAGATAGGGGCAGACGACACCTATGTAGTCAGCTAGGGGTACGTAAGGCTATTTATAAAGTTTCTGTGTGAAGCAAGTGGGATCAAACAATAGGGTGACTGGTGTGGTGCAGTGTAGTAATGTGCGGTGCAATGTAGTAATCATTCGTTAGTAATTAGGTGTGTCTTTACCGTTATCTTTAACGTTATCTTAAACGCTATCTTTATCTTCCTAAGAGTTCATAGACATTTACTTGTCTTCCAGCTTATGCCTTAGTCTAGTTATTTTGATAATAGTATTGTTAGAATTATCATACTCGCTAGACTTTATGTCTGACCCCCTCTATTTCTATCCTTTTTCCCCCTCCAGGTCCTCAGGTTGGGCCCAGCTCTAATGGAGTTTGATTGAATTGCTTCATCTCTCATTGGAAAGCTTGGACCGTTGAAGTAAAGTCCAGCTTGTTATCTTTTTAATGGCTATTTATGTAATGGGATTATGTATTTTGTTTTTATGAAGATGGATATTGTACTTGGTTATGATCTATGGTTTTATGATGTAACAAACATGTTTAATTTCCGCTGAAATAAAATGAAGTTTTAGATTTCCAAGTACTATTTATTATCTGTCTTGTTGTAATTTTTCTGTTCTATATTCACTTATAACCTCCATGGAAGTTAATGCATTCCCTTTGTGAGTGACATTAATGGACATGGGGTGTTACATAGACTGATGAGCCGTACCCCCAATAGGATTTGAGACAACAACGGGATCCACTACTATACTAGTATCTAGGTGCAGAGACTCAACAACAGAAGCAGATATAAACGAATGTGAAGCACCAGAATCAAACAAAGTACGTACAGGATGATCGAAAAGGAAAATCAAACTATCAATAGAAATGTTTCTACCTCTCTCTTGCGTAGTAGCCATGAGAGCATGAACCTGCCCTCCAGAAGTAGATCATGTCCTCTGTCCTTGCCTCCTTGGGCAGTCTTTAATCATATGTCCTGCCTCACCACATTGGAAGCAACCCGTCCACTTCTTCTTCCTACAGTCCTTCTTCAAATGGCCAGGTATTCCACATTTGTGACACTTTCTTTTCTCTGAGCCCTTGTTATCCTTACCGCCCTTATTTTGTTGTTGATGTGCCTTCTTTGGTTCCGCTTTCTTATCCTGTGCACTAGCACCTTTCTCCTCTTCATGTATCAACGCCATATCAACCAGATTCTCGAAAGTAGCCCCATAGGAATGTGGGACATAGCCAACCCGTGTAATGGTTCATTCAGACCCTTGTCAAATCTCAAGGCCTTCTTATGTGGTGTATTAACTAATTCCATACCAAATCTTGCTAACTGGTTAAACTTGTTAACGTACTCCTTCACAGAAAAACTCTCTTGTTTCAAAGCCAAGAACCTCTCCATGTATAAACTCTCCTCCGCTTGTGAAAGAAATTTCAACTCGAACTTTTTTCTTAAATCCATCCACGTCTCCACTGCATTTCCTCCATTAGTTACTTCCCACCAAAAGGAAGCTTCATCCTTCATCAACCAAGCAGCTAGCTGAACCTTCCTTTCATCGTCTATCTCAAAGATACCAAACAAGTCCTCCACTTCCTTGAGCCAATTCCGGGCCTCAATAAACGTCTCAGTTCCATAAAACAGTTTTCCGCCCATCGCACGGAAGTCTTTGCATATCTTAGAAAAAGCGTCTACACGGGGAGGAGGAGGAGTGGCTGCATCTGGGGGAGGAGGAGCGTTTGCTGGGCCTGCGGTAGTAGCCCCAGCCTCCAGATACCTTCTGAACCAGCCCGGTATCTGTACGCCCTTGGGTATATTGGATTCCCCAGACATGCTGAAAGGAAAAAGGAAGAGATTCAAAACAGAGAATCGAAAGAAAGATATATGGCTTTTGGGGAATACTTTTTTCATAATAAACTTTTCTCTTGAAAATACCTTCTTTAAAACATGTTTTTGAAAATGATTTTCAAAATCTTTTATTTGTTCTGGTAACCTTCAGCTCTGATACCACGTGTAACACCCCACGTCCGTTATTGTCACTCACTAAGGGAATGCATTAACTTTCATGGAGCGTTATAAGTGTATAGAACATAACATCACAAGATAGATATATAAAATGGTACTTAAAAATTAAAAATTTATTCATTGCAGCGGAAAAGAAAAACATGTTTGGTTACAACATCAAAACCACATACTAATGCCAATTACACAAATATCCATCTTTAACAAAATTATTATCAGAGTACATAAAAGCAAAACCATAATCGAACTCCAAATAGCCATAATGAAAAAGAGATAAGGTTGAGCATTACTTTCAACACTTCCAAGCACTTCAAGAAGGAAGAGATCCAAGTCAAGCTTCACTAATCCCACCCTGAGGACCTGGGGGGTGGGGGGAAGAAAGAATAGAGGTGAGACAAAAAGGGTCAAACATAAGTCTGGCGAATCTAGAGACTTTAACAATATAATCAGTAAAATAACAGGATAAGAACATAAACTGGATATAAGAGATGACTGTAACATAAGCAGATGTGATAAGGTAAACAAGGTAAGCAAGATAGGACATCGACTGCGCTCCAAACCACTATAAGATATGCTCTGCACCGTACCAACATACTAGTTACATATTAAGAGATGATCCCTCACTACTAATCATAATAATGGTAGCTTCGTGTACTCCTAGCTGCTCTCGTAGGTTCCCCACTTGCTCCTACCACCACTAGTTGTACCCACTACCCTTCCCATTTGATCGGCTCTCTAACCTCATAGATACCTATGCTGGTCCCATAATAGGGGTTATCACTCCCTAAGGTGGCAAGCCCGATACTACTGAATTGCACAGCTTATACCTACACGATGCAACAGCGTCTTACCTACCACCCCAGACCTACGCATGCACATGACTCCGTTGGACTTGCACTGCCATCGCTA
Source organism: Allium sativum (assembly GCA_030737875.1). Classification (NCBI taxonomy): domain Eukaryota; kingdom Viridiplantae; phylum Streptophyta; class Magnoliopsida; order Asparagales; family Amaryllidaceae; genus Allium; species Allium sativum. The sequence continues at coordinate 847,145,150 of CM060922.1, read as the reverse complement.
ACTCTTTATTGACCTCTTACAATCAACCCCAGTAAAGTGTCCCTGCCCTCGACCTAGTTCGAGCTCATATAGATACTAAAATGGGTTACTGGTTGAAAAGGGTCCAGACACTTGACACAAGCTTCCCTCCTAAGCTTGGTCCCCACTAGGAATTCCCACTTAACCCCTCTTTATTCCCATGTCTAATCACATGTCTCATCTTGGTTAAGTGCATTAATTATGTTTCACATGCTACCCATGTTACCCACTTAACCTTTTATTATCCACATGTCTAATCACATGTCTTATCTTGGTTAAGTGTTCATTAGTTAATTATAATTGTAATCTTGCAAGACCTCCCACATTAGATTGTCGGTTTGCGGTTGCTGGATATGCCGGGCAGTTCCGGGAAGGCTTATACCGCAATCCGAATCTAACCTCGTGTCTTTGCATAATTACGCATCTAATTTCTGCTTTTGACCTCTCACATTAGATTACCGTTTTGCAGTTGCTGGATATGCCAGGCGGTTCCGGGCAGGCTTATACTGCAATCCGAATCTAACCTCTTGCCATAGGCGTTTATTATCACTTTCTTGATTCAAGCCCCAATTTCAAATCTTGGATTATAATATATTCCAATCACCCATAATTTCCAATCTAAATTATGTTTATAATTTTAATCCAAATTATGCCTGTAATCTCATGTGTACAAGTTATGACAAATCTCATGTATACAAGTTATACACAATTATGCCCAAACCAGTTTCTATGGTTACCAACAATTTATGCTAATAATCTCATTTTATTACATATTTCCCAAAATTTTCCCAATCGTTCCAACGTTATTCGTACGCAAATCTCAATGCAATATGCTTAGGCTCGAAATAGCCTAATCTCAAAAGGAAAAAGGGAAAGAAGAAGGGGAGAGAATCAAAACATCAAAACTGGCATAAACATACAAATAGGCATGTGGAGTAAATAACGACAAAATAGATCAGATAGGCATATGATAATAGCAATTGGGAATGAATCTGAAGGATAAAAAATTACAAAACTTGATATGATTCATCTTATTTACAGGCATATACATCATATCCAATTTACAATTGTATCAAAATTACTTTTTAATTTAATTATATGTGAAAGTAACATAGACTCACATCGATAGGATTCTTAGAGAAGAGAATTAGGTGTTGTTGTAGCAATTCTGGTCTTTAATAATCTCTACTTTGATTGTTTGTAGATCGGATCTTTTAATTGGAATACTCCTATTCTGATTTGTTTTGGTGGAAAAGAAAGGCTAGTTTAGATTAGAGCAGCATGGAGGCTAGGGTTGAAGCAAACAATGAGATTAGGTTAGGTTTAGGTGTTTATTTATAGGTGTATTAGGTGAATTAGGACCTTTAGATTAGATTAGGAACCATCTGAACCAACCAGATCAGAAAAACACGTCATCCAGCCAATCCCAGAGAGACACGTCATCATGGAACTCTCCAGAATTCTGCTGATCTGGCACAGCCTGGGCGCACTTGCCAGGTGCTCCAGTGCATTTTTTTATGCCGCACTTCACAAGTGCGCCAGTTATCCTAGCTAGTGTTCTGATTTTTAACTTCCTTCGTCCATAACTCCCTCATACGGTATCCGTTTTACTCAAACTTGGACTCTATCTCAAGCAGAATTCCGAGACGAATGCAATGGCGTAACCCGTTTTGCTTAATTATTCTTTAATTATCCCTTATGTCATGTTTTAAAATTATGGGTTGTTACACAATCAGTAACCCAAGTAGTGGTAATTGTTTGTCTGATACCACACGTTCTCAATACTGGTTAATAACCCGCTTGTCATCTCCACGATGGAAATCATCATTAACATCAAATCATTAAATTCTATTAGACGAGTCTATAATTAAATGATAAAATATATCTTCATATCCCATACCATGAGCTTTACTATATGATTTAATCTTAAGCATGCCTTCTCGAAAGGTGTAGAAATGTGTGATTTTATATATAGAAAATACTTGGTTTTACGAAAACAAAATTATAAAATAATTTTGAAATCATTTGAATTTATTCTTTAAAAGCCTTTATAAATCTCAAATTTATAATGTTACCTTGAGATGATTTACCTTTAAAACTCAAAATAAAGAAATCAGTTTGTCTCAAAGCAATAGAAAAACTATACATGTGTGTGTGTGTGTGTATATATATATATATAATTGCTTTAAAATCCAACATTATAAACGTGCATGTGTGTAACTCCACCAAAATTCACCACAAAACATAACATCTAGCATCCGAAGAAAGCTTGCCAACTCAACTATGAACTACATGGAACACTACTCGAAATTATCGCAAGAGAGAGCTACAAAACATGATGGAATTCACAAGAAGTTTATGCGATCCGTATAGCAGATCCTATACATTGTAGGCTTTCATTGTCATGGTTGAATCCATACTTAAACAACATGAATAGACTTTGGAATGTCATCAAGAAACAACAAGAATCAAAGGGGAAGTCGTAGATTGTTCTTTTTTTCATTTCTTATTTTGCAAAAGTATTATAATCAGTATCGATCCTTAAATCGATATTGATCCTCAAATACTTGGAAAAAATTTCCAAGATTTTGAAGTCGTCCCCTTACCCCTTATAAACAGTTCGATATGAACCCCTCCGATGTTCTTCTTCCATTTTCGTATCCTTAAGGCCTTAGAGGAAAACCTAGAAACTTTGAATCTCCATAGACCCACCACCATACGTCGACATACCCTAATCATCACTAGGCCTTGAAGGCTGCCAAGTTCTTTCATCCCACCAATCAATGACTAATCACAGGTGAAGTGAACCGATTTAGTTGGGTTGTGTTAGTTGTTGACCGAATCAAAATTGCTTCATTGTGGTTTGCTTTGTATGGAGGTGGCCATAGGAGGAGAGGCTCACGATGGTGTAGTCAAGACAGGTGGATGATGTTGGTGGCCATGATCGTAGAGGAGTGGGCCATATGAATATAGGAGGGGTTCGAAACTGAAGAGGTGTCATGGCCTGCGGAGTACGGATATGGGGAATAGAGGGGAACACAAAGTTTCCGAGGAGATGAGAAAAAAGTACAAGTCCAAGGGGATACGAGTTGAGGATTTGCTATCTCGGGTGGAATGGATAATTTTTCTAAGTCCTGGGATTCAAAAAGAAGTTGTCGTATACCATGGACTTAGAAGAAATCTCATGTTTTTAGAGAAGGATTTCGTAGCCTGGAAGATGAAAAGTAGGGAGATGAAAAAGTAAGTAGGTTAGGATCGGTGGAGAAGTGAGGTGAAGGATCTTAAAGGAAAATACGGGTGAAGTGAAGCATGTGTTTTGTGATATGAAGGACAAATTCGTATCCCCAAACACTTGGGGTTTTTCGAATAATATTTTTCAGGAGTCGAAGCATGCAGGACCAGAATTTCTGTTTTTTTGGGGATATGAACCGAAATTCGTATCCAATAACACTTAGGAAATTTTCGACTTTGAATGTTTTTTGTCATTGAATTCGAGTCATTTCACAATGATGTGTGATTAGGTCGGGACTAAAATTGAACTATTCATCGAATAATTCCTTGAGGCTTGAATAACAAACTCGTTCGGACTGAAAATTCGGACATGCACATAGGACTAGAGCATAAACTCATATTATGGCCATATAATTGATCCATAAATTCCAGGACTCAATTCTCAACCAAACCACAATGTTATTGCGACTCAAGTTGAATTATACGACATTAGCTAGCAATGAGATGGTTCTAATTAAGAAACTGGAAATCATCGCCATGTCGTAAGTATTTTACTATAAATGGATCAGCACGCACAACACTTCATATTCCACGTTAGTTTACACCAACACGAGGTACATATTTCAGTGTGGTAACTAATGTAATTATCTTGAAAGTATAGTTTGCAATGGAAAATTGAGGTTCTAGACGACTCCAAAGCTCGGAAGTCGAAATTGTAGAACCTTCATCGAATTCGACTGAATCTTTATAAGATTCCAGCCCAATGAGCAGTGAGCGTGAGAATTTTGAAGATTCCACCCGTTCTCAACAAGTAAGCTCGCCTAACAAGCACGATCAGTTGGTGCAGTCCAATGGATCATAACATTTAGCCGAGCATGTCGATGAACCGATGGTTAGGAAGTGGTGGAACAGGCAAGAGTTTGCCTGAAAGTGGAGGAGGATGTTGGCGATGAATAAGATGGATTTCATGTAGCGCCAGATATGATGTGAGATATCGCTATTCTTGATAATCCTCCATATTTGATCGTCCCAAGAATCGATGAAGCTGCGCTGTGCCAGATTTGAGTAAAGTAAGGAACAACTAAGAATAATGTCTTGGTCCCCTGGAGGAACGGTAGGGTGCACACCCCCCCAAAAGGTGTATAATCCTTAGAACAGACACATGTGCTCTATCGGGTGCGTGCCCCCATCGTGCACATACATTCAAGATATTATGTGCTTTTTTCCTCTGTCACCGACATAACATCATCCAAACGTGTGTGTATATTCTATACATAGAATGGTTGGGTGTGGAGCCGACTGGGGAAGACATTCGATGTGTCTACTCCTCAAAGATAAAAAGCATCTCGCCTTCCCTCATCTATCTTGAGGCACATGCCAATAGTCTCATCATTCTTGGGGAGTGAAACAGGATGAATTACTTCGAGCACGATTAGTTCTATGTTAGATGCCCTTCGGGATTCACGAGGACATGGCTTGCAGGCCGTAATTACTTTAATGCGTATGCTATATTTCTAGTTAATTGAGTCGTAAGCTCCAAACTAACTTGAAATTTTATGTGGAAGGCATCCCTCGGATTCTAAGGGGTGGTATTTATCTTGACAGAGTCTTGTCTCTAAGGGATGTTCCGAATGCATTCCGTGGTGCCCAGACTTTGCTGTCGGACCATCAACTCCATACTTATCAGGCTTACTTCCTGATGGTTGTTCAACGGGTTGTAATAGTGAGGATGAAGGAGTGATGGAGGCTGAGGGAGGAAAATTTCCTCCAGGTCCACAAGAAGAAATTCCCTTTGTCATGCTTCGTGACGGAAGATGTTGAGTGTGCACAATGTTTTCCATGTGTCATTTCTACAGAAGTGTGTGCATGATTCGAACGTGGTGGTATCTCCGAAACAGTACGAAGGCCTAGAAGCCGAGACTATAGTTTCAATATCTCGTAGCCGCTTAGCTATGTGGGGAATGACACGAAACAGCTTTATAGGATGACGGTTAAGCTAGTCAAAGTTCAATGGAGTGAGGAAGATGACGATTGTACGTGGGAAACGGAAGAGAGTACGAAGACGATCCATCCATAACTCTTCGTTGGTAAGGCCCATTAATGTCGTGTCACCTTACACCACTGTAACTTGTACTATTCTAAGAGTTCCGCGTGTTAGGATAAGACTACGATGCATGGCTTGATGGATGCTAGTTTGGATGACAGATTCGCTGCTCGTGGATGATAAGCATGCGGAATTGTTTCTGGTTGTTGTGTTTGCTTAGGATTTCGGGAGTGAAATTCCTAAAGGGGAGGGGGAGCATGTTACGACTCGCATTTTACATATCGGAGAATCGTAAAATACTTTTATTTAATTCCCTAAGGGTCGGATCATTCTCATATTTTGATATTTTGTTTATGGGGATGTGAGACATGTCCATAATTTTTATCAATTTTATTTGTGACCATTTTACACCTGTCAGCTTTGTACAAGGCATAACTTTTGACTGGGATCGAATCAGGTGCTGAGATTGATTTCATTAAAAAGGAAATGATGTTTCCAATTCCGCAGAGTGGTCACATTAAAAATTGGGTTAAGCGGTTTGGAAGGAATCACCACTTTAGTACTACACAATTTCTAGACAAACTAATTAGTCATTAGTGGGATGATTAGTGAGGCCCATTAAAGCTAGGAGATGTTGGCTATAATTAGAGGGGTAGAGGCAAAGAGAATGGTTTAGTTTCTACATTTCTCATTTGGTTGAGCTCGTGATTGTCCTTACTCAATCGAATACATCTCCACTCCATTAAATTCTTATATCTACATTAGAAGATTGAATCAACATCAAGAAAGAGTAGATCGCATTAAATTGGTTGATTTGAAGATCGTTCTTTGTTGTTCTTCGTTGTCTGGATTAGAGATTCAACGATTTGAAGCTACTTGGTGGACTTGGCGAGTGACAAGCATCTCTCACATGGATTCAATCAAGTATATGGGTTTTTTGATTTTATCTTCATCATTTCAAGTCATTTTGACCTAGATCTAATAGAGGTAAGTAAATATTTAATTTGAAGCACCATAAGATCTAATCTAGCAGGATTATAATGTTAAATACATATGATAATTCTGTGTTTATGCAAGTTAGATCCATTTATTTATTCGTTTATTGTTTAACCATGATTTGGTGAATTCTATATGATTAAATGGTGACTCTTGATGTGTTAATGATGGTAGATAGTTGATTTGTTGTGCTATAAATCATTTGAGTGAAATTGTTTAATTCGGGTGAGTTGCATGTATTGATGCTCGTTGCTTAATGGTTGATCGGTTAAAAGTTGATGGATCGGATCAGTTTGGGTGATGGATCAGTCGTATAACTTGGACCGTTGGTGTTTGGAAATGGATCGGTATTGACATAGCATGGATCGGCCAAGTTTTGTGGATGGATCGGTTGTAAGGATCTGGAGACGGATCAGCCATGAAAAAGTCGATGGATCGCATGAAAAATTCGATGGATTGGTGATGAAATCATGGATCGGGGAAGGTTGATCCATGATGGATCGGTGACCAAAATAATGGATCGTGCAAGCTTAATTTGATGGATCGGCAAGGGTAAAACACGGCAAATCATTGGATCGGCTCGAGTGGCGTGTGACGGGTCGGGCCGAAACTTGAATGGATTGTCGCGCAGAGAAGGATGGATCAGGAAACATAGGATATGCCGATCTGCTGATGTGCGCACGGTGAATTATGAAATCGGATCGAGGCAATCTGATGGATCGGGTAATTGATGAACCATAGCATTCGGCGGAAACCCTATGTAAAGTGGTGGACCGTTATACATACAAAGCGATGAACGTTGTGTATCAACTGTCGACCAAACAAAGTTTGTTTTTGGTCCGAGAATGGATGTAGCTTCGATGTGAATTCAAGGTGGAATGTTCGAAGCATCGTAAAGTGTTCGTTGATCAATGAAATGCAACAAATGTGAAAACGACTCAAGGATGTTTGAGTTCGTAGATAATGGTTGCTCGAGAAAGTGCTTGAGCTTATGGATAGTCGTCGATGATGACAACTATAGTTATTGAAGGCCGAGGGATTATCGTTAGTTCGAGGTTCTGGCGAACTCAAAGCAGGGGTACAATAGTGATACGTAAAAGACTACATGATTAGTCGAGTACCCTTGGTATCGATGAAAAGCCTAGATACGTATCGATGAAAGGCGTATGGGGTTTTGCTAGAACCGAGGTTACCATTAGCTCTTGACCGATGACAAAGTGGGCCAATCATACGATTAACGATGGTTTCAAGGCAGGATATGCGGTGATAGCCAAAGTCATTTATGTTAATTGCTTTGCTTGTATCATCTTGTGTAGATCGTTCGAAGTCGAAGAGACATCTCTTGGGTGCTTGTCTTATGTTGGTTTAGGCCTTCGGGGCTTGTGTTTGGGAGATCTTGATCTTGATTAGGATGATTTACACTGGATAACTGGGTGTTGTGTCTACTACTGTTTGTTGCTTTTCTGATTGTTCCTTAAGGCTATCACTATTGGATGTGGAGAAGACGGGTTTGAGTTTCTTCTCTGTTGTTGTTGGCAGATTAGATGATTGATCTACATATTCTCATATACTTTATTGATGATGTTAGATATCTGTTTATCGCTCATTAGGACTATTGTCTGACTCAAGTTTTTATGTATCCCTTTTATTACCTTCGGATTTTCATCAATAATGTTGTGGATGGCAGACTAGGTAGCAAATGACAGGTACTAAACCTTGATGAGGATGATGTCGTAGAGATAAGACGAGCAGGAGGCTTACATATTATTTTTTACTATACATACTAGTTGTTTCTAATGTTTTTTTTGATGTATTATTCTTTGAGTGACTTATAGTGAAGCATTTTGTACAAACTCTTATGATGTAGTCCAGTGATGTATGGATATTCTCATGATGATATGAAAGTTTAAGATTCTGCTCAATTATGCTTCACTATTATTGCCAGTTGTATATATTCTATTATATTTTATCCCTGCGCTGTGAGTTATACGATAGGTTCTGCTTGTATTATTTTACCCGGATGATCGTCCATAGCTGCCTGGCAAGGCTTTTAGCCCATTATTCCTCTTGTTAAGTGCAGGAGTTAAAGGCGGTCGTCACATGTAATCTTTTAAAATTTTGAAATTTGAAAACTTTTCAAGAAATCTTTTTCTATATTTACATTTTTTGCAAGTTCTTTTTTAAAAGTTCTAACTCTATGGCTAAGTGCAAAGTGGTTTCTGACTTTTGCAATTTCCAAATTCTTTGCGCAAAATTACATTTCTTTGTCTAAATTTCTTCTTCACATAAAATCCTACCAAAGTATGTCTGAAATGAGACCAGTGCCACTTTTACGCTAACTGCATATATATAAACTCCTAATCCATCTTTCTCTTTCTTACTCTTTCCCAATTTATATGACCCTACTACATAATTCACTAATATGAAATACTAAAGTTTCAAATATCAACACATGAAATCTTCTCTCTCTTTTATTTTTTCAAACCTTTTGTACACTTTCTACCTCATCCACTCATGGGTCTATAATCCTCAAACTTCCGTAATCATTTCCTTTGTGTATGAAACCAATACCCCAACTTTCTCTATGTGTTTTTCGCTTAATTAGCAGATTACTTTATGGATATGTATTTATATGTTAAAAATACAAATACGCTAACTCACTATCTATATAGGATACCAAATGTAACAACCCGAATTTCGATAGACTGGTTTTTTTTTAAATCCAAATCTATCGAAGCTGGAGTTGGTTTGTCTTGTATCTTGAACAAAGTAAAAGATAAATATATCAAAGCTCATAAAAGAAATCTCACATCGGAAGTGTTGATGGGCCTTTTGGCTAGCCCATCAAGGCTCGACAATGCCATAAACCTATGCCTTAGATACCCGAAGAAAATAGCCAAAGTCGAGAAGTGGGTCGGTCAATGAAGCCCATCACTTAAGCTCATCACTGACGCCAGACATAGTCCAGTCAAAGCCCGTTGTGATCAAATCGACTAAGTCAGGTCGCACCTAGTTTCGAGCGCAATGTCTGCATGCAGAATTGCTCTCACCCAACCTTGCCCGCTCCAAGCCATCCAGATAGATCAGATCGATCGCCACCTATCAACAGCAATTCAAGGAGTGCTAATTCTATAGGAGGAGAACACTTCTTCAAGCTTGACTATTATTTTGGATCATACGACGTGTGTCCAAGCCAGCTCAAGCACTATACCATCTATAAATACCCCTCTTAGACTTAGAAAAAAGGACTTTTGGAAGTTCGGATATTCTAGCTTTCAAATCTTTGTTAATCTCTTGTTGTATTGTCATTGTAACTGTTATGTTTGATAGTTTGAAGAATATATAAGAGATTATAAAGTGGACGTAGGCTCGTTAATGCCAAACCACTATAAACTTATGCGTGATTTTCTCTATTTTCAGTTTTACAATTATTCATCTTCATTTATTCTCTACATAACCCTTTCTTTGGGTGTTGTACCATTTTTTGGTGTCAACACTTTGGTGCTTTCACCGAGAAGTGATATTCTCAACCTAAGATGGATTTTTGCACTACTTTCGGATCACCAAGTCCGAGACGAAATTCTACCTCTATTCATATATATTGTTGAGTTATGGCCGAAAAAACAACTCGCAATACAGGAAAACAACCGCAAGTTGGGACATCTGCGGACGCAACCGGCGGATCGACTACACCTGAAACTATCTCGGATCAACCTGCATTACCCCCCGTGGTAGATTCGGCTCCGTCCTCAGCCTTCGGTACCCGAGATGAGTTTATGACTGTGTTAAATCAGCTCCGGGAAACTACGAATGCCTTAAAAATTCAACCCCGAGAGAATGCTACAATGCGACAGGATATGAATCGCATGTCAAGGCAATGGAAAGTGGCGGACTTGTATTGATTTTTTTGACTTGAATAAAGTTTGCGCTAAGGATAGCTTCCCATTGCCTAAGATCGACCAATTGGTGGACTCAACCGCAGGGCACGAACTCTTATCATTCATGGACACATACTCTGGATACAACCAGATCACCATGCATATCCCCGACCAAGAGCACACCAGCTTCATCACTGACCGTAGACTGTATTGTTACGTACTTATGCCCTTTGGACTGAAGAATGCGGAGGCAACCTATCAGCGAATGGTTAATCAAATGATTCACGATCATATAGGGAAGATGATGGAGGTTTACATGGATGACATGCTGGTAAAGTCAATACTATTTTCCGATTACGTAAGCGACCTGTCAAAAACGTTTTGCATCCTCAGGAGATATGGAATGAAATTAAATCCTTTAAAGTGTTCTTTCAGAGTAGCGTCTGGCAAGTTTTTGTGTTTCATAGTTAGTTCTCGAGGGATCGAATTCAATCCTGACCAGATTTCAACCCCTAGGGGAATCCAGGAACCTAGAAGAATCAAGGAGGTTCAAAGCTTGGTCGGTAAAGTAGCAGCAATGGGTCAATTTATTTCCAAGGCGACCGAAAAATGCCTACCCTTCTTTGAATTAATTAAAAGAGGGAAACAAAACTTTGCTTGGACACCATACTGCGTCGAAGCCTTCCAAAACCTACTCGACCATTTAGAGAAACCTTCATCGTATCCAAGCCAATCGATCATGAAGATATATTTGTATATTTAGCAGTATCCGCACACGCGATCAGCTCGGTCCTAATCCGTGAGGAAGACCGGGTGCAACGGCCGGTTTATTATGTAAGTAAAAAATTGATAGGGCCGAGCGCAACTATCCGAAGATCGAGAAACTCGCCTATAGCTTATTAATTGCATCAAGAAAGCTTCGGCACTACTTCCTGGCTCATCCTATTAAAATATTCATCGACCAACCTCTTCAAAAGGTCCTGTAATGACCCGAGGCGAGCGGAAGACTTCTTAAATGGAACATCGAGTAAAGCAAGTTCGATTTAACTTTTGTTCCCCAGAAATCTATCCGGGGGCAAGCCTTATCCGATTTCATAGCTGAATTTACAATACCGAAAGACGAAGACTCAGAGGATAATACCGGGCCTTCGGGTACCGAGAAAAAGTCAGTAGTCTGGAAATTGTACACGGACGAAGCCCGTAATGATCGGCGCTCGGGCGCTAGCGTAGTGTTATTGTCTCCTGGTGGGCGATCGGTTTATTACGCCCTGAGATTAGAATTTTTAGCAATGAACAATGACTCCAAGTACGAGGCCCTAATTTTCGAGCTCAAACTCGCGAAGGACCTGAAAATAACATCACTCGAGATTTTCTAGTGATTCATAACTTGTAGTATGCCAGGTTCGGAAGGAATATCTAACCAAAGGAGCTCGACTGACTTCCTATCTTCAGCAGGTCAAGAAGTTGTTACTTAATTTCGACCAATATAGCATCTCTCACATTCCCAGGGAAGAAAACCAAAAGGCGGATAAACTGGCTAAGCTCGCTAGTTCAGATAACCCAAGTGAAACGGAGTTGGTTCCCATAGAGACTCTTGACATCCCGAGCATCGAGCGGATGGAGATCGACCAAGCTGAAGTCGAGCCTGAAAGAGAATCTTGGATGACTCCCATTAAGAATTTTCTCCTACACGGCATGCTTCCCCAAAAAAGAAATAAAAGACGAGTTGTTGTATGGCAAGCATCTTGGTATGTTATCCAGCAAAACCAGCTCTACAAATGGGGGCTTTCCGTGCCTATGTTCCGATGTGTGGCCCATGTTGATATCAAAAGAATACTGAAAGAAGTTCACGAAGGAGAATGCGGCGCACACACCAAGGGGTAAACTCTGTCCAGGAAAGTTCTTCGATATTGGTATTTCTGACCGACTCTCAACAAGGATGCAGCTCATTATTCCAAGCGGTGTGATAAGTGTAGAGGTTTGCGCAAATTCTGTGAGCCCCACCAACTGAGATCACTCAAATGGTCAGTCCTTGGTCATTCGCCGTGTGGGGAATAAACATTATTGGAACCCTGCCCATTTCGAAAGGTGGGGCAAGGTATGTAATCATGGCAGTAGATTATTTTACAAAGTGGGTTGAGGCCGAATAGATGACTACGATCACAAGAAAAAGAGTCATTAATTTCATCGTAAGGAATATCATATGTCGGTATGGAATGCCTCGGACCGTCATCACGGATAATGGGACTCATTTCGACAACTCTAATTTAAGAGACTTCCGTGAGAAATATCACATCAAGAAGAAATACACCACAGTTGCACATCCACAGTCTAATGGACAAGTTGAAGAGGTTAATAAAATTATCAAAACCATTCTGCAGAGATGATTAGAACGAGCTAAGGGTAAATGGGTCGACGAATTACCTCTAGCTCTTTGGGCATATCGTACTACCCACAAGACAGCCACTGACCATACTCCTTGTCCCTTGTCTAATGGCTCGGAGGCTGTTCTTCTGATAGAACTCGAGGTCCCTTGTCAACAAACGACTTATTATGACTCACTGTCTAATAGAGCACTTCTCTTGACATCATTAGACACGATTGACGAGAAAAGAGAAGAGGCAAATCTCCGTGCCGAAGCCCATAGGAGAAGGATTGCACGATACTATAACAAAAGGGTCCGGCCAAAGACTTTCAATATTGGCGACCTCATCTTGAAACGGATCTTTCCAACTCCTATCAATATGGGTCCCAAGTGGGAAGGGCCATCCGTCATCCAACAAAAGCTTGATAATGGAAGCTTCAGGCTGCCGACTGTTGATGGCGAGCCTTTTCAAAGAGCATGGAATGCTGAGCACTTACAACCTTACCTTTCTTAGGATTTCTAGTTTTCTACTATTTCATTTGTTTTAATATTGTAATAAGCAGTTATTTGTTGATTGCAATAGCATATGAATAAAAGGCTCCTTTCTTGCTCTGACCCATTGTTTTAACAGCTAAATGTTGTGATTCGACCAACTTTAGTTTAAAAATTGACACCCTGACATGCCGACCTGGGACAAAGCGGGTCGACACTGCTAAAAAAAAAATCAAAAATACCATCCTAAACTTAGACTGATCGATCAACTTTCGACCCCCACTTTGCTGACTAAAAGTAGGGATGACATTGACCCAAACGCAATGACTAATTGTTTGGAAGTAAATCTAATTCCCTCGATTTGGGAAGCAGTACAAATGATAGGCGAGTGTGAAAGGTGCACCCGACAAGAGACCGCTCGACCCCTGGAACTATAACCCTCGCCGACTAAAGGATGAGTATAAAGGACTAAAGACGCTCCTACTTCTGGACATCTGAATTTCGGATTTGGGTTAAGTCCACCTTAAGTATGACAGGAGAACTTGCTAACCAAGCAAAATACCCTAATGCCGGAGACAAGAGGGTCGACGAATAACCCGGACAAGGGTAATGTCTAGGTGACCCTCGAAGGTTGGAATAAGATGGGGAACCCGAACAACATTCCCATTTTTGACATATTCAGCATATTATTGACACAAGTATTTAAAGACAAGCTAATTTTCATTTACATTGATGTGGCATGATTACAAAATGTTGTTGCATGAAAAAAACAGTTAAACATCATCCACAAAAGTACAGAGCTTGATAATAACAAAGCGCGAGGAACGCACTCGCATGAAACTTCCAGAGGGCCTAAAAGTAAAATTACAACAAATGAACTTCTCAAAAGGAGGGGGTATATCTCCTCGCTCGACCATGTCTGCTAGCGCTTTTTGCTTAACCATTTCCACTGCTTCCTCGATGGGCAGTCCGCGTCTTGATCCCACAAGCATGCTTCCAAAAGGACTAGGGGTTGATTCTGAGTCTTGCTCTTGAGGCATAGTTAGATCCATGAAAGGAGGAACCTCGGCCGAAGAAAGGATGGTCGGGGCACTACTACAAAAGTGGGCATATTCGACACTAATTTTTGTGCGTTGCATGAAAAGTGTGGCGAAAGCTATGATTTCTTCGAGCTTCTGCAACAGCATTCATATGTTGTTGCATTATACGTGGATGCACTGTTACGGTGGGAATTTTAGTGTTCTGATGTGCAACACCAGTTAAAAGCGTAGCATTACGTATATATAATCCAGCTCAGCTATCCGCGTTATCAACATATAAAAACCCCAACCGTAGATGAAAGATTAATCCAACGGTTCAAACCATCTATGGATCTGATGATCTTAATGTTAGCCATCATCCAATCATTGACAGCCACGTCATTTCATTCTTTTGACGAAATTTTGGCGCGATCTTCTCCCTTCATGAAATCGTTTTCTTCTCTATCATCTAATCGTTTTTCCCCCTTTTTACTATTGACAAAAATTTAAACCTAAATTCACGTCAGTATCGATCCTCTCCTCGACAGCAAATTCTATTCCGAAAAGGATGAAGCTTTGAAACGCTTTCTAGTTTTGATTGCTCAGGGCGCTGACATCGCCAGTTTTTTCCCTCAGGTTCAGTTTGTATTGCACTGTGAATTAGTTGCGCTTATTATAGATTGGATTATGAGTAATTAGTAATTAGTTCATTTGTTACATTTTGGAAAACCCATTCGCTTATGAGTAATTAGTTGCGCTTATTATTGATTTGGGATTTGGGATTATGCTGAGGTTTATTCGAAAATTATACCCAGCAATAAACCATGAGAACCGGGCTACTGGCATGAAAAAGACATTGGTTTATTATAGAGGTCGAGCTAGTTAAGGAATGGGGACTGCGGTTAATTTGCACTGCTTGAGGTTCATACCTTACACTGCGGTTAATTTGTATGCTTGAGGTAAATTTGCACTGCGGTGTGTATGCACTGCGGTGACATCCGAATTTTAAGCCTCTTACCGCAGATTTTGACAAAATCTGAAGCGGGCACTCAAGCATTTTTGTTTTATTACAATACACATCATACACGCAGTGCATATATACACTCACAAGTATACACGCACGCACAAGTATACACGCACAAGTACCATAAGTATACACGCACAAGTATACACGCACAAGTATCACAAGTATACAAGCTCAAGTATCATAAGTATACACGCACAAGTACACACGCTCAAGTATCATAAGTAGACACGCACAAGTATACACACGCGCACAAGTATACATGCACGCACAAGTATCATAAGGCAGCCATCTGAAGGCACGCACAAGTATACACGCACAAGTATCGTAAGTATACACCAGAGACGTACGCACAGATTTTAAAAAATCACCAGCATTCACAAACAAAACAACGTACCATTCACAAACATTCACCAGCATCCATCATCAGTCATCACCAGTCATCACAAACTTCCACAACCACACAAAGTTTCACAAATATTCACAAAATTTCAAGCCAAAAATCATTACCAGCAGAATAAAACCAACATCCACAAACATCACCAGTCATCACCAGCATCATCACCAGCATCCACACCAGCATCAGCACCATCATCCATGTCAGAGTCATTGTCCATGTCAGAGTCATTGTCTATGTCAGAGTGGCTGTTAAGGATAGAGCATAGTCAGCGACCAAACCAGAATTTCTTGTTGTGGAGGGCAAAGTGATCTTTGGATGATCAAACTTCAATAGGTATGTTAATTCTATTTCTGTAAACATTTTGTGATCCACCTAATATATTATATGATCAAACTTCTATTTCTGTAAACATTTTGTGATCCACCTAATATATTATATGATTCAATTCTCAAATAATGTGATCCACCTATGAGTTTATATGCCTTAATTATCAAACAATTTGACATGTAACACACATTAATTATCAAACAATTTGACATGTAACCACATCTGAAGGAAATTCAAGCTATACAATAACAGTGTCTCAAATTCAAGCCACACAACCACATCTATGTACAACTAACAGAGCACCAGTTTGTATTATTATTTCAGAATCTTGGGTGGGGCATTATAACCTTGTATGTATGTATGTGAGTGTGTGCATGTGTGGTTGTGTCTCACTATAAGAAACTGTGGATGGAAGTAAAATTTACCTATGATCACAAAAAATGGTACCACCGGTTCCTCCCTATTGCTCACAAACAGAATTTCAGGCCTCGTCAAAGGATGAGTATGTGTGGTGCGCTCAACCCTAATGATGTATTTCTTGTTGTCGAATCGAGCAGCAAAAACATTCTCCAAGCCAATGCCTTCATAAAATTCCATTTTCAGGTATAATGATCTATGGTCAATTCGAGACCAATGACAGTCGTCAATTTCACACACATTTCCCATTGGCGTCATTAATTCTTTTATTGCAGGAACATTTGTCTTCAGGAACTCGGGAAAGCCAACAACAATGGCCCATGATTCTACCTCGAACGCTGGTTCAGGCTCAAATTCTTCAGCAGACCATTGTTGCACATAAAAAGCACCTCCAATTTTTGTAAAAAGTTTCAACATTAGCGCATGATCACGCGTACTATAAGATGGGCATGTTATTAGAAAAGAGTTTTTGGGTATAACCCGTATAGTCCACTCCTCATTAAGCTTCAGCGTATGCCTAAGCGTGAGATGCACAAATTCGTAAGTCCAATGTCCTGAAAGAACAGTGGCAGTGATGCATAGTGAAGAGTCCTCCATTGTTTTTTTTTAACTTTTGACGATGGAGTTTTGTTTAGGAGTTGAAGATGTAGATGACGATATGCTTCTGAAGCTTGACAGGATATGAAGTGACACACTGTACGTGGCAGTAATATGGGAACTGAAAACTTTTTGCTCAGAAGACGAATGGCCATATGAAATTGCTTATTTGTTGGCTGGCATGAGTGACCAATCGCCAATGGTCAGTATCATAACATTTTACTAAGAAGGCCAATGGCCATTCGATGCCACCACTTATCAAATAACTTGTTATCATTTGATCAGGTGCATATTTAATTCTGAAAGGCAGAGGGATACATTTTGCAGATTGGATTGCTGCATATATATGATTCATATATAGGTACATACTAACATACATATATATTTCCTATTGCAATCGGATTGCTGCATATATATGATTCATATATATATATGAGTAATACATTTTGCAGGTGTGGACACATGTGTACATGTTCAGAATTCGCTAAAGAATTGGCCAGGAATGGATCAGGATAATGTCCCTTATGCCGTGCACTTATTCTTGAAGTAGTTCGAGCTTACTGTATACAATGAACAAAACGGTGTAGCTGATTTTTGAGTTTTGATATTTGGATAATTAAAACAATTGCTTTGGATGAGTTTCTTGTACAAAACCTGTATTGCAAAATATTTAATTAAAGCATTGTATTTCTATCAAATTAGTGTTGCATTTTCCTTCTTCTACTGTTGCGTTAGCTTTTATTGATATTGCATTTCATTGTAATGGTGTTGCATTACATATTGTAGTGGTGTTGCATTACATTAAATATAATTGCTTACCCGTCGCACGTGGACCCCACAGCTGACGTGGATAGCTGGTGTGGCATGTGACACGTGGAGTGCTGACATGGAGAGATGACGTGTCGTGTGACACGTAGACAGCTGACGTGGAAAGCTGACGTGGCGGCACTGGAAGCCAGGCCCTAACTAATGCTTAAGGCAACGCTGAATAGTGTTGCATTACGTGCAAATAGTATTGCATTATGTCTATAATGCAACACTTTCTTTCCGTGGCCGTAGATGGGCAAAAGTGTTGCCTTAGGTGGCTAATGCAACGGTCGCGGATGCCACGCCCCCCTGGTGTTGCCTATTTGAAAAAATGGCCTACGGCAACGCTTTTTTGATCTACGGCCACATAAAAATAGTGTCGAATATGCCCACTTTTGTAGTAGTGGGGGATAGCTTGGATGGGCTGAACATTCAAAGGATCTTCAGATGGCTAGGGCTTCATGAACGAAATGTCTATCTCACATCTAGGTTTGATCTCAGCCATGGATGGATGATCACCTCTCTAATACTCCCCAACAATCTCGATATCATCGTCATTTGATGGTCTCTTATTGTCCTTTCTCTCTATCAAGACTTCGGTTGCATTCCCAGTGTTATTCTTCCCAACGGCAATGGTCTCTACCTCAACACTCTCCTTCAACTATGAAGTACCTACAATGGAAGATATAAGTTACGGTCATATAAGTAAGCATGGGATTAAAAAGAAATGCATAAGATTACCTCCAAAATCGGACTTGATCGGCTGCTCCTCCATGACCTAGTTGGCTCGGGGGAGGGACAGATGTCGAACCCATCTCCACATTTGTGGAAGGGAAAGAAAGGGATACCTTAGTCCGACTGCTACCAACTTTTCTTTCAGAGACCGACTTCCCTTTCGCATTACGGCGTTCAGCCTCTGTCGCTTCCTTCTCTTGGATCTTTCCCTCACCCAACATTGTTCGCTCGTCATCATTCAGAAATCGAGTTAGCTTCCTCATCCACCGGCTGCCCTTTTGCTGCATCTCTCTCTTCTTTAAAGATGATTTTCCATGTATCGATCAACACCATTGAGTATCTCGGTAGCCAATACAAGTTCCTGTAACGAAGGACCCTTGCAAAGAATGTAAGACCTAGACGACAACATGCCTTATTTATTTCGGATATCCCCGAGCATGCTCAGCTTTGATGGTCTGAATTCAATATCATGTTGAAGCTTCATATTATTACTTGACTCAAATGCCACATCGGCCTTCTCCTCGGCATGTTTTTTGGCTAACTCGGATGAATCAAGAAGGGCCTTGAGTTGTTGCACCTCTTGACCCTGCCGACCTTTCTCACCCTTTAGGGTTTCAATTTTGCCCTTCAAAGAATCACACTCTTGGTCTTTCAGCTGGAAACGAGCATTCAGATCCTCGGAAGACTTTTTATATTTTTCCTTAGTGATCGCCGCCTGTGACTCATAATCTGTTATTTTCTTCTCGAGGAACCTGAAGGTTCTCTTGTTGCAAGCCATATCTCTCTTTAGACCAACAATCTCGATCAGTTTGTCCTTACTTTCTTGGTGTACTCATACATCGCGTCATACTGGGAAAGGGCATGGTCAAGCTTGTTTCGAATTTGTCGGAGGAAACTTTGTGAGAGCAGTTGTAACTCAGGGGGAGGATCAATTCCAGTAAAAATGAGATCAAGGAAATCTTGCTCTAGCTCTTTAATTCGATCGGTGGAGGAAGGGTCAACCGGGAGTCTAAGGCAACTTAGGATGGCCCGAGAATGTTCGGCTTTATCGCCACCCTTGGGAGTCTTATCTTGAGGGCGGGGGGAAAGCCGAAGCTCGGGGGACTTGTGCTCTTTTTTCTTCTTTAGCTTGCTCCCATATTCCTCTTTCTCCTCCGATGCCAGCTTGTGCTTCCCCAAAATTATTTTCCTCTGCTCATCTTGCTCTCGATTCTTCTTTTTCTTTTTCTCTTTTACTTTCTCTTTGTCTTTGTCTTTCTCCTCCTTCTTCTTGTTGATGTCGTCTCCATCCTCGTCTCTTTGCCTAACTTGTTGCAAGGTTGGCCCGACTGGCCCGTCCTCCGTCGGGATGGAGGCAAAGAGATTACCATGAAACTCGTCGTTTATTTCCTCTGAGAAAAAAAAGAGAAATCATGATGAATGCAGTCAATATTCAATTTACACAAGGGAAATTGGTACTGTGACGTGTAAAGCTAATGTTATGTAGCAAATTATTTAGGATGACCATATACTGAAATTAAACTCATACCTTCGACGCCTCTTGGTTCGACCGGAGAAGAGATCTCCTCAGACTGGTTAGCAAAAAATTGGTTCGGATCCAAGCTTTGTGGAGAAAGTATGGTCTCAGTCATCTTCAACTTATTTAAGTCATACAGAGGAGATGCGGCCTATTCTTTCTGCGAGCCATGAACCGAAGAAGAATCTTTCTTAATCCCATATTTTCTCAAGCGTGGGTCAATAGGGTCTTCCTCGGCAAACTCCTCTAGTACATTCTTTGGAAATTTAACGACATAGCCTTTTTTGCCTTTTTTGACGTTCGGCCTCTCGAGTCCGTCTTTTGAAGGTAGGTTTTCTTCCCAATGGACGGAGTTTCTTTTTCCTCCCAGGCGAGGAATGGACGGAAGATTCCCCGACCAAATTGGTCACCTGTTGTTTACACCAAAAATGGTCTAAACACCCAAGGTACTAAACTGTACTTCACCAATTTGGTATGAAATAAATGGAACCATGTTTAATCAGCAATAAAAGTGAAAAATGCGAGAAAGGTAAAGTAGAGACGAGATTTAGAGTGGTTCATCCGTTAACAAGGCCTACATCCACTATGAAGGTGATTTCCTAACTTATAATGAGAATTACAAAGTACATCAGCTTTCTCTCTTCATACATCTCTTTATTCACTCAATATACCCTCGTTTATATATTTCAATCTGAGGAATTATACAATAGAGTAGTAGAATTTGAGGAGAAGATGGATGAATGGATGATTGAGAAGAGGGATGTCTTCCTTTTCCTTCATCGTAAGATTGTCCTTGACGCCATGGCTGAATCTGTGGTTGAGGATCAAATTCAGCAGTCCTTCGTCCTTTTTTAGCCGTCCCCCCTTTTACCTTGGTAGCCATGGTGTATTTATAGGTGAAGTTCCCTTGGTGAATGATCTGGAATCCGTTTATCCAGGCTGTGGATCGTTCATTCTGTTTATTACAACTATGCCACCGGCTAGCTGTAGCCAGCTGTCCGTAGCTGTATCCAGTTATCATGTGCGGACGGCTCGTTGGAACGAGTATCTTGAATAGCTGAGCGGGTAAGATGTAAGCGAGCGTCCTGTGAGCGCTTTGGGAGATTTTGTGGGAGCGAAATGCCAGTCTGGAGTTGATTCTCCTTTGTTTCTTGCGCGACCGTCCTTCTTGGTCCTAGGGCGCTCGTCTTCTTGCTGCCTTTGTATGGCGCTGTTTAGGCTTTACGGCTATGTTATGAGGCCGCTCCTGCTTATGTTGAATGGGTGACCTGCCTTACTTCGGTGTTTGAGCGGTTCTCAGGATCTACGACCTTTATCTTTATCGGGTCGCACTTCTCATTATATGTTATGTCGTTGTCTTCGGTCACACTAGTTGACTTGACCTGCCTTGGGTTCGATATGTGCGGTTGCATCGTGCACGACCGATCCTGGTGATATCTGCCTTGTATCCTTTACACAATGTGCGTATGGATTTTGAGGGATTAACACTTGCCCCTCGAAGTCCGTGATTTCTTTTTGTATGGAATCACTGGCTTAGACATATTTGATCGTACATTGGTTGGTGGGTTTTTCCTGACTTGTTGAGGGCCCGGTCGTGCCAAATATTAAGATTACTTTATCGTCGCTGATTGGTATTGTCTTTTCCTATGAGCGAGAGGCTCAATGTATCTTTTTGATTACTGTGCGAATAGCTGAATTTCGGGACGCCAGTTGGGACTTGATGAGACACTTCTTGCGTAATTGAGCACTAAGCTGATATGGTGAGAATGTACTGGATGGATTAGGTTCAATGTTCTGCGCCCTCACTGATAGCTTATGTTTTCAAAATTTGGATATTTTGACAATTTCCTATCTTTGGGCATTTGGCGGGATATTTCCCGGGTACGTTAAACCGGATCACCAGATCCTAATTGAGCTGTTATATCACAAAAAGGGGCTTCTAGTCCTATTAAGTATTGTCTCTTCATTTTCCCGCTTTCATTTTTCTTCAATAAGCTCATTTTAATGGCGATTTCATCGTAGAAGACCTCGTTGTTGCTTCATGAGGCTTCGATTCTCTTTACTTGATCGATCGTCTTGCCCGTCCTCCTCTGGTCGACGGTTTCTCTCAACTTTGTTTCCGGTTACAATGCTCCTTTCTTCGAGTTGAATTTCACTTGTAAGTGAATTTTATTCTTTTTATCTATGATTCTGCGTTTACTCTTTTAGCTTTGTAAAGGAGGATTCTGAATTGGCAACACCGAGTTGCTGGGACACATGGTTGCGATATTTGAGAAGCGTTGATTTGACTTGGTATGTGCTTGGACTTCAGGCAGAATCATTTGGTGATAAACCTTAGCCCTTTTTACGTTGGCAAGTCATTTATTGAAATGACTAAAAGACGATATCCCCTAATTCGCCATGCCTTAACCGGCTGTTCAATGGAATACTTATGTCGTGGCGATACTTCTCCTTTTCCTTTGACCCTTAACCATTCAGTTTGCAATTTCTTTTTAAGCATACTTATTTGTGCTGTCATGTGACTAACCACCTGTTCATCTCAATCCCAGTTAACTCATTATGTCTGGGGAACGAGAGGATTTGGATCGGGCATGTGAGGTTGCCCCAGCTACTGGTTCTGGTTTGGCTATTAGTCAGATTCATCCCCAACCTCGCTTTTTTGACGGGGTGGCAGCCGGCTGCCATAAATCGACGCTTCCTTTTGATCAGTTTTTACAAATGTGCAATCGCTTTGGGTTTTCACAAGATGAAACCAGATTTCCCAGAAAGGGAGAGTTGGCAGATTGTCCGCCCTCCGGTTATGTAGCGGTCAATTATCATATGCTGTCCGGCGGGGCGATTCCCCCCTTCAATCCTTATCTATAGTCCATTTTACGGCAACTGGCCATTGCCCCGTATCAGCTGCATCCTAGCAGGTATAAAATCTTGCTTAGGCTGTACATACTTTTCATGAAGGTCTGACAGCGGGAACCCACGTTTGCGGATATTTGCTCTTTATATACTTTTAAGAGGAGGGAGGTAGACGATCCCTCTTTCTTTTTTATGGAGAGTATGCATGATAGTATTATCACTGGTTTGACGGATGGAGCTAAGGGGTTTCTGGATCAATATTTCTTTGTACGGTGTCCTGGTAGATTTTATGGACGATGGGCCGAAGGAGGTAATTATACCTTTGCTCCTGGAGTTCCTACTCCTTTTCTCTTTCTCATTCGGTTTTCTTTGACTTTTGTAGTGATTCCTTCTGTTGCGGGACTTAATTTGGATCAAGGCCTCCTTAATTCTTTAATTTCTATTGACAAAAGGGAAAGGAGCAGAGAGGTGTTGCTTTCAGAGGAAAACCTCTGTAAGTACCAATTAATTTGCCCTACACGATCTCTTGGAAAATCTTTTGTTCACTCCCAAAGTCCTGCTGGTAAGCCTCTTCAAGTGAAACGTTTAATCCTTGATATGAGCGATCGGCCTTCGTTGCTGATTACCGAAGGGGGTGATAAGAGAGTTGACGAGAACACATGGTTTGAGGATCGATATAACTTCTGGAACAACCGTCGGGAGTTCTGCTTGTCCTATTTTTCAGGCGGAAGGTTACTCAAGGACATTTGGAGACCTGGGGGATTTGGACTCTTCCGAATATTTGAGCCAAGGTGATGTGGTGATGCCTGACCCCATTGTATCTGATATGGGAGGAATGCGAGGGCCTGCTCAGCATCCTGAGAAAGCCTCTATTTACATAACTTCCCCTGGAATCGGTTTTGATACCATTTTACTTACGGCATAATTTCTCGTTAGTTTGACAATCTCTGAATGCTTGCTGAACTCATACTTTGTTTATTTCCTAGGTGTAAATGCAGATTTCTCGTTGTCGGATAGTTTCTCCCAACAAGCTGATCTTACTGATCCACAAAGCCTCCTACAGTCTTGTCTTTCCTGTTACTCAAAGCGCCCTCAATTATCTTCAAGTTTTCAGGTCTGGCATACTTTTGAACTTTCAATGGTTGATTCTTTAAGGCGCAAGGGACTTGATCAGGCACCGACTGAGTCTTCTGCAAGATCTATTGTCCTGACTCCTGCTCAAATTCAAATAATACGTGATCGTCCACCTTATAAGGTTCCTCCTGGAAATTCAACGCTCAAGGAGCGCTTCAGTGGTTGGGACTTGAGGGGAATGCATTTCGATCTGCATTTACACCCTCACGATAGGCGAAACGCTGCGAAGAATTTGGATGCCATAAAAAGTGGTGTGAGCAATCAACTTGGTGTTATTAAGGATCAACTCGAGACACAGTTGAATCTGGTCATGAAAGATGTTGATAAGCAACTGCAACATTGGGCCAAATTCGGTTATGAGTTCCAGAGATTGAATGCTCGACACCTTGACCATATCGAAACCTTGGAAAACGACAAAGCTGGCCTGATCCACTTGATTAAATCCCAAGAATTTGAGATGACTTCTTTAAGGAGCGGTCGTGCTAAAGTGGACAGCTTAGAGGCTAGAAATGTCGAGCTCAAGAAGGAATTGGAGGGTGTACCAGCGCAGCTTTTAGAGGCTCGATCTGCTCGAGAACTTGCTGAGCACCATATGGCCTTAGAAAAATAGGCTTTGATTTCTTTAGAATAGGAAAACATGGCTCTCGAAGGCCAACTTGCTTACCAGAGTGAAACCCTTAGAACCTTTGAAAAGGATAAGATCAAGTTGCAAAAAGATCTTGATGAAGCTAGAAATGGAATTGACAATACTCTGTTTCAATTCTATGTTTGCAGTGTCATAAGCCGTGGAAGCTTGAGTTACCTGGATAAGGATTTTCCGCGGACTCTGGCCCTTGTTTAAGAGAAAATACTTTCGTATTCCGACGATGTCGATGATGAGTTCCTTCAAGAACAGCTTTTAGAAGAGAAAGATCGTGAGGCTCTAGTTAAGGGTAGGAGGATTTTGATGAACGAGCGAGTTCAATCGCTTAGGAAGGAACGTTCGGATGCCATGATTCCTTATGCCCCATCTGACTCCGTTGGGGTTGATACTTCGAGCCCCCTTATTCCCCCAACGTCTCGCTCTACCTTGGATGTCGCTAAAGCTCAGCCTGTTATTAAGTGTTCATATCAAGAAAATGTTGTGGCATAGTGCGCGAGTTACGGGTACACTTCTTTAAACGCGGACGATCGTGGAGCTGACTTCGTATATCTAGTAGCTTCAGGTAAAATTGACATCTATCAATCTGCCCCGGATCTGGATTTTCTTTTTTCTTCACCTGGGATTGCAGAGTTTAGTGCTTTTTACCCTGTTGCATCAGGTGTGCTTTCGCCCTCTCCTTTAGCTGCTTGCGGCGCTGCTGCCCAGCCTGCTAGCATCGACTCTGTTTTGATCTCCACCAGTATTAATCCTCCCACCATACCTTCATCAGATAACCCACCTTTACCAGATACGTCCGATCTGGAAGATGAGGACGAGATTTGGAATACCAAGGCTGTGCCCACCCTGAAACGCAAAAGAAAGCTAACTGGTTAATAATTGAAGATTATACGTCTTTTTCCTTTTGTCGACTCTTTTGTGTAGCTGGATCAGCAAAAGCCTGAACAATTGGTCCATCCTTCCATGTATAAATATAGAACTTGCGACCTTTATGGTCTGATTTCAGTTTATTTTCTTTTACTTGTCACGTACTTAGACCAGTTGTTTGTGTGAGTGTCGGCCCTCACTTAATATTTTATATTTGCGGATTTACGTTTATATCGCTTAGGGGCTATCATAGTTTTATTACTTTCATTCTTATGAGTTGTCGTACTTTCAGTTTGTTGTTCACGCAAATCTTATCGTTCGAATAGTTCTCATAATGAAGTTATAACTAGGCCGTGGTATGTTTTGAGTGGGAATTGGTATTTTTTACACAATGGTGATGTCCCCATACCAAAGCTCTTTTTAATTTCAATGATTCTGTTGATTTTGCATCGTAATTTGGTCAATTCATGATTTCTTAAAAGCAACGCGTGGTTATTATGTGTTTTCTTTTGGGTGCCCCATGGGAGGTCTTGGGTTTCAATTTCGACCCAAGTTCAGCCTTGTTAGTCCTGATTTTTCTAGGACTGAAAGGCCTTGTTGGATACCCCCATATGGCTAGGATTTTTGGTACCCCCTTTCGGCTAGGATTTCTGCTGTTGTAATCCATCCTTGGCTTTGTTTGACTTGGTTAACAACAAAGAACAAGAATTGCCACCTCCTTTCGGTCGGGTTTCTGTTTTTGCGCTGGTCTTTTCAGCATGTTTAATCCTCCCCCATTTTATGCTTCATCCCGAGGAGTGGACACTAATTTATCTCATCGAGCCTTGACTCAAAGAGATAAATTTCGTGCCCTTCACCTAACAAGGCGCCCCCAGTGATTGGCAATTTTTCCGTTTCGGGACATGTCGGTTTTTTCCGACTTTTTGCCTTACCTTAGGACATAGACATTGGTTTACCTCATTGAGTATTTTTTTCTCAAGTTGGAAAACTTGTGTCCAGCACCTAGGAAGGTCACCTAAGAAGGTGCTTCTTCGGTGAGCTTAGTAATTTTATCTGTGGGACCTTTTTTTTTGGCTTCCTCTTCAGTATTGGCTCCTAGGAGATGAACATCAATCCTTGCTGCCGAATTTAACTCCGGTTTTAAGGAATTCATGTCCTGTACCTGAGAGAACACTTCTTTGGGATTAGCAATTTTATCCGAGGGACAGATTTGGTGATATTCCTGTATTTTTGATGAGGTCTGGTGGTAGTCCTTTGAATGAGTGTTTGCCAAGCATTCAGCATACTCCATAATGAGAGATGCATTCCTTTTACTTGTTGTTTGTCTCAGAACAGCTTGTTCGATCGTAGGGCCGTAATGATGGTGGCTCGAATCTTTGTTGGTATACAGTTTTCTTAATCCTCTCGGTTAGGGGGGTCTTAGCTGGGAAGGATTCCAATTCTCCCTGGTCCTCCTTCCTCTTTAGGCTTTCCTCCACAATTGCTTGCGCCATTCCCAAGATGTACTTTCGTTTGTTGGTTGGATCCATGGGTTGACCACCTTTTTTTACTGCCAACCCTCGATCCAGATGTGTCTTCATGGACCGGGGATAAGGAATTTGGGCATCCTTTCGGCAGGGACGTCCCGATGACAGTAGGACTGTCTTCCCGCTCCGTGATTGCATCACTGGAGTGATCACGCACAGGTGCTTTGCCCCTTTCATAGTTTGGATTGGTGCGACGTGCAACTCTCGGGGTGGAATTCTGCTGTCTTAAGTTTAAAGCGCGGAGCTCTGTTTCTGACTCGCGATTCGTTCAGGTCAGCGAGGAACAAGTGGCGCTTAGAGAGACTTTTGCGGTAGCGGCTTGAATGGCGAGTATCGATTGGAGCTTCTTCATCATCGCGTTGCTTGCAATAGTTATTTGACTTGTTAATCCTGTCATCGCCTCCTCTAATTTTTCCCTGGTTATAATTTCTTTAATTTCTGGCAGCTCCCCTTCCTCAGAGTCGCTATCTAGCGATGTGACGATGTTGATGCCGCTATTGGGGTTGCTGACTTCATCGGTGATTCTCCTCAACATGCTCATGATTGTAAGCACAGTGCCTCTCAGAAAATCTCGTCAGATCTGAAATGAAAAAAGCAAAACAAGGCCCCATGGTAGGCGCCAAAATGTTTACACCAAAAATGGTCTAAACACCCAAGGTACTAAACTGTACTTCACCAATTTGGTAAGAAATAAATGGAACCGTGTTTAATCAGCAATAAAAGTGAAAAATGCGAGAAAGGTAAAGTAGAGACGAGATTTAGAGTGGTTCAGCCGTTAACGAGGCCTACGTCCACTATAAAGGTGATTTCTTGTCTTATAATGAGAATTACAAAGTACATCAGCTTTCTCTCTTCATACATCTCTATATTCACTCAATATACCCTCGTTTATATATTTCAATCTGAGGAATTATACAATAGAGTAGTAGAATTTTAGGAGAAGATGGATGAATGGATGATTGAGAAGAGGGATGTCTTCCTTTTCCTTCATCGTAAGATTGTCCTTGACGCCATGGCTGAATCTGTGGTTGAGGATCAAATTCAGCAGTCCTTCGTCCTTTTTTAGCCGTCCCCCCTTTTACCTTGGTAGCCATGGTGTATTTATAGGTGAAGTTCCCTTGGTGAATGATTTGGAATCCGTTTATCCAGCCTATGGATCATTCATTCTGTTAATTACAACCATGCCACCGACTAGCTGTAGCCCGCTGTCCGTAGCTGTATCCAGTTATCATGTGCGGACGGCTCGTTGGAACGAGTATCTTGAATAGCTGAGCGGGTAAGATGTAAGCGAGCGTCCTGTGAGCGATTTGGGAGATTTTGTGAGAGCGGAATGCGGGTCTGGAGTTGATTCTCCTTTGTTCCTTGCGCGACCGTCCTTCTTGGTCCAAGGGTGCTTGTCCTCTTGTTGCCTTTGTATGGCAATGTTTAGGTTTTACGGCTATTTTATGAGGCCGCTCCCGCTTATGTTGAATGGGCAACCTGCTTTACTTCAGCGTTTGAGCGGCTCTCAGGATCTACGACCTTTATCTTTATCGGGCTGCACTTCTCATAATATGTTATGTCGTTGTCTTCGGTCACACTAGTTGACTTGACCTGCCTTGGGTTCGATATGTGCGGTTGCATCGTGCACGACCGATCCTGGTGATATCCGCCTTGTATCATTTACTCAATGTGCATATGGATTTTTAGGGATTAACACCTATGTACTATCTGATTTTCTTTTGGCTGGGGGTACCTCACCGCGGGTTGGTGTTGTCGATCCAGACCTCTCCTTCTGAGGCCTGATTGTCCTGCCCTCGTCAAAAAGAGCATACTGATGAAGATGTTCGTCGGACAAACACTTCCAAACCTCCGCCACCTGGACTTCAACTTAACCAGCTTTCTGAAGCGTTCTTCAAACACTTTCTCTGTAACGACCCGCATTCTACGCATCATAGGATTGTAGAATATTTATTTCTTTTACATATGAAGTCGTATGGTCATGTAACTTTGGGAGACGACTCTTGGGGTCATTTTCCATGTTCATGATTTTTATCGATTTTTAAATGACCATTTTACACCTAGCTGATACTGTTTTGGCCATAACTTTTGATTGGAAAGGAATTTTGACCTGAAACTACTTCCATTGGCTCCGGATGATGGTTTACGATTCCGTAGAGTGGTCACATTAGCCAAACGGGCTCACCGTTTGGGAGATATGGCTGAAACAATTTTCAGATGGTGAAAAGCAGCTTAACCGGGCCTAATTAGGGTGATTAGCAAGAGGGCCCATAACCCATTTCGGGATTAGGGTTATGAGGAGGCTGAAATCAGTTAGAGAATGATCTTATTTTCATTTTCCAGCCGCCACTTTCATTCTTGGAACCCTAACAATGGCCTCCAACATCTAGAATCTTCTCTAATCACCGTTTAATCAAGGATTAGGCTTAGCAACACCAAATCAAAGAAGATCTTCGCCAAATCAGTATTAGAGTTGCTGTTAGACATCAGTATTCGCCCAAATCAGCGAGGTTTCAGTTCTGAAAATTTTATTTGTGGCCAAGGTGAGTGATTTGCATAGTTTTGCACTAATTACGGTTGATTAAGGGTAATTAGTGAAGATTAACGAAATTTAAACATGATAAAATTATGGAAAAATATTTATAAATTCGAAAATAATGTTTTAGACCTCTGTTAGAAATTTGGATTGATTTAATTAAGTTTTGCTAATCCTATCATTAGTTTTGCTTAAACATGCTTAAGGGAAAATATGGGATTTTGGGTATGTTTGATCCAATTTACATGCTATGGTTGTTGTTTTGATGTTTATGGTTGATTCCCTACATTGCTATGACTGTATGGTATGTTTTGTGATTGATTAGAACTGTTAGATTGGTCGAAAACGTCGTCGTATGGCGTAAAACAGCCGCTGGAAAAGTTGCAGGAAAATGTGCAGGGTTTCGGATCGGATCGGGGTAGGAGGCTCGGATCGGATAGTGGACTGGGCAGAGAAACCGAACCGGATCGGAACTTCGCACTAAAGGAGACTTGGCGAGAAGGAATACCATTTGCTTAGAGTTGAAGTTGGACAGGGGATCGGATCGGAGAGGCCAAAAAGGGGACCGGATCGGGCGAATGGAGAAGGATAGGATCGGATCGGGATATCTAGAAGGGAGCAACCAACGAACCGAACGGAGGATAGGCACTATACTTCCGAGCTGAACCAAGCAAGAGTGAGTGGACCGAACCGAGGAGGGATGGAGCACTAATCAAGGCCTGGACTAGGACCACCGAACCGAACCGGGTTGGGAGTACCGAACCGAACCAGATGCATACGTTTACTTCATCATGATGACTTCTTTTGAAGACCAACTCCAATTCGACCAAAACCCGAGATGCAAAGGAAGTCCAAATGAGGAGCTTTGACTCAGGATCCAGTTGGGAACCAATGAGTGAGCTTCATGATTGTGCTTTGCTGCGGGACGCGTGCTAAGGGGTTGTCGATGTCTGTAACTTTGAATCACTATGTGTAGGGGGTACGTGAACGGATTCAGGGCCACAGTGGCCTAGGTACGACTAAAGAGCTATAGACCAATGAAGTGGGGTCATTTGTAAAGATTAGGTCAAGAATTCATGTGGTAAGCTTGGTAGTAGCAGTAGTTGTACAAGTCGAACTCCGTCACTACTTCGATGGGTCTAGTGGTTGATAGTGGTGGACATCGTATGCTTTATGCACTGAGTGAGAGATGTGAGGATGGTTGCTATGTTTGATTTGTTTGCCATCATTATGACATGCACACCCCCACCCCCGTATTATTTACACCATATGTAGTGGCACCTTAGAGTATTGTACGGTATGTAGTGCTAACTCTTTAGTTGCAGGTCCAGGTTCAGGTATGGTTTAGTATACCTGTTATTGTTCTGTTTAGCTGCTTATCGCTCATACCAGACTTTTTGTCTGACCCAGAGTTTTATGTCTCTTCTTATTACTCTGGGTGCTCTCACGAGCAGACTAGAGACAGGTTAGTTGGGTATGCACGAGTAGTTGATCCGGAGACGAGCAGGAGGCTTCCACGTGTCATATATATATATATATATTCTCCCTGTGTCGCTGCTGGTCACTACTTTGGGCATTAGTAGTGTACCCTTTCTTTCTTTTTGCTTTAGAGACAGTATTTTACAAAGTTGTAATAATGGTATTGGATCATAAGCTGTATTTAGATTTTCCGCTGCTATGATGTTTATTCTTCAGCTTATGCACTGTATCGCGTGTTTTATGTCAAAGTATGTTACTATTATATTTTATTCCATGCGTTGTGAGACATTCTACAGGTTCCTTGTTAGTTCATTCTCTTCTTTCCTTCCTTTGGTGACCGTTCTGTGCTAGTCGGGCATGTTTACAGCGCACTTTCGGAGGAAATGTCGGCTGGTGCGGGACGGGCTGTCACACTTGGTATCAGAGCTCTAGGTTGCGTAGTTAACCTAGGGAAAGACACCAAGGAGAGAAAATACGTATATGAGAGTGCGTATTTGTGATTATTTTGGTTTTCAAAAGCTATATATATATATACAATTTGTATAGCTAAGGATGAAGTCGCACTGCACTGGCACCACTATGGAGATGGTTAATCGTTTTCTCTGTGCAGATTAAACGATGAGCCGATACGCAAGGGGTACTGGTAGAGGAGCCAATATTGGGAATGCTGCCGAGATGAGGACGATGTTTACCGACCTCATGAGAGAGACGCTTAGAGATGTTCAGAGGGCAGCTCCCAATGGTGGTAATGGTGGTGGTCCAATAATGCAGGCGCCTAGGGCCGATTTCGCCAAGCTGAACAAGGATTATACTTGTCTTGGTGGGAAGCCGTTCCACGGAACGGAGTCGGCTACGGATGTCCAGAATTGGTTGGATAGCTGCGAGCGTATCTTCGAAGACTTGGGTATCGAGGATGCAATGAAGAGAAGGCTAGCATCCCGTCAGCTGCAAGGACATGCAATGAATTGGTGGAATGCTATAAAGTCGGCTACTCCCGAAGATCAGATTACTTGGGAGCAGTTTAAGGTTCGCTTTAGCGATAAGTTCATTCCAGCTGCTCAGAAGTCAGTGCTGTTTAAGAAATTCCTGGAACTCAAGCAGAATGGCAGAGCTATCTCGGAGTATATTGCCGAATTCGACACTTTGTCGAAGTATGGGTTATCTCTTATTGATACTGCCGAAAAGAAGAACGAGAAGTTCATAACCGGCTTGGATCAGTACTTGGGGGAAAGGCTTATTAACCACATCGATGAGATGTTTGAATCGATTGTGGGGAAAGCATTGTGGTCAGAGAGTCTTTACCCTAAGCCGAAGACTGAGGTTGTATCTGCAGAGGATCCAAAGCCGCAAGCAAGCGGTGGAGGCAAGAGTGGTTCTCAGAATAAGAGGAAGCAGAACCAGAATAAGGATGGCCAGAAAAAGAATAAGAAAGATGTTAAGTGCTTCAGCTGTGGTAAGAAGGGCCATTATGCTAGTAATTGTCGGGCCAAGCCAGCGGATAGGAAGTGCTTCAACTGTGGCCAAGTGGGACATCACAAGGACAAGTGTCCGCAACCCCCTGAAGAAAAGCAGATGGTGAAAGCATATGCCCTTAATGATGTTCCTTCTTCGTCGAATGCCCCAACTGCGGCGGAGAAGGGAAATAATGTCGTTATTCAAGGTATGGTTTCTGTTTATGATGTTCTTGTTAGAGTTTTGTTTGATACCGGGGCTTCCAGTTCTTTCATATCTAGTGACATGGTAGATAGGTTGGGATTGGAACCCGAGATTGTCGATAGACCTTTAGTAGTGACGAACCCGATTGGTGGTTCAACTAACCTTAGCATGATTTTTCGTAATGTGATCTTATCGAGTCATGGATGCATGTTTGTTTGTGATTGCTTTGTTTTGGGCTTTACTGGGTTTGGCATTATTTTGGGAGTCGATTGGCTCGAAAGATACGGGGTGGTGGTAGACTGTGAGGGCTTTTTGGTGACAGCTAGAGCGGACGATGGGCAGAGGGTAGTGTTTGGTGGTCTACCCAGTGATGGGGTAATGGCTAGTTTTCTAAATTCCCTTGACATCCCGCATAGTGAGTTGTCAGGTTTTCCCGTTGTTGGCCAGTATCCGGACGTTTTCGAAGAAGTGACCGGGCTTCCACCACATCGAGAGATTGAGTTCCGTATTGATTTAGTGAAAGATGCCAGACCTATAGTGATGCCACTTCGTCGTATGGCACCAAGGGAGCAGCGAGAGCTCGGGGTGCAAGTCAGCGATCTTTTGAAGAAGGGATTTATCAGAAGGAGTGTTTCTGAATGGGGAGCACCAGTTGTGTTTTCTACCAAGGAGGATGGTTCCCTTCGTTTGTGTGTAGACTACCGTGAGTTGAATAAAGTGACGAGGAAGAATAAGTATCCTCTACCGCGGATAGATGATTTGTTTGATCAGTTGAGTGGCGCGAGAGTATTCTCTCAGTTGGATCTCGCGACAGGTTTTCATAAGCTTAGAGTGGAAGCTGAGAGTATAGCTAAAACGGCATTTCGGACGCCGTCTGGATTTTATGAGTGGTTGGTCATGCCATTCGGGCTGACCAATGCCCTAGCATATTTTGTGGATCTTATGAATAGGGTATTCAGAGATCAGTTGAATAAGTTTGTCCTTGTGTTAATGGATGATATTTTGGTCTATTCGAGGACAGAGGAAGAACACAAGGAACATTTGAGGATAGTGATGGAGGTGTTGAGAAAACACCAATTGAAAGCAAAATTCTCTAAGTGTCACTTCTGGAGGAGGGAAGTGAGATTCTTGGGCCATGTTGTTTCAGAGAATGGTATTGTCGTGGATCCTGCGAAGGTGGCTACGGTACAAGATTGGTCTACACCCAAGAATGCAACGGACATAAGAAGTTTCTTGGGGTTTGCTGGATATTATCGTAAGTTTATCCAAGACTTCTCCAAGATAGCGGCACCGTTGACTCAGTTGACCAAGAAGAATCAAGCCTTCGTCTGGGACGAAAGGTGCGAGAATGCATTCAAGAGTCTAAAGGAAAAGTTAACATGTGCACCAGTGTTAGTCATTCCTAAGGGGAATGAAGAGATGACAGTATATACGGATGCATGTGGCATAGGGCTATGTGCTGTATTGATGCAAGGAGGTAGGGTTGTAGCTTATGCAAGTCGGCAACTGAAACCGCATGAGAAAAGATACCCTACCCATGATTTGGAATTGGCAGCGATCGTGTTTGCACTGAAGATGTGGAGACATTATCTCTTGGGAGAAAGATTCGAGTTGTTTACCGATCATAAATCGTTAAAGTATCTTTTCTCTCAAAAGGATCTAAATCTCCGACAACAAAGATGGTTAGAATTCTTGGCTTCCTATGATTTCGATATCACATATACACCAGGAAAGGGCAATGCGGTAGCTGATGCATTGAGTAGAAGACATGCCAGTTTAGGTGCTATGTTTCTAGAATGGAGGCAACTGGAGTACATCACTGGGTATGATTTCAGATCAAAGTGCGAATTGGATCCAGAAATGTTAGCAAGTTTGACGATCAGACCCACTTTGATTGAGCGGATTGGTTCCAGTCAGAGGGACGATCCTAACCTATTGGAAATCATCTCAAAGTTAGAGATGGGAATCGACGAAGAGATGAACAAGTATGGGATTGATCGAGATGGATGGCTTAGAAAGGATGGAAGACTAGTTGTACCCAATGTCAATGGATTGAGAGATGAAGTGCTTAGAGAGTGTCATCACTCAAAACTGACTATACACCCCGGTGGTAACAAGATGCATCGAGACATGAAGCAGACCTACTACTGAAAAGGGATGAAAAGAGACGTTGGGAAATTTATATCCAAATGCATGAATTGCCAGCTAGTTAAAGCTAAGCAAAAGAAGCCTAGTGGTTTGTTACAACCATTAGAAATTCCAGAATGGAAATGGGAACAAGTGTCAATGGATTTCATTGATGGGTTACCAAGGACTAGATCGGGCCATGATAGCATTTGGGTGATTGTGGACCGATTGACTAAGAGTGCAAGGTTTATACCCGTCAAGTCAAACAGGACAACAACTAAGTTAGCTGAACTATATGTAAAGTGGGTAGTGAGATTTCATGGAATACCCAAAGGCATTGTGAGTGACCGAGATCCATTGTTCACTAGTGGATTTTGGAAGAGCTTACAAGAGGCGTTAGGATCAAAATTACATCTCAGTACCGCGTATCATCCTCAAACAGACGGACAGACAGAGAGGGTGAATCGAGTATTAGAAGATCTCTTAAGAGCTTGTATATTGGACTTTGGTGGATCATGAGATGACCATTTGCATCTAGTAGAGTTTGCATATAATAATAGTTACCAATCCAGTATTGGTATGGCTCCATTTGAAGCTTTGTACGGAAGACCGTGCAACTCACCGTCATGTTGGTTAGAAATTGGTGAGAAGTTTGTGCTTGGACCAGATGTGATAAGAGAAACTTCAGCTAAGATTAAGATCATTCAACAGCGAATGAAGGCTGCCCAAGATAGGCAGAAAATTTATGCTGATAAGAGGAGAAGAGAATTAAAGTTCTCCATTAGCGACTTGGTGTTTGTCAAGATTTCTCCGTTGAAGAGCGTGATACGATTTGGCAGGAGAGGCAAGTTAGCACCAAGATTTGTTGGTCCATTCCCAGTTCTTGAGCAAATAGGGAATTTGGCATATAAAGTTGAATTACCAGAGAAGATGGCAGGAGTTTATAACGTATTTCATGTTTCCCAGTTAAGGAAATTCGTGCACGACCCCGATGTGGCTATTTCACCTGATCAGTTGGATGATATCGAAGTTGAACCCGAGGCAGTTGGAAACCGCAGGCCTATGCGTATTGTTAGGAACGATACGAAGCAGCTTCGAAGGAAGGCGGTGAAATTAGTCAAGGTTCAGTGGGACGATAATGAGAATGACTGTACCTGGGAGACAGAGGAGAGCATTAGGAAAACGTATCCAGAACTCTTCGCCTGGTAAGATTTCAGTTTCGATTTAGTCTTTCTGCATGCTAGGATAGGTTTGTTTTGTTTGTTTTGCATGTTTGATTGTTATATATGTTTGGTAGGCATGCGGGATCCTTTGTATGTTTTGGGTTAAGGAATTTCGGGGATGAAATTTCTTAAGGGGGGGGGGGGGGAGAGTGTAACGACCCGCATTCTACGCATCATAGGATCGTAGAATATTTATTTCTTTCACATATGAAGTCGTATGGTCATGTAACTTTGGGAGACGACTATTGGGGTCATTTCCCATGTTCATAATTTTTGTCGATTTTTAAATGACCATTTTGCCCCTAGCTGATACTGTTTTGGCCATAACTTTTGATTGGAAAGGAATTTTAACCTGAAACTACTTCCATTGGCTCCGGATGATGGTTTACGATTCCGTAGAGTGGTCACATTAGCCAAAAGGACTCACCGTTTGGGAGATATGGCTGAAACAAGTTTCAGATGGTGAAAAACAGCTTAACCAGACCTAATTAGGGTGATTAGCAAGAGGGCCCATAACCCATTTCGGGATTAGGGTTATGAGGAGGCTGAAATCAATTAGAGAACGATCTTATTTTCATTTTTCAGCCGCCACTTTCATTCTTGGAACCCTAACAATGGCCTCCAACATCTAGAATCATCTCTAATCACCGTTTAATCAAGGACTAGGCTTAGCAACACCAAATCAAAGAAGATCTTCGCCAAATCAGTATTAGAGCTGCTGTTAGACATCAGTATTCGCCCAAATCAGCGAGGTTTCAGTTCTGAAAATTTTATTTGTGGCCAAGGTGAGTGATTTGCATAGTTTTGCACTAATTACGGTTGATTAAGGGTAATTAGTGAAGATTAACGAAATTTAAACATGATAAAATTATGGAAAAATATATATAAATTCGAAAATAATGTTTTAGACCTCTGTTAGAAATTTGGATTGATTTAATTAAGTTTTGCTAATCCTATCATTAGTTTTGCTTAAACATTCTTAAGGGAAAATATGGGATTTTGGGTATGTTTGATCCAATTTACATGTTATGGTTGTTGTTTTGATGTTTATGGTTGATTCCATACGTTGCTATGACTGTATGGTATGTTTTGTGATTGATTAGAACTATTAGATTGGTCGAAAACACCGTCGTATGGCATAAAACAGCCGCTGGAAAAGTTGCAGGAAAATGTGCAGGGTTTCGGATCGGATCGGGGTAGGAGGCTCGGATCGGATAGTGGACTGGGCAGAGAAACCGAACCGGATCGGAACTTCGCTCTAAAGGAGACTTGGTGAGAAGGAAGAACATTTGCTTAGAGTTGAAGTTGGACAGGGGATCGGATCGGAGAGGCCAAAAAGGGGACCGGATCGGGCGAATGGAGAAGGATAGGATCGGGATACCTAGAAGGGAGAAACCTCCGAACCGAACGTAGGATAGGCACTATACTTCCGAGACGAACCAAGCAAGAGTGAGTGGAACGAACCGAGGAGGGATGGAGCACTGATCAAGGCCTGGACTAGGACCACCGAACCGAACCGGGTTGGGAGTACCGAACCGAACCAGATTCATACTTTTACTTCATCATGACGACTTCTTTTGAAGACCAACTCCAATTCGACCAAAACCCAAGATGCAAAGGAAGTCCAAATGAGGAGCTTTGACTCAGGATCCAGTTGGGAACCAATGAGTGAGCTTCATGATTGGGCTTTGCTGCGGGACGCGTGCTAAGGGGTTGTCGATGTCTGTAACTTTGAATCACTATGTGTAGGGGGTACATGAATGGATTCAGGGCCACAGTGGCCTAGGTACGACTGAAGAGATATAGACCAATGAAGTGGGGTCATTTGTAAAGATTTGGTCATGACTCCATGTGGTAAGCTTGGTAGTAGCAGTAGTTGCACAAGTCGAACTCTATCACTACTTCGATGGGTCTAGTGGTTGACAGTGATGGACATCGTATGCTTTACGCACTGAGTGAGAGATGTGAGGATGGTTGCTATGTTTGATTTGTTTGCCATCATTATGACATGCACACCCCCACCCCCGTATTCTTTACACTATATGTAGTGGCACCTTAGAGTATTGTACGGTATGTAGTGCTAACTCTTTGGTTGCAGGTCTAGGTTCAGGTATGGTTTAGTATACCTATTATTGTTTTGTTTAGCTGCTTATCGCTCATACCAGACTTTTTGTCTGACCCAGAGTTTTATGTCTCTTCTTATTACTCTGGGTGCTCTGACGAGTAGACTAGAGATAGGTTAGTTGGGTATGCACGAGTAGCTGATCCGGAGATGAGCATGAGACTTCCACATGTCATATATATATATATATATATTCTCCCTGTGTCGCTGCTGGTCAATACTTTGGGCTTTAGTAGTGTACCCTTTCTTTCTTTTTGCTTTAGAGACAGTATTTTACAAAGTTGTAATAATGGTATTGGATCATAAGCTGTATTTAGATTTTCCGCTGCTATGATGTTTAGTCTTCAGCTTATGCACTGTCTCGCGTGTTTTATGTCAAAGTATGTTACTATTATATTTTATTCCATGCGTTGTGAGACATTCTACAGGTTCCTTGTTAGTTCATTCTCTTCTTTCCTTCCTTTGGCGACCGTTCCGTGCTAGTCGGGCATGTGTACAACGCACTTTCGGAGGAAATGCCGGCTGGTGCGGGGCGGGCTGTCACATTCTCTTCAGGCCTTATTTGCTCACCTCCTGCAAAAGAAATGTTTGATGTAAAGAGTTCCATTATGGATTTATCGGGCAACAAAAAAGCTTACTGCTTTGGAGCCAATATCGAGCACATCCCTGCTGCTCTTTGATGTAAAACCATTCCCGCTTTGGGTCGCCCACCTTGCTTGGGACCTTTTCAATAATTTTCTAACCCCGGGCAGCCTCAAAGTAAATAAGGGAAGAGGATTGCTTCTCGTTGTGCTTGAAATTAAAAAAGAAGGCCAAGTCATCAAAGGTCGAGGGTGGCCTAGGTACCTCATGTACAGATAATAAACAGAGAGCAGGTTGCCATACGCAATTGGATGGTACTGCATCGGGGACAGATTCATCTGTAATAAGAAGTTAACGATAAATGGAGTAAAAGGGGGGATAGCCCCAACATTACACATAGGAAGAGATATTGCCATATAGCCATCTGGGGGAACATGTGGTCGATCAGTTTCTTCGGGAAGAAGGACATCTCCCCAAGAAATGTTATGTTTGGTGGACAGGTTTTGTAGCCGTTTGAGAGTTATTTCAGACTCCATGGTGTCTAGGGGGGTTTCTCAGAATTTCTGCACCTGGAAGCATATCGGGTGTTACCGATACGGATGTTGTTTCGCTTGACTCGACAGTAATCTCGTGAGGGGGCGGTGAACTAGTCGGTCGACCTTGGGAGTTCCTCTCTAAATCAGGCGATCAGAACCAGTGGAAGACTCAGAGGTGCTATCTATTCTGATAGAGAGGGGCGATTCCTTACCCGGCCTGTACTTTTGAGCGCCTCGTGTCTTGACCATGGTTGATTAAAGATGTTATCGAGCTAAAACTGGAAATTAATTCAAAAGCGATTAGTTCCACTTAATAGTGCTATCTCAATAAAAGATAAACCGCAAAATCATTTTTTGTTCACATATACTAGACTGTATAAAGATCGCTATCTCTATCACCACCCTCTCAAACACTGCCACGTGTCCTAGGGTTTAACAACACCCTGCAACAAGAGACATTTTCAAAAGGTGGGGCACCTCTCCACCTCTGTGCCATTTCGGACTAGCATCTCCAACACCATCAGATCTTACTACAATGGTACTAGAACCACCACGGACTACCGCATTGCCGCTGACTCCGGCGATCGAACGTTAGTGATCCCAATTATGGATTGTGTGGATCCCAAATTACGGCAAGAAGGTGGAGAAAGAAGAGATTGTACACGAGGATTACACTGGAATGTTTTGGGAAAAAGAGAAAGGAAGATGAAAAAATTGATTCTTACCTAAAAAAAGATGATCTTGGTTGAAGATGAAGATGATTTTTCTCCTTCTTCCTCCGAAGTAGTAAAATGGTCTTTGTGGTAAAAGAGTAAATAAGAAAAAAGAGTAAAGATTAGACTCAGCTGATGTGTCAAGCCACTATTCACATTACCTGAGCCTGTTTAAGTTTCCAATACATCCAGTAGACCAACCTCGATTTACGAAGCTCATTAACGGACGACTCGAACTGACCTACGGGTAATTTCTTGATTGATATGGAAAAAGTTATTCAAAGCCAATATTTACAAAGTTTACCCCATTTCCAATGCGACATACTTTGGGGGGGGGGGAAGTGTTAATGGGCCTTTTGGCTAGCCCATCAAGGCTCGAAAATGCCATAACCTTGTGCCTCAAATACCCGAAGAAAATAGCCGAAGTTGAGAAGTGGGCCGGTCGATGAAGCCCATCACTTAAGCTCATCTCTGACGCCAAATATAGTCCAGTTGAAGCCTGCTATGATCAAATCGACTAAGTAAGGTCGCACCTAGTTTCGATCCCAATGTCCGCCTGAAGAGGAGCTCTCACCCAGCCTTGCCCACTCCAAGTTGTCCGGATATATCGGATTGATCGCCACCTGTCACTAGCAATTCAAGGAGTGTCGATTCTATAGGAGGAAAAAACTTCTTCATGCTTGACTATTATTTTGGATCATACCATGCCAGCTCAAGCACTGTACCATCTATTAATACCCCTCTTGGACTCAGAAAAAAGGGCTTATGGAAGTTCGGATATTCTAGATTTCAAATCTTTGTTAATCTCTTGTTGTATTATCATTGTAACTATTATGTTTGATAGTTTAAAGAATATATAAGAGATTATAAAGTGGATGTAGGCTCGTTAACGCCGAACCACTATAAACTTGTGTGTGATTCTCTCTATTTTTAGTTTTACAATTATTCATCTTCATTTATTCTCTACATAACCCTTTCT
Source organism: Allium sativum (assembly GCA_030737875.1). Lineage (NCBI taxonomy): Eukaryota > Viridiplantae > Streptophyta > Magnoliopsida > Asparagales > Amaryllidaceae > Allium > Allium sativum. Next base: position 847,104,314 of record CM060922.1, on the reverse strand, counting down.
TTGGGTGTTGTGCCAATTTTTGGTGTCAACGGGAAGGGAATAAAATATAATAGTAGGTAAACACATACAGATATAATGACACTATCTAACAAGTTTCTCTAAGCTGCAGAATCTCAACCACCTGTCTAACCTGCAGGTTTATTATGGGGAAAGGGTCAGAACAAAAGTCCTAATGAATGGATAAATTATACTTTCTGCATAAATTGTACTCTTCTACTCCCATGTCGATTAACTTAGTAAATAATAGATATGTATATGTGTGTGTATATATATATATATATATGTGTGTGTGTAGCTATAAACCGGATATATCGAGGTGCTTTCCATGTACCCTTATCGAGTGGTCCCTATCGCCGTAATATGAAAACGTACTGGACCTTTATTTCCATGCTACAAAAGCGTACAAGGCTACGTTACGAATGCAAATAAGCCTCTACCGTTGTGCCACAAGGACGGCCTAATCCCTGAGTTCCTCCTCGGAACTCAGTGGGGGCTTTACACATATCTGTGAAGGACAACCCCGTTAGGCCTACAATACAAATATCTAAAAATAGGTTTGTCTTTTTCGGTGACTCTCCAAGTCCCTACCCAGCCTACCTCTACTAATGAAAGACTATTAAAGTAGCTAAATAACTGCCCTACCATCCAATCTAAACAAATATGTGCTCCCTCATCCAATGACCCGATAGTAAAAGGTCATTGGCCTCTCGGCTTAGCTCCAGTCTTTCCCGCACATGCTCTGACTGACGATGACTAATAACTAACGACCTACTATCATTTGTTGGGTCCCAACCATGAAGTCTCCCCCTTTAGACAACCGCCGAATCATCCTCATCAGTCTTTAGTCTTTCCATCATCTAAGATGCAACCAAGGCATGCTCACCGGATGGAACCGTACAGACCATGCCTTTGTGGGTATAGCTTCAATAGGCCTACCACAGAGGGCCGTCACAGAATATCTTCACGTCCCGTAGAAGCACCGCACTTCCTTACAGTCTCATCGAATAATAAGCTGGACGTGCTCCTCTTGTGTCTCCAAACACCCTCGATGATCTGCTTTGTTATGCTCTTCATCCTAAATAAGCACGGACTGGTCTAAGCGCATTTCATCATTACGTTATTAGACCTTATGTCTAATCTTAACTAAGTGCTTGTTTTACTTACCGCATTACTATAAATTAAACATAATGTTGTTTAATTTGCATTCAAGTCATTTGTTTATTAGCTTTAGTTAGCCCCTTATTTTCTCTAATAAGCTCTCACTGTCGGAAACAACCACTGCTTATAATTATATTTATTAAACTTAATTCCTTAATTATAAGTTTATTAATATTAAGCCTACTTTATTCTTTCCTATTTAATTATAACCTCGTGTTATAATATTACCACAACTATAATTATGAGTTTGCATATTAAACTTATTTCTCGTAATTTAAGTTCATCTATAATAAGCCTCTTACTTTTCATTTCATCTTTTAATTATAACCTGTATGTCATAATTCTACTTGTCCCAATGACAAGTCTACCTATTATATTACATTCTTGTCTTATATGATTTATTATAATAGATTGTGTTCCCCGTTCGTTACATACTTCACAGGGTTTTTTTTTCTCAACATAATACTTTTCACTAATGTTAAAAGTTTTTATTTCATCTTTACATTTTATTCTTTAGAAAATTAGACTTATTCCTAATTGATTGGTTATTAAAACTATGCAAAATCTATTTCCATAGCTTAAGGCAGCTACCAGAATGGAAACCCATAACTGCCAGACATTTCCTTATAATTTTTTAGGCTATTGAACAATGCTTTTTATAGCAAAAAATCCTTATTTTGCATTGATACACATCTTTATTTATTTCTAAACTTGCATTTATGTTTTTCATTTCTTTTAAAAATCAAACTATGGAAATGATCCTTTTTTCCAAACCAATCAATCAACACCACTACTAGCTTCCAAATTTAATTAATATACATTGATTAATGTCTCTTAATTTTCCCTTTTGTTTAGCATAACTACAGTAAAATTTGACATAATTGGATTTACACCTTTTTTCTTTTAATGCCTACAATTTTCTACATTATTTCCATTTTAAATTCAAAAAATGATTTCTTATAAATAATATGGAAACTCTCAAACTTACCATTTTTGCTAAAATTTACCATATATAACTTTGTTCATGCCATATCAATCTCTGTCGCATATATTTAGTAAGCCTAACCAAGTTTGTCTACTTTCAAAATTTTCCCTTTTTATTATACCATTGGCACAATATATTCTTTTAGCCTCAATCATCAAATTTCCTCTTTTTTTTCATAATTCCAATTAATTTGCGCATAACCACAATTTAATAAATTTGCGCCAAACCACAATTCAATTAATTTGAGCATAACCACAATTCAATATATTTACGCCTAACCACAATTCAATTTATTTGCACATAACCCTAATTCAATTTACGTGCGCCTAACTGCAATTTAATTAATTTGCGCATTATCACAATTCAATTAATTTGTGCATAACCGTAATTCAATTAATTTGCACATAACTGAAATTCAGCATAAACTGTATATTCTGATATAGAAAAAGGGGGAAAAGAAGAAGAAGAACATATTATAAATTCCATTTGGAATCAAACAGTAGAATATACCAATATTGGAAAATATAATTTAAATCCACTCACCTAATTGCTCTCCAATTCCTTAATCTGATTTAGATCTGTAATCTGTGGCCTTCCTAATTGAATCTACTACTGTAATTACCACATATTTACATATTTGATTCTAAAAGAAATTAAAAGAATAGATCTTGATTCAGATTCTTGAAACTTACCACGTACGATATAGAATTCTAAGCGTCTACAACCTAAATCTACCATTTTCATTTCCAAATTTTAATTTTGAAGTACTAAACTAATATTTTAATTCAGAAGAGTTTGGAGGATAAAAGAAATGGCAAAGCTCTAGCGTCCTTTTAGAAAATATGAGTTATAGGCTAGGCCTTGTTAGATTATTTATACGCGCTCAGAAGAATCACATTCGTCGGATTCATGGAGAACAACTCAGAATCGTCATGAAATAATACACGCCACGTGGCCTTTCATTGGGTCGACCTAGACCCATGTTGTGTCAACCCAGGGGTCGACACAGGCTTTGGGTGGGTTGACCCACTCCAAGTAAGGATCGACCCATACATGGTTTTTAAGCCGTGTATAAGGCCACGTTTGAACGTGATTTATTCTTCATCTATTGCTTGTTTAATGTTATATTTTCTTAACGCTTTTAAGTTTATTTCTTTCCCATTTTTCTAGCCAATCTATTTAAAATTTCAAACGCCGTTATTCTCTTGCATGTTTTCTTTCATTGTACATTTATTACCTTTCGTTTTAAGTTTATACTTTGAATTTCAATTTTAATTTTATGCGTATATATTTGTATAATCCTATAAAATTTCAAACATTAATAGCTGTTGTAACACCCCGTATATTCTATAACAGTGAAATTCATAAATTAAAGTATAATTAATTCTAATGAAAGAATTAAGGGAAATGGCTTACGCCATTGCGTTCGTCTCGGAATTCTGGTTGAGATAGAGTCCGAGTTTGCGTGAAACGGACTCCGTATGAAGGAGTTATGATCTCCAGAAGTTTCGGAATAAATTTGAAATTCAAAAACAGCTCAGAACAGGTTTAAAATTCAAATTCGAGTTCAAACTGGGCTGGGCGGGAAAGTTCCCGCCCAGTGACCAGGTTGACACTAGTGTCGACTGGGCAGTCGACCTGGCCCCCCCAAGTCGACTGCGCAGTCGACTTGGGTGTCGACCTGCAGGTCGACTTGCCTGGTCGGCCTAACCAGGTGGGTCTGACCCTGGTTCGACTTCTGGTGTGTTGTACGGTCTGATTTCCCTCCCTGTTTGCATCTGACGGCTCAAATTAACTTGAAAACTATATAAATACACACTAAGACTCAACTAATTCACATAAGAAAATAAGAGAGGAGTCGTCATGCTGTCAGGAAGGAGTTGATCGTAGCCGCCAAGAATCAAACTAAGAAGCAAATTAAAGTCTAATCAAATCAATCAACAAATTGCTACCCAAAGGAGAGCACCTCCAAATTCAGAAAACAGAAATCAGAAAACAAGATTTCGTCACACGTTGTAAGTATAGTGGTCTTTCAGAATTTGAATAAAATTATGATGTGATACGATGTAATTGGGAATAGAATTGTATCATTATAATGATGTAGATCTTGTGTATTGTAATGTTTCTATCGTGATTGTTTTTGGTGAATTGATTTGTGGCATAAATGGATCGATGCAAGTTTATTATACGTTTGTATATGAAAGTGATGGTAATTGCAAGTTTTGTGGAAAAGTCTATGATTAGATCCCTCTCATGTTTATGTTAATATCCCCTTTATGTTTATGATGATATCATGGGCCATATACTTATGTAAACACATCCTAGATCTGAGATCCTTTATGCTACATGACTCAGAACTTATGTATACATCTTAGATCCATTACAAGTATGATTAGAACTATGTTAAATGCAATTTGGGCTACATAAACTATGCAAGTTCATGTGGAAATAGACTATATATTAGATTTGGACATTTTGGGTTAATTTACAACATGCTAGTTTTGTGTTCGACGTTATGCCAAATTAATATGTTAAAACCCAAGTTTGTATAAAGTCTACATATGCCATCCTATGTGACACCCATTTAGTTGTATATCAATTTTGAATGCAAGTTCACATGCTCCAATGTTTATGTTAACGCCAATTTGCAAGTTCATGCGCTACACCTTCTATGTATCATAGAAATATTATATGTTCTGAATTTCCCCTTTTCTCACGTTTATCAAGTTGGGCTGAACTGTGTCGAGCCCAACATTAGTACGTACAAACGGGGGTAATAGCGTTGGGTGTAAAACATGATATAAATAAATATGTTTGCATGTTTGGCGCGTGCCAACAAATGTGACATTTTTGCGGTATAAATTGTTATACCCAAATTAAAAGACGACATGACATTTACATAAATAATGAAATATGTAAATCTAGAAAAGACGACATATTTGACCCGAGGTTGGATTGAGTTGTGACATAAACCTGCCCGGACCCGCCCGGCTGTCCAGTGGTCACAACAATACCTATCCAATGTGGGTGGTTAAACATTGAGCCTAATAAAGACCCGAGGTTAGACTGAACTACGGTGTAAACCTGCCCGGAACCAACCGGCACATCCAGTAACCGTAGTGATATCTGTCTAATGTGAGTGGTCGGTGCTCTAATGGCTAAGGACATGTGGTAGGGTTAAGTCAACTGAAAACACTTAACCAAAGATTCAACATGTTAACAAATACTGATGGGTGGGGGTTAGGTATATACATACACTTAACCACTTAACATGTTTGACTAGAAAACCTGGTAACGTAGGGACCCGTTTCAGCAGTAACCCAATTTAGGTATCAACGGTACCCTGAAACTAGGCAGGGTGGGGCACGATTACTGGGCTGATTGTAAGCGGTCAAATAACGGCAATGTTAGGTGCATAGTGTAGGTCTAACGGTGTGCTGTCGTGCACGCACTCCGAAGCAAACAAGCAGGGCACTGGGGGCACCGGTAGTATATCCTATGCCTTCTAGTAATTGTGTCGGGGCCGCCACCATGGGTCTTGATACACCCCATGGTGGGACCAGCATAAGTATCTACACTTCTTGGGTTAGCCGTAAGACACACGTACGAGCAGGAGACGATCTTTAGAAAACCAAAAGGATCACTTCACCCTCGGCATGGGGTGCCGGTTAGAGTAATACTAGTAAATGCAGAGATATAGTGTGGGTTCGATAGTATATTCGATTCTAGACTACACTCCCTTAGTTTTGATACTATCCTGTTTTCAGTTTATGTCTATCATATCCTTTTCTTATTCACATACTGAAAAGTCACTAGATTTACTCAGGCTTTATGTCTGACTCGGTTTTTCTTTTCGTCTTCTTTTCTTTCGTTTCCCCCCGGGTCCACAGGGAGGAAACAACTCAGCCTAGTCAGATTCTTTTGCAAGCTTGAAGACAGTAGATGTACGGTTTGGATCTCTTTGGCTTGGATCATGGCTTTGGATATCATTACGGGGATTTTGTTGCTTTATTTTATGTTTTATGCTTCTTTGATAATCAAGACAGTTATGGAAATGTAATGTTTTTGGAAGTATTGTAAGACAATTATGGTATGGTTTGTGTAACACGTATTTTGAAGAAATAAAAGTTTCTGTTGTTTCCGCTGTTTAAAATATGTGTATTTATATTTGTCTTGTGTATCTGTGACTTATACTTATAAACCTCCACCAAAATTAGGGCATTCCCTTTGTGAGTGATCCTAACGGTGGTGGGGTGTTTCACTTGGTATCAGAGCATAGGTTTACCAGATAAGATAAAGTTTTTGATATTATTTTCAAAAGAAAGTTTAAAGAAGCATTTTTTTTTAGAAAAAGTGTTATATTTTAGAAAGGCATGATCCCCCAAAGCCATGTGTACTATCTCTCTCTATCCTTCGTTTTGAATCTTTCCTTTCTGTTTCAGCATGTCTGGAGACCTTAACATTCCTGAAGGAGTACCGATACCCGGTTGGTTTAGGAGGTTCTTAGAAGCTAGGGCCGCAAATGGCGCGGGCCCGGCAGATATCCTTCCTCCCCCAGTAGCACCAGTTCTTCCTCCTCCTGCTCCTCCCCTTGGAAATGCTTTTGCCAAAACATGTAGAGACTTCAAGTCTATGGGCGGAAAAGACTTCCATGGAACTGAACCCTTTGTAGGAGCAAGAAATTGGCTAAAGGAGACCGAGGATCTGTTTGACATCTTCGGAGTTGATGATAGGCAAAAGATACAGCTAGCAGTGTGGTTGCTCAAAGATGAAGCTTCCTATTGGTGGGAGATCACTAATGCTCAGAGGGCAGTGGAAACTTGGGATGATTTTAGGACAAGGTTCGAACTGAATTTCCTCTCCCAAGCTGAAAGGAGCCTGCAAATAGAGAAGTTATTGAATCTTAAACAGGGAAGCATGACGGTCAGGGAGTACGTCAATCAGTTTAATCAGCTGGTCAGATTTGGGTTGGACTTAGTAAATACCCAACACAAGAAGGCGCTTCGCTTCGTCAAAGGTTTGAATGAGCCTATACACAGCCTTGTCATGACCCATGTGTCCACGGGAGCGACTTATGAAAGATTGGTGGACATGGCGTTGCTACATGAGGAAGATCACGGCAAGAAGGAGACTAAGGCTGAGGAAAAAAAGAAGGTTTATAGGCTAAGAAAACAGACTTTAAGAAAGGAGGAAAGAACAAGAAGTCCCATGAGAAGAGAAAGTGCCATTTCTGTGGCATAGTTGGACATATAGAGAAAGACTGTCAGAAGAAGAAGGCAAAGATGGGTGGTTGCTTTCATTGCGGAGAGACTGGGCACCAAGCTAAGGACTGCCCAAAGAAGAAAGGACAGGGACAAAAAGCTGGATCTACTTCAGGGGGTCAAGTTCATGCTCTGACAACACCTCCACAGGAACGAGGTAGTAATATTTCTGTAGAAAGTGTAGTCTATCTTTATGATCATCCAGTTCGCACACTTTTTGACTCTGGTGCATCACACTCCTTTATTTCATCTGCTTTAGTAGAATCTCTGCATCTAGACACTAGTATGGTTGAGGATCCCTTATTAGTTTCAAATCCAATTGGGGGCTCCGCTTACTTGTCAATGGTTTGTTTGGGTTTGAAAATCTCTATTCTCAGTGTTGAGTTTAGTTGTAATGCCTTTGTTCTAGGCTTCTCGGGATATGGTTTGATCTTAGGCATGGACTGGTTATCCAGTAACGGTGCCATTCTTGATTGTGAGAAAAGAGTAGTTAGACTCTTGACTCGGCTTGGTAACACTCTAGAAATTTCCTGTAATCCTTTGAATGCTATTATGCTTTGTTATCTAGAGTCACTTGATGCTTCTGACGAGAATTTGCAGTCGGTTAGAGTAGTCCGGAATATCTGGATGTCTTCGAGGAGGTGAAAGGCTTACCTCTGAAGCGAGAAATAGACTTTCGAATCTATCTTGTGGATAACGCAAAGCCCGTAGCTTTACCTGTCAGACATATGGCTCCAAAAGTGAGAAAGAAGCTCGGTAAGCAGGTTAAAGAACTTCTTGAGAAGGGTTTCATTCGAAGGAGCATTTCAGAATGGGGTGCTCCAGTGGTGTTCGCAACCAAAGCAGACGGTTCGCTTCGCCTCTGTGTTGACTATAGGGAGTTAAACAAGTTGACCAAGAAAAATAGGCACCCTCTTCCCCGAATCGACGATTTGTTTGATCAGCTTGTAGGCGCGTCAGTTTTCTCCCAACTTGATCTAGCAACTGGGTTTCATCAGCTAAGAGTGGCTGAAGATAGTATTGATAAAACGGCGTTCAGAACCCCAGACGGTTTCTTTGAGTGGCTTGTCATGCTTTTCGGCCTGACAAATGCACCCGCTTATTTCGTGAACCTAATGAGCAGAGTGTTCAGAGAATTCCTCAACAAATTTGTGGTTGTCTTCGTGGACGATATCTTGATCTTTTCAAAGAGTGAGGAAGAGCATGCTCAACATCTGAAGGAAATCATGGATACTCTCCGAGCACATCAGCTAAAGGAAATTTTTTCAAAATACCACTTTTGGAGAGAAGAAGTAAGGTTTCTTGGGCATGTAGTATCTAAAGAAGGGCTGGCCGTAGACCCCGCGAAGGTAGTTGTGGTGCAAGACTGGAAGGCACCAAAGAATGCAACTGAGGTCCGAAGTTTTCTAGGACTAGCAGGCTTCTACCGAAAATTCATAAGGAATTTTGCGAAAATCTCAGCTCCACTCACAAGGCTGACAAAGAAGAATCTAGTGTTCAATTGGGACTTGGATTGCGAGTTGGCTTTCCAACGCCTAAAAAGGGCTCTTACAACAGCCCTAGTCCTGACTCTGCCAGACGGAAGTAAGATGTTCACAGTTTATACAGATGCATGTGGGACAGGGCTAGGCGATGTCTTGATGCAAGAAGGGAGGGTAGTAGCTTATAGTGGAAGGCAATTGAAAGTTCATGAAAGGAACTACCCGACCCACGATCTTGAGTTAGCCGCCATCGTCTTTGCACTTAAGTCTTGGCGACATTATCTCCTAGGTGAGAAGTTCGAACTTTACACTGACCATAAATCGTTGAAATATCTTTTCTCGCAGAAAGATCTTAACTTGAGGCAACAGAGATGGATGGAGTTTCTTGCCTCGTATGACTTCGAGATTTCCTATACTCCGGGCAAGGGCAATGTGGTGGCAGACGCCTTGAGTAGAAAGAAATTGACCCTAAGCCCACTCTTTGTAGAAAGGCAAAGCCTAGAGTATATAGCCAGTTTTAACTTTAGGCCCTCGTCTGATCTCGTACCGGGTTTGTTAGCATCTCTAGAGGTGCGCACTACTCTTTTGGATACAATAGGGACTGCACAACGCGAAGACCCTCAGCTAGTTGATGTGGTTGATAAGCTAATTAGGGGTGAGACTTCTAGTCACCTCGGTAGATACTCTATCGATGATAAAGGCTGGCTGAGACGCGACGGAAGACTATGCGTTCCACAAGCATGGGGGTTGATAAAGAAGGTTCTCGAGGAAGCACATCGTTCCAAGATGACAATACATCCAGGCGGAGACAAAATGTACAAGGACATGAAAAGTGTTTTCTTTTGGAACGGCATGAAGAAGGACGTGGCAGATTTCGTTTCTAAGTGTATGGTATGCCAACAAGTTAAAGCGGAACAAAAAAAGCCTGGAGGACTGCTTCATCCCCTAGAGGTCCCACAGTGGAAGTGGGATAGCATTTCAATGGACTTCGTTGATGGGATGCCTAGGTCGAGAAGGGGCAATACTAGCATTTGGGTAATAGTGGATAGGCTTACAAAGAGCGCCCACTTTTTACCTGTCAAGAGTAGAAGGACTGCCTCATCCCTAGCGTCTCTTTACATCAAGGAGATAGTTCGACTCCATGGGATACCCTCCAGCATTGTTAGTGACCGAGACCCTATCTTCACAAGCGAGTTTTGGCGAAGTTTACAAGAAGCTGTAGGCACACAGTTATGTTTGAGCACTGCCTATCACCCCCAGACTGATGGACAGACGGAAAGGGTGAATAGAGTTTTAGAGGATCTTTTGAGACTTTGCGTTCTAGACTTTGGAGGGACATGGGAGGATCACCTTCCCTTAGTGGAGTTTTCTTACAACAATAGCTTCCAAGCTACCATAGGCATGGCACCCTTCGAAGCATTGTATGGAAGACCATGCAAGTCACCAACTTGTTGGTGGGAGTCTACAGATAAGGTTATTCTTGGTCCAGACATGATCAGAGAAACTTCAGAAAAAGTGGACTTGATTTGAAGAAGGATGAAGACGGCCCAATATAGACATAAATCCTACGCCGACAAGAGAAGGACCGACCTTGAGTTTGAGGTTGGGGACAGAGTTTTTCTTAAGGTATCTCCTCTAAGGAACGTTGTTCGTTTTGGATCCACTGGAAATCTAGCACCGAGATTTGTAGGACCATTTCCTATCATCGAGAAGGTTGGGAAGATGGCCTATAGATTAGAGCTACCCGAAAAACTGGCCGGAGTTCACAACGTCTTTCATGTTTCTCACCTCCAGAAGTGTTCACACGAGTCTGCTGAAATAGTAGAGCCTAGCATTCTAGAAGAAGCCGAAGTGGAACGTGAAGCAACTGTGAGAAGAGTTCCAACACGCATCTTAGGAACTGAAGTGAAAAAGCTACGCAACCGCGAAGTCAAGCTCGTCAAAGTTCAGTGGAGCGACGCCGAGGAAGACGCGACTTGGGAAAATGAGGCTAGAATACGCGCAGCCTACCCTTTTCTTTTTGAGGGTACATCTTTTGATCTCTCTTTTTCCTTAAGTTATGCTTATCTATCTTTTAGGCATATTTCCTCGGCCCTTTCTCCTTAACTCCTTAGGTAGAAAACAAATGGATGCAAACATGTATTTGAAAACATGTTATGGATTATGGCTGCAAGTGGTTGCAAGTGATTGCTAGTGGTTGCTCGTGGATGCATATACACACACACACCCAAGGATTTAGATCGACTCAGTCACTTCATACTGCATATGCATATATGTATTCTCGTTCACATATGGTTGAAATTTTATATGTTATCATATGGTTATCACATTTGTATGAATTGTTGTGCACTCATGTATAATTATGAGTAGGAAAAATTTTTTGCATACATGATGGATTCATGACACTTACATGATTCGCATTTAGGAGGTCAACTGAATCAGTGGACCGCCTAATTTCTGCATTAGATAAGGACATATACACACACAATGCATATGATCATAAAACATTAGAAGTCTTTAAGGACAATGGACACCTGTGTTTGTTGGTTGAGTAGATGGATGATTGGATGGTAGGATATACATTCTTCCTAACTTGAAGATTTCGGGGACGAAATCCTTTTAGGTGGGGGAGAATGTAACACCCCGTATATTCTATAACAGTGAAATTCATAAATTAAAGTATAAATAATTCTAATGAAAGAATTAAGGGAAATGGCTTATGCCATTGTGTTCGTCTCGGAATTCTGGTTGAGATAGAGTCCGAGTTTGCGTGAAACGGACTCCGTATGAAGGAGTTATGATCTCCGGAAGTTTCAGAATAAATTTGAAATTCAAAAACAGCTCAGAACAGGTTTAAAATTCAAATTCGAGTTCAAACTGGGCTGGGCGGGAAAGTTCCCGCCCAGTGACCAGGTCGACACTAGTGTCGACTGGGCAGTCGACCTGGCCCCCCCAAGTCGACTACGCAGTCGACTTGGGTGTCGACCTGCAGGTCGACTTGCCTGGTCGGCCTGACCAGGTGGGTCTGACCCTGGTTCGACTTCTGGTGTGTTGTACGGTCTGATTTCCCTCCCTGTTTGCATCTGACGGCTCAAATTAACTTGAAAACTCTATAAATACACACTAAGACTCAACTAATTCACATAAGAAAATAAGAGAGGAGTCGTCATGCTGTCAGGAAGGAGTTGATCGTAGCCGCCAAGAATCAAACTAAGAAGCAAATTAATGTCTAATCAAATCAATCAACAAATTGCTACCCAAAGGAGAGCACCTCCAAATTCAGAAAACAGAAATCAGAAAACAAGATTTCGTCACACGTTGTAAGTATAGTGGTCTTTCAGAATTTGAATAAAATTATGATGTGATACGATGTAATTGGGAATAGAATTGTATCATTATAATGATGTAGATCTTGTGTATTGTAATGTTTCTATCGTGATTGTTTTTGGTGAATTGATTTGTGGCATAAATGGATCGATGCAAGTTTATTATACGTTTGTATATGAAAGTGATGGTAATTGCAAGTTTTGTGGCAAAGTCTATGATTAGATCCCTCTCATGTTTATGTTAATATCCCCTTTATGTTTATGATGATATCATGGGCCATATACTTATGTAAACACATCCTAGATCTGAGATCCTTTATGCTACATGACTCAGAACTTATGTATACATCTTAGATCCATTACAAGTATGATTAGAACTATGTTAAATGCAGTTTGGGCTACATAAACTATGCAAGTTCATGTGGAAATAGACTATATATTAGATTTGGACATTTTGGGTTAATTTACAACATGCTAGTTTTGTGTTCGACGTTATGCCAAGTTAATATGTTAAAACCCAAGTTTGTATAAAGTCTACATATGCCATCCTATGTGACACCCATTTAGTTGTATGCAAATTTTGAATGCAAGTTCACATGCTCCAATGTTTATGTTAACGCCAATTTGCAAGTTCATGCGCTACACCTTCTATGTATCATAGAAATATTATATGTTCTGAATTTCCCCTTTTCTCACGTTTATCAAGTTGGGCTGAATTGTGTCGAGCCCAACATTAGTACGTACAAACAGGGGTAATAGCGTTGGGTGTAAAACAGGATATAAATAAATATGTTGGCATGTTTGGCGCGTGCCAACGAATGTGACATTTTTGCGGTATAAATTGTTATACCCAAATTAAAAGACGACATGACATTTACATAAATAATGAAATATGTAAATCTAGAAAAGACGACATGTTTGACCCGTGGTTGGATTGAGTTGTGACATAAACCTGCCCGAACCCGCCCGACTGTCCAGTAGTCACAACAATACCTATCCAATGTGGGTGGTTAAACATTGAGCCCAATAAATACCCGAGGTTAGACTGAACTACGGTGTAAACCTGCCCGGAACCAACCGGCACATCCAGTAACCGTAGTGATATCTGTCTAATGTGAGTGGTCGGTGCTCTAAATGGCTAAGGACAGGTGGTAGGGTTAAGTCAACTGAAAACACTTAACCAAAGATTCAACATTTTAACAAATACTGATGGGTGGGGGATAGGTATATACATACACTTAACCACTTAACATGTTTGACTAGAAAACCCTGGTAACGTAGGGACCCTTTTCAGCAGTAACCCAATTTAGGTATCAACGGTACCCTGAAACTAGGCAGGGTGGGGCACGATTACTGGGCTGATTGTAAGCGGTCAAATAACGGCAATGTTAGGTGCACAGTGTAGGTCTAACGGTGTGCAGTCTAGCACGCACTCCGGAGCAGACAAGCAGGGCACTGGGGGCACCAGTAGTATATCCTATGCCTTCTAGTAATTATGTCGGGGCCGCCACCATACACCCCATGGTGGGACCAGCATAGGTATCTACACTTCTTGGGGTAGCCGTAAGACACACGTACGAGCAGGAGCCAATCTTTAGAAAACAAAAAGAATCACTTCACCCTCAGCATGGGGTGTCGGTTAGAGTAATACTAGTAAATGCAGAGATATAGTGTGGGTTCGATAGTATATTCGATTCTCGACTACACTCCCTTAGTTATGATACTATCCTGTTTTCAGTTTATGTTTATCATATCCTTTTCTTATTCACATACTAAAAAGTCACTAGATTTACTCAGGCTTTATGTCTGACTCCATTTTTCTTTTCGTCTTCTTTTCTTTCGTCCCCCCCCCCCAGGTCCACAGGGAGGAAACAACTCAGCCTAGTCAGATTCTTTTGCAAGCTTGAAGACATTAGATGTACTGTTTGGATCTCTTTGGCTTGGATCATGGCTTTGGATATCATTACGGGGATTTTGTTGCTTTATTTTATGTTTTATGCTTCTTTGATAATCAAGATAGTTATGGAAATGTAATGTTTTTGGAAGTATTGTAAGACAATTATGGTATGGTTTGTGTAACACGTATTTGGATGAAATAAAAGTTTCTGTTGTTTCCGCTGTTTAAAATATGTGTATTTATATCTGTCTTGTGTATCTGTGACTTATACTTATAAACCTCCACCAAAATTAGGGCATTCCCTTTGTGAGTGACCCTAACGGAGGTGGGGTGTTTCAGCTGTGCAATTTTTTCTTAAACGTTATTATTCCCTAACCATTTCATTGATTCTTTCCGTTTTTAATATACGTTCAAACCTCAGATTTAAATTTGCACGTATTATTTATGCACAATGTCATTTATTTCAAATTTCAAACAGCGCTATCTCGAATTTATTTCTTACTTGTTTTGATTAACTGCTTGTTACTTCTGAATTCATGTTAATATATATACACTTACACACACATACACACACACACTCATATATATATATATATATAATCTTTCCATATATGTACATACACATATTATTTTCTCTTTGAACATGCATCTTTTTGGTTGGCATTCTTAAAATTTAAAAACATGACGTTGGTGAGAATTGAACTCGCATGCTATAACTTAGGAGGAAAGTGCCTAACCACTGGACCACACTTCATTTTTTTCACAAAATTAGAGCATTGAAAGCTATTGGTCTTATGTGTGTTTCTCTTATTTCTTCCTTTCATGTTTGTTCTAAAACTTTATTTAATGATATCTCCATCGTTTTAAACCCTTTTTTACAAACACTATGTCTAAATATATCAGAAAATCACCACGGACGCAATGGCGCTTGTTTTGTGACCAAATTCATAATGTTTTACAAATTTTATTTTATTATTTAATTAAAAATATAGGGTGTTACAATTGATGACTTTTTTGACCATTTGGGAGGAGCCCAAATATTTTCCTAATTAAATTTGGCTACTGGATTTTAACAGTTGAGGATTTTAGATGATAATAAGCCCAAGACATTGTTTAGAATGCCAAATGTACAATTCGAGTGAGAGGTTATTCCTTTTGGTTTGACGACCACCTTCTTTGTAGACCTTATGAGTAGGGTATTTAGGGGAATACTCAAATGAATATCGTAGTATTTATGGATGATATCCTTATCTTTTCGAAGGACTTTAAGGAACTTTAGGATCGTCTGAGAAAATTCCTAGGGATTCTGAGGGAGAACCAACTTAAGGCCAAATTCTCGAAATGCCACTTTTGGAAGAAAGAAGTCAATTTTTAGGGGTAATGTTTCGGGGAAAGGATTAGCAGTAGACCCCACTAAGGTAGAAGCTATCCAAGAGTGGAGGAAATCCCACAATGCGACGGAGGTTAGGAGTTTCTTTAATTTAGTAGGCTATTATTGGAAACATAATAAGGACTTCGCGAGGATTGCAACCCGCTGACCCAATTGAAAAAAAGAATCATAAATGTGTATGGAGTGGGAAATGTGGAATTTCTTTTGAGAGGTTGAAGGAATCTCTCACAAGTGCATCAACTCTTATTATCCCGAAGGAAACCAAGATGTTCACAATTTTCACCGATGCATGTGGGACTGGTTTAGGAGTGGAACTTATGCAGGAGGGTAGAGTAGTTGTTTACGCAAGTAGACAACTTAAGGATCATGAGAAAATATACCCCGTCCATTATTTAAAGTTACCAGTAGTGTTTTTGGTTCTTAAGATATAGAACATTATCTTCTTGGAGAGAATTTTGAGTTATTCATTGATCGTAAGTCTCTTAGATATTTTTTCTTAACGAGATTTGAACCTTCGATAGTAGAGATGGATGGAATATCTTGCATCTTTTGGTTTTGCCATTCAGTATACCCCTGGGAAGGGTAATATCATAGTCGACGCTTTGTATCAGAGGCATGCTACCATTTATGTGATTACCGAGTGAAGACAGTTAGAGTTTCTCTCTAGCATCAATTTGCAACCATCGTTTGAGGCGGCTCAAGGATTTCTTGGAGCTATGGAGATAAGACTAGTTCTGATGGAGACAATCAAGAGTGAGCAAGACCATAATGATGAGTTAAGGGTATTAAAGGAAAAGGTTTCTAGGGGAAATCTGTTCCCTTATTCTTATAGATATTCTGTGAATGTTAGTGGTAGTTTGAGGAGAGATAATCGACTTTGTGTCCCTAGGAGTGTGGATCTTAGGAAGGAGACTCTTGAGTAATGTCATCGGTCTAGAATAAACATACACCCCGGAGGAGACAAAATGTTTAGGGACATGAAGAGGAGCTTCTATTAGGAGGTAATGAAAAGAGATGTCGCAGAGTTTGTTTCTTTATGTTTGACTTGTCAAAAAGTGATGGCGAAGCAAGGAAAGCCTGGAGGACTTCTTTTACCCTTGGAGATTCCCACTTGGAAATGGTAACACATTTATACGAATTTTGTTGATGGGCTTCCTAGGAGCAAGATGGGAACAATGCCATTTGGTTCATAGTTGATCGATTAACAAAGACCGCCCATTTTATTTCGGTCTAGAAGAGTAGGACCACCGCTCTATTAGCCTAGTTGTATTTTAAGGGGACTGTTAGGCTACATAGGATTATGACTACTTTAGTTAGTGATAGAGTCCCGCTATTTACCAGTGAATTTTGGAAGAGTCTTCAAAAAGCTTTGGGATCGACACTGAGTTTGAGTACAGCCTATCACCCGCAATCTGACGGTCAGACCGATAGAGTCAATAGAGTTTTGAGGATTTGCTCATAACTTGCATCATCGACTTCATAGGAGCATGGGATTAACACTTGCCTTTGGTAGAGTTTTCTTACAACAACAATCACCATGAGACGATTTGTATAGCTCTTATGAAGCTTTATATGGGCAGTCATGCAATCGCCTACTTGGTGGGAAACTACCGACATGATTTTACTCGAACCAGAACTTATCCACAAGTCTACGAAAATTATCACTTTGATTCGACAGAGAATGAAAACTGCACTGGACCGGCATAAGTCATATGATCATATATGGAGAAAAGAACTAGAATTTGATGTTGGAGATTTGGTATTTGTTAAAGTTTCCACTCTCAATAAGTCAGTCCAGTTTGGGAAGACTAGGAAGTTAACGGATAGATTTATTGGGCCTTTTAGGATTTTGGATAGGATTAGGAAGATGACTTATCATGCGGATATTCCCGAGTGTTTCTCGGGAGTCCATCATATTTTCCATGTTTCTCATCTTTGCAAATGCCTTCATGATAGATAATCTTACGGAAAGCACCTGGAAAACTGAGGAGAAGATTAGGCTAACTCATCTAGAACTTTTCTCGTGTTAATTATTTCCTATCAAATTCTCATTTTTGGTTGCATTGTGTTTGCTGGATTAGATGCTAGGATATGGATGCAAAACAGATACACCGTGCACTCATATAGAATTATATGCATATTAGTATGTTTTTCATACATATTGCATCACTTATTACACATAACATACTAGGACAGAGCTCATTATTAGAAAGTATGCAGTTCATAATCACTATGGGTTATGGATGTCTATAAAATGACATGGGTGTCCAACATAGTTGTTTAGAGCGAGTTGTGTTCTTCGCCCCTTCAAAAAATTTAGGGATGAAATCTCTAGTAAGGGAGAGAATGTAACACCCCATAAAATAAATCTAAATTAGATATAAGGTAATTTAATTTAAAAAAAAGCTAATGGGTCGAAAATGGAAATTTGGATAATTAGGAGTTGGGCCACGAAAGTATTGCAGTTGCGTTCGTAGAGACTCTGATCCGTTTTCATATTTAAGTTACTGAAAATGGAGTTCGTATGTACTAATAAAATAAGTTGTGCTAAATATTAACACACAAAGTTTGAATTTCAAATATATATATATGGAATATATTATTATATTTTAGCATGAAAAAGAATATACCAACTGAATTCAAATTTGTGTGTATATATTTATATACAATAAGGGACAAGAATAAGCAAACGAAGGAAAAAATCAATATAACAAATAAAGTTTAATAAATTAGGTGACAAACCAATAGATTAAATCTCCTTGGTAGATCACGACCCAAGGGGTCGACCGCCAATCGATTGCCCTCTAGGCAAAGGGGTCCACAGCTTGGGTCTATCCTGGTGTGGTTGGGGCTTATTTTCTGAGGTTCTTTATGTAAAATCACACACAGATCGTCTGGATTTAATCTAATAAATCCTACTGTCTTTATTAACACTTGAAACTACATAAACCACCCTCCTATCCTCTCCTGCCTCATTTCATTCTTGCGCCTCCACTATCTTTCAGCCATTGGTAAATCCAAAATATAAGGTTAGATTTTTCTTATCCTTCTCTAACCTCAATTCTATGTATTCTATTCTAAGATTTTTATAGGTTTGAGAATTCTAGAATTCAATTTTTATATATATACATATAATATTCTGATTCATTTGTTTCTAATATATATATATATATATATATATATATATATATATATATATATGTACGTATGTATGTGTGTATATTAATAGAAGGATTGGAGCTTGTTTGCAAAGGCTAGATACAAATCTTATTATACTCAAATATGTTGTTGTTTATCCTAAAAGCACCGTGAGTGGAATTTATTTAGGTTTTCTATTTATTATGATTAGGTTGTATAAATTTGGATTATTGTGCCTTTGAAGATTTGTATTTATACGAAAAGAAAATAATATCAAAATCACTCAAGTCTTCCGTTATTTATAATTGTCACTAAAATGGTCAATCATAGGTATTACATTTTGGGTTTGTGTCGTTTGGATAATGGAGATGTAGGCTTGGGATGTTATGAATTTCTTGAGTTTTTTTGTTTTGATTCACTTAATTCTTACTTTTTGTGTTCATATATGTTTATGCATTAAAATGTGAGATTTGTATATTGTAAAGTTAATAGGTTAAAGCTTCAGAATGACTTGAATATATTATTTACAATATATTATCTTATGTTTAGTGCACACCATAAATATAAAATTGAAGAAATGCTGAAAATAAAGGATTTTCTTATGTAATTGGATATATTGCATTTTGCCAATATTTCTATTATTTGAGTAACTATTCAAGCCTAGGTTGCAAGTTTATTTATATATGTTGTTATCTCCCCTTTTTTTCATAAAATGTGAATATGTATGTTGGACATGTTATTTAATGAGGGAAATTGATTTTTACACATTAATTGGGATTGATAGGATTGACATTTCAAACGTAGTTTGGAAATTATTCTCGTTCGCATAATTCACGTGTATTTATATATATAATTATAGCATAATTATACGTAACATTGATGCTTTTTAAGTGCGTAACAAATACGTCCAAATTAGAAATTTGAAATTGGATGTCCCCTTAGGAATTTATATGTATGTTTGTGAGTTAATGACCTTGAACTATAATTAATGACACATAGACACGAGGTTAACTATTACATGTAGTAAAAGCCTGCCTAAAATCGACCGTTATAACCAACGTCTGGAATTAAGTCTGGTTAGTATGAGAGTCCAGGTGCCATGGGCCATTATAATTATTATAATATGATACATGGTTAGTCCCAACATGCAGTAGAAGCCTGCTCGGAACCGGTCGGAAAATCCAACATTTATAAGTGATCGGCCTAATGTGAGATGTCTAATGTGTGTATATATATTTGTGTGTGTATATATATTTGTTTGTGAAGTAGACTTGTTTTGAGAAAGTATTAAGTGGCTGACCTATCTTGATTTGGGTATTAAGTAGTTAGGACTGGGTTCATTCCTAAGGTTCACTCTTTGGTTTAGGTCCCAAGTCATGGGACTCACCCTTACAAAGGTCTAAAATGGCCATTGGGTTCTCCTTTCTCTTATAGGGTATTAAATGGTCCTAATAGACGATAACGTATGAGTAAGGTAGTTCTTCAAGTAATGTTCGCTTCTTATCTATGGGCTTTGTGAGGGTTAATTTAGTGACGGTTTATATAAATGGCCTAAAGTAACCACCGCCTAAGGGAAGTATTAAGTGACTAGTAGTTCACCCGTAGGGACAACTAGATAGTAATAAGATAGCCCGCCAGGAGGGTTTTAAATGAAACTGTGTTCTTTCCTAAACATGGTATTATGGGTTGTTACTATTTCTTGACCTATAAGGAAAGTGTGCTTGTGTGTGTGTGTGTATATATATATATGACGTTGACATTAGGGATGAGATCTTAAAAGGCTAGGAGTCCACCATAGGGTCTTAAGTGACTGTAGGGATGTCCACCCTTAGCAAATTAGGAAAAGGCCTTACTAAGTATATCCATCCTCATAGGGTACTAAGTGACTGTAAGGATGTCCTCCCTTAGATTACTTTGCGGGGGTATTAAGTGACTATAAGGATGTCCTCTCTTAGATTTACATATAGGGATTAAGTGGCTATTAGGATGTCCTCCTCATATGATTTGTTGTGTGTGTTTGTTGCGTAGACATAATATGAAGAATTTACACTGCCAAATATAGGAAATAGTCACTCCTAAAATTATATGCTTTTCATTCACTAAAACTTAATATTCCAGCTTCCCTCCTCTTAACATAAACAGATTAGTAGGTGAGGACTATTGATTGTTGATGATTAGTGAGTTCTTAGAGGAGGAGCCTTTTGATGGAGACTTAGTTATTATTGGATGTACGATTATTATTATTATTATTTTGTCATCATTAGGTACTTGGGATAATTACTGATGCACTTGTTATCATCTGAGACATGTTGTATTTGACATTATGGTTTTATTAATAGTACATTTATTTTTATGATATGGCATTTTATCTCTTCCGCTATGTGAGATTTTGATTTTTGTTTAGACTGCTCCATATATCTGTTTTAGTAGTTCCTTATAGGAACCAACGATCCGTTTAGAGTGTCTCTAAGTTCCGATTAGCCTTTTCTGGGTTGAAATTTAGGTTCATTCTAGGCAGGTTGTTACATAATTATACTTTAATTTTTCAAACTTTAAATCTTTCCCCAATTTTTAAATACAGAGTAAAAAACCAAACCACTAGTACAGTATATTATCATTGGCTAATACACAATATTCATTGATTTTTAATCGAAAATCGCCAATATTTCCATTATAGGAATTTATCTATACTACTAAATTAACTAATAATCTACTATTATCACCAAAAAAAATGGCTAATCAGCATAAACAAACACTCAATCATCAAGATTTATTAATGTATGATTTAAAATCATTACTCAAAAAGTAAAATTGAAGAAAAATCGAAAGGAGAAGAAGCAGGCATTGTAGTGGAGGAGGAGAGGTGGTCGGTGGCTCTAGACTGGACGTGGTGGGCAACGATTCGCGCAGACATGTGGGTAGGTTTTTTCTTTGGTTTCACGCTTTATTTTCGGGGAAATGGAAACGAAAAAGGATTTTTTTGGCTCGGGTTATACCCAATTAGGTATCGACTGGCGATGTCTAGAGCCGACTGCTTATTTTAACTATAATTAGTTGTTGCTAAGGTAAGTCGCTATTCCTTGACTTCATAGTAGTGTACAAACTCACTTCTTAATTTATATTCAAAACAAAAATCCATACAAAAACAATAAATTATCACTTATGCTTTATTCAGGGTTTTGAGGGGGTTTTAGATTGGCTTTTGTGTATCCTAGAATGCTTTTAGGCCTACACAATCCAAAATTAAATTAAATAAACACGAATAAAAAGGAAACTATAAAGGTTCCATTCACAACCTTTGAAGATCGAAGCTATATCCAATAGGAAATCCCTTCTTGAATTTTACTGCCTTAAAGACGAGTCCAAGTCTTCTTTTTTTAATTTACATATGTATACCTAAGGAAGAGTCGTATACATATATAAACATTATACCCAGATTTATATGAATAATAATAGGAGGACGGGGGAAGAAAAAGGAGTAGATGTGAAACACCCTACATCCCTTAACATCACCCATATGGGGATGCACTAAGGTTTTTAAAGTGCTTAGGTATAAAGTAATATCATAGAGACTAAAATTCACAAGATATGAATTAAGACAAGTCGAAAATTTTAAAACAACATTTAGTACAGCAAGTTAAATCACAGTGCTTATTACATTTCAAAAGTAACAAATAGTCATCAACATAAGTCCAAATACACTGTCTAGTAGAAAACCATAATATCAGAGTACATAAGTACAACCATCCCGCTCAATGTAAATACAACAGTCAGAAAATAGAAATTAACCAATACATGAGTCTGAATCCAAGCTGAACTGAAAAATCAAGGATCATTGCTGAGTCCTTCCACCTTGCGAACCTGGGGGAGAAGGAGAAAACAAACTAGGTCAGACATATGTCTGGTTAGTTCTAGTAATTTCTATCATGAGCATAAACTATGGAATCATTAGATAGATGAACAATTCTAAGGACATGTTACATAAAGATGTAAAGCAGTAAACAAAGTTAGGTATGAATAAAGAATGGTTTTGCATTCATATCCATGATTGTTACACCAACTTACCATGATATCATAATTAGGCTTTACCTAATTTCTACTCGTCGGTCGACTCGTATAACCACAATGTGATAACCTACGCCAGCTATGGAATTCAGGGTTATCAATCCCGGACCCATCAACTAAAAGGGCATAGCCATTAATCATAGGGGTTATGGCAGCATATCTTCCCTGATCGACATGACACACGCTCATCGTCCCACCGGAACGTACCCATACTTACCTCATTTGGACCTCATACTATCCAGCGCTATAAAGCTTGTCCTCGCCTTTATCTAGTGTGAGACTTCCATAGATGATAATAGTGATACTGCCTAATGCGAGTCCCCAACCAAATATGCAGTTGACACAGGTCACCCCTAGACTTGGTCTCCATTTATTTTTCTATTAGGCCACTTAGTTTCCCCAATCATCCCCAAGATGTCGGAATGGACCTAAACTATGAGCCACTTAATTTCCCCAATCAGCCCCCATGCTACCGGAAAAGACTCCCACTATAA